>CM075886.1:14984448-15584448 GCA_038021265.1 Cyprinella venusta | reverse complement strand
GTTAATAAAAACCTTGGGTTATTTTGTTTTTTTTTCGATTAGTTTGCGGAGATGTTCAGCCCTGGCTGTTTTTAGAGCCTTTTTATAACGTGACATACTGTCTTTCCGCGCGATTCTAAAGACCTCTAAGTTAGTTTGTTTCCATTTACGCTCTAACTTACGGGTTTCTCTCTTGGTAGCGTGCGTATCACTGTTGTACCAGGGTGCTTTAGTTTTCTCTCTAACCTTTTTTAATCTAGCTAATTGGTGCTACAATATTTAATGTACTAGAGAAAATGGTGCTCAAACTGCTAGTCATTTCCTCTAATTCATCTGTTTGTTTGGGTTCACTTAGCAATTTAGATAGATCAGGTAAGATATTTGAGAATCTATCTCTAGTGGTTGGAAGGATTGTTCTGCCTGGTCTATAACGTGGCGCAATATGACATATTTGAGCAGTGCGTATTATGCAAGTCACCATGTAATGATCAGTGACGTCATCGCTTTGCGGAATAATATCTATATCAGTTGGATCGGTTCCGTACGATATAATTAAATCTAGTGTATGATTTAGACGATGAGTTGGACCACTGACGTTTTGTTTGACCCCAAAGGAGTTTAATAAGTCTGTAAACGCAGCACCTAAAGCATCATTTGTATTATCTACGTGAATGTTAAAATCTCCAACAATTATTGCTTTATCGACATTCACCAATAGATCTGAGAGAAAGTCTGCAAACTCTTTTAGGAATTCAGCATATGGCCCTGGAGGTCTATATACAGTAGCCAAGGCTAGAGACAATATTTCCTTCTTACATCTAAGAGCGTAACATTTAGCACAAGTACTTAAAATGAATTAAACCTGTGACCCGTTTTGTGAATAACATTAAAAATGTCTTTATAGATTGTTGCAACACCGCCGCCACGACCGATCAGACGGGGCTCATGTTTATAACAGTATCCTGGCGGAGTAGATTCATTTAGACCGAAATAATCATTTGGTTTAAGCCAGGTTTCAGTAAGGCAAAGGACATCAAAATTATTATCTGTGACCATTTCATTTACAATAACCGCCTTAGGTGTGAGCGATCTAATGTTTAGAAGACCTAACTTTAGAGATTGTTTTTGTTCACTGATATTTAGATTTTCTGGTTTAATTATAATTAGATTTTTGCTAGATCCTGCACTACGTTTATTGTTTGGCTTCACTAAACGAGGAATAGACACGGTTTCTATATAATGTTCCACACTGTGCAAATTAGTTAAGTTTGGGCAACAAAGGGTGTGTTTTGGACTTTGATTTAGTCCAAACTTTTAAAGCTCCAGTACGTTACTTTTTTTGGGTGAAAAATTATCCAAAATAAATTTGAGCAAATACATAACTAGCCAGTGTTCAACACTATCTGCTTGCTTTAGCTCGATTCAAAATTGTAAACTTGAGAAGAAAGTAGAATTTGCACGTTTTTATGTGGTATTTGATAATTGATAATTAGATTTAATCAGTGTGATTTATTGCAATGTTTTTTTTCAGTTAGTTGGTCAGAAGAACAAAAGTGGATTAGTTATTTGTTCAGATGCCATTTTAAGGTTGTGTGGTCGACCTTATGTTGGTCGTACTTCCAAAAAGCAGAATTGCGACTTTCAGAATTTGTTTAGTGCGAATGCAAGTATACACTGGCGTGGTGACTGAAAGCTGCACATTCTCCTCAAAACATTGGATTCATATCTCAACTCTGGAAGGGTCTAGAGCCTCCATTTTTGCACTCTGTTCTAAGTCTCATGGCCCTCTATAAGAATCCAGAGTTTCAAGAAGATCAGAGAAACTTTTTTTTTGCACCGAAAAAGTCGACAGGGGTCAAAATTTTGACGTTCTCCAATCTTCTTGAAACTCTGGATTCTGATAGAGGGCCACAAGACTTCGACCAGAGTGCAAAAATGGAGGCTCTAGACCCTTCCAGAGCTGAGATATCGAAACTCAAAATTTTGACCCGAAAAAATAACATAAGGGGTAACAATGTCATTTTTTTTGGGTCAAAATTTTGATGTTCTCCGATCTTGAAACTCTGGATTCAGACAGAGGGCCATGAGACTTCGACCAGAGTGCAAAAATGGAGGCTCTAGACCCTTCCAGAGCCGAGATATCGAAACTCAAAATTTTGACCAGAAAAAAAAATGACAGTGTTACCCCTTATGTTTTTTTTTTTTTTCGGGGGGTGAAAAATTAAGTTTCTCCAACCTTCTCAAAACTCTGGATTCTGATAGAGGGCCACAAGACATGGACCTGGGTGCAAAAAATTGAGGCTCCAACCCCTTCCAGAGCTGAGATATTGAAACTCAAAATTTTGACCAGAAAAAAAAAATGACAGTGTTACCCCTTATGATTTTTTTCGGGGGGTGAAAAATTAAGTTTCTCCAATCTTCTCAAAACTCTGGATTCTGATAGAGGGCCATGAGACATGGACCTGGGTGCAAAAATTGAGGCTCTAGACCCTTCCAGAGCTGAGATATTGAAACTCAAAATTTTGACCAGAAAAAAAAATTGACAGTGTTACCCCTTACGTTTTTTTTCGGGGGGTGAAAAATTAAGTTTCTCCAATCTTCTCGAAACTCAGGATTCTGATAGAGGGCCACGAGACATGGACCTGGGTGAAAAAATTGAGGCTCTAAACCCTTCCAGAGCTTAGATATTGAAACTCAAAATTTTGACCAGAAAAAAAAATGACAGTGTTACCCCTTATGTTTTTTTTTTTTGGCCAAAATTTTGACCCCCTCCGATCTTCTTGAAACTCTGGATTCTGACAGAGGGCCACGAGACATCGACCAGCGCGCAAAAATGGAGGCTCTAGACCCTTCCAGAGCCGAGATATCGAAGGTCAAACTTTCAGCCAAAAAAAAAACCATAAGGGGTAACACTGTCATTTTTTTTTTTGGCTGAAAGTTTGACCTTCGATATCTCGGCTCTGGAAGGGTCTAGAGCCTCCATTTTTGCGCGCTGGTCGATGTCTCGTGGCCCTCTGTCAGAATCCAGAGTTTCAAGAAGATCGGAGGGGGTCAAAATTTCGGCCAAAAAAAAAAAAATGACAGTGTTACCCCTTATGTTTTTTTTTCAGGTCCAAATTTTGACCTTCGATATCTCGGCTCTGGAAGGGTCTAGAGCCTCCATTTTTGCGCGCTGGTCGAAGTCTCGTGGCCCTCTGTCAGAATCCAGAATTTTAAGAAGATCGGAGGGGGTCAAAATTTCGGCCAAAAACGACAGTGTTACCCCTTATGTTTTTTTTTCAGGTCCAAATTTTGACCTTCGATATCTCGGCTCTGGAAGGGTCTAGAGCCTCCATTTTTGCGCGCTGGTCGAAGTCTCGTGGCCCTCTGTCAGAATCCAGAATTTTAAGAAGATCGGAGGGGGTCAAAATTTCGGCCAAAAAAAAAAAAAAGACAGTGTTACCCCTTATGTTTTTTTTTCAGGTCCAAATTTTGACCTTCGATATCTCGGCTCTGGAAGGGTCTAGAGCCTCCATTTTTGCGCGCTGGTCGAAGTCTCGTGGCCCTCTGTCAGAATCCAGAGTTTCAAGAAGATCGGAGGGGGTCAAAATTTCGGCCAAAAACGACAGTGTTACCCCTTATGTTTTTTTTTCAGGTCAAAACTTTGACATCCGATATCTCGGCTCTGGAAGGGTCTAGAGCCTCCATTATTGCGCGCTGGTCGAAGTCTCGTGGCCCTCTGTCAGAATCCAGAGTTTCAAGAAGATCGGAGGGGGTCAAAGTTTTGACCTGAAAAAAAAACATAAGGGGTAACACTGTCGTTTTTGGCCGAAATTTTGACCCCCTCCGATCTTCTTGAAACTCTGGATTCTGACAGAGGGCCACGAGACATCGACCAGCGCGCAAAAATGGAGGCTCTAGACCCTTCCAGAGCCGAGATATCGAAGGTCAAACTTTCAGCCAAAAAAAAAATGACAGTGTTACCCCTTATGTTTTTTTTTTTTGGCTGAAAGTTTGACCTTCGATTTCTTGGCTCTGGAAGGGTCTAGAGCCTCCATTTTTGCGCGCTGGTTGATGTCTCGTGGCCCTCTGTCAGAATCCAGAGTTTCAAGAAGATCGGAGGGGGTCAAAATTTTGGCCAAAAAAAAAAAACATAAGGGGTAACACTGTCATTTTTTTTTTTGGCTGAAAGTTTGACCTTCGATATCTCGGCTCTGGAAGGGTCTAGAGCCTCCATTTTTGCGCGCTGGTCGATGTCTCGTGGCCCTCTGTCAGAATCCAGAGTTTCAAGAAGATCGGAGGGGGTCAAAATTTCGGCCAAAAAAAAAAATGACAGTGTTACCCCTTATGTTTTTTTTTTTGGCCAAAATTTTGACCCCCTCCGATCTTCTTGAAACTCTGGATTCTGACAGAGGGCCACGAGACATCGACCAGCGCGCAAAAATGGAGGCTCTAGACCCTTCCAGAGCCGAGATATCGAAGGTCAAACTTTCAGCCAAAAAAAAAATGACAGTGTTACCCCTTATGTTTTTTTTTTTTTTGGCTGAAAGTTTGACCTTCGATATCTCGGCTCTGGAAGGGTCTAGAGCCTCCATTTTTGCGCGCTGGTCGATGTCTCGTGGCCCTCTGTCAGAATCCAGAGTTTCAAGAAGATCGGAGGGGGTCAAAATTTTGGCCAAAAAAAAAAAACTTAAGGGGTAACACTGTCATTTTTTTTTTGGCTGAAAGTTTGACCTTCGATATCTCGGCTCTGGAAGGGTCTAGAGCCTCCATTTTTGCGCGCTGGTCGATGTTTCGTGGCCCTCTGTCAGAATCCAGAGTTTCAAGAAGATCGGAGGGGGTCAAAATTTTGGCCAAAAAAAAAAAACATAAGGGGTAACACTGTCATTTTTTTTTTTTGGCTGAAAGTTTGACCTTCGATATCTCGGCTCTGGAAGGGTCTAGAGCCTCCATTTTTGCGCGCTGGTCGATGTCTCGTGGCCCTCTGTCAGAATCCAGAGTTTCAAGAAGATCGGAGGGGGTCAAAATTTCGGCCAAAAAAAAAAAATGACAGTGTTACCCCTTATGTTTTTTTTTTTTTGGCCAAAATTTTGACCCCCTCCGATCTTCTTGAAACTCTGGATTCTGACAGAGGGCCACGAGACATCGACCAGCGCGCAAAAATGGAGGCTCTAGACCCTTCCAGAGCCGAGATATCGAAGGTCAAACTTTCAGCCAAAAAAAAAAAAATGACAGTGTTACCCCTTATGTTTTTTTTTTTGGCTGAAAGTTTGACCTTCGATATCTCGGCTCTGGAAGGGTCTAGAGCCTCCATTTTTGCGCGCTGGTCGATGTCTCGTGGCCCTCTGTCAGAATCCAGAGTTTCAAGAAGATCGGAGGGGGTCAAAATTTTGGCCAAAAAAAAAAAAACATAAGGGGTAACACTGTCATTTTTTTTTTGGCTGAAAGTTTGACCTTCGATATCTCGGCTCTGGAAGGGTCTAGAGCCTCCATTTTTGCGCGCTGGTCGATGTCTCGTGGCCCTCTTTCAGAATCCAGAGTTTCAAGAAGATCGGAGGGGGTCAAAATTTCGGCCAAAAAAAAAAATGACAGTGTTACCCCTTATGTTTTTTTTTTTTGGCCAAAATTTTGACCCCCTCCGATCTTCTTGAAACTCTGGATTCTGACAGAGGGCCACGAGACATCGACCAGCGCGCAAAAATGGAGGCTCTAGACCCTTCCAGAGCCGAGATATCGAAGGTCAAACTTTCAGCCAAAAAAAAAAAATGACAGTGTTACCCCTTATGTTTTTTTTTTTTGGCTGAAAGTTTGACCTTCGATATCTCGGCTCTGGAAGGGTCTAGAGCCTCCATTTTTGCGCGCTGGTCGATGTCTCGTGGCCCTCTGTCAGAATCCAGAGTTTCAAGAAGATCGGAGGGGGTCAAAATTTTGGCCAAAAAAAAAAAACATAAGGGGTAACACTGTCATTTTTTTTTTTGGCTGAAAGTTTGACCTTCGATATCTCGGCTCTGGAAGGGTCTAGAGCCTCCATTTTTGCGCGCTGGTCGATGTCTCGTGGCCCTCTTTCAGAATCCAGAGTTTCAAGAAGATCGGAGGGGGTCAAAATTTCGGCCAAAAAAAAAAATGACAGTGTTACCCCTTATGTTTTTTTTTTTTGGCCAAAATTTTGACCCCCTCCGATCTTCTTGAAACTCTGGATTCTGACAGAGGGCCACGAGACATCGACCAGCGCGCAAAAATGGAGGCTCTAGACCCTTCCAGAGCCGAGATATCGAAGGTCAAACTTTCAGCCAAAAAAAAAAATGACAGTGTTACCCCTTATGTTTTTTTTTTTGGCCAAAATTTTGACCCCCTCCGATCTTCTTGAAACTCTGGATTCTGACAGAGGGCCACGAGACATCGACCAGCGCGCAAAAATGGAGGCTCTAGACCCTTCCAGAGCCGAGATATCGAAGGTCAAACTTTCAGCCAAAAAAAAAAAATGACAGTGTTACCCCTTATGTTTTTTTTTTTTTGGCTGAAAGTTTGACCTTCGATATCTCGGCTCTGGAAGGGTCTAGAGCCTCCATTTTTGCGCGCTGGTCGATGTCTCGTGGCCCTCTGTCAGAATCCAGAGTTTCAAGAAGATCGGAGGGGGTCAAAATTTTGGCCAAAAAAAAAAAACATAAGGGGTAACACTGTCATTTTTTTTTTTGGCTGAAAGTTTGACCTTCGATATCTCGGCTCTGGAAGGGTCTAGAGCCTCCATTTTTGCGCGCTGGTCGATGTCTCGTGGCCCTCTTTCAGAATCCAGAGTTTCAAGAAGATCGGAGGGGGTCAAAATTTCGGCCAAAAAAAAAAAATGACAGTGTTACCCCTTATGTTTTTTTTTTTGGCCAAAATTTTGACCCCCTCCGATCTTCTTGAAACTCTGGATTCTGACAGAGGGCCACGAGACATCGACCAGCGCGCAAAAATGGAGGCTCTAGACCCTTCCAGAGCCGAGATATCGAAGGTCAAACTTTCAGCCAAAAAAAAAAAATGACAGTGTTACCCCTTATGTTTTTTTTTTTTGGCTGAAAGTTTGACCTTCGATATCTCGGCTCTGGAAGGGTCTAGAGCCTCCATTTTTGCGCGCTGGTCGATGTCTCGTGGCCCTCTGTCAGAATCCAGAGTTTCAAGAAGATCGGAGGGGGTCAAAATTTCGGCCAAAAAAAAAAATGACAGTGTTACCCCTTATGTTTTTTTTTTTGGCCAAAATTTTGACCCCCTCCGATCTTCTTGAAACTCTGGATTCTGACAGAGGGCCACGAGACATCGACCAGCGCGCAAAAATGGAGGCTCTAGACCCTTCCAGAGCCGAGATATCGAAGGTCAAACTTTCAGCCAAAAAAAAAAATGACAGTGTTACCCCTTATGTTTTTTTTTTTGGCCAAAATTTTGACCCCCTCCGATCTTCTTGAAACTCTGGATTCTGACAGAGGGCCACGAGACATTGACCAGCGCGCAAAAATGGAGGCTCTAGACCCTTCCAGAGCCGAGATATCGAAGGTCAAACTTTCAGCCAAAAAAAAAACATAAGGGGTAACACTGTCATTTTTTTTTTTTGGCCGAAATTTTGACCCCCTCCGATCTTCTTGAAACTCTGGATTCTGACAGAGGGCCACGAGACATCGACCAGCGCGCAAAAATGGAGGCTCTAGACCCTTCCAGAGCCGAGATATCGAAGGTCAAACTTTCAGCCAAAAAAAAAAATGACAGTGTTACCCCTTATGTTTTTTTTTTTTGGCTGAAAGTTTGACCTTCGATATCTCGGCTCTGGAAGGGTCTAGAGCCTCCATTTTTGCGCGCTGGTCGATGTCTCGTGGCCCTCTTTCAGAATCCAGAGTTTCAAGAAGATCGGAGGGGGTCAAAATTTCGGCCAAAAAAAAAAATGACAGTGTTACCCCTTATGTTTTTTTTTTTGGCCAAAATTTTGACCCCCTCCGATCTTCTTGAAACTCTGGATTCTGACAGAGGGCCACGAGACATCGACCAGCGCGCAAAAATGGAGGCTCTAGACCCTTCCAGAGCCGAGACATCGAAGGTCAAACTTTCAGCCAAAAAAAAAAATGACAGTGTTACCCCTTATGTTTTTTTTTTTTGGCTGAAAGTTTGACCTTCGATATCTCGGCTCTGGAAGGGTCTAGAGCCTCCATTTTTGCGCGCTGGTCGATGTCTCGTGGCCCTCTGTCAGAATCCAGAGTTTCAAGAAGATCGGAGGGGGTCAAAATTTCGGCCAAAAAAAAAATGACAGTGTTACCCCTTATGTTTTTTTTTTTTGGCCAAAATTTTGACCCCCTCCGATCTTCTTGAAACTCTGGATTCTGACAGAGGGCCACGAGACATCGACCAGCGCGCAAAAACGGAGGCTCTAGACCCTTCCAGAGCCGAGATATCGAAGGTCAAACTTTCAGCCAAAAAAAAAATGACAGTGTTACCCCTTATGTTTTTTTTTTTGGCCAAAATTTTGTCCCCCTCCGATCTTCTTGAAACTCTGGATTCTGACAGAGGGCCACGAGACATCGACCAGCGCGCAAAAATGGAGGCTCTAGACCCTTCCAGAGCCGAGATATCGAAGGTCAAACTTTCAGCCAAAAAAAAAAATGACAGTGTTACCCCTTATGTTTTTTTTTTTTGGCTGAAAGTTTGACCTTCGATTTCTTGGCTCTGGAAGGGTCTAGAGCCTCCATTTTTGCGCGCTGGTCGATGTCTCGTGGCCCTCTGTCAGAATCCAGAGTTTCAAGAAGATCGGAGGGGGTCAAAATTTTGGCCAAAAAAAAAAAAACATAAGGGGTAACACTGTCATTTTTTTTTTTGGCTGAAAGTTTGACCTTCGATATCTCGGCTCTGGAAGGGTCTAGAGCCTCCATTTTTGCGCGCTGGTCGATGTCTCGTGGCCCTCTTTCAGAATCCAGAGTTTCAAGAAGATCGGAGGGGGTCAAAATTTCGGCCAAAAAAAAAAAATGACAGTGTTACCCCTTATGTTTTTTTTTTTTGGCCAAAATTTTGACCCCCTCCGATCTTCTTGAAACTCTGGATTCTGACAGAGGGCCACGAGACATCGACCAGCGCGCAAAAATGGAGGCTCTAGACCCTTCCAGAGCCGAGATATCGAAGGTCAAACTTTCAGCCAAAAAAAAAAAATGACAGTGTTACCCCTTATGTTTTTTTTTTTGGCTGAAAGTTTGACCTTCGATATCTCGGCTCTGGAAGGGTCTAGAGCCTCCATTTTTGCGCGCTGGTCGATGTCTCGTGGCCCTCTGTCAGAATCCAGAGTTTCAAGAAGATCGGAGGGGGTCAAAATATCGGCCAAAAAAAAAATGACAGTGTTACCCCTTATGTTTTTTTTTTTTTTGGCCAAAATTTTGACCCCCTCCGATCTTCTTGAAACTCTGGATTCTGACAGAGGGCCACGAGACATCGACCAGCGCGCAAAAATGGAGGCTCTAGACCCTTCCAGAGCCGAGATATCGAAGGTCAAACTTTCAGCCAAAAAAAAAAATGACAGTGTTACCCCTTATGTTTTTTTTTTTTGGCCAAAATTTTGACCCCCTCCGATCTTCTTGAAACTCTGGATTCTGACAGAGGGCCACGAGACATCGACCAGCGCGCAAAAATGGAGGCTCTAGACCCTTCCAGAGCCGAGATATCGAAGGTCAAACTTTCAGCCAAAAAAAAAAAATGACAGTGTTACCCCTTATGTTTTTTTTTTTTGGCTGAAAGTTTGACCTTCGATTTCTTGGCTCTGGAAGGGTCTAGAGCCTCCATTTTTGCGCGCTGGTCGATGTCTCGTGGCCCTCTGTCAGAATCCAGAGTTTCAAGAAGATCGGAGGGGGTCAAAATTTTGGCCAAAAAAAAAAAAACATAAGGGGTAACACTGTCATTTTTTTTTTTGGCTGAAAGTTTGACCTTCGATATCTCGGCTCTGGAAGGGTCTAGAGCCTCCATTTTTGCGCGCTGGTCGATGTCTCGTGGCCCTCTTTCAGAATCCAGAGTTTCAAGAAGATCGGAGGGGGTCAAAATTTCGGCCAAAAAAAAAAAAATGACAGTGTTACCCCTTATGTTTTTTTTTTTTGGCCAAAATTTTGACCCCCTCCGATCTTCTTGAAACTCTGGATTCTGACAGAGGGCCACGAGACATCGACCAGCGCGCAAAAATGGAGGCTCTAGACCCTTCCAGAGCCGAGATATCGAAGGTCAAACTTTCAGCCAAAAAAAAAAATGACAGTGTTACCCCTTATGTTTTTTTTTTTTGGCTGAAAGTTTGACCTTCGATATCTCGGCTCTGGAAGGGTCTAGAGCCTCCATTTTTGCGCGCTGGTCGATGTCTCGTGGCCCTCTGTCAGAATCCAGAGTTTCAAGAAGATCGGAGGGGGTCAAAATTTTGGCCAAAAAAAAAACATAAGGGGTAACACTGTCATTTTTTTTTTTGGCTGAAAGTTTGACCTTCGATATCTCGGCTCTGGAAGGGTCTAGAGCCTCCATTTTTGCGCGCTGGTCGATGTCTCGTGGCCCTCTTTCAGAATCCAGAGTTTCAAGAAGATCGGAGGGGGTCAAAATTTCGGCCAAAAAAAAAAATGACAGTGTTACCCCTTATGTTTTTTTTTTTTGGCCAAAATTTTGACCCCCTCCGATCTTCTTGAAACTCTGGATTCTGACAGAGGGCCACGAGACATCGACCAGCGCGCAAAAATGGAGGCTCTAGACCCTTCCAGAGCCGAGATATCGAAGGTCAAACTTTCAGCCAAAAAAAAAAATGACAGTGTTACCCCTTATGTTTTTTTTTTTGGCCAAAATTTTGACCCCCTCCGATCTTCTTGAAACTCTGGATTCTGACAGAGGGCCACGAGACATCGACCAGCGCGCAAAAATGGAGGCTCTAGACCCTTCCAGAGCCGAGATATCGAAGGTCAAACTTTCAGCCAAAAAAAAAAAATGACAGTGTTACCCCTTATGTTTTTTTTTTTTGGCTGAAAGTTTGACCTTCGATATCTCGGCTCTGGAAGGGTCTAGAGCCTCCATTTTTGCGCGCTGGTCGATGTCTCGTGGCCCTCTGTCAGAATCCAGAGTTTCAAGAAGATCGGAGGGGGTCAAAATTTTGGCCAAAAAAAAAAAACATAAGGGGTAACACTGTCATTTTTTTTTTTTGGCTGAAAGTTTGACCTTCGATATCTCGGCTCTGGAAGGGTCTAGAGCCTCCATTTTTGCGCGCTGGTCGATGTCTCGTGGCCCTCTGTCAGAATCCAGAGTTTCAAGAAGATCGGAGGGGGTCAAAATTTCGGCCAAAAAAAAAAAATGACAGTGTTACCCCTTATGTTTTTTTTTTTTTGGCCAAAATTTTGACCCCCTCCGATCTTCTTGAAACTCTGGATTCTGACAGAGGGCCACGAGACATCGACCAGCGCGCAAAAATGGAGGCTCTAGACCCTTCCAGAGCCGAGATATCGAAGGTCAAACTTTCAGCCAAAAAAAAAAATGACAGTGTTACCCCTTATGTTTTTTTTTTTGGCTGAAAGTTTGACCTTCGATTTCTTGTCTCTGGAAGGGTCTAGAGCCTCCATTTTTGCGCGCTGGTCGATGTCTCGTGGCCCTCTGTCAGAATCCAGAGTTTCAAGAAGATCGGAGGGGGTCAAAATTTTGGCCCAAAAAAAAAAAACATAAGGGGTAACACTGTCATTTTTTTTTTTTGGCCGAAATTTTGACCCCCTCCGATCTTCTTGAAACTCTGGATTCTGACAGAGGGCCACGAGACATCGACCAGCGCGCAAAAATGGAGGCTCTAGACCCTTCCAGAGCCGAGATATCGAAGGTCAAACTTTCAGCCAAAAAAAAAATGACAGTGTTACCCCTTATGTTTTTTTTTTTTGGCCAAAATTTTGACCCCCTCCGATCTTCTTGAAACTCTGGATTCTGACAGAGGGCCACGAGACATCGACCAGCGCGCAAAAATGGAGGCTCTAGACCCTTCCAGAGCCAAGAAATCGAAGGTCAAACTTTCAGCCAAAAAAAAAAACATAAGGGGTAACACTGTCATTTTTTTTTTTGGCTGAAAGTTTGACCTTCGATATCTCGGCTCTGGAAGGGTCTAGAGCCTCCATTTTTGCGCGCTGGTCGATGTCTCGTGGCCCTCTGTCAGAATCCAGAGTTTCAAGAAGATCGGAGGGGGTCAAAATTTCGGCCAAAAAAAAAAAAATGACAGTGTTACCCCTTATGTTTTTTTTTTTGGGCCAAAATTTTGACCCCCTCCGATCTTCTTGAAACTCTGGATTCTGACAGAGGGCCACGAGACATCGACCAGCGCGCAAAAATGGAGGCTCTAGACCCTTCCAGAGCCGAGATATCGAAGGTCAAACTTTCAGCCAAAAAAAAAAATGACAGTGTTACCCCTTATGTTTTTTTTTTTTGGCCAAAATTTTGACCCCCTCCGATCTTTTTGAAACTCTGGATTCTGACAGAGGGCCACGAGACATCGACCAGCGTGCAAAAATGGAGGCTCTAGACCCTTCCAGAGCCGAGATATCGAAGGTCAAACTTTCAGCCAAAAAAAAAAACATAAGGGGTAACACTGTCATTTTTTTTTTTGGCTGAAAGTTTGACCTTCGATATCTCGGCTCTGGAAGGGTCTAGAGCCTCCATTTTTGCGCGCTGGTCGATGTCTCGTGGCCCTCTGTCAGAATCCAGAGTTTCAAGAAGATCAGAGGGGGTCAAAATTTCGGCCAAAAAAAAAAAATGACAGTGTTACCCCTTATGTTTTTTTTTTTGGCCAAAATTTTGACCCCCTCCGATCTTCTTGAAACTCTGGATTCTGACAGAGGGCCACGAGACATCGACCAGCGCGCAAAAATGGAGGCTCTAGACCCTTCCAGAGCCGAGATATCGAAGGTCAAACTTTCAGCCAAAAAAAAAAACATAAGGGGTAACACTGTCATTTTTTTTTTTGGCTGAAAGTTTGACCTTCGATATCTCGGCTCTGGAAGGGTCTAGAGCCTCCATTTTTGCGCGCTGGTCGATGTCTCGTGGCCCTCTGTCAGAATCCAGAGTTTCAAGAAGATCGGAGGGGGTCAAAATTTCGGCCAAAAAAAAAAATGACAGTGTTACCCCTTATGTTTTTTTTTGGCTGAAAGTTTGACCTTCGATATCTCGGCTCTGGAAGGGTCTAGAGCCTCCATTTTTGCGCGCTGGTCGATGTCTCGTGGCCCTCTGTCAGAATCCAGAGTTTCAAGAAGATCGGAGGGGGTCAAAATTTCGGCCAAAAAAAAAAAATGACAGTGTTACCCCTTATGTTTTTTTTTTTGGGCCAAAATTTTGACCCCCTCCGATCTTCTTGAAACTCTGGATTCTGACAGAGGGCCACGAGACATCGACCAGCGCGCAAAAATGGAGGCTCTAGACCCTTCCAGAGCCGAGACATCGAAGGTCAAACTTTCAGCCAAAAAAAAAAATGACAGTGTTACCCCTTATGTTTTTTTTTTTGGCTGAAAGTTTGACCTTCGATATCTCGGCTCTGGAAGGGTCTAGAGCCTCCATTTTTGCGCGCTGGTCGATGTCTCGTGGCCCTCTGTCAGAATCCAGAGTTTCAAGAAGATCGGAGGGGGTCAAAATTTCGGCCAAAAAAAAAAATGACAGTGTTACCCCTTATGTTTTTTTTTTTTGGCCAAAATTTTGACCCCCTCCGATCTTCTTGAAACTCTGGATTCTGACAGAGGGCCACGAGACATCGACCAGCGCGCAAAAATGGAGGCTCTAGACCCTTCCAGAGCCGAGATATCGAAGGTCAAACTTTCAGCCAAAAAAAAAAATGACAGTGTTACCCCTTATGTTTTTTTTTTTTGGCTGAAAGTTTGACCTTCGATATCTCGGCTCTAGAAGGGTCTAGAGCCTCCATTTTTGCGCGCTGGTCGATGTCTCGTGGCCCTCTGTCAGAATCCAGAGTTTCAAGAAGATCGGAGGGGGTCAAAATTTCGGCCAAAAAAAAAAAATGACAGTGTTACCCCTTATGTTTTTTTTTTGGGCCAAAATTTTGACCCCCTCCGATCTTCTTGAAACTCTGGATTCTGACAGAGGGCCACGAGACATCGACCAGCGCGCAAAAATGGAGGCTCTAGACCCTTCCAGAGCCGAGATATCGAAGGTCAAACTTTCAGCCAAAAAAAAAAAATGACAGTGTTACCCCTTATGTTTTTTTTTTTTGGCCAAAATTTTGACCCCCTCCGATCTTCTTGAAACTCTGGATTCTGACAGAGGGCCACGAGACATCGACCAGCGCGCAAAAATGGAGGCTCTAGACCCTTCCAGAGCCGAGATATCGAAGGTCAAACTTTCAGCCAAAAAAAAAAATGACAGTGTTACCCCTTATGTTTTTTTTTTTGGCCAAAATTTTGACCCCCTCCGATCTTCTTGAAACTCTGGATTCTGACAGAGGGCCACGAGACATCGACCAGCGCGCAAAAATGGAGGCTCTAGACCCTTCCAGAGCCAAGAAATCGAAGGTCAAACTTTCAGCCAAAAAAAAAAAACATAAGGGGTAACACTGTCATTTTTTTTTTTGGCTGAAAGTTTGACCTTCGATATCTCGGCTCTGGAAGGGTCTAGAGCCTCCATTTTTGCGCGCTGGTCGATGTCTCGTGGCCCTCTGTCAGAATCCAGAGTTTCAAGAAGATCGGAGGGGGTCAAAATTTTGGCCCAAAAAAAAAACATAAGGGGTAACACTGTCATTTTTGTTTTTTTGGCCGAAATTTTGACCCCCTCCGATCTTCTTGAAACTCTGGATTCTGACAGAGGGCCACGAGACATCGACCAGCGCGCAAAAATGGAGGCTCTAGACCCTTCCAGAGCCGAGATATCGAAGGTCAAACTTTCAGCCAAAAAAAAAACATAAGGGGTAACACTGTCATTTTTTTTTTTTGGCCGAAATTTTGACCCCCTCCGATCTTCTTGAAACTCTGGATTCTGACAGAGGGCCACGAGACATCGACCAGCGCGCAAAAATGGAGGCTCTAGACCCTTCCAGAGCCGAGATATCGAAGGTCAAACTTTCAGCCAAAAAAAAAATGACAGTGTTACCCCTTATGTTTTTTTTTTTTGGCTGAAAGTTTGACCTTCGATATCTCGGCTCTGGAAGGGTCTAGAGCCTCCATTTTTGCGCGCTGGTCGATGTCTCGTGGCCCTCTGTCAGAATCCAGAGTTTCAAGAAGATCGGAGGGGGTCAAAATTTCGGCCAAAAAAAAAAAATGACAGTGTTACCCCTTATGTTTTTTTTTTTTGGCCAAAATTTTGACCCCCTCCGATCTTCTTGAAACTCTGGATTCTGACAGAGGGCCACGAGACATCGACCAGCGCGCAAAAATGGAGGCTCTAGACCCTTCCAGAGCCGAGATATCGAAGGTCAAACTTTCAGCCAAAAAAAAAAACATAAGGGGTAACACTGTCATTTTTTTTTTTGGCTGAAAGTTTGACCTTCGATATCTCGGCTCTGGAAGGGTCTAGAGCCTCCATTTTTGCGCGCTGGTCGATGTCTCGTGGCCCTCTGTCAGAATCCAGAGTTTCAAGAAGATCGGAGGGGGTCAAAATTTCGGCCAAAAAAAAAAATGACAGTGTTACCCCTTATGTTTTTTTTTTTGGGCCAAAATTTTGACCCCCTCCGATCTTCTTGAAACTCTGGATTCTGACAGAGGGCCACGAGACATCGACCAGCGCGCAAAAATGGAGGCTCTAGACCCTTCCAGAGCCGAGATATCGAAGGTCAAACTTTCAGCCAAAAAAAAAAATGACAGTGTTACCCCTTATGTTTTTTTTTTTTGGCTGAAAGTTTGACCTTCGATTTCTTGGCTCTGGAAGGGTCTAGAGCCTCCATTTTTGCGCGCTGGTCGATGTCTCGTGGCCCTCTGTCAGAATCCAGAGTTTCAAGAAGATCGGAGGGGGTCAAAATTTTGGCCAAAAAAAAAAACATAAGGGGTAACACTGTCATTTTTTTTTTGGCTGAAAGTTTGACCTTCGATATCTCGGCTCTGGAAGGGTCTAGAGCCTCCATTTTTGCGCGCTGGTCGATGTCTCGTGGCCCTCTGTCAGAATCCAGAATTTCAAGAAGATCGGAGGGGGTCAAAATTTCGGCCAAAAAAAAAAAATGACAGTGTTACCCCTTATGTTTTTTTTTTTTTGGCCAAAATTTTGACCCCCTCCGATCTTCTTGAAACTCTGGATTCTGACAGAGGGCCACGAGACATCGACCAGCGCGCAAAAATGGAGGCTCTAGACCCTTCCAGAGCCGAGATATCGAAGGTCAAACTTTCAGCCAAAAAAAAATGACAGTGTTACCCCTTATGTTTTTTTTTTTTGGCTGAAAGTTTGACCTTCGATATCTCGGCTCTGGAAGGGTCTAGAGCCTCCATTTTTGCGCGCTGGTCGATGTCTCGTGGCCCTCTGTCAGAATCCAGAGTTTCAAGAAGATCGGAGGGGGTCAAAATTTCGGCCAAAAAAAAAAAATGACAGTGTTACCCCTTATGTTTTTTTTTTTGGGCCAAAATTTTGACCCCCTCCGATCTTCTTGAAACTCTGGATTCTGACAGAGGGCCACGAGACATCTACCAGCGCGCAAAAATGGAGGCTCTAGACCCTTCCAGAGCCGAGATATCGAAGGTCAAACTTTCAGCCAAAAAAAAAAATGACAGTGTTACCCCTTATGTTTTTTTTTTTTGGCCAAAATTTTGACCCCCTCCGATCTTCTTGAAACTCTGGATTCTGACAGAGGGCCACGAGACATCGACCAGCGCGCAAAAATGGAGGCTCTAGACCCTTCCAGAGCCGAGATATCGAAGGTCAAACTTTCAGCCAAAAAAAAAAATGACAGTGTTACCCCTTATGTTTTTTTTTTTTGGCCAAAATTTTGACCCCCTCCGATCTTCTTGAAACTCTGGATTCTGACAGAGGGCCACGAGACATCGACCAGCGCGCAAAAATGGAGGCTCTAGACCCTTCCAGAGCCGAGATATCGAAGGTCAAACTTTCAGCCAAAAAAAAAATGACAGTGTTACCCCTTATGTTTTTTTTTTTGGCCAAAATTTTGACCCCCTCCGATCTTCTTGAAACTCTGGATTCTGACAGAGGGCCACGAGACATCGACCAGCGCGCAAAAATGGAGGCTCTAGACCCTTCCAGAGCCAAGAAATCGAAGGTCAAACTTTCAGCCAAAAAAAAAAACATAAGGGGTAACACTGTCATTTTTTTTTTTGGCTGAAAGTTTGACCTTCGATATCTCGGCTCTGGAAGGGTCTAGAGCCTCCATTTTTGCGCGCTGGTCGATGTCTCGTGGCCCTCTGTCAGAATCCAGAGTTTCAAGAAGATCGGAGGGGGTCAAAATTTTGGCCCAAAAAAAAAACATAAGGGGTAACACTGTCATTTTTGTTTTTTTGGCCGAAATTTTGACCCCCTCCGATCTTCTTGAAACTCTGGATTCTGACAGAGGGCCACGAGACATCGACCAGCGCGCAAAAATGGAGGCTCTAGACCCTTCCAGAGCCGAGATATCGAAGGTCAAACTTTCAGCCAAAAAAAAATGACAGTGTTACCCCTTATGTTTTTTTTTTTTGGCTGAAAGTTTGACCTTCGATATCTCGGCTCTGGAAGGGTCTAGAGCCTCCATTTTTGCGCGCTGGTCGATGTCTCGTGGCCCTCTGTCAGAATCCAGAGTTTCAAGAAGATCGGAGGGGGTCAAAATTTCGGCCAAAAAAAAAAAATGACAGTGTTACCCCTTATGTTTTTTTTTTTGGGCCAAAATTTTGACCCCCTCCGATCTTCTTGAAACTCTGGATTCTGACAGAGGGCCACGAGACATCTACCAGCGCGCAAAAATGGAGGCTCTAGACCCTTCCAGAGCCGAGATATCGAAGGTCAAACTTTCAGCCAAAAAAAAAAATGACAGTGTTACCCCTTATGTTTTTTTTTTTTGGCCAAAATTTTGACCCCCTCCGATCTTCTTGAAACTCTGGATTCTGACAGAGGGCCACGAGACATCGACCAGCGCGCAAAAATGGAGGCTCTAGACCCTTCCAGAGCCGAGATATCGAAGGTCAAACTTTCAGCCAAAAAAAAAAATGACAGTGTTACCCCTTATGTTTTTTTTTTTTGGCCAAAATTTTGACCCCCTCCGATCTTCTTGAAACTCTGGATTCTGACAGAGGGCCACGAGACATCGACCAGCGCGCAAAAATGGAGGCTCTAGACCCTTCCAGAGCCGAGATATCGAAGGTCAAACTTTCAGCCAAAAAAAAAATGACAGTGTTACCCCTTATGTTTTTTTTTTTGGCCAAAATTTTGACCCCCTCCGATCTTCTTGAAACTCTGGATTCTGACAGAGGGCCACGAGACATCGACCAGCGCGCAAAAATGGAGGCTCTAGACCCTTCCAGAGCCAAGAAATCGAAGGTCAAACTTTCAGCCAAAAAAAAAAAACATAAGGGGTAACACTGTCATTTTTTTTTTTGGCTGAAAGTTTGACCTTCGATATCTCGGCTCTGGAAGGGTCTAGAGCCTCCATTTTTGCGCGCTGGTCGATGTCTCGTGGCCCTCTGTCAGAATCCAGAGTTTCAAGAAGATCGGAGGGGGTCAAAATTTTGGCCCAAAAAAAAAACATAAGGGGTAACACTGTCATTTTTGTTTTTTTGGCCGAAATTTTGACCCCCTCCGATCTTCTTGAAACTCTGGATTCTGACAGAGGGCCACGAGACATCGACCAGCGCGCAAAAATGGAGGCTCTAGACCCTTCCAGAGCCGAGATATCGAAGGTCAAACTTTCAGCCAAAAAAAAAACATAAGGGGTAACACTGTCATTTTTTTTTTTGGCCGAAATTTTGACCCCCTCCGATCTTCTTGAAACTCTGGATTCTGACAGAGGGCCACGAGACATCGACCAGCGCGCAAAAATGGAGGCTCTAGACCCTTCCAGAGCCGAGATATCGAAGGTCAAACTTTCAGCCAAAAAAAAAATGACAGTGTTACCCCTTATGTTTTTTTTTTTGGCTGAAAGTTTGACCTTCGATATCTCGGCTCTGGAAGGGTCTAGAGCCTCCATTTTTGCGCGCTGGTCGATGTCTCGTGGCCCTCTGTCAGAATCCAGAGTTTCAAGAAGATCGGAGGGGGTCAAAATTTCGGCCAAAAAAAAAAAATGACAGTGTTACCCCTTATGTTTTTTTTTTTTGGCCAAAATTTTGACCCCCTCCGATCTTCTTGAAACTCTGGATTCTGACAGAGGGCCACGAGACATCGACCAGCGCGCAAAAATGGAGGCTCTAGACCCTTCCACAGCCGAGATATCGAAGGTCAAACTTTCAGCCAAAAAAAAAAACATAAGGGGTAACACTGTCATTTTTTTTTTTGGCTGAAAGTTTGACCTTCGATATCTCGGCTCTGGAAGGGTCTAGAGCCTCCATTTTTGCGCGCTGGTCGATGTCTCGTGGCCCTCTGTCAGAATCCAGAGTTTCAAGAAGATCGGAGGGGGTCAAAATTTCGGCCAAAAAAAAAAATGACAGTGTTACCCCTTATGTTTTTTTTTTTGGGCAAAATTTTGACCCCCTCCGATCTTCTTGAAACTCTGGATTCTGACAGAGGGCCACGAGACATCGACCAGCGCGCAAAAATGGAGGCTCTAGACCCTTCCAGAGCCGAGATATCGAAGGTCAAACTTTCAGCCAAAAAAAAAAAAATGACAGTGTTACCCCTTATGTTTTTTTTTTTTGGCTGAAAGTTTGACCTTCGATTTCTTGGCTCTGGAAGGGTCTAGAGCCTCCATTTTTGCGCGCTGGTCGATGTCTCGTGGACCTCTGTCAGAATCCAGAGTTTCAAGAAGATCGGAGGGGGTCAAAATTTTGGCCAAAAAAAAAAACATAAGGGGTAACACTGTCATTTTTTTTTTTGGCTGAAAGTTTGACCTTCGATATCTCGGCTCTGGAAGGGTCTAGAGCCTCCATTTTTGCGCGCTGGTCGATGTCTCGTGGCCCTCTGTCAGAATCCAGAATTTCAAGAAGATCGGAGGGGGTCAAAATTTCGGCCAAAAAAAAAAAATGACAGTGTTACCCCTTATGTTTTTTTTTTTTTGGCCAAAATTTTGACCCCCTCCGATCTTCTTGAAACTCTGGATTCTGACAGAGGGCCACGAGACATCGACCAGCACGCAAAAATGGAGGCTCTAGACCCTTCCAGAGCCGAGATATCGAAGGTCAAACTTTCAGCCAAAAAAAAAATGACAGTGTTACCCCTTATGTTTTTTTTTTTTGGCTGAAAGTTTGACCTTCGATATCTCGGCTCTGGAAGGG
Organism: Cyprinella venusta; assembly: GCA_038021265.1. Classification (NCBI taxonomy): domain Eukaryota; kingdom Metazoa; phylum Chordata; class Actinopteri; order Cypriniformes; family Leuciscidae; genus Cyprinella; species Cyprinella venusta. The sequence continues at coordinate 15,564,163 of CM075886.1, read as the reverse complement.
TCTAGAGCCTCCATTTTTGCGCGCTGGTCGATGTCTCGTGGCCCTCTGTCAGAATCCAGAGTTTCAAGAAGATCGGAGGGGGTCAAAATTTCGGCCAAAAAAAAAAAATGACAGTGTTACCCCTTATGTTTTTTTTTTTGGGCCAAAATTTTGACCCCCTCCGATCTTCTTGAAACTCTGGATTCTGACAGAGGGCCACGAGATATCTACCAGCGCGCAAAAATGGAGGCTCTAGACCCTTCCAGAGCCGAGATATCGAAGGTCAAACTTTCAGCCAATAAAAAAAATGACAGTGTTACCCCTTATGGTTTTTTTTTTGGCCAAAATTTTGACCCCCTCCGATCTTCTTGAAACTCTGGATTCTGACAGAGGGCCACGAGACATCGACCAGCGCGCAAAAATGGAGGCTCTAGACCCTTCCAGAGCCGAGATATCGAAGGTCAAACTTTCAGCCAAAAAAAAAAATGACAGTGTTACCCCTTATGTTTTTTTTTTTTGGCTGAAAGTTTGACCTTCGATATCTCGGCTCTGGAAGGGTCTAGAGCCTCCATTTTTGCGCGCTGGTCGATGTCTCGTGGCCCTCTGTCAGAATCCAGAGTTTCAAGAAGATCGGAGGGGGTCAAAATTTCGGCCAAAAAAAAAAATGACAGTGTTACCCCTTATGTTTTTTTTTTTTTTGGCCAAAATTTTGACCCCCTCCGATCTTCTTGAAACTCTGGATTCTGACAGAGGGCCACGAGACATCGACCAGCGCGCAAAAATGGAGGCTCTAGACCCTTCCAGAGCCGAGATATCGAAGGTCAAACTTTCAGCCAAAAAAAAAAATGACAGTGTTACCCCTTATGTTTTTTTTTTTTGGCTGAAAGTTTGACCTTCGATATCTCGGCTCTGGAAGGGTCTAGAGCCTCCATTTTTGCGCGCTGGTCGATGTCTCGTGGCCCTCTGTCAGAATCCAGAGTTTCAAGAAGATCGGAGGGGGGTCAAAATTTCGGCCAAAAAAAAAAAATGACAGTGTTACCCCTTATGTTTTTTTTTTTTGGGCCAAAATTTTGACCCCCTCCGATCTTCTTGAAACTCTGGATTCTGACAGAGGGCCACGAGACATCGACCAGCGCGCAAAAATGGAGGCTCTAGACCCTTCCAGAGCCGAGATATCGAAGGTCAAACTTTCAGCCAAAAAAAAAAATGACAGTGTTACCCCTTATGTTTTTTTTTTTTGGCCAAAATTTTGACCCCCTCCGATCTTCTTGAAACTCTGGATTCTGACAGAGGGCCACGAGACATCGACCAGCGCGCAAAAATGGAGGCTCTAGACCCTTCCAGAGCCGAGATATCGAAGGTCAAACTTTCAGCCAAAAAAAAAAATGACAGTGTTACCCCTTATGTTTTTTTTTTTTGGCCAAAATTTTGACCCCCTCCGATCTTCTTGAAACTCTGGATTCTGACAGAGGGCCACGAGACATCGACCAGCGCGCAAAAATGGAGGCTCTAGACCCTTCCAGAGCCGAGATATCGAAGGTCAAACTTTCAGCCAAAAAAAAAAATATGTTTTTTTTTTTGGCTGAAAGTTTGACCTTCGATATCTCGGCTCTGGAAGGGTCTAGAGCCTCCATTTTTGCGCGCTGGTCGATGTCTCGTGGCCCTCTGTCAGAATCCAGAGTTTCAAGAAGATCGGAGGGGGTCAAAATTTCGGCCAAAAAAAAAAATGACAGTGTTACCCCTTATGTTTTTTTTTTTTGGCCAAAATTTTGACCCCCTCCGATCTTCTTGAAACTCTGGATTCTGACAGAGGGCCACGAGACATCGACCAGCACGCAAAAATGGAGGCTCTAGACCCTTCCAGAGCCGAGATATCGAAGGTCAAACTTTCAGCCAAAAAAAAAAATGACAGTGTTACCCCTTATGTTTTTTTTTTTTGGCCAAAATTTTGACCCCCTCCGATCTTCTTGAAACTCTGGATTCTGACAGAGGGCCACGAGAAATCGACCAGCGCGCAAAAATGGAGGCTCTAGACCCTTCCAGAGCCGAGATATCGAAGGTCAAACTTTCAGCCAAAAAAAAAAATGACAGTGTTACCCCTTATGTTTTTTTTTTTTCGCTGAAAGTTTGACCTTCGATTTCTTGGCTCTGGAAGGGTCTAGAGCCTCCATTTTTGCGCGCTGGTCGATGTCTCGTGGCCCTCTGTCAGAATCCAGAGTTTCAAGAAGATCGGAGGGGGTCAAAATTTTGGCCAAAAAAAAAACATAAGGGGTAACACTGTCATTTTTTTTTTTGGCTGAAAGTTTGACCTTCGATATCTCGGCTCTGGAAGGGTCTAGAGCCTCCATTTTTGCGCGCTGGTCGATGTCTCGTGGCCCTCTGTCAGAATCCAGAATTTCAAGAAGATCGGAGGGGGTCAAAATTTCGGCCAAAAAAAAAAAATGACAGTGTTACCCCTTATGTTTTTTTTTTTGGCCAAAATTTTGACCCCCTCCGATCTTCTTGAAACTCTGGATTCTGACAGAGGGCCACGAGACATCGACCAGCGCGCAAAAATGGAGGCTCTAGACCCTTCCAGAGCCGAGATATCGAAGGTCAAACTTTCAGCCAAAAAAAAAATGACAGTGTTACCCCTTATGTTTTTTTTTTTTGGCTGAAAGTTTGACCTTCGATATCTCGGCTCTGGAAGGGTCTAGAGCAGGGTTTCTCAAACTTGGTCCTGGAGGGCCATTGTCCTGCAGAGTTTAGCTCCAACCCCGATCAAACACACCTGAACAAGCTAATCATGGTCTTCAGGATCACTAGAAACTCACACGTAAGTGTGTTTGATCAGGGTTGGAGCTAAACTCTGCAGGACAGTGGCCCTCCAGGACCGAGTTTGAGAAACCCTGGTCTAGAGCCTCCATTTTTGCGCGCTGGTCGATGTCTCGTGGCCCTCTGTCAGAATCCAGAGTTTCAAGAAGATCGGAGGGGGTCAAAATTTCGGCCAAAAAAAAAAAATGACAGTGTTACCCCTTATGTTTTTTTTTTTGGGCCAAAATTTTGACCCCCTCCGATCTTCTTGAAACTCTGGATTCTGACAGAGGGCCACGAGACATCGACCAGCGCGCAAAAATGGAGGCTCTAGACCCTTCCAGAGCCGAGATATCGAAGGTCAAACTTTCAGCCAAAAAAAAAAAATGACAGTGTTACCCCTTATGTTTTTTTTTTTTGGCCAAAATTTTGACCCCCTCCGATCTTCTTGAAACTCTGGATTCTGACAGAGGGCCACGAGACATCGACCAGCGCGCAAAAATGGAGGCTCTAGACCCTTCCAGAGCCGAGATATCGAAGGTCAAACTTTCAGCCAAAAAAAAAAATGACAGTGTTACCCCTTATGTTGTTTTTTTTGGCCAAAATTTTGACCCCCTCCGATCTTCTTGAAACTCTGGATTCTGACAGAGGGCCACGAGACATCGACCAGCGCGCAAAAATGGAGGCTCTAGACCCTTCCAGAGCCAAGAAATCGAAGGTCAAACTTTCAGCCAAAAAAAAAAACATAAGGGGTAACACTGTCATTTTTTTTTTTGGCTGAAAGTTTGACCTTCGATATCTCGGCTCTGGAAGGGTCTAGAGCCTCCATTTTTGCGCGCTGGTCGATGTCTCGTGGCCCTCTGTCAGAATCCAGAGTTTCAAGAAGATCGGAGGGGGTCAAAATTTCGGCCAAAAAAAAAAATGACAGTGTTACCCCTTATGTTTTTTTTTTTGGGCCAAAATTTTGACCCCCTCCGATCTTCTTGAAACTCTGGATTCTGACAGAGGGCCACGAGACATCGACCAGCGCGCAAAAATGGAGGCTCTAGACCCTTCCAGAGCCGAGATATCGAAGGTCAAACTTTCAGCCAAAAAAAAAAATGACAGTGTTACCCCTTATGTTTTTTTTTTTTGGCTGAAAGTTTGACCTTCGATTTCTTGGCTCTGGAAGGGTCTAGAGCCTCCATTTTTGCGCGCTGGTCGATGTCTCGTGGCCCTCTGTCAGAATCCAGAGTTTCAAGAAGATCGGAGGGGGTCAAAATTTTGGCCAAAAAAAAAAACATAAGGGGTAACACTGTCATTTTTTTTTTTGGCTGAAAGTTTGACCTTCGATATCTCGGCTCTGGAAGGGTCTAGAGCCTCCATTTTTGCGCGCTGGTCGATGTCTCGTGGCCCTCTGTCAGAATCCAGAATTTCAAGAAGATCGGAGGGGGTCAAAATTTCGGCCAAAAAAAAAATGACAGTGTTACCCCTTATGTTTTTTTTTTTTTGGCCAAAATTTTGACCCCCTCCGATCTTCTTGAAACTCTGGATTCTGACAGAGGGCCACGAGACATCGACCAGCGCGCAAAAATGGAGGCTCTAGACCCTTCCAGAGCCGAGATATCGAAGGTCAAACTTTCAGCCAAAAAAAAAATGACAGTGTTACCCCTTATGTTTTTTTTTTTTGGCTGAAAGTTTGACCTTCGATATCTCGGCTCTGGAAGGGTCTAGAGCCTCCATTTTTGCGCGCTGGTCGATGTCTCGTGGCCCTCTGTCAGAATCCAGAGTTTCAAGAAGATCGGAGGGGGTCAAAATTTCGGCCAAAAAAAAAAAATGACAGTGTTACCCCTTATGTTTTTTTTTTGGGCCAAAATTTTGACCCCCTCCGATCTTCTTGAAACTCTGGATTCTGACAGAGGGCCACGAGACATCTACCAGCGCGCAAAAATGGAGGCTCTAGACCCTTCCAGAGCCGAGATATCGAAGGTCAAACTTTCAGCCAAAAAAAAAAATGACAGTGTTACCCCTTATGTTTTTTTTTTTTGGCCAAAATTTTGACCCCCTCCGATCTTCTTGAAACTCTGGATTCTGACAGAGGGCCACGAGACATCGACCAGCGCGCAAAAATGGAGGCTCTAGACCCTTCCAGAGCCGAGATATCGAAGGTCAAACTTTCAGCCAAAAAAAAAAATGACAGTGTTACCCCTTATGTTTTTTTTTTTTGGCCAAAATTTTGACCCCCTCCGATCTTCTTGAAACTCTGGATTCTGACAGAGGGCCACGAGACATCGACCAGCGCGCAAAAATGGAGGCTCTAGACCCTTCCAGAGCCGAGATATCGAAGGTCAAACTTTCAGCCAAAAAAAAAAATGACAGTGTTACCCCTTATGTTTTTTTTTTTGGCCAAAATTTTGACCCCCTCCGATCTTCTTGAAACTCTGGATTCTGACAGAGGGCCACGAGACATCGACCAGCGCGCAAAAATGGAGGCTCTAGACCCTTCCAGAGCCAAGAAATCGAAGGTCAAACTTTCAGCCAAAAAAAAAAAACATAAGGGGTAACACTGTCATTTTTTTTTTTGGCTGAAAGTTTGACCTTCGATATCTCGGCTCTGGAAGGGTCTAGAGCCTCCATTTTTGCGCGCTGGTCGATGTCTCGTGGCCCTCTGTCAGAATCCAGAGTTTCAAGAAGATCGGAGGGGGTCAAAATTTTGGCCCAAAAAAAAAACATAAGGGGTAACACTGTCATTTTTGTTTTTTTGGCCGAAATTTTGACCCCCTCCGATCTTCTTGAAACTCTGGATTCTGACAGAGGGCCACGAGACATCGACCAGCGCGCAAAAATGGAGGCTCTAGACCCTTCCAGAGCCGAGATATCGAAGGTCAAACTTTCAGCCAAAAAAAAAACATAAGGGGTAACACTGTCATTTTTTTTTTTTGGCCGAAATTTTGACCCCCTCCGATCTTCTTGAAACTCTGGATTCTGACAGAGGGCCACGAGACATCGACCAGCGCGCAAAAATGGAGGCTCTAGACCCTTCCAGAGCCGAGATATCGAAGGTCAAACTTTCAGCCAAAAAAAAAATGACAGTGTTACCCCTTATGTTTTTTTTTTTTGGCTGAAAGTTTGACCTTCGATATCTCGGCTCTGGAAGGGTCTAGAGCCTCCATTTTTGCGCGCTGGTCGATGTCTCGTGGCCCTCTGTCAGAATCCAGAGTTTCAAGAAGATCGGAGGGGGTCAAAATTTCGGCCAAAAAAAAAAATGACAGTGTTACCCCTTATGTTTTTTTTTTTTGGCCAAAATTTTGACCCCCTCCGATCTTCTTGAAACTCTGGATTCTGACAGAGGGCCACGAGACATCGACCAGCGCGCAAAAATGGAGGCTCTAGACCCTTCCACAGCCGAGATATCGAAGGTCAAACTTTCAGCCAAAAAAAAAAACATAAGGGGTAACACTGTCATTTTTTTTTTTGGTTGAAAGTTTGACCTTCGATATCTCGGCTCTGGAAGGGTCTAGAGCCTCCATTTTTGCGCGCTGGTCGATGTCTCGTGGCCCTCTGTCAGAATCCAGAGTTTCAAGAAGATCGGAGGGGGTCAAAATTTCGGCCAAAAAAAAAAATGACAGTGTTACCCCTTATGTTTTTTTTTTTGGGCCAAAATTTTGACCCCCTCCGATCTTCTTGAAACTCTGGATTCTGACAGAGGGCCACGAGACATCGACCAGCGCGCAAAAATGGAGGCTCTAGACCCTTCCAGAGCCGAGATATCGAAGGTCAAACTTTCAGCCAAAAAAAAAAATGACAGTGTTACCCCTTATGTTTTTTTTTTTTGGCTGAAAGTTTGACCTTCGATTTCTTGGCTCTGGAAGGGTCTAGAGCCTCCATTTTTGCGCGCTGGTCGATGTCTCGTGGCCCTCTGTCAGAATCCAGAGTTTCAAGAAGATCGGAGGGGGTCAAAATTTTGGCCAAAAAAAAAAACATAAGGGGTAACACTGTCATTTTTTTTTTTGGCTGAAAGTTTGACCTTCGATATCTCGGCTCTGGAAGGGTCTAGAGCCTCCATTTTTGCGCGCTGGTCGATGTCTCGTGGCCCTCTGTCAGAATCCAGAATTTCAAGAAGATCGGAGGGGGTCAAAATTTCGGCCAAAAAAAAAAAATGACAGTGTTACCCCTTATGTTTTTTTTTTTTTGGCCAAAATTTTGACCCCCTCCGATCTTCTTGAAACTCTGGATTCTGACAGAGGGCCACGAGACATCGACCAGCGCGCAAAAATGGAGGCTCTAGACCCTTCCAGAGCCGAGATATCGAAGGTCAAACTTTCAGCCAAAAAAAAAATGACAGTGTTACCCCTTATGTTTTTTTTTTTGGCTGAAAGTTTGACCTTCGATATCTCGGCTCTGGAAGGGTCTAGAGCCTCCATTTTTGCGCGCTGGTCGATGTCTCGTGGCCCTCTGTCAGAATCCAGAGTTTCAAGAAGATCGGAGGGGGTCAAAATTTCGGCCAAAAAAAAAAAATGACAGTGTTACCCCTTATGTTTTTTTTTTTGGGCCAAAATTTTGACCCCCTCCGATCTTCTTGAAACTCTGGATTCTGACAGAGGGCCACGAGATATCTACCAGCGCGCAAAAATGGAGGCTCTAGACCCTTCCAGAGCCGAGATATCGAAGGTCAAACTTTCAGCCAAAAAAAAAAATGACAGTGTTACCCCTTATGTTTTTTTTTTTTGGCCAAAATTTTGACCCCCTCCGATCTTCTTGAAACTCTGGATTCTGACAGAGGGCCACGAGACATCGACCAGCGCGCAAAAATGGAGGCTCTAGACCCTTCCAGAGCCGAGATATCGAAGGTCAAACTTTCAGCCAAAAAAAAAAATGACAGTGTTACCCCTTATGTTTTTTTTTTTTGGCCAAAATTTTGACCCCCTCCGATCTTCTTGAAACTCTGGATTCTGACAGAGGGCCACGAGACATCGACCAGCGCGCAAAAATGGAGGCTCTAGACCCTTCCAGAGCCGAGATATCGAAGGTCAAACTTTCAGCCAAAAAAAAAAACATGAGGGGTAACACTGTCATTTTTTTTTTTGGCTGAAAGTTTGACCTTCGATATCTCGGCTCTGGAAGGGTCTAGAGCCTCCATTTTTGCGCGCTGGTCGATGTCTCGTGGCCCTCTGTCAGAATCCAGAGTTTAAAGAAGATCGGAGGGGGTCAAAATTTTGGCCAAAAAAAAAAACATAAGGGGTAACACTGTCATTTTTTTTTTTGGCTGAAAGTTTGACCTTCGATATCTCGGCTCTGGAAGGGTCTAGAGCCTCCATTTTTGCGCGCTGGTCGATGTCTCGTGGCCCTCTGTCAGAATCCAGAGTTTCAAGAAGATCGGAGGGGGTCAAAATTTTGGCCAAAAAAAAAACATAAGGGGTAACACTGTCATTTTTTTTTTTTTGGCCGAAATTTTGACCCCCTCCGATCTTCTTGAAATTCTGGATTCTGACAGAGGGCCACGAGACATCGACCAGCGCGCAAAAATGGAGGCTCTAGACCCTTCCAGAGCCGAGATATCGAAGGTCAAACTTTCAGCCAAAAAAAAAAACATAAGGGGTAACACTGTCATTTTTTTTTTGGCTGAAAGTTTGACCTTCGATATCTCGGCTCTGGAAGGGTCTAGAGCCTCCATTTTTGCGTGCTGGTCGATGTCTCGTGGCCCTCTGTCAGAATCCAGAGTTTCAAGAAGATCGGAGGGGGTCAAAATTTTGGCCAAAAAAAAAAAACATAAGGGGTAACACTGTCATTTTTTTTTTTTGGCCAAAATTTTGACCCCCTCCGATCTTCTTGAAACTCTGGATTCTGACAGAGGGCCACGAGACATCGACCAGCGCGCAAAAATGGAGGCTCTAGACCCTTCCAGAGCCAAGAAATCGAAGGTCAAACTTTCAGCCAAAAAAAAAAAACATAAGGGGTAACACTGTCATTTTTTTTTTGGCTGAAAGTTTGACCTTCGATATCTCGGCTCTGGAAGGGTCTAGAGCCTCCATTTTTGCGCGCTGGTCGATGTCTCGTGGCCCTCTGTCAGAATCCAGAGTTTCAAGAAGATCGGAGGGGGTCAAAATTTTGGCCAAAAAAAAAACATAAGGGGTAACACTGTCATTTTTTTTTTTTGGCCGAAATTTTGACCCCCTCCGATCTTCTTGAAACTCTGGATTCTGACAGAGGGCCACGAGACATCGACCAGCGCGCAAAAATGGAGGCTCTAGACCCTTCCAGAGCCGAGATATCGAAGGTCAAACTTTCAGCCAAAAAAAAAAACATAAGGGGTAACACTGTCATTTTTTTTTTTTTTGGCTGAAAGTTTGACCTTCGATATCTCGGCTCTGGAAGGGTCTAGAGCCTCCATTTTTGCGCGCTGGTCGATGTCTCGTGGCCCTCTGTCAGAATCCAGAGTTTCAAGAAGATCGGAGGGGGTCAAAATTTTGGCCAAAAAAAAAAAACATAAGGGGTAACACTGTCATTTTTTTTTTTGGCTGAAAGTTTGACCTTCGATATCTCGGCTCTGGAAGGGTCTAGAGCCTCCATTTTTGCGCGCTGGTCGATGTCTCGTGGCCCTCTGTCAGAATCCAGAGTTTCAAGAAGATCGGAGGGGGTCAAAATTTTGGCCAAAAAAAAAAAACATAAGGGGTAACACTGTCATTTTTTTTTTTTGGCCGAAATTTTGACCCCCTCCGATCTTCTTGAAATTCTGGATTCTGACAGAGGGCCACGAGACATCGACCAGCGCGCAAAAATGGAGGCTCTAGACCCTTCCAGAGCCGAGATATCGAAGGTCAAACTTTCAGCCAAAAAAAAAAAATGACAGTGTTACCCCTTATGGTTTTTTTTTGGCCAAAATTTTGACCCCCTCCGATCTTCTTGAAACTCTGGATTCTGACAGAGGGCCACGAGACATCGACCAGCGCGCAAAAATGGAGGCTCTAGACCCTTCCAGAGCCAAGAAATCGAAGGTCAAACTTTCAGCCAAAAAAAAAAAACATAAGGGGTAACACTGTCATTTTTTTTTTTTGGCTGAAAGTTTGACCTTCGATATCTCGGCTCTGGAAGGGTCTAGAGCCTCCATTTTTGCGCGCTGGTCGATGTCTCGTGGCCCTCTGTCAGAATCCAGAGTTTCAAGAAGATCGGAGGGGGTCAAAATTTTGGCCCAAAAAAAAAAACATAAGGGGTAACACTGTCATTTTTTTTTTTTGGCCGAAATTTTGACCCCCTCCGATCTTCTTGAAACTCTGGATTCTGACAGAGGGCCACGAGACATCGACCAGCGCGCAAAAATGGAGGCTCTAGACCCTTCCAGAGCCGAGATATCGAAGGTCAAACTTTCAGCCAAAAAAAAAACATAAGGGGTAACACTGTCATTTTTTTTTTTTGGCCGAAATTTTGACCCCCTCCGATCTTCTTGAAACTCTGGATTCTGACAGAGGGCCACGAGACATCGACCAGCGCGCAAAAATGGAGGCTCTAGACCCTTCCAGAGCCGAGATATCGAAGGTCAAACTTTCAGCCAAAAAAAAAAATGACAGTGTTACCCCTTATGTTTTTTTTTTTGGCTGAAAGTTTGACCTTCGATATCTCGGCTCTGGAAGGGTCTAGAGCCTCCATTTTTGCGCGCTGGTCGATGTCTCGTGGCCCTCTGTCAGAATCCAGAGTTTCAAGAAGATCGGAGGGGGTCAAAATTTCGGCCAAAAAAAAAAAATGACAGTGTTACCCCTTATGTTTTTTTTTTTGGGCCAAAATTTTGACCCCCTCCGATCTTCTTGAAACTCTGGATTCTGACAGAGGGCCACGAGACATCGACCAGCGCGCAAAAATGGAGGCTCTAGACCCTTCCAGAGCCGAGATATCGAAGGTCAAACTTTCAGCCAAAAAAAAAAATGACAGTGTTACCCCTTATGTTTTTTTTTTTGGCCAAAATTTTGACCCCCTCCGATCTTCTTGAAACTCTGGATTCTGACAGAGGGCCACAAGACATCGACCAGCGCGCAAAAATGGAGGCTCTAGACCCTTCCAGAGCCGAGATATCGAAGGTCAAACTTTCAGCCAAAAAAAAAAATGACAGTGTTACCCCTTATGTTTTTTTTTTTTGGCTGAAAGTTTGACCTTCGATTTCTTGGCTCTGGAAGGGTCTAGAGCCTCCATTTTTGCGCGCTGGTCGATGTCTCGTGGCCCTCTGTCAGAATCCAGAGTTTCAAGAAGATCGGAGGGGGTCAAAATTTTGGCCAAAAAAAAAAAACATAAGGGGTAACACTGTCATTTTTTTTTTTGGCTGAAAGTTTGACCTTCGATATCTCGGCTCTGGAAGGGTCTAGAGCCTCCATTTTTGCGCGCTGGTCGATGTCTCGTGGCCCTCTGTCAGAATCCAGAGTTTCAAGAAGATCGGAGGGGGTCAAAATTTCGGCCAAAAAAAAAATGACAGTGTTACCCCTTATGTTTTTTTTTTTGGGCCAAAATTTTGACCCCCTCCGATCTTCTTGAAACTCTGGATTCTGACAGAGGGCCACGAGACATCGACCAGCGCGCAAAAATGGAGGCTCTAGACCCTTCCAGAGCCGAGATATCGAAGGTCAAACTTTCAGCCAAAAAAAAAAATGACAGTGTTACCCCTTATGTTTTTTTTTTTTGGCTGAAAGTTTGACCTTCGATATCTCGGCTCTGGAAGGGTCTAGAGCCTCCATTTTTGCGCGCTGGTCGATGTCTCGTGGCCCTCTGTCAGAATCCAGAGTTTCAAGAAGATCGGAGGGGGGTCAAAATTTCGGCCAAAAAAAAAAAATGACAGTGTTACCCCTAATGTTTTTTTTTTTGGGCCAAAATTTTGACCCCCTCCGATCTTCTTGAAACTCTGGATTCTGACAGAGGGCCACGAGACATCGACCAGCGCGCAAAAATGGAGGCTCTAGACCCTTCCAGAGCCGAGATATCGAAGGTCAAACTTTCAGCCAAAAAAAAAAATGACAGTGTTACCCCTTATGTTTTTTTTTTTTGGCCAAAATTTTGACCCCCTCCGATCTTCTTGAAACTCTGGATTCTGACAGAGGGCCACGAGACATTGACCAGCGCGCAAAAATGGAGGCTCTAGACCCTTCCAGAGCCGAGATATCGAAGGTCAAACTTTCAGCCAAAAAAAAAAAAAATGACAGTGTTACCCCTTATGTTTTTTTTTTTTGGCCAAAATTTTGACCCCCTCCGATCTTCTTGAAACTCTGGATTCTGACAGAGGGCCACGAGACATCGACCAGCGCACAAAAATGGAGGCTCTAGACCCTTCCAGAGCCGAGATATCGAAGGTCAAACTTTCAGCCAAAAAAAAAAACATAAGGGGTAACACTGTCATTTTTTTTTTTTGGCTGAAAGTTTGACCTTCGATATCTCGGCTCTGGAAGGGTCTAGAGCCTCCATTTTTGCGCGCTGGTCGATGTCTCGTGGCCCTCTGTCAGAATCCAGAGTTTCAAGAAGATCGGAGGGGGTCAAAATTTCGGCCAAAAAAAAAAAATGACAGTGTTACCCCTTATGTTTTTTTTTTTTGGCCAAAATTTTGACCCCCTCCGATCTTCTTGAAACTCTGGATTCTGACAGAGGGCCACGAGACATCGACCAGCGCGCAAAAATGGAGGCTCTAGACCCTTCCAGAGCCGAGATATCGAAGGTCAAACTTTCAGCCAAAAAAAAAAATGACAGTGTTACCCCTTATGTTTTTTTTTTTTGGCCAAAATTTTGACCCCCTCCGATCTTCTTGAAACTCTGGATTCTGACAGAGGGCCACGAGACATCGACCAGCGCGCAAAAATGGAGGCTCTAGACCCTTCCAGAGCCGAGATATCGAAGGTCAAACTTTCAGCCAAAAAAAAAACATAAGGGGTAACACTGTCATTTTTTTTTTTGGCTGAAAGTTTGACCTTCGATATCTCGGCTCTGGAAGGGTCTAGAGCCTCCATTTTTGCGCGCTGGTCGATGTCTCGTGGCCCTCTGTCAGAATCCAGAGTTTCAAGAAGATCGGAGGGGGTCAAAATTTTGGCCAAAAAAAAAAACATAAGGGGTAACACTGTCATTTTTTTTTTGGCTGAAAGTTTGACCTTCGATATCTCGGCTCTGGAAGGGTCTAGAGCCTCCATTTTTGCGCGCTGGTCGATGTCTCGTGGCCCTCTGTCAGAATCCAGAGTTTCAAGAAGATCGGAGGGGGTCAAAATTTCGGCCAAAAAAAAAAAAATGACAGTGTTACCCCTTATGTTTTTTTTTTTTGGCCAAAATTTTGACCCCCTCCGATCTTCTTGAAACTCTGGATTCTGACAGAGGGCCACGAGACATCGACCAGCGCGCAAAAATGGAGGCTCTAGACCCTTCCAGAGCCGAGATATCGAAGGTCAAACTTTCGGCCAAAAAAAAAAAATGACAGTGTTACCCCTTATGTTTTTTTTTTTTTGGCCGAAATTTTGACCCCCTCCGATCTTCTTGAAACTCTGGATTCTGACAGAGGGCCACGAGACATCGACCAGCGCGCAAAAATGGAGGCTCTAGACCCTTCCAGAGCCGAGATATCGAAGGTCAAACTTTCAGCCAAAAAAAAAAACATAAGGGGTAACACTGTCATTTTTTTTTTTGGCTGAAAGTTTGACCTTCGATATCTCGGCTCTGGAAGGGTCTAGAGCCTCCATTTTTGCGCGCTGGTCGATGTCTCGTGGCCCTCTGTCAGAATCCAGAGTTTCAAGAAGATCGGAGGGGGTCAAAATTTCGGCCAAAAAAAAAAAATGACAGTGTTACCCCTTATGTTTTTTTTTTTTGGCCAAAATTTTGACCCCCTCCGATCTTCTTGAAACTCTGGATTCTGACAGAGGGCCACGAGACATCGACCAGCGCGCAAAAATGGAGGCTCTAGACCCTTCCAGAGCCGAGATATCGAAGGTCAAACTTTCATCCAAAAAAAAAAATGACAGTGTTACCCCTTATGTTTTTTTTTTTTGGCTGAAAGTTTGACCTTCGATATCTCGGCTCTGGAAGGGTCTAGAGCCTCCATTTTTGCGCGCTGGTCGATGTCTCGTGGCCCTCTGTCAGAATCCAGAGTTTCAAGAAGATCGGAGGGGGTCAAAATTTCGGCCAAAAAAAAAAATGACAGTGTTACCCCTTATGTTTTTTTTTTTTGGCCAAAATTTTGACCCCCTCCGATCTTCTTGAAACTCTGGATTCTGACAGAGGGCCACGAGACATCGACCAGCGCGCAAAAATGGAGGCTCTAGACCCTTCCAGAGCCGAGATATCGAAGGTCAAACTTTCAGCCAAAAAAAAAAATGACAGTGTTACCCCTTATGTTTTTTTTTTTGGCTGAAAGTTTGACCTTCGATTTCTTGGCTCTGGAAGGGTCTAGAGCCTCCATTTTTGCGCGCTGGTCGATGTCTCGTGGCCCTCTGTCATAATCCAGAGTTTCAAGAAGATCGGAGGGGGTCAAAATTTTGGCCAAAAAAAAAAAACATAAGGGGTAACACTGTCATTTTTTTTTTTTGGCTGAAAGTTTGACCTTCGATATCTCGGCTCTGGAAGGGTCTAGAGCCTCCATTTTTGCGCGCTGGTCGATGTCTCGTGGCCCTCTTTCAGAATCCAGAGTTTCAAGAAGATCGGAGGGGGTCAAAATTTCGGCCAAAAAAAAAATGACAGTGTTACCCCTTATGTTTTTTTTTTTTGGCCAAAATTTTGACCCCCTCCGATCTTCTTGAAACTCTGGATTCTGACAGAGGGCCACGAGACATCGACCAGCACGCAAAAATGGAGGCTCTAGACCCTTCCAGAGCCGAGATATTGAAGGTCAAACTTTCAGCCAAAAAAAAATGACAGTGTTACCCCTTATGTTTTTTTTTTTTGGCCAAAATTTTGACCCCCTCCGATCTTCTTGAAACTCTGGATTCTGACAGAGGGCCACGAGACATCGACCAGCGCGCAAAAATGGAGGCTCTAGACCCTTCCAGAGCCGAGATATCGAAGGTCAAACTTTCAGCCAAAAAAAAAAATGACAGTGTTACCCCTTATGTTTTTTTTTTTTTTGGCTGAAAGTTTGACTTTCGATATCTCGGCTCTGGAAGGGTCTAGAGCCTCCATTTTTGCGCGCTGGTCGATGTCTCGTGGCCCTCTGTCAGAATCCAGAGTTTCAAGAAGATCGGAGGGGGTCAAAATTTCGGCCAAAAAAAAAAATGACAGTGTTACCCCTTATGTTTTTTTTTTTTGGGCCAAAATTTTGACCCCCTCCGATCTTCTTGAAACTTTGGATTCTGACAGAGGGCCACGAGACATCGACTAGCGCGCAAAAATGGAGGCTCTAGACCCTTCCAGAGCCGAGATATCGAAGGTCAAACTTTCAGCCAAAAAAAAAATGACAGTGTTACCCCTTATGTTTTTTTTTTTTGCCCAAAATTTTGACCCCCTCCGATCTTCTTGAAACTCTGGATTCTGACAAAGGGCCACGAGACATCGACCAGCGCGCAAAAATGGAGGCTCTAGACCCTTCCAGAGCCGAGATATCGAAGGTCAAACTTTCAGCCAAAAAAAAAAATGACAGTGTTACCCCTTATGTTTTTTTTTTTGGCTGAAAGTTTGACCTTCGATATCTCGGCTCTGGAAGGGTCTAGAGCCTCCATTTTTGCGCGCTGGTCGATGTCTCGTGGCCCTCTGTCAGAATCCAGAGTTTCAAGAAGATCGGAGGGGGTCAAAATTTCGGCCAAAAAAAAAAAATGACAGTGTTACCCCTTATGTTTTTTTTTTTGGCCAAAATTTTGACCCCCTCCGATCTTCTTGAAACTCTGGATTCTGACAGAGGGCCACGAAACATCGACCAGCGCGCAAAAATGGAGGCTCTAGACCCTTCCAGAGCCGAGATATCGAAGGTCAAACTTTCAGCCAAAAAAAAAAATGACAGTGTTACCCCTTATGTTTTTTTTTTTTGGCTGAAAGTTTGACCTTCGATATCTCGGC
Organism: Cyprinella venusta; assembly: GCA_038021265.1. NCBI lineage: Eukaryota > Metazoa > Chordata > Actinopteri > Cypriniformes > Leuciscidae > Cyprinella > Cyprinella venusta. Next base: position 15,548,419 of record CM075886.1, on the reverse strand, counting down.
TCTGGAAGGGTCTAGAGCCTCCATTTTTGCGCGCTGGTCGATGTCTCGTGGCCCTCTGTCAGAATCCAGAGTTTCAAGAAGATCGGAGGGGGGTCAAAATTTCGGCCAAAAAAAAATGACAGTGTTACCCCTTATGTTTTTTTTTTTTGGGCCAAAATTTTGACCCCCTCCGATCTTCTTGAAACTCTGGATTCTGACAGAGGGCCACGAGACATCGACCAGCGCGCAAAAATGGAGGCTCTAGACCCTTCCAGAGCCGAGATATCGAAGGTCAAACTTTCAGCCAAAAAAAAAAATGACAGTGTTACCCCTTATGTTTTTTTTTTTGGCCAAAATTTTGACCCCCTCCGATCTTCTTGAAACTCTGGATTCTGACAGAGGGCCACGAGACATCGACCAGCGCGCAAAAATGGAGGCTCTAGACCCTTCCAGAGCCGAGATATCGAAGGTCAAACTTTCAGCCAAAAAAAAAAATGACAGTGTTACCCCTTATGTTTTTTTTTTTTGGCCAAAATTTTGACCCCCTCCGATCTTCTTGAAACTCTGGATTCTGACAGAGGGCCACGAGACATCGACCAGCGCGCAAAAATGGAGGCTCTAGACCCTTCCAGAGCCGAGATATCGAAGGTCAAACTTTCAGCCAAAAAAAAAACATAAGGGGTAACACTGTCATTTTTTTTTTTGGCTGAAAGTTTGACCTTCGATATCTCGGCTCTGGAAGGGTCTAGAGCCTCCATTTTTGCGCGCTGGTCGATGTCTCGTGGCCCTCTGTCAGAATCCAGAGTTTCAAGAAGATCGGAGGGGGTCAAAATTTCGGCCAAAAAAAAAAATGACAGTGTTACCCCTTATGTTTTTTTTTTTTGGCCAAAATTTTGACCCCCTCCGATCTTCTTGAAACTCTGGATTCTGACAGAGGGCCACGAGACATCGACCAGCGCGCAAAAATGGAGGCTCTAGACCCTTCCAGAGCCGAGATATCGAAGGTCAAACTTTCAGCCAAAAAAAAAAATGACAGTGTTACCCCTTATGCTTTTTTTTTTGGGCCAAAATTTTGACCCCCTCCGATCTTCTTGAAACTCTGGATTCTGACAGAGGGCCACGAGACATCGACCAGCGCGCAAAAATGGAGGCTCTAGACCCTTCCAGAGCCGAGATATCGAAGGTCAAACTTTCAGCCAAAAAAAAAAACATAAGGGGTAACACTGTCATTTTTTTTTTTGGCTGAAAGTTTGACCTTCGATATCTCGGCTCTGGAAGGGTCTAGAGCCTCCATTTTTGCGCGCTGGTCGATGTCTCGTGGCCCTCTGTCAGAATCCAGAGTTTCAAGAAGATCGGAGGGGGTCAAAATTTCGGCCAAAAAAAAAAATGACAGTGTTACCCCTTATGTTTTTTTTTTGGGCCAAAATTTTGACCCCCTCCGATCTTCTTGAAACTCTGGATTCTGACAGAGGGCCACGAGACATCGACCAGCGCGCAAAAATGGAGGCTCTAGACCCTTCCAGAGCCGAGATATCGAAGGTCAAACTTTCAGCCAAAAAAAAAAATGACAGTGTTACCCCTTATGTTTTTTTTTTTTGGCCAAAATTTTGACCCCCTCCGATCTTCTTGAAACTCTGGATTCTGACAGAGGGCCACGAGACATCGACCAGCGCGCAAAAATGGAGGCTCTAGACCCTTCCAGAGCCGAGATATCGAAGGTCAAACTTTCAGCCAAAAAAAAAAATGACAGTGTTACCCCTTATGTTTTTTTTTTTGGATGAAAGTTTGACCTTCGATTTCTTGGCTCTGGAAGGGTCTAGAGCCTCAATTTTTGCGCGCTGGTCGATGTCTCGTGGCCCTCTGTCAGAATCCAGAGTTTCAAGAAGATCGGAGGGGGTCAAAATTTTGGCCCAAAAAAAAAAACATAAGGGGTAACACTGTCATTTTTTTTTTTTTGGCCGAAATTTTGACCCCCTCCGATCTTCTTGAAACTCTGGATTCTGACAGAGGGCCACGAGACATCGACCAGCGCGCAAAAATGGAGGCTCTAGACCCTTCCAGAGCCGAGATATCGAAGGTCAAACTTTCAGCCAAAAAAAAAAATGACAGTGTTACCCCTTATGTTTTTTTTTTGGCCAAAATTTTGACCCCCTCCGATCTTCTTGAAACTCTGGATTCTGACAGAGGGCCACGAGACATCGACCAGCGCGCAAAAATGGAGGCTCTAGACCCTTCCAGAGCCAAGAAATCGAAGGTCAAACTTTCATCCAAAAAAAAAAACATAAGGGGTAACACTGTCATTTTTTTTTTTGGCTGAAAGTTTGACCTTCGATATCTCGGCTCTGGAAGGGTCTAGAGCCTCCATTTTTGCGCGCTGGTCGATGTCTCGTGGCCCTCTGTCAGAATCCAGAGTTTCAAGAAGATCGGAGGGGGTCAAAATTTTGGCCAAAAAAAAAAAACATAAGGGGTAACACTGTCATTTTTTTTTTTGGCTGAAAGTTTGACCTTCGATATCTCGGCTCTGGAAGGGTCTAGAGCCTCCATTTTTGCGCGCTGGTCGATGTCTCGTGGCCCTCTGTCAGAATCCAGAGTTTCAAGAAGATCGGAGGGGGTCAAAATTTCGGCCAAAAAAAAAAAAGACAGTGTTACCCCTTATGTTTTTTTTTTTGGGCCAAAATTTTGACCCCCTCCGATCTTCTTGAAACTCTGGATTCTGACAGAGGGCCACGAGACATCGACCAGCGCGCAAAAATGGAGGCTCTAGACCCTTCCAGAGCCAAGAAATCGAAGGTCAAACTTTCAGCCAAAAAAAAAAACATAAGGGGTAACACTGTCATTTTTTTTTTTGGCTGAAAGTTTGACCTTCGATATCTCGGCTCTGGAAGGGTCTAGAGCCTCCATTTTTGCGCGCTGGTCGATGTCTCGTGGCCCTCTGTCAGAATCCAGAGTTTCAAGAAGATCGGAGGGGGTCAAAATTTTGGTCAAAAAAAAAAAACATAAGGGGTAACACTGTCATTTTTTTTTTTGGCTGAAAGTTTGACCTTCAATATCTCGGCTCTGGAAGGGTCTAGAGCCTCCATTTTTGCGCGCTGGTCGATGTCTCGTGGCCCTCTGTCAGAATCCAGAGTTTCAAGAAGATCGGAGGGGGTCAAAATTTTGGCCCAAAAAAAAAAACATAAGGGGTAACACTGTCATTTTTTTTTTTGGCCGAAATTTTGACCCCCTCCGATCTTCTTGAAACTCTGGATTCTGACAGAGGGCCACGAGACATCGACCAGCCTGCAAAAATGGAGGCTCTAGACCCTTCCAGAGCCGAGATATCGAAGGTCAAACTTTCAGCCAAAAAAAAAAACATAAGGGGTAACACTGTCATTTTTTTTTTTGAACGAAATTTTGACCCCCTCCGATCTTCTTGAAACTCTGGATTCTGACAGAGGGCCACGAGACATCGACCAGCGCGCAAAAATGGAGGCTCTAGACCCTTCCAGAGCCGAGATATCGAAGGTCAAACTTTCAGCCAAAAAAAAAAATGACAGTGTTACCCCTTATGTTTTTTTTTTTGGCTGAAAGTTTGACCTTCGATATCTCGGCTCTGGAAGGGTCTAGAGCCTCCATTTTTGCGCGCTGGTCGATGTCTCGTGGCCCTCTGTCAGAATCCAGAGTTTCAAGAAGATCGGAGGGGGTCAAAATTTTGGCCAAAAAAAAAAAACATAAGGGGTAACACTGTCATTTTTTTTTTTTTGGCTGAAAGTTTGACCTTCGATATCTCGGCTCTGGAAGGGTCTAGAGCCTCCATTTTTGCGCGCTGGTCGATGTCTCGTGGCCCTCTGTCAGAATCCAGAGTTTCAAGAAGATCGGAGGGGGTCAAAATTTTGGCCAAAAAAAAAAACATAAGGGGTAACACTGTCATTTTTTTTTTTTGGCCGAAATTTTGACCCCCTCCGATTTTCTTGAAACTCTGGATTCTGACAGAGGGCCACGAGACTTCGACCAGCGCTCAAAAATGGAGGCTCTAGACCCTTCCAGAGCCGAGATATCGAAGGTCAAAATTTGGACCTGAAAAAAAAACATAAGGGGTAACACTGTCATTTTTTTTTTTTTGGCCGAAATTTTGACCCCCTCCGATTTTCTTGAAACTCTGGATTCTGACAGAGGGCCACGAGACTTCGACCAGCGCGCAAAAATGGAGGCTCTAGACCCTTCCAGAGCCGAGATATCGAAGGTCAAAATTTGGACCTGAAAAAAAAACATAAGGGGTAACACTGTCATTTTTTTTTTTGGGCCGAAATTTTGACCCCCTCCGATTTTCTTGAAACTCTGGATTCTGACAGAGGGCCACGAGACTTCGACCAGCGCGCAAAAATGGAGGCTCTAGACCCTTTCAGAGCCGAGATATCGAAGGTCAAAATTTGGACCTGAAAAAGAAACATAAGGGGTAACACTGTCATTTTTTTTTTTGGCCGAAATTTTGACCCCCTCCGATTTTCTTGAAACTCCGGATTCTGACAGAGGGCCACGAGACTTCGACCAGCGCGCAAAAATGGAGGCTCTAGACCCTTCCAGAGCCGAGATATCGAAGGTCAAAATTTGGACCTGAAAAAAAAACATAAGGGGTAACACTGTCATTTTTTTTTTTGGCCGAAATTTTGACCCCCTCCGATTTTCTTGAAACTCTGGATTCTGACAGAGGGCCACGAGACTTCGACCAGCGCGCAAAAATGGAGGCTCTAGACCCTTCCAGAGCCGAGATATCGAAGGTCAAAATTTGGACCTGAAAAAAAAACATAAGGGGTAACACTGTCATTTTTTTTTTGGCCGAAATTTTGACCCCCTCCGATTTTCTTGAAACTCTGGATTCTGACAGAGGGCCACGAGACTTCGACCAGCGCGCAAAAATGGAGGCTCTAGACCCTTCCAGAGCCGAGATATCGAAGGTCAAAATTTGGACCTGAAAAAAAAACATAAGGGGTAACACTGTCATTTTTTTTTTGGCCGAAATTTTGACCCCCTCCGATTTTCTTGAAACTCTGGATTCTGTTAGAGGGCCACGAGACTTCGACCAGCGCGCAAAAATGGAGGCTCTAGACCCTTCCAGAGCCGAGATATCGAAGGTCAAAATTTGGACCTGAAAAAAAAACATAAGGGGTAACACTGTCATTTTTTTTTTTTTGGCCGAAATTTTGACCCCCTCCGATTTTCTTGAAACTCTGGATTCTGACAGAGGGCCACGAGACTTCGACCAGCGCGCAAAAATGGAGGCTCTAGACCCTTCCAGAGCCGAGATATCGAAGGTCAAAATTTGGACCTGAAAAAAAACATGAGGGGTAACACTGTCATTTTTTTTTTTGGCCGAAATGTTGACCCCCTCCGATTTTCTTGAAACTCTGGATTCTGACAGAGGGCCACGAGACTTCGACCAGCGCGCAAAAATGGAGGCTCTAGACCCTTCCAGAGCCGAGATATCGAAGGTCAAAATTTGGACCTGAAAAAAAAACATAAGGGGTAACACTGTCATTTTTTTTTTTTGGCCGAAATTTTGACCCCCTCCGATTTTCTTGAAAGTCTGGATTCTGACAGAGGGCCACGAGACTTCGACCAGCGCGCAAAAATGAAGGCTCTAGACCCTTCCAGAGCCGAGATATCGAAGGTCAAAATGTGGACCTGAAAAAAAAACATAAGGGGTAACACTGTCATTTTTTTTTTGGCCGAAATTTTGACCCCCTCCGATTTTCTTGAAACTCTGGATTCTGACAGAGGGCCACGAGACTTCGACCAGCGCGCAAAAATGGAGGCTCTAGACCCTTCCAGAGCCGAGATATCGAAGGTCAAAATTTGGACCTGAAAAAAAAACATAAGGGGTAACACTGTCATTTTTTTTTTTGGCCGAAATTTTGACCCCCTCCGATTTTCTTGAAACTCTGGATTCTGACAGAGGGCCACGAGACTTCGACCAGCGCGCAAAAATGGAGGCTCTAGACCCTTCCAGAGCCGAGATATCGAAGGTCAAAATTTGGACCTGAAAAAAAAACATAAGGGGTAACACTGTCATTTTTTTTTTTTGGCCGAAATTTTGACCCCCTCCGATTTTCTTGAAACTCTGGATTCTGACAGGGGGCCACGAGACTTCGACCAGCGCGCAAAAATGGAGGCTCTAGACCCTTCCAGAGCCGAGATATCGAAGGTCAAAATTTGGACCTGAAAAAAAAACATAAGGGGTAACACTGTCATTTTTTTTTGGCCGAAATTTTGACCCCCTCCGATTTTCTTGAAACTCTGGATTCTGACAGAGGGCCACAAGACTTCGACCAGCGCGCAAAAATGGAGGCTCTAGACCCTTCCAGAGCCGAGATATCGAAGGTCAAAATTTGGACCTGAAAAAAAAACATAAGGGGTAACACTGTCATTTTTTTTTTTGGCCGAAATTTTGACCCCCTCCGATTTTCTTGAAACTCTGGATTCTGACAGAGGGCCACGAGACTTCGACCAGCGCGCAAAAATGGAGGCTCTAGACCCTTCCAGAGCCGAGATATCGAAGGTCAAAATTTGGACCTGAAAAAAAAACATAAGGGGTAACACTGTCATTTTTTTTTTTGGCCGAAATTTTGACCCCCTCCGATTTTCTTGAAACTCTGGATTCTTACAGAGGGCCACGAGACTTCGACCAGCGCGCAAAAATGGAGGCTCTAGACCCTTCCAGAGCCGAGATATCGAAGGTCAAAATTTGGACCTGAAAAAAAAACATAAGGGGTAACACTGTCATTTTTTTTTTTTGGCTGAAATTTTGACCCCCTCCGATTTTCTTGAAACTCTGGATTCTGACAGGGGGCCACGAGACTTCGACCAGCGCGCAAAAATGGAGGCTCTAGACCCTTCCAGAGCCGAGATATCGAAGGTCAAAATTTGGACCTGAAAAAAAAACATAAGGGGTAACACTGTCATTTTTTTTTTGGCCGAAATTTTGACCCCCTCCGATTTTCTTGAAACTCTGGATTCTGACAGAGGGCCACAAGACTTCGACCAGCGCGCAAAAATGGAGGCTCTAGACCCTTCCAGAGCCGAGATATCGAAGGTCAAAATTTGGACCTGAAAAAAAAAACATAAGGGGTAACACTGTCATTTTTTTTTGGCCGAAATTTTGACCCCCTCCGATTTTCTTGAAACTCTGGATTCTGACAGAGGGCCACGAGACTTCGACCAGCGCGCAAAAATGGAGGCTCTAGACCCTTCCAGAGCCGAGATATCGAAGGTCAAAATTTGGACCTGAAAAAAAAACATAAGGGGTAACACTGTCATTTTTTTTTTTGGCCGAAATTTTTACCCCCTCCGATTTTCTTGAAACTCTGGATTCTGACAGAGGGCCACGAGACTTCGACCAGCGCGCAAAAATGGAGGCTCTAGACCCTTCCAGAGCCGAGATATCGAAGGTCAAAATTTGGACCTGAAAAAAAAACATAAGGGGTAACACTGTCATTTTTTTTTTTGGCCGAAATTTTGACCCCCTCCAATTTTCTTGAAACTCTGGATTCTGACAGAGGGCCACGAGACTTCGACCAGCGCGCAAAAATGGAGGCTCTAGACCCTTTCAGAGCCGAGATATCGAAGGTCAAAATTTGGACCTGAAAAAAAAACATAAGGGGTAAAACTGTCATTTTTTTTTTTGGCCGAAATTTTGACCCCCTCCGATTTTCTTGAAACTCTGGATTCTGACAGAGGGCCACGAGACTTCGACCAGCGCGCAAAAATGGAGGCTCTAGACCCTTTCAGAGCCGAGATATCGAAGGTCAAAATTTGGACCTGAAAAAAAAACATAAGGGGTAACACTGTCATTTTTTTTTTTTGGCCGAAATTTTGACCCCCTCCGATTTTCTTGAAACTCTGGATTCTGACAGAGGGCCACGAGACTTCGACCAGCACGCAAAAATGGAGGCTCTAGACCCTTCCAGAGCCGAGATATCGAAGGTCAAAATTTGGACCTGAAAAAAAAACATAAGGGGTAACACTGTCATTTTGTTTTTGGCCGAAATTTTGACCCCCTCCGATTTTCTTGAAACTCTGGATTCTGACAGAGGGCCACGAGACTTCGACCAGCGCGCAAAAATGGAGGCTCTAGACCCTTCCAGAGCCGAGATATCGAAGGTCAAAATTTGGACCTGAAAAAAAAACATAAGGGGTAACACTGTCAGTTTTTCTTTTGGCCGAAATTTTGACCCCCTCCGATTTTCTTGAAACTCTGGATTCTGACAGAGGGCCACGAGACTTCGACCAGCGCGCAAAAATGGAGGCTCTAGACCCTTCCAGAGCCGAGATATCGAAGGTCAAAATTTGGACCTGAAAAAAAAACATAAGGGGTAACACTGTCTTTTTTTTTTTTGGCAGAAATTTTGACCCCCTCCGATTTTCTTGAAACTCTGGATTCTGACAGAGGGCCACGAGACTTCGACCAGCGCGCAAAAATGGAGGCTCTAGACCCTTTCAGAGCCGAGATATCGAAGGTCAAAATTTGGACCTGAAAAAAAAACATAAGGGGTAACACTGTCATTTTTTTTTGGCCGAAATTTTGACCCCCTCCGATTTTCTTGAAACTCTGGATTCTGACAGAGGGCCACGAGACTTCGACCAGCGCGCAAAAATGGAGGCTCTAGACCCTTCCAGAGCCGAGATATCGAAGGTCAAAATTTGGACCTGAAAAAAAAACATAAGGGGTAACACTGTCATTTTTTTTTTTGGCCGAAATTTTTACCCCCTCCGATTTTCTTGAAACTCTGGATTCTGACAGAGGGCCACGAGACTTCGACCAGCGCGCAAAAATGGAGGCTCTAGACCCTTCCAGAGCCGAGATATCGAAGGTCAAAATTTGGACCTGAAAAAAAAACATAAGGGGTAACACTGTCATTTTTTTTTTTGGCCGAAATTTTGACCCCCTCCAATTTTCTTGAAACTCTGGATTCTGACAGAGGGCCACGAGACTTCGACCAGCGCGCAAAAATGGAGGCTCTAGACCCTTTCAGAGCCGAGATATCGAAGGTCAAAATTTGGACCTGAAAAAAAAACATAAGGGGTAAAACTGTCATTTTTTTTTTTGGCCGAAATTTTGACCCCCTCCGATTTTCTTGAAACTCTGGATTCTGACAGAGGGCCACGAGACTTCGACCAGCGCGCAAAAATGGAGGCTCTAGACCCTTTCAGAGCCGAGATATCGAAGGTCAAAATTTGGACCTGAAAAAAAAACATAAGGGGTAACACTGTCATTTTTTTTTTTTGGCCGAAATTTTGACCCCCTCCGATTTTCTTGAAACTCTGGATTCTGACAGAGGGCCACGAGACTTCGACCAGCACGCAAAAATGGAGGCTCTAGACCCTTCCAGAGCCGAGATATCGAAGGTCAAAATTTGGACCTGAAAAAAAAACATAAGGGGTAACACTGTCATTTTGTTTTTGGCCGAAATTTTGACCCCCTCCGATTTTCTTGAAACTCTGGATTCTGACAGAGGGCCACGAGACTTCGACCAGCGCGCAAAAATGGAGGCTCTAGACCCTTCCAGAGCCGAGATATCGAAGGTCAAAATTTGGACCTGAAAAAAAAACATAAGGGGTAACACTGTCAGTTTTTCTTTTGGCCGAAATTTTGACCCCCTCCGATTTTCTTGAAACTCTGGATTCTGACAGAGGGCCACGAGACTTCGACCAGCGCGCAAAAATGGAGGCTCTAGACCCTTCCAGAGCCGAGATATCGAAGGTCAAAATTTGGACCTGAAAAAAAAACATAAGGGGTAACACTGTCTTTTTTTTTTTTGGCCGAAATTTTGACCCCCTCCGATTTTCTTGAAACTCTGGATTCTGACAGAGGGCCACGAGACTTCGACCAGCGCGCAAAAATGGAGGCTCTAGACCCTTTCAGAGCCGAGATATCGAAGGTCAAAATTTGGACCTGAAAAAAAAACATAAGGGGTAACACTGTCATTTTTTTTTTTGGCCGAAATTTTGACCCCCTCCGATTTTCTTGAAACTCTGGATTCTGACAGAGGGCCACGAGACTTCGACCAGTACGCAAAAATGGAGGCTCTAGACCCTTTCAGAGCCGAGATATCGAAGGTCAAAATTTGGACCTGAAAAAAAAACATAAGGGGTAACACTGTCATTTTTTTTTTTGGCCGAAATTTTGACCCCCTCCGATTTTCTTAAACTCTGGATTCTGACAGAGGGCCACGAGACTTTGACTGGCGCGCAAAAATGGAGGCTCTAGACCCTTCCAGAGCCGAGATATCGAAGGTCAAAATTTGGACCTGAAAAAAAAACATAAGGGGTAACACTGTCATTTTTTTTTTTGGCCGAAATTTTGACCCCCTCCGATTTTCTTGAAACTCTGGATTCTGACAGAGGGCCACGAGACTTCGACCAGCGCGCAAAAATGGAGGCTCTAGACCCTTCCAGAGCCGAGATATCGAAGGTCAAAATTTGGACCTGAAAAAAAAAACATAAGGGGTAACACTGTCATTTTTTTTTTTTGGCCGAAATTTTGACCCCCTCCGATTTTCTTGAAACTCTGGATTCTGACAGAGGGCCACGAGACTTTGACTGGCGCGCAAAAATGGAGGCTCTAGACCCTTCCAGAGCCGAGATATCGAAGGTCAAAATTTGGACCTGAAAAAAAAACGTAAGGGGTAACACTGTCATTTTTTTTTTTGGCCGAAATTTTGACCCCCTCCGATTTTCTTGAAACTCTGGATTCTGACAGAGGGCCACGAGACTTCGACCAGCGCGCAAAAATGGAGGCTCTAGACCCTTCCAGAGCCAAGATATCGAAGGTCAAAATTTGGACCTGAAAAAAAAAACATAAGGGGTAACACTGTCATTTTTTTTTTTGGCCGAAATTTTGACCCCCTCCGATTTTCTTGAAACTCTGGATTCTGACAGAGGGCCACGAGACTTCGACCAGCGCGCAAAAATGGAGGCTCTAGACCCTTCCAGAGCCGAGATATCGAAGGTCAAAATTTGGACCTGAAAAAAAAACATAAGGGGTAACACTGTCATTTTTTTTTTTGGCCGAAATTTTGACCCCCTCCGATTTTCTTGAAACTCTGGATTCTGACAGAGGGCCACGAGACTTCGACCAGCGCGCAAAAATGGAGGCTCTAGACCCTTCCAGAGCCGAGATATCGAAGGTCAAAATTTGGACCTGAAAAAAAAACATAAGGGGTAACACTGTCATTTTTTTTTTTGGCCGAAATTTTGACCCCCTCCGATTTTCTTGAAACTCTGGATTCTGACAGAGGGCCACGAGACTTCGACCAGCGCGCAAAAATGGAGGCTCTAGACCCTTCCAGAGCCGAGATATCGAAGGTCAAAATTTGGACCTGAAAAAAAACATAAGGGGTAACACTGTCATTTTTTTTTTTGGCCGAAATTTTGACCCCCTCCAATTTTCTTGAAACTCTGGATTTTGACAGAGGGCCACGAGACTTCGACCAGCGCGCAAAAATGGAGGCTCTAGACCCTTCCAGAGCCGAGATATCGAAGGTCAAAATTTGGACCTGAAAAAAAAACATAAGGGGTAACACTGTCATTTTTTTTTTTTGGCCGAAATTTTGACCCCCTCCGATTTTCTTGAAACTCTGGATTCTGACAGAGGGCCACGAGACTTCGACCAGCGCGCAAAAATGGAGGCTCTAGACCCTTCCAGAGCCGAGATATCGAAGGTCAAAATTTGGACCTGAAAAAAAAAACATAAGGGGTAACACTGTCATTTTTTTTTTTTGGCCGAAATTTTGACCCCCTCCGATTTTCTTGAAACTCTGGATTCTGACAGAGGGCCACGAGACTTCGACCAGCGCGCAAAAATGGAGGCTCTAGACCCTTCCAGAGCCGAGATATCGAAGGTCAAAATTTGGACCTGAAAAAAAAAACATAAGGGGTAACACTGTCATTTTTTTTTTTGGCCGAAATTTTGACCCCCTCCGATTTTCTTGAAACTCTGGATTCTGACAGAGGGCCACGAGACTTTGACCAGCGCGCAAAAATGGAGGCTCTAGACCCTTCCAGAGCCGAGATATCGAAGGTCAAAATTTGGACCTGAAAAAAAAACATAAGGGGTAACACTGTCATTTTTTTTTTTGGACGAAATTTTGACCCCCTCCGATTTTCTTGAAACTCTGGATTCTGACAGAGGGCCACGAGACTTCGACCAGCGCGCAAAAATGGAGGCTCTAGACCCTTCCAGAGCCAAGATATCGAAGGTCAAAATTTGGACCTGAAAAAAAAACATAAGGGGTAACACTGTCATTTTTTTTTTTGGACGAAATTTTGACCCCCTCTGATTTTCTTGAAACTCTGGATTCTGACAGAGGGCCACAAGACTTCGACCAGCGCGCAAAAATGGAGGCTCTAGACCCTTCCAGAGCCGAGATATCGAAGGTCAAAATTTGGACCTGAAAAAAAAACATAAGGGGTAACACTGTCATTTTTTTTTTTTTGGGTATGCAATGACAGCATATTAATATGGGCTTTTGTCCACGAACCCCCGGTTTGGACTAATTCTAATAAACAGAACATGCTGATTTTATCATGTTTATTAAAATAACATTTTTTTCGATGCACCGCAATACAACTACAAATAACAATAAAATGAAAAGTACAGTACATTAAAAACGTGACATCACTTCAGGACTCATTCAGAGGAAATGCATCAAAGTGAGGCTCCACAAGTGATCTGTTGCATGACGTTACAAAACCAGAACGCTTAAAGACTTTAACAGGAGCATTCTCATTTTATCACATGATGTCGCTCACTTGCAGGGTGTTCCAGCTGGTTGTGCTCCTTTTTATTGCCAAGTTAAACAGCAGTAGTCTCACAGCACCACAAACATAGTACAATCTATGGAAGCTTGTTTCTGCCACCAAATAAAAAAATAAGAAAAGGTAATTGTGACTCTCACAATTCTGACTTTTTTTCTTGCAGATCCAAGATGTAAACATGTAATTGCAAGTTTGCTGTACATAACTTCTCAGACTTTTTCCTCAGAATTCCAAGTCTACATTTCGCAATTCTGTAAAAAATTAAAAATGGAAGAGCTTACTCATTTTTTTTTATCTCTTTCTGCTTTTATATCTTTCTGCTTTATCTTGCAATTCTAAGTTTATATATTGCAATTAAGTTCATATTTTGCAATTTTTAAGTTCATCTCACAATTCTGACATTTTCTAAGAATTGCAGGCAAAAAAGTCAGAATTGTGAGAAAAGTCGCAATTACTTTTCGTCGGTATAAATATGCTTCCATAATAATCACTTCAGATACTAATCAAAGGAGTGACTACCAACTTTTGAGTGTGTTCTTAAATAAAAATCCTCCTTTGGTCAAGTTCTGTGGGAAAGAAAGGCATAGTGTACGAAGGTCATGTGCTGCCGCAGCGATCAGTTTGACACTCGTAAGGCGGGAGAGGACTTGAAAGGCAACGTGGTCTTGGCTGACCTCTCTCTGCAGTGCTGAAGTGGCGGGTGGTGACAGGTGTGTGTGTGTGTGTGTGTGTGTGTGTGTAGGGGGTCAGATAGCCGGGGACGGGGCATCGGGATCTGGCTCGTAATGGGGGCTGGGCTGAGGTTGGTTGGGGAGGATGTCTAGTTCGTCCACCTGAGGTCCAGGGTGCATGACCACCAGCTGGTCCTGAGGAATGTCAGCAGCGGCTGCAGCGAGGTTGGTGATGGACTTGCTTTTCACACACTGGAAGTCCACGTGTCTGCTCTTGCCTTCCTCTTTCTCCCAGGACATCCGGATGAAGGGCCGCTGGACGTAGTTGTAAATTACCTCCGGACGCCCGCCAGGTCGCTTCTTTACTTTCTCTTTGTAGGTTGGATATCCTAAGTGCCAACACAGGTACGGCATTAACAGGAATGCTATTCTGTGACAACTTATTTCAACGTTATGTGGTGTGTTTTTTTAAGTTGTGTTCATTGTGGGACTTTTTATTGAAGAAACAAAAAGATTCTATCTACAAAGTCGAACTCTAACTTGGCTCTATAAGGTTCTATCTGCATGAGCCAATCAGCACTTCGAATGCACAGAAGAGGACCAATCAGAATCAACTTTTATATGTCAGGTTTTCCTTCAAGACAAGAAGAAACCCCATAAAGGCTTTATGCTATACATTTACAGTGAATTAAATATTCACTAAATTGTGTAGTCTTATGAAGTGGCTTAACTTTATATTTTGTTATTTTCTTTATTTTGCATTATTGGTTAATATTATTAATAACTTTTATTATTATTTATTATTATCTGATTTTATTATTATACAAATATGCAGCACGTAATATGAAAATATTTCAGAAAACCATTCAACATGCAAGTGTGTGTGTGTGTGTGTGTGTGTGTGTGTGTTTGAAAGTATGTGTTGTGAATTCTCTCCCTTTAAATATTGAGTTGGTTACGTAGGTGACGTTTTAAGTTGCGTTGTACGCAAATACCGTAGTGCAGCGTTCTCAGCACGTACGGACTAAGTGCAATTGCCTATTCACAGAGCCACACCAGTTGAGCGATTATCTCGTGCACGCGTTCATGTGCAGTGTATGTGCAAGAGAAAGTTTATGACAAAGTAAGTTTCCTTCTTTTTACATAGTGTTAATATTGCAGTTTAAATACAATCTTACGATCTGTGCCGAGTTAGATAATGTTTGTTATGTTTAGCGATCTTTCTAACGGTAATTTGATCCTGCTTAACGAGCAGATTATCCCGCTAGCATCGCAGCTCATTTTGTTTGTTTATTACATTGAAGTGAATTTCTCTGTGGATATCTTTCACTTAGTACTTCCAGTGATAATGAAGACCGTCGAATTTCTATAATTTACATTTGGTGTTTTGTCAATTTAATTGCATTATGCAGTTTATTATAGACTCATAGGCCTATATTTCTTGATTGATATAACGTAGACTCACTGTATACAGTGTATTCACGGTATTCTTGACCTTTTTTCGCAAACTTTATAAATAAACACTTTCAGGTCACGGCATATATCCGTGTCATCTTTGCCTCCTCCTCTTTCGATTCCGACTAACTTTATGCTTCCAGAGCCAGTCGTTTCAAAGAAATCAACGCGAGTTTCTAACTTATATGGCAAGCCGTTTTAGCTTAAATTGTACCCTGCCTCTCTCGTCATTATTGCATTTTTACTAGTAACAATTCAGTTAGAGAGCTCTACAATTCAATTCTTACTAGTAAGAATTACAATCAGAGAGCACTCTAATTCAATTATTACTAGTAAGAATTACAATTACAGAGCTCTCTAATTCAATTCTTACTAGTAATAATTGTAATTAGAGAGCTCTACAAATTAATTTTTACTAGTCATATTTATCCATTGACTTCCATTCATTTTTAATTTGAGAGCTCTACAATTGAATTGTTACTAGTAAGAATAACAATTAGAGAGCTCTCTAATTCAATTATTACTAGTAAGAATTACAAATAGAGAGCTCTCTAATTCAAATATTACTAGTAAGAATTACAATTAGAGAGCTCTCTAATTCAGTTTTTACTAGTAAGAATGCAATAGCAGAGCTCTCTAATTTAATTTTTACTAGTAAAAACAACGAATTAAAGATATGTATAATTGCAGAGTTCTGTAACTGAATTAAAGAGCTCTGTAATCGCATTCTTACTAGTAAAAACTGAATTAGAGAGCTCTCTAATTATAAATGTTACTACACTCTAAAAAATGCTGGGTTGTTTTAACCCAACATTGGGTCAAATATGGACTAACCCAGCAGTTGGGTTAAATTTTTACATTACATTTTTAACCCAACATTTCGGGTTTGTCCATATTTGACCCAACGTTGGGTTAAAACAACCCAGCATTTTTTAGAGTGTAGTAAGAATTGAATTAGAGAGCTCTCTAATTGTAATTCTTACTAGTAATAATTGAATTAGAGAGCTCTCTAATTGTTATTCTTACCAGTAACAATCCAGTTGTAGAGCTCTCTAATTATAATTCTTACTAGTAACAATTCAATTGTAGAGCTCTCTAATTAAAAATGAATGTAAGTCAATGGAGACATGACTAGAAAAATTTAATTTGTAGAGCTCTCAAATTGCAATTGTTACTAGTAAGAATTGAATTAGAGAGGTCTATAATTGTAATTCTTACTAGTAAGAATTGAATTAGAGAGCTCTCTAATTGTAATTCTTACTAGTAAGAATTGAATTGTAGAGCTCTCTAATTGAATTGTTACTAGTAAAAATGCAATTCCGACGAGTAAGGCTGGGTACAATTTAAGATAAAACGGCTTGCCATAAACTTACACCATTGACTGTTCAGAAAATGACGAGGGGAAGGTTTTCCGGCAGGACAAATGGACGAGGGTATAATATACCTCAATAGAAAACGGCTCTTAAAACACGATTACCCACCAGAAAATGACGGAAAAAAAAAACATTCTTATGGTCTTGTAAAATAATTATGAGTTAAAATTTGCAAATATTTGTACTTTAAGGGATTAAAAAACTAATAATATTTAAAATTCTTAAATATAACTTTAGAATATAATGCTCAAATGAGCAATTGTCGATTAAATGAGTGTATAGACGTTTATACAACAAAATTATGGGGATTAATATGATTACTTTACCAACTTATAGTCGTTAAAACGTATGCGTTTTACATTAGAAATGACTGTCCGAAACACAGTGAGTAGAAATTTTCAGGTGCCCGGAACACCGTGAGTCCTCATGGTAATCCGGACACTGCGTCTCTCGGTAGTTTTTTCAGGATTTCTCTAAAATGATTTGCTCAAAATGTGTCAAACAAACTTTGAAACGTGTGGAAGGCGTGTCCCCAGAGACAGACGAGCAATCAGGTTTATCTTTCAGCGCTTTGATATCTTAAAGGACGTTTTACTGTGCAAAGTGTCCTGGAATACAGTGAGTCTACGTTATTTCATGTATCCGTGCACTCCACAGAGATGTTTATATTTGAGTTTGTAATTTCTTAAGTTGTTGAATAATTTAGTGAGTGAATATTTATTTCTGTCATGTTATTTATTTCAGAAACTACCATGTGTATGGTCACTCTTGTGCCTTAAACACTTAAACTCTCTCTGATGACTCCGACTCCTTGACCAGAGTTCTGCAGTGGTCAATAACATAGTCCACCAGGGGCCTGTTTCAGAAAGGAGGTTAAGTGAAAACTCTGAGTGTGTTAACCCTGAAATGAGGGAAACTCTGGGTTTTCCGTTTCAGAAAGGGGGGTAAATCAAACCCGAGAAAGCAGAGTGGAGCTGCGTTCCATTCGACCGTAAGTGGACTGCGAAGTGGACTTCACAGGGTATTTTGCCATTTTAAGTGAGATTCCAATTCGAAGGGAACAAACATGTTCAGTTCAAAGGGCACTGCAAACTGCATAGGGAATAAGGGAACATCGATACATCACTTCACAGGAAGTCAGTGAAGTCCACTTCAACTGATATACCGTGTTCAGGGAGTAGGGAGCAGTGAGCATTGCATAGGGACCCTGTCGAATGGAACGCACCTTAAGTCAAGCCCCTTTCTGAAAGAGAGGTAACTTATACTGAGAGTCAGTTACCATGGTAACTTACTCTGTGAACCTAACCAGGGGTGCGTTTCCTGAAAGCATCGTTAGCCAACTATGGCCGCAAGTTCCGTCGTTACCAATAGAGTTCAATGGAAATTGCGACCAACTTGCGACCATAGTTGACTAACGATGCTTTCGGGAAACGCACCCGGGAGCAGGTTTTCTTCAGTTTTTTAAAGAGGAAGTGCTGTTTAAACACCAACAATAATAGTAAAATGAATTTACACATTCTTTAAGGAATATACAGGGGTTGGACAATGAAACTGAAACACTGGCCAATGTTGGAGGTTTCACATCTATTTGCCTGGTGGCCAATCTTCAGAGTGAAGCACGGGTGGATCAGTGATGGTTTGCGCTGCAATATCATGACAATCCTGACTGTGTTTGATGGACACGAGTCAAAAATCATGAGCTGGAGGATCATGAGCACCTGATGCTCAAACCGCGTTTCTGCATGATCATGCACCAACACACACAAGACTTGTGACAGAAGGGTTTGATGAAGATGAAAGTGACGTTGAACATCTCCCATGGTCTGCACAGTCACCAGATCTGAATATTATTGAGGTGTCAGAAAACGTTTTCCTCCACCACCATCATATAGTGACCTGGACACTGTTCTGGAAGAGGAACGGCTCATAATCCCTCTGGTCACTGTGAAGGACTTCGATCTGTCATTCCCAAGATGAATTGGTGCTTTATTTGGATGCAAAATGAGGCCCTCACCATCCTAATAAATGATTGTGGTGTTTCTGTTTCATTGTCCAACCCCTGTATATTGTTTGTCCATGGCTTAATTGACTAAATCTGTTTTGCAGCAATTTGCCAAAAAATAAAACGATTAAAATGTTTGCTAAACTTTTATTTGATTACCAACGTTTTTGATTAATATATTTCTATTAAGTCATTAAAAAATTGGAATAAAAAAACATTTAATAGAACTCGATTTTTTTTCAAACATAATTTAATAAGTTATTAATGATAAAAAATAAGATCTTATTCATTAATCTTATTCATAATCAATAATTGAAGTTAGTTGATTACATATGTTTTATTGAACAAATGTTTAATTTATTTAACTGTCATTTTAACTGATGATAATAATAACAACTGTAATTTAAGAATGCAGTTTATATATTTAATAATTGTTTAATACCATAAACCGTGATGTTTTCTGAGACGGTTCTCTACTGAGAAACTCTCCCCACCCCTGCTGTTAAACAAGTTACTCAGCAAATTTTACCCATATTTTAAATGAACTACTTCTTACTTGAGTAGATTTTTAGACTGGTATTTTTACTTAAGTAAAAATTTATCAAAGTAATAGTAGCATACATTAGGTTGAATAACATTCTTCCAGTTTCACCTCTGATATTATAACAGTAAGTTACTCTAAAATAGTTATGAATTATTAACTACCAATGACATCTTCAACGGTGTAGTTAGATTATTGTAATAATTACTATCTCTAGAAAGTATTGGTCTACATATTACTAAATCATATATCAACCTCAACCACTTGATTAATACAATGAGGAGAGACAAGAAACTGCAGTTTAATTCTTTCAAATGAACAATATACAATTGCATGAATTATTCTCGAATTGATTAAAGTGTGTAGAGGGAGAAGGTTACATAAAAAATACCTTTTAAAAATGTATGTTAAATCCACTATTGTTTTATACTGAATTGGTCTATAGTTTATGCAGTAGGCCTATTTATTGTAATTGCATCATATTTTATTTTAAATTACAGAAGAATTAAGAGTACTCCCATTAATTAAGTTACAATATTTAGATTACTTAGTAATTAATTACACCCAAAACCTCTTTTTGTCTGGCGCTGTTGCCATGGTAACTCGTAATATTTGCGCTCCATTGATAATGGCTTTTTATAGTTGTTGTGCACGCGCTTAACTCAGAGTCAGTCAACTCAGAGTTGATTGAACTAAAATCCTCTCAAATTTGTAAATGGGGATTTTTTGAATGGGTCAAATGCAGATAGAACCTTCTAATTCTAAAAAAACACTTTTCGCTTAAAATTATAAGGTTCTACCTGCCAAAACATTATTTGAACATTTAAATTTAAAAAAAATAATGTTGTAACAATGTCTCAACATGTGTTAGAAAGTAAAATTTTATCCTTTCCATGACATTTATTGAATATTTTTTAGCACTTCCATGTATTTAGGGTATTTCAAATTAAGCTAGATAGGTCTAAATATTTTCCCCAGTGCATAATCTTCATTTTTGATATCAATTTGGTGGGTAATAAAACACATTGCAGAAATTATAATTTGAATCTTTAGGAATCTTAAAATCTTTAAATCTTAATCTTTAAAAGCAGCCACTGTAATACATCCGAGCAGGACTTTATTCCAGCTAAAGTAGGCCAGGTAAAATGGCTTTCTCTCTAGACTTCAAGATGGCTGAAATAACATGCAAACGTTTATTGTTGTAATTAAGACCCCATTAATTAAATTGTTAAATATTTGATCTATAAGCCTTAATATGGTAAAAAATTAAGACATTTTAAGACTTTAAAAACTGCAAGAAAATCAACATGCTTCAGCAAATTAATTCATAAAGTTTAATAATCATTGAAAAATTATTCACTGACTATATAATTGTCACAGTCTTTGACTGCACCATTCTGTCTTCGTCATCTTCACTACACTTCCCAGCATCCTTTGTGATAGTCTCCACACCTGAACTCACTCCCTCAATCATCCACCTGTTCATCGTCCTGATCATCTGTGTCACCTGTCGTCACCTTGTTAGTGTTCATTTGTATCTGTATTTAGTTCTCTCTGTTTCAGTCTGAGCTTGTCAGTTCTTGATTGTGTTTCATGGATAGTGTGAGTAATCTTCTGCAAGTCTTCCTTGTACCTGTTTGGAGTTTTTGAGTAAATGTTTTCTATTGAAGCCTGTCTTCATTCCACACTACACCGTGACAGAAGAACTGACCAAACATGGATTTCCCTGCAGTAAGACTAATGTGCCTTGAGCAGGTTAACAGCTCTCTTGAGGAACACCTGGAGGTTTTCCTGGATTTGGTACCTCAAACCAGTTTCCCAGATGACTGCATCTGCACGTTTCTACGTGTGGGACCCAAGCTTTGCCCAATTTGTGGAGTGGCTGCTGGGGTCCTGCGGATCGTCCTTCACTGTAGATCACGTCACCAGCCCCACACCAACGCCCGAGACCGTCCGCCTGAGGGGTCTTCACCGCCGTGGCTGCCTGAAGGGTCTTCACCGCCTGAGGGGTCTTCACCACCTGAAGGGTCTTTCACCGCCTGAGAGGTCTTCACTGCCGTGGCTGCCTGAGGGGTCTTCACCGCCTGAAGGGTCTTCACCGCCTGAAGGGTCTTCACCTTCTGAGGGGTCTTCACCACCTGAAGGGTCTTTTACCGCCTGAGAGGTCTTCACTGCCGTGGCTGCCTGAGGGGTCTTCACCACCTGAGGGGTCTTCACTGCCTGTGGGGTCTTCACCGCCTGAGGGGTCTTCACCGCCTGTAGGGTCTTCACTGCCTGAGGGGTCTTCACCGCCGTGGCTGCTTGAGGGGTCTTCACCATCCTGGCAACGCTCTCAGCCTGCTCAGCCCTGGTCCTGTTCCGCCCTGATCACGCCCTCAGCCTGGTCCTGCTCCGCCATGTCCACGTCCTGCTCCGCCCTGGAGGCTTCCTGCTCTAATTCAGCCATGCCCTCGTCATCTTCCAGGGCGCCCTCCCAACCCATTGATGTTCTACGGCGCGAGGTCACGCCTTTGTAAAGGAGGGCGTTCTGTCACAGTCTTCGTCTGCACCATTCTGTCTTCGTCAACTTCTACACTTCCCAGCATCCTCTTGTCTCCACACCTGAACTCACTCCCTCAATCATCCACCTGTTCATTGTCCTGATCATCTGTGTCACCTTGTTAGTGTTCATTTTGTATCTGTATTTAGTTCTCTCTGTTTCAGTGTGTGCTGATCGGTTTTTGATCATGTTTCATGGACAGTGTGTGTAATCGTCTGCCTTTACCTGTTTGGAGTTTTTGAGTAAATGTTTTGTATTGGAGCCTGAGCCTGTCTTCATTCCACACTACACCATGACTATAATCACAAAATATGTCAAACTCCCTTTGTAATCACACTCACTCTCTCTCTTACACACCAACACACTTTCTCAAACATACACGGACACACACACAAATACTTTCAAACACACACACACTTGCTAAAACATAACTAAAACTAAAACATTATAAAGAAAATGAATAAATATAAAGATAAGCCACTTCATTAGACTACACAATTTAGTGAATTTTTTAATTTATTGTAAATGTATAGCATAATGCCTTTATGGGGTTTCTTCTTGTCTTCAAGGAAAAAGCCGGCAACCCAACATATAAAAGTTGATTCTGATTGGTCCTCTTCTGTGCATTCGAAGTGTTGATTAACTCATGCAGATAGAACCTTATAGAGCCAAGTTAGAGTTCAACTTTGTAGATAGAACCTTTTTGTTTTTTCAATAAAAAGTCCCACAATGTACACAACTTAAAACACACCAAACAAGTCACAGAATAAGAAAATGTGAATAACTCAATTTTGACAAAAATGTCAGACAGAACTTTATAATTCTAAGGGGACATCTATCCATGAAACGGTGTTCTGTCAAACTCCCTTTCTAAACAAAACATTTACTCAAAAACTCCAAACAGGTACAAGGAAGACTGGCAGAAGATTACACACATTATCCATGAAACACAATCAAGAACCGACAAGCTCATACTGAAATAGAGAACTAAATACAGATACAAAATGAACACGAACAATGTGACACAGATGATCAGGACGATGAACAGGTGGATGATTGAGGGAGTGAGTTCAGGTGTGGAGACAAGAGGATGCTGGGAAGTGTAGTGAAGATGACGAAGACAGAACGCCCCCCTTTACAAAGGCGTGACCTCGCGCCGTAAAACATCAATGGGGTGGGAGGGCGCCCTGGAGGATGACGAGGGCATGGCTGAATTAGAGCAGGAAGCCTCCAGGGCGGAGCAGACTGAGGGAGTGACCAGAGCGGAGCAGGACCAGGCTGAGAGCAGGACCAGGCTGAGAGCAGGACCAGGCTGAGAGCAGGACCAGGCTGAGAGCAGGACCAGGCTGAGAGCAGGACCAGGCTGAGAGCAGGACCAGGCTGAGAGCAGGACCAGGCTGAGAGCAGGACCAGGCTGCCAGGATGGTGAAGACCCCTCAGGCAGTGAAGACCCCTCAGGTGGTGAAGACATCTCAGGCGGTGAAGACCCTTCAGGTGGTGAAGAGGAGGTGGTTCCCCAGACAACTGCGTTAGAGTGGTGTTGTTCAGTCCCACACATAGAAACGTGCAGATGCAGTCATCTGGGAAACTGGTTTGAGATACAAAATTCAGGAAAACCTCCAGGTGTTCCTCAAGAGAGCTGTTTCCCTGCTCAAGGCACATTAGTCTTACTGCAGAGAAATCCATGTTTGGTCGGTTCTTCTGTCACGGTGTAGTGTGGAATGAAGACAGCCTGAGGCTTCAATACAAAACATTTACTCAAAAACTCCAAACAGGTACAAGGAAAACTGTCAGAAGATTACTCACACTATCCATGAAACACAATCAAGAACTGACAAGCTCAGACTGAAACAGAGAGAACTAAATACAGATACAAATGAACACTAACAAGGTGACGACAGGTGACACAGATGATCAGGACGATGAACAGGTGGATGATTGAGGGAGTGAGTTCAGGTGTGGAGACTATCACAGAGGATGCTGGGAAGTGTAGTGAAGATGACGAAGACAGAATGTTGCAGACAAAGACTGTGGCAATTATATAGTCAGTGAATAATTTTTCAATGATTATTAAACTTTATGAATTAATTTGCTGAAGCATGTCGATTTTCTTGCAGTTTTTAAAGTCTTATAATGTCTTAATTTTTACTATATTAAGGCTTATAGGTCAAATATTTAACAATTTATTTAATGGGGTCTTAATTACAACACTAAACGTTTGCATGTTACTTCAACCATATTGAGGTCTAGAGAGAAAGCCATTTTACCTGGCCTACTTTAGCTGGAATAAAGTCCTGCTCGAATGTATTACAGTGGCTGCGTTCTGTCTAAGCAAAAGAAAGATTAAAATTATAATTTCTGCAATGTGTTTTATTACCCACCAAATTGATATCAAAAATGAAGATTATGCACTGGGGAAAATATTTAGACCTACCTAGCTTAATTTGAAATGTCCTAAATACATGGAAGTACGGTGGCCGAAAGGCGCAAAACAAATCACAATTATAAAAACTAAATAACAAGTCAGAAAACACAACGACAATTCAGAAAACAAAGTAACATTTCAGAAAACACGACAACGACAAATCTGAAAACAAATTAACAAATCAGAAAACACAAAAACAAATCGGAAAACAAATTAACAAGTCAGAAAACACAACGACAAATCTGAAAACAAATTAACAAGTCAGAAAACACAACGACAAGTCAGACAAAACGGAAAAGGTAGGTATATGTGGCGAATGCAATACTAATCGCTGATTGGACGAGACATCTGTCAATCAAGACATGCAGATAATACATAGTTCCCATAGGCGAATTAATGTCACGTGACCTCCCCGGAGACGGCATCTTTGACGGCAAAAACCATAGGTGTTTACAAAGTTTTACCAAAGAAGTCGTTTTACAAACAAATATGTATTTCTGTTTATATTGTTATGCAAATCACGAAAAGACAAAGTGAAATAGATTATAAAGAGACTATTGACACAAGACAGAGAGAGGTAATGTGAAAATTTCATTCATAAATGGTGTGGATCCGTATGCAGTAAGTTACGAAGGAAGCACTGAGCAATGATTATGGAGCTTTGCCTCAGATACAGTATTTCATGTGTACCATTATCTGGTATTGGTGAGGAGTTTTTACACATGTGAGCAATTCCGAGCCTGGAAATCACTGGAGGTGTACGATCAGATTGCCGTGGGGCTGGTTTGGTGACGTTAATTGCTCAAGCGCAATCAATGGAAAAGTAACTTAATTTAGTCATCATAGCGAAGTAGTGTGATGCTAATCTGTCTATTAAAAAGCCATAGCATGCACAACTTAATTCCTATGTTCCCCTTGAAACAGTCACCGGTGCTTTATGTAATATGCATGTACTTGAAGGCGTCATGGTTCGGTGCATGAATATAAAAATAAATAACTCGCGTGCAATTTAATTAATGTAATAAAACTACATTGTTCTTTAGGGACATAATCTGAGATTGCAATGCTGGAATGTGAGATAAAACAGTGGAAACAATGTTGTTTTGTATGGTTTTTAATACCTCGTCATTTTGTTCATATTATTCAAACTGCAATGTGTTAACTTATATTTGTTTACACTCGCAATAAAAAACAACATTGCGCTTTTGTCAAACAAATTCTTGCGTGTTTTGAGTGAGTTTCTTTCCTCTTTATCCTCACCATAATCTCCGTCGTTGTTTGGACAAAAGCTTACATTCTCACATCCATGGAGTCTAATGACGGTATAGTGTAAAATCCCGATTTAACTGAACCTCCGGCACGATTTTATCATCCATTGACCCAGCAGGAGATGACCATTTTCACTTTATAGCACGAAACTCATTTCACCTCGTTCAACTCGTATTGCTTCTTCTAATGTTTTGCCCTCAGCAATGGCGCCGGGTCGGCAAATGCCCGTATGTTGTGAGGACATGTGGGAACTTTTGAAAAGTTTTGTTCTCCATAATATCACTGAATTAGCCGGCTAAATAGACAGATTTAATATTTACACATGCGAATCGATCTTTCTTCTGCCGCAGGCGTAGTCTGGTGTACTTTCTGCATGTCTTGATTGACAGATGTCTCGTCCAATCAGCGATCAGTATTCCATTCGCCACATATACCTACCTTTTCCGTTTTGTCTGACTTGTCGTTGTGTTTTCTAACTTGTCTGACTTGTCGTTGTGTTTTCTAAACCGATTTTTTTTTTGTGTTTTCTGATTTGTTAATTTGTTTTCAGATTTGTCGTTGTGTTTTCTGAAATGTTACTTTGTTTTCTGAATTGTCGTTGTGTTTTCTGACTTGTTATTTTGTTTTTATAATTGTGATTTGTTTTGCACCTCTCGGCCACCGTATTAAGTGCTAAAAAATATTAAATAAATGTCATAGAAAGGATAAAATTTTACTTTCTAACACATGTTGAGACATTGTTACAACATTATTTTTTTATTTAAATGTTCAAATAATGTTTTGGCAGGTAGAACCTTATAATTTTAAGCGAAAAGTGTTTTTTTAGAATTAGAAGGTTCTATCTGCATTTGACCCATTCCAAAAATCCCCATTTACAAATTTGAGAGGATTTTGATATTGTATGTTTAGAATACATTTAGGGTCCCTGTTATTTTCATGTTTGAATGAAACTTGTTCCCCATATAAATTTTCCTATATGTAATGCAAAAACTTTGAAGCTCAATATCTCAAAACTGCTCAGAACGCAGATAGAACCTTATAATTCCAAGGGGACGATTTGTCAAATAACAAAACTACATTGAAAAATAAAATTCCCTTCAAGGTTGTTTCTGTCTGTCTGGTCAAGAGGCTGGACACTCAGGTACCTTCGCACACTAAGTAAAAGGCTGTAAAATTTGTACCACATTGACAGGAGTTTTACATTAATAAAGGAAAGATTTTTTATCATAATAATTTTGTCATAATTTGTATCATTAAAATAGAAAGAGTTAAAAAAACAGAACACATTTATCAAAATATGTCATAACCCTCAACAAATTATTTTAAAACTAAATAAATCCATGTACACGACATTGAGAGAAAGAGATAAATACAATATAAAATAAAATAAGTAAAATAAATACAACACATGGTTGCCATGGAAACACTGACGCACCTTGTGATCTCCTTAGCTCTCACACTTGTTGTATTAATGACTTTTACGTGAAAGCGGAGGTGATGTGCTTCTCACGGTGGTGATTATTATTAGTCTATGAAGAGTCAAAATGCCGCCACAGCTCCCAATTGAATTAGTAAACATCTACGCTTGCCGTCGCCGTGTGTTTGACAGCGCGTGCACAAATGACACACACTTGCGCGGCGCGAGCGGAGCAAACCAAACGTTTTCAGTTCATTACTATGAGTGCTCACACAAGCTCAAGTTCCTTAGGAATGAAGTGAAAACACTCGTTAGGTTCGCGCGGCGCCAGTGTGTGCTCACTGCCTGTAAAGCGAGGTTCACAACTTCACAGTAGGCTATTAAGTAAACGCTCCTGCTGTTTAAAACGTTTATCGCGATTCGTTTAACATTTCAACCGACTTGAATCGTCACACATTTTTATCGATTTTCAACCGGTTGCGAGTGAATCATTACATCCCTAGAAAAAAATACTTTCAAAATTTAAGACTTTATAAAGCCGTGATAAGACTTTTTAATACTTTTTAAGGGTCTTAATTTTCCCAAAATTGATTTATCACCTTTTAATACTTTTAAAGACCCCGCGGATACCCTGTTGCACGAAAATGCACGACTTCGAGACTATTCTGGCGGAGCAGTTACGTCTGTACCATCTTACCGGCAACCCAGTTTGAGCTTGTCTAAATGAATTGCTTACATTTACAAAATGAGTCTACACCAGCAGAAATTAAACTTACGCAAAGGTCCATGTTTAATAGAAATGTTCATGAAATTAAATGAAAGTGTTTAATGAAATTAGAAAATAATTAAGAGATTGATGGTTAATTTTTCTTCACCGAGTGCATCACAAGTGCTTAAAGTCCCTGTCTTAGGACGTTTTCACACCTGAAAGTCCGCACCAAGGTCCGAACCACAGTTCATGTTTTGATACATTTTATACTTTCAGAAAATTTTGGTTTGGTTTCACGCTGCAATTATGCGAACGCACTACAGAACTTTACGTGACATACTTGTGTCCAGTCGTCATCATCTATATGGGCTGCATCTTGACAGTGATTGGTTTAGTTGGAATTTTAATTTTGCAAAGTTGCAATTTTCTAGGCTGATATGATTAGGAACTATACTCTCATTCCTGCGTAATGATCAGGAAACTTCACTGCCGTACCATGAGTGCAGCAGGCACAATGTTATGACGCAGCGCCTGAAAATAGTGCCCAGCTTCCAACGTGATGGGGACTAAGTGTGTGTAGTCATCACGCCTGCTGCACTCATGGTACGACAGTGAAGTTTCCTGATCATAATGCAGGAATGAGAGTTTAGTTCCCTGCATATCAGCCTAGAAAATCGCAACTTTACATTTTCTGTCTGTCTTATTGCACGATGTAACTATAGAAGTGTCAAGTTTTAAATAGGAAAAGTATCAAAACACTTTGATAATTTTTTTGGGAGAAATGCTAATGGTCTTGTGCACTTCAATGATGTATTTCGTATTTCCAAAAAAGTGGAGTATCCCTTTAAAATAGTCCAAATGACTACAGTGGCTCACCTTAAGTTTATCAGGCGACAACAATACTTTTTGTGCGAACCCCCCCAAAAATAACAACTTTATTCAACAAACTCTCCTCTCTTCCCTGCCACTCTCTTACGCTATTCACAAAGTACAGCTCTTCCATGTTTTACGGCAGAACGCTGGTTCACTATTGGCTGAGCATGATCACATGAATGCGTTATGGTGCTTACGTGAATCGCGTAGCAGACTGCCATGGAGTATAGACTGTTGAATTAGGTCGGTTTTTTTTTGCACAAAAAAGTATTCTCGTTGCTTCATAATATTAAGATTGAACCACTGGAGTCACATGGACTATTTTAATGACGTCTTTACTGCCTTTCTGGGGCTTGAACGTGGTAATTACGTTGTAGTCGGTGGATGGTTCAGATAGCACTCGGATTTCATAAAAAATATCTCATTTTCATTTTTGGGTGAACTATCGCTTTAATGTGTGCAAATGTGTGAACGAGCAGAAAGCAGCAGAGAGAAAATCTTTTTTGTCTGCAGTTTCTTACCTTCGATGCCTAATCGAATTTTCTTCAGTCCTCTGTCCTTCAGAACAGACTTGGCGACATCTCGGTTTTCGATGTATTTGAAGAATCGGTATAGTTTGGTGCTGTATATAACTGCATAACACAGAAGACACAAAACCATTATGACCTCGAGTGCAAAGATTACACACAATCCTACTAATACATTCCTTACAAAGCTACACTGATCTTTCATAGATCCAGTCTTTCTGGCTAAAAACAAAAAACTCGCCCCTCCCAATGCTAGCACATTGCTAGCTTTTGCTTCTGAGAAGATAGTAGTAGCGTATTGCCATATGCTATATAATGTTGTTATGCAGTGGTCTATGACTGTTGTTATGAGTATTGCAATGCAGATGCTAGAGTGTTCTATATAGTGATGTGTTCACCCATTTTATTGACTGCAAGGGCAAAATCATAAGATATCATTCAAGCCTGTACAAACACTAGGATGAAGGTTGCTCAAAAAAAACACACAAGCACACATCACTAATGACCACAAACAATCAGTTCTCATAAATTACCCATAATGCAGTAGCACTGTGATTGACAAATAGGAAATAGCGTGTAAGTGAGGTGCAGGTGAAGTAAACTGACTCTGTGAGTATTCCTCTCCCATCTGCGGCGGATACTCTTCATCCCAGTCGACCACGTCATCATCCGTCAGCACCACCACATGACACTCCCTCTCCCCGCTCTGAGCACTGGCCACCATCAGGGGCAGCACCATCTCTTCCAGATAGAACTCAAACTGCCGGCGGGCGCCATCATTAGACAGCTCATGCATGAGCGCACCTGCGGTTGACATGTTCCAGAGCGTTATGTTTTTCAAATCGACTCATTCCGATTTGGCAGCTGACTCACTGATTTGATTTAGCCATATAAAATCACATACACATGACACTTTAAATAAACAAGCCATAACATACATGCTTACAATGTAAACAGTTCACACTGACAGCATCTAGTGACCCATATCTGGCAGTCTCATTGGACACGGCACTGACCTACTTCTGTTCTCTCGCATCTACAATCCTCAGACATCCAAAAAGGCGGAAAAATGTCCAGTTTCCCCGTTGCCGTGACAATTAGGGGGTTTTCCAGCACAAAAAGCCGAATCTGTTTAGTGCATTTGTCATGTTAATGAGTACTCACTGAGGTCTCTGCACTTGATGGTGCTGTAGTCGAAAGCGATGCAAAGGTAGTCGCATGCCTCTCTCAGCTCCGGGATGGATATCCCATCAGGGCAACGGATTATCCCTGATTTGTAGTAATCCTGCCAGTTAAAAGGGAGAGACGCAGAGGAAAAACAAACAGGCGGCCATTACTGAAGCAGCACTTATTCCAAAGATAAGCAAATGGCTCCGATGCCAGAGACACACACACCCCCCCTGCTTTTCCCACTCTTCACACGCACTGATCCATTTAAAGCCAGCCAAACGTGGAAAGAGCTCAGCACACAGACAGCATGAAAACGCTGAACAAAACACTTCACTGAAAAAAGGAAAAGATTCAATATGGCTGTTATTTCTGTAGTGCTGTCCTGATTTTCCACTGAGCTAAGCCTCATGGTAGAAGCTTAACTCTTTCAATGCCGTAGAGACGGGCTTGTAACGAATGCCATAGATTAGGGGTGTAACAATATATTGTGCCACAATATATCTAAAATAATTCTGTATTTTCAGCTTCAGAATCATGAATATTTTTATTCTGGTGTCCAAGTCCAAGCCTATTCATTTAAACCTACAATGAAATATCAAATATAGAATTTTAATCAACAGTACATTTTTTGTTAACCTTTTACCATGTCTTGGAGTATCGCAATAATATTGTATCTTGAGTTCAGTATCGTGATGTGTATCGAATCGTGACATGAGGGTATCGTTACACCCCTACCATAGATGTCCAGATAATGCTGGCTGTGACTGTCAACTAAAATCCAGCTTATTATTTTATATATATATATATATATATATATATATATATATATATATATATATATATATATATATATATATAAACACCATTAAAAAATGTAAGATACTATATATAAAATATAAATTCTAGATATGTAAATATATTCTATGATTATTTATAAAAAATAATTATGCATATTTATATATTAAAATAATTACATATTCTACAAACTAAAATTGACATATTTTACATATAGTTTGTATAAAATTTTAAATGTATTTTTCTTTAATCTTACAATCCTGTAATTGAGAAACTTTACTATCATAATTATTACAATTATTAATATATTATTCATAAATCACGTTTTAAATTATTATACACAGCTATGCTAACTTTTAGAAAGGAATGCAATATATATCAGCCAACATATTGGTATATTAAAGCCGATAAATAATGGATTATTACTTCCATCTGAGAAACTTCAGATGCTCGCTGTTCTCCATGATGGTTTTGAATTGCTTGAAATATGATTGGAATCACTTCAAAAAAGAAAAATACAGCTATAGTTAAGTGCAACATGCCAGTCTGACATATCGGCTACATAAATGTATAATGAGAACATTATAATTGTGTGCTTGGGATGAGGCTTTCAATAGTGAGACTTAATTTTGTAATCAGGCTCTCGAAAATATAGATTTATCGGCCAATATTTTGGTTATAGGCTTACAAATATAAATAATTATCCCCAATACCACTTGTGTTGGGAAATTTCAGGAAAGCGAAAAAGAAATTAAGAGTATTTCCAATATTACCCATTTAAATGCATCCCCTTTAGAAACATTGCCCCGCTACACACCTTCGAAACACTGCTTTGAAACTTTTTCATAAACAAAACAAATGAGGCTCACAGCTCAATGTCTGAATGTTTCTATAATTATGCAGACTACATTTGTACATTTGTGAGGACTATGCTAGTTTTGTGCAACAAACACTTAAGACTTTCTGTCAGTTCATTTAGAGCTGCATTCAGAGTCTATCTGTCTAATAGTGGTGAATATAAACAACTTTAGAACACCTACAAATACTGGATCTTGAAAATTTGTTGTTTCGTACATTCATAATATAAAACCCCTGCCATTTTTGTTTCAAGACCAATAATCATCCAGGATCAGACCTATTCGTTTTTATCAAACATGAAAAGTGACGAGGCCAGAAAGGGGGACTAAACAAATTGAAGATAATAAAAGAAAGCAAAGAAACCAGACATTCTGCCGAGTTGGGTATTTCTATATGTGAAATATATCTGCAATAAACTAACAAAACAGTACGCTTTATGCTGAAGTCGTGTGAATTTTGATACTGCAGTCTAACACAGCACTTAATCAATATGTGGTACACTAGGCCAAAGAGATATTTAAAACCTCAATAAAGCTTTTAAAGCATAGTGCACTCACCAAAATGGCTCTGAACATGGTGGAGCTGATTCCCTCAGCAACCTCATACTCTCCCTTTTCATTAGGACGTGTGAAGTTGTGCTCCCGTCCAGATCCGAACATCCTTCAAGACAACGCCCACCGGTTACAACATTGACACAATATGTCAAACTGAATGATTATATTTAAGTAATAACAAGCAGACAAATTGAAAGGGGTGACCGAAGCTTATCCTAACCTGCCGAGCATAGTGTTGGGTTGGGCAGTGAAGATGGATGGGTCGACCACAAAACGTGTGTTATCTACAATCAGAGTAACTCTCTCTGCAGTCCTCAAACTGCGGGGTCCCTCCTTGACGTTTTCACACATGTAGATCATGTCAGAGCTGTGGGTTTTACTGTGGGAGTCGCCATAGAACAGGATGGAGGTGCATGATTTCTGAGGCCTTGGACTTGTGGAGCGCGATGAGCAGCCAGAATCCCGTTCACGGTCTGAAGAATCAATGTGAGAGATGGACAGGAGTCAAACAATATCAAGTGAGCCTTGCCAGTACGGACATAAGTAGAAGACGGCATCAGTAACAGACGCCGACCAACGAGGACAATCACCAGATTACAATATGACACTTCTCAGACATTCCAAGTGCGGATTCGATATGTTCAATCAACGAAAACAAGCTCTCCAAGACAGACTCCAAGAAAACAAATGGTAACACTGAACCGACAAAAGTCAAAGTTGTCGTCTGTCTGCATCTTTCAGTGCAGTGTGAATTGGCCTTTATAATCCATCATGTATACAAACAGAAAAATAATTCAGTGACAATTTTTCATAGTTGTAGCTAGACAAGGTTATAATCTGATGAATTAATAATTTAAAAAAAATAACAACCATTCAAAACTCTTGTAGGTACTAAGTTTTTTTTTTTTAATTATAAATGAATACTCAATTGAGCATGGATGCTTTTAGTTGATCAAAAAGTGACAAAGACACGTAATATGTTCCAAAAGTATCTATTTCAATAATTTCTGGTCTTTTAAACTTTCTATTGATCAAATACTCATTAAAAATGTATCACAAAATCTATTTTAAAAAATGCCTGTCTTTTCCTTTGTTTGTGTCTGTGATACCTTCACTGGAGATTTGATTGACCTTCTCAATGATAATGATAAGAAATGTTTCTTGAACAGCAAATCAGCATATTAGAATGATTTCTGAAGGATCATGTGACACTGAATACTGGAGTAATGATACTGAAAATGTAGCATTTCAAAATATATTTAAACAGAAAAGAGTAATTTTAAATAGTAGAGACATGTATTTTTTATGTTTTTGATCAAATAAATTCAGCCTTAAAGGAGCAGTTCACTTTTAAAAAAAACTTTTGCTCATAATTTACTCACTCCATGTCATCCAAGATGTCCATGTCTTTCTTTCTTCAGTCAAAAAGAAATTAAAGTTTTTGATGAAAACATTCCAGGGCGTTCGGCCGTTCGCCATATAATGGACTTCAATGGGAACCAAATGGTTCAAGGTCCAAATGACAGTTTTATTGCAGCTTCAAAGGGCTTTAAATGACACCAGACGATGAATATGGGTCTTATCTAGCGAAGCAATCGGTAATATTAAAAATGACTCGAAAAAAGATTCATTCATTTTGATGAACAAGTTTGAACAGGAGAGTCATGAACGCGCATCAAAGAACAGAGCAAGGCGAGCATTTGTGCTTAAAAACGTATTTATTTATTTTTTTGAAATGATCGATCGTTTTGTAGGTGAGACCCTTATTCATCGTCTGGTGTCGCTTAAAGCCCTTTGAAGCTGCTATAAAACTGTCATTTGGTTCCCATTGAAGTCCATTAAATGGAGAAAATCCTGGAATGTTTTCATCAAAAACTTTATTTTCTTTTCGACTGTAGAAAGAATGACATGGACATCTTGGATGACATGGGGTGAGTATTCTGTTTTAATTCATTTGTATTACAGATAATTCATTATTTGTCTATAGTGAATTTAATATATATATATATATATATATATATATACATAAACATAATTCATATTATATATGATTAATATTAGAAAAATAAAATAAATATATTTTGATAGAGTTTGTTATAAAACTCAAACACATTTAAATTGGTAGAGAAAGAGGAAGCCAAAACTCACCAGTGAGGTGCTGGCGAATGGGTGAGGTGACGTTCCTGATGCAGGGGGTCAGCTGTCCTTCACCCCTCTCGTGTGAAGAATCCCTGGAGCGATCTCCAGAACGCCGCGTCTCCCTGAGGTGGTCCAGGGGTCCTCCGTTGGCTCCATGCAGGCTCATTTTAACCAGCTCACCCTCCAGCTGAGCTCCACGCGGCTGACCACTGCCAGGAAAAGCAAACACACAGGCAGACACACACGTGAGCATTCGACTGCTAAGGGAGGGGTGGTCCGAGTGCATCTCCGCAACGTGAGGAACTCGGCAAGCGCTCACAATAAACTTGGATGAACTCTGGGCTCTAAAAGAGATGCTGAGTGCAGGATGTGTGATGACAACAAAATGCAATTTCTCACTACTTCCTTAAAACATGCTGCATGAAACAAAAACACAGCAGCGCAGATTCACTTTCAGCACAGCTTTATGCGACAACAAGCCACTGTATTGACCCGTGTAATCAGAGAGGATTCATTCCCATTTTATTTTATTCACCTCTGTGAAATGTGCCGTGCTTGTGAGAAAAAGTCACTGGGGTTTGATTTTAAACTAATCCCTTCAGGTGATTTTTAATACATTAAAAAAGCAATGCTTCATGAACATTTTTTTATAATAAAACATAACTATATTAGTTTATAATATTAAAATAATACTATATAATAAGCTGTAAAATATAAATAAATCCTTTATTTATTTGTAAACACAGACTGTATCATCCAGACTGCCTATGCCCAGACCAGGTGCTGTTAATTTTTTCTCATTCCCCAGGGGGCTGAAACAGGATCATTACAAGACAGATGCCCTTGAAGCAAGGAGACTGGAGTACGGCATATAGACCAAAGGAGAAAACACAATTTTAAAAAAAAGTCTTCACATGGAGCTGAAATGGCTCTTTCTTCCCCTACACTAAAAAAAAAACAAAGGGTCCACTGAGGCGTGCACAGGCAGAATATTCTGTTTGAATAAATGATTAATAGGCTGGAAATAGGGCTTGATTCAGCAAAAGTGCTGCCCAATATGGACCTCTTGATTCATTTTGACTGTCATGACAGTACCAGCCAAAAGCATTGTGACCCCATTAACCAACTCAAGCGTGACCAGTGCCCACAGCATCACTATACTCAACAGCAGCTACAAATTCAATAAGTTGTGCTGCATCTGTTTTGCTGCAAGTTCCATTATCCCATCTGCTTCAGAGCACACATACAATGACCTATAATATCCCACTGATAAAACTGAATAAAATCAGACTGTTTTTACTATTCAGTGTAAAGTGTGGTTACATTAGTCTTTGAGCATGCAAAATTACTCTTAACCAAGAGCTCACTATGTGATGTTTAGATGGTTTTAATGGTAATTGCATGTGCTTGTGTTCCTATAAATATGAATAGAAATTGAATGGAACGCAAAGTGTGTCCTTTACAGTCCCTGTCAGACATAGATAATTGTACAGACACCAACACTTCTCTATTCAATCTAAAAACACAGACAAAATAGTCTCCAAAGAATTGCACACTGTGTTAACAGATAAAGTAAATTGTTTCACGTATTGTTTGCATAATTAGTGATAACTATTTATTCTCAAAATAAAATCATAAAGACTTATGCGATTAGAATATATATATATATATATATATATATATATATAAGTAGTTATTATAATGACAAAAATAATAATTGTAAAATATTACTAATATTGATAGGTATTATATAAAATTTTATAAAAATGTATGCAATTATTTGTATTATATACAAACTCTCTTAAACAGAATAAAATAAAAATCAACAATTGAAATAAAAAAACAGTATATAAAATAATGAGATAATTATTATTATAGTGTCTCTATTAAATGATAATATTACTAATACTGTTATTATAAAAATCCCTATTGTATATACAAACTTAGTTGTTTCATTGCTAGTCTAAAGATTATTTGTGCAAAAAAAGAATAAAATAATAACTCATGAGAAAATACAATGTAGCAAATTAAATAATGCTATAATATAAATAATAGTTATTACTATTATTATTCTTGTTCTATATTAATATTATAGTACCAATTAATTAATTATACAATAAAGTTGTATTATAATGGTGATTATTCGGTAAAAAATGTTGATGATGATGATGATTACAACTAACATTGTTATCATTATTAAATCATTATTATATACAAACCACTTTCTTTTATTGTTGTTATAGTCTTAAAATTATTTATTTGTGCAAAACAGAATACATGGTTAAAATAATGGTTTTGGATATTGCTTATAAGACTTAAAATACAACAAAATCATCTGATTCGTTTGTTAAAAAATAAATAACAGTCTGACCTCTTTCTGCTATGCAAACGATTGATCTACCAACACTTCTCGGCAGCTTCCTCAGTCCTGCTATCTGATTGATGGTATAGCATAGCCATTAATGTGATGGTGAAACCTGAACTTCAGCTGTAATAAGCATTTGAGCAGTCTGACGATTCCCTAAGCGGTTCACACAGAAATTCATTCAGCTCACAGGCTCGCATTCATTCAGCTTCTGAGTATTGTATGATCCACTGCCAATCATATCCACAATTCTCAGCAATATAATTACAAGTCAAGATCTTGTTTTGCTTCTCTATTGCATCAGCCCATGAATGTGCCAGGCAGAAATAGCACACAATGAATTCAGTGAAGGCATGTCTGTGGTGTCTCAGGACCCTTTAGGGGACAAGATCATATTCTTGACAAGCCAAGCCAATTGATGATCTGTCCTTCTTCATGTCAATCAGGATGAATTAAAAAAAATGCATTTTTAAACTTGACTGTTGTTCCAAGTAACTATAGTGCACAATCCATTCTGTTACTTACAGAGAAAGTAGCATCAATAATTCAGTGCACTGCTGACACCGCTCCTCAAATGTTAAACAGCAAGACAATGCGTTTCTGAAGGGCACTGCATGCAGATATGGTTAAAATGACGCATACAACTCATTTCTAAACGATAGAATATTTGATGGGGGGACTGCATCGGGAATATTCTCTTCAAATAAGACTCGTTACGCAGAGGTAATATTTTCTTATAATCTCACGACTTTCTAAGGCGAAGCGACACTCTTTTGAGATTCATTCACACAGAGAGGCGCGTATACGTACCCGCCTGTCTTTAAAACAAAGCAGCAGGGCAGCAGCTGATGAATGAACGCACAAAGGATGCGCGCTCCTTCGCACAATGAGGGCTTGCCAGGCGACTTAGCATCCTCGGGCATTACTTTCAAACTTCAGCATAATCATAATGCGAGCACTCCGGTGTAACTTGTTCGCTGTGAACACAGCCTGTAAATGCTGTTCTCCGGGAAGAAAGGACGCCCTCAGGTAGCATCGGCTCGAGACACGGCAGGACGGTAGCATAGTAACCTGACAGAGACGTTCGCGCGAGCATGAATGGCTGGTCGCTTTTTTTCCGCTACTGTGGCACGCGGAGGCAGCCTCGATGACGTAGCCCGACCCTTATAATAACTACTGATACTGTAGATTCTCTCGCGCACGAAAACACAAAAGGCTGATGAAAGAAAAAGCGTGATGGGATGGAGCACGGCAGTCAAGCCAATGCGAAATGAACTCAGTGAACCTCTCCGCAACCGCACGAGTGTAAAGGAAGGTAAAAAGTGTTATCCACGACTTATTATTATGACCATCTATCCGGAGTATATAAGAAGCCAATTTAAAAGGGAAGAAAATTACCTAAAATCAATCAAAATAGTACTTTGATATAACCTTTGACAATAAAGGGTGCACTTAAAATGAAAATCACCCTATTAATGTTACATGTACGAATATATATATATATATATATATATATATATATATATATATATATATATATATATATATATATATATATATATATATATATATATATATATATATATGTCATGTAAAACAGTAATACAGTTTATATTACATTTTATATAGTTTATAGTACGTGTGTGTGTATTATAACAGTTAGTTCCAATCCTCGATTCTGACTGGTCAAAAGCTGTGCGTTATTCATGATAAAACACGGCTATGACCGCTTCACCCAACAGTATATAGCCTACGT
This sequence comes from Cyprinella venusta, assembly GCA_038021265.1. NCBI lineage: Eukaryota > Metazoa > Chordata > Actinopteri > Cypriniformes > Leuciscidae > Cyprinella > Cyprinella venusta. Next base: position 15,510,210 of record CM075886.1, on the reverse strand, counting down.
GTATATTATTTCCAAGCCATTATTACCAATTACATCTGACAAGCTGTCTATTTCTCAACGGCCAGCAGGTGGCGCTGACACAAAGATTGTAAGTTGTACATTATGTACAGAGGTGCTCTCAATCTTTTCTCCTTATTTAAAAAAAATTGAATAGTCCCTTTGAAAAGAAGCATTACAAGAAAAGAAAAGTTTAAAATCATGTACACTCATATCAGTGGAGTAAAAACAGCCGTTTAATTTTACATGGAGCCGGTCAGCAACACAATGAGAAGAAACCAGACTACAGACTTTCGGTCACTGAACATTTGCTAGTATGGTGACAGTGAATAGTGTGTTTTTCCTATGGCATTGCCAAATTTGTAATTTTGCATGATGCAGCGTGAAAGTCACTAGCAGGGTCACTAAGATGACCATATCAGCCAGCACTAATAAACAAAAGATAATCGATTACATTTCATTGCACACTTAAGTAAAATTATGCAAGTTGTGTTGCCCAGGAGCTAAATCCTACTTTAATATACTATAAACAGACCCTCATGATAAAAGCACAGCAGATATGATATTAAAGGCAACACATCTCTTAAGATCCCTTATTATACATCATAATCAATATAACACTAAAACATCCAGCTTGATGCATTTAATTTTAATATAAACTAGGACTTTTTTGCTTTTAATTAAAGTTTGTAGTGTTGACAGTGACACCTCATAGCTGGTTGGCTTGGTTCATGGCTTATAAAGCTTTAACAAAATCTTTTTTGGGGGGGAAATGAGTGGAAAAAATACTTCCAGAACAAGCGCAGCTGAAAAAAGGGCTAGACACTTTTACAATCTATTATGTTTCTACTCCAATTTGTAGTAGAAAACTAAACATTTAAAACATGTCAGTCATGAAAAGTTTTTTCATGTCAAAAGTAACAAAGCTACAATTATTACTGTTATATTTTATATTTCAAATTATATTTTTGTTCACACATCAACTGTAAACCGCATAGAGGAGACCAAAAGTTTGATTTTGGAATTTGAGAACAGACCTCAAAATGAAGATCGATTAAAATCAATTAATCGGTATCAACACAGCCTTAAAGGGATAGTTCACCCAAAAATGAAAATTAAGTCATTAATTACTCACCCCCATGCTGTACCAACCCCGTTTATATATATATATATATATATATATATATATATATATATTTACGTGTATATTGTGCCTTTAACATTTGAATTAAACCACAATGGGTTTAATTGTAGAAGAAATTAAATGCATCTATTGATGCTAATGTAGTAGACTAGACTAAATATAGGGAATCCATGCAGCAGGTTGACACGCCTATGACTGGAAATATCTGTCATTATCCAGTCTTACCTTAAGTGTCTGCAGATTCTCCCAGACCGACACGCTGTCCTTTGATCCCAATTTTCTGAATCGCTAGAGTGGCTGTCATAAGAGATAGGGCATGCTGCCATCTCAACAGAGTTGATATTACTGGACTTAAATGCCTTCAGATCTCATATCCTAACAAAGCAAAAAGAATTTAAAAAAAGTAAAATAATTAGTTCTTGCTCTAACTGTTCCCAAAATGTGCCTTTTATTTTATTAATTTCTTCCGTCCACATTCATGCAGTACTTTAATGGACAAACACACACCTTTTGACACACAAGCTAAGTTTTTGCTTATGATACTTGAAAAATGGATCCTAAAGGAATATAATAATAAAATATCACAAGAAATATAATATCATATAAGAAGAAAAATAATCTAAAAATCAAATAAGATCCAACTGGATAAAGTGAGATTCTGGGATTTTGATTTGATTCATTGAGCCCTGCTGGATATTACATAATGTTTATAAGAACTCTAACGTTACTTCTGTACTGGAATAATGTTTAGCTGATAGACATTTAAATGAAATGGGACCTATATAGGCAGCAAAATAAAAAATTGTCTCATATTTTCTAATAGAAAATACATCCTAGGATTCTTCTAGTTTAATATTATGCTTTATGATATTATTTGTTATGTTATATACAGAAAAAAAGACCACAGCATTTGCGTTTTAAAAGTAGACCAATTTCACAAGTGTTCACTTACTTTCTTTGAGATAGTATGGATAAAATGTAACAAAAAAGCCCACACAACTAACAACGTACTCTAACTTTGGTAGCTAACCTGAGCTATCTAACGTTAGCTTCAGTTAACGTTAGCTTTTAAAAGTGGGCGCTAAACAAACACAGACGATCTCTCACCTGACTCTGCTTAACGCAGAACTTTCTCCACGATGTGTAGGCTTCTGACTCTGACAAAACAGATAGCATGAATTTCCTTTAGTTTATTATCCACCATTCACGACGGGATAGAGTGTTGACAGACTTGGAAGCTACATGGCTAACCAAGGAGAAGAGACTGACTGTGCGTTATCGCGAGAACACACGAGACGTCGCCGTAGAAACCACCTTGCGTCCAATCAACTGGTGAGGAGAATCACGCTGCTTTTGAAACATTTACATTGCTGCCATACAAGGAGCCATACAAAAATAGAATACAGAGGACTTAGTAAATCATGTTATTTAAAATTATAATAACAAGAATACAACAAAAACTAATAAATACAAATTTAAAGAGCACTTGTTTTAAATAACCACAAGTGCATTACAAGGAAAGAAAAACACAAATAAAAACAATGATTTTTTTGCTTGTTTTTATTTTATATTGTCATGAAAAATAGAAAACACCTTGAAAAATTACTTTTCTACATTTTCTCTTAAGATTTGGTCCTCCTTTACATTTTTCTTTTTGGGTTCAGTTAATCTATGTTACAACTCATAAATACATAGAAGTGCTTTTATACGGCTTAGCCGCCAAAGAAAACTGGAAAACTACATATAAAAATATAAATTTTGTGTATAGAAAAAAATAAATATTGTTAATAGAATAATTAAAGGTGAACAGAATGGCTTGATTTCAGTCCCTGCATAGTCCACATTAGGTGTCAAATTCTGTTTTTATGATGGGTTCATAAGTTTTTCCAAAACGGCAATCATGTCTTCGGTTTCCCTTGGATTTAGATCCTTGAGATTGGGGAAAATGTCTGGAAGAAGTGCTGTTCTCTCTGCGTCTGTGTTCTTGATTGCGGCCGTGTGGATTTCCCGCAGTTTCGTCTGAAGCCAGTCTTGCCTCAGTTCAACATGTTTATGCACCCCGAGGTTATGCATAAGTTGAACTTCATTGATTGCCCGTTTGCTTTTGAAGAGAAAAAAAACAGCAAGATTAATAGGCCTAATATAGAGCAAAAAATAATGGGGAAGTATTCTAGCGGCTAATAGCCTACCCCAATGGCTTGCTATCGGCATTTGTTGAATATAATAATATACAGATGGAGAAAAATACAGCTGTTTTCTCCAAAAATCCCAGTTTGATGCTGGAAACCATTTTATGAACCTGTGAAATAAAAGATAAATGAGCTTATGGTAATCATCATTTTATAAATGCAACAAATTTGTGAATTGATGAATTATTATTGAACTAGGCAAAATATCAGTAAGATATGAAATAAAGCAACAACACAATAAAATACCCAACTCACCTTATTGAGTACAGGTTGCGAAAGTTCGTGCATCAGTTCATTAGAGTTGGTTCACAGTTGACAGGGTGAGCTCCCTTTATACCCCTGCGCCCATTGATGAGACGCATTCATTATTGGTGATGATGTCACCCCTTGCCCTGATGAAGAATGTGCGTGACAACACCTCTACAACACCACCCATAATTCACTCTTCATTACCTCTCTTGAAATCCCGCCCCTAAAACTTGAACTTCTGTCCTTAAATTAGAGAGGCACAATTTCCTTAACAACAATTAGCCTATACTCAAACAAACAAATAAAAAATTAAAAGAACAAGAAAGTTGTTAATTCCAAAAGACAACTAACTGTTAAAAGAAAATTGAAAGAAAGCTTGTTCATACTAAATCAGCCACAAAATGTATGATTATTATATTACAAAGCATTTCATTATTATATTATATTATATTATATTATATTATATTATATTATATTATATTATATTATATTATATTATATTATATTATATTAGCCTATATGAATCTCAATTTCAGCACTGTAAAAAATATTGTTGGTTTAAAAAATAAGTAACCTGCATGGTTGCTTTCATTGAAATGGAAAAATTTGGTTAATACAATGAAGGAGATTAATTTAATCACCAGAAACTCAAAATATTATGTTATCTGAACTACATAAATTATCTAAGTTGATTTGACAAAAGAAAAAAAATTGTGATTACAAATCATGAAAATATTTTTTAGTGAGGAAATGTAATCTGTAAACAGTAATCTGTAAAATGTAAACAAAGAGAGAGAGAGAGAAAATGTAAGAAAAGACTGTTATTGTAAAATAACACTTCTGAAATATATGCTAGCCTACATTCTTGCATGTGTATAAAGTTTTTTTTAATTAATAATTTTTTGTGTGTTTTTTATCATTTTCATTTGTGGCAATTATATACATATGTATATATACAATCATGAAATACATATCATATTTATATATGCGTGTGTGTTTGTGTTCATATTTATATAATATATATATATATATATATATATATATATATATATATATACATAACACAAATGTATGCAATAATATTCTTGCATTCACATATAGACAAATAAAAAGATTTCCTCTTAGACTCAGAAAAGGAGATTGCAACTATATGTCATAGCAGCTACCCCATGTTTCCTCCATCAGAACGCTCAGTCACAGGTGTCCAGAGAGGCACCCGAAGAGCCTACTTTTATGGCCACAGATGACAGATTAGGTAACTATGAGAGAAGTTTTCTAAATGTAGCTCATGGCTATGTCATGACACAGAGAGTGCTTTTGAGCACCTAAGCAGGTCTGACCCGGAGAGCTTGCCTCGTGGTGTGGTTAGGGTTTCTCTTCAATCTATCTGCCTTCTACTTCATGACTTCAGAAAAAATGGGGTATGACGGCAGGGAGCAGGCAGTCTGATGACACACGGGGCAATAATCATCTCCTGAGTCTGTGAATTGGAGAGTGAAGGGGAGATCATCACCCAATACATGTGTATTAATGCAATAACCAATAAAGCGCATGTAAGCTGTATCCAATACTGTTTATTCTGATGATGCCCACTGCATCTCATGCATTGCACCTGTCGGTGAGAGTACTGTTTCATCCTCTGGCACTCTGCAAAACAAACTTCACAGGTGGCAAGCAATTAAAGTTGTTTACATACCATTGCAAGATTTATGGCTGACAAGGCCCGAGTGTTGGAGTTGGTTGACCTGGATCTAGTCTTTTGCGGGACTGATATGGGCCGAAGTGGGCATGGCCTGTTTGGATGACACCTGCCAAACAAATAGGCCTTTGACCTTTGCATGGGATCCCTAGCACAGTCCTGACAATCTTAAGCAGTATTTAGACCCTTTAAAGGCAGGAGGGGGGACCTTTCAACCTGACAACTGTAGTTCTCATTACCTCATGCTTTATCAATGCAGATCATGTCATCGCCAGTGTGTGTTACCACTACACATGATTATTCAGGAGAATTCAGGGGGAGAATATCAAGTCACCTAAGGACACCCAATGCAATCATTCCACAGGTGTAAAAGCCATTTCCTCAAGACAGTGAATTGAATTTATATTAGGTGCCACCACGTGGCTATTTTTTTTCCAAGGTTTATTAAGTGGCAAAATGTGCTGACTTAAAAAAACATCTGACTACTAATTAATAGCATCTGACAACAGGTGAAATATTCAACTCATTAAAGAGTGTATTTGTACGAAATTCTGGCTCTAAGGATAGTTTAAGATCTTACGTTATTTTATAAAATCTCATTTGTGTAGTTTTCTGATGTAGCACATAAAAAACAAATGCAACAATATTTTCTTTTCATAGAACAAATTTTACAATGTTTAAAAGACTAGTGAGGAGAATAGAATAGAATAGAATAGAATAGAATAGAATAGAATAGAATAGAATAGAATAGAATAGAATAGAGACAGGGCTAGTATATTGTGTATAGCCTAGGCCTAACGGCATAAACAGAATGTATATAGGTTACCATGTATTAACAATGGAAATAAAACCTTACTCTAAGAATGTGCAGTATGCAATGCAATACACAGATCAAATGATAAATAAATCATATAAAATCATAATAAATACATAATAAAACAAGGAAACTAAAAGTATTTTAAAAGATTCTGGGAATAAACTTTTGTGACCTTTTCTAAAGACGTGACTTACGTGCCTGCAGACATTAGCAGCACATTTAATGCACGTTCACTTGCGATATTGCCATTGGACCGTAAAAAGACTGGTAGTAAAAATCATTTTAGCTGCTGTTTGATGACGCCATAGACCACGAAAGCCATTTCTTACAAGAAAAGCAACAAAAAGCACCCTTTATGTGAGAAAGTGATTTCTTCAGCAGTGAAAATAGTTGCCTGACAAGCCGAGTGACGCACAGAGAAGTGATGCTGCTTATTCATGAATGGACTGAAGTTATAAAGGTTAGCTTTTCGTCTCACAGCAACGGGGTGATTTATGAAATGGCACACTTTCGGTAGCTACACAGTGAACAGTTTTTTATGTGTCTTTCTTCTTCAGTGTTTTTTATACGTCGTTTCGACAAGATAATTTTGTTTAACAATAGGTGTCTTAAGTTTTCCGAATTTATTTAATCAAATCGCAGCATGCTGTTGATAGATGCTGTCAATGCTTACTGAGCATGCGCAGTGGTGCACTGCACTGAAGCAGTAACTGGCGGAAAATATGAGAGCGTATTTTCTTTATTGACAAAACAGGTAAGTACATGACAGTTTTCCTGTTGATTTTGGACTAAAACAAAAAAGTACATTAAATGCGTTTTAAATTGACTGCAATGTCAAATGTGTAGTCGCTAAGGAGGAGCAGTTGAACAAGTTGCTTCCAGTAACAATGTTTCCGAAAATCTGTGGAAAATGACGTCGCGTAACATTGTAGAAGTCAACTTTAGCTACAGTGTTTCTCATGTTTTACAAATGTAAACACAATAATGCTTGTACTTTTAAGGTCCATCTCTCTGAGAGAAAAGGTGACCAGCTGAATCCTCAGAAGCATGTCAGGTAAGAGGTAGCCTATACACGATTCGACACATACAGTAAGCTAGTTGATCAAATTTGCAGAGGTGGACAAAGTAACCACCACAACTTCCTTACTTGAGTGAAAGTACAGATAGGCCTACTACTACTGGTCAAATATTACTCCGTTACAAGTAAAAGATGTAAAGACCGATTTTTAATTTTTTATACCGATTTTTAAGACCGATTTTAATTTTTTAATAAAGTAAAAGTACAGAAGTTGCCTACTCGTTTTTAAAAGTACTTTAGTATCAAGTAAAGGGTAAAATATCAATGCATTGTTTTATTACTGTTGCATTATACCTCTGAGTATGCCTCTGAATATATGCCTGCCTACCTACCCTCATATCAATATCACATTAAGTTATTGTGCTCCAAAAAAGAGATAAAATTCGCATTTAGAAGACCAAACCCAACGTTGAAAATGAAAATCAGGTTGATGTCAGAATTCAACGACAAGATTGACGTTAATCTCCAACGTTGGACAGACGTAGCCTACTGTTGTTGAAAATGAGAACATCAGTCGGGTTCTGACGTCAACCTGACTTTCATTTCCAACCAAAATGCAACCCCTGCAACCAAAATCATCCTCTGAGTGATGTTACAACTTTCTACTCAAGGACCTTGACAGAAATGTTATGGAGTAAAAAGAACAAGATTTGCCTTTCAAATGCAATGAAATTAAAAAAATTCCAGAAAAAAAATAATACTACAGGACAGATACTCAAAAAGTGTACTTAAGTACAGTCCTCAAGTTAGTCTACTTTGTTTCTGTCCTCCTCTGCACCTCTGTGGGGGTTAATGTTTCTGATTTTATCAGTACTTTATTCTCGTACTGAATGTAGGCTCAAAGAGGCACTGCAATATTATCAAGGGATTGTTCACCCAAAAAATTAAAATGTTATGAGGGATTATTTACTCATCCCTCAAGTCCCTTTAGGGGCTCCATAGGATTCTGCTTACAATCTGATTCTGTTTGTGCAAACTTCTACATCTAATTCTGATGCATTGCATCTTTCTAAATTTTGGTCAAATAACCTTGGTTCTTTATTGTTACTCTCTGATTTTGTAGAGGAAATGGCTTCGTTCCCAACAAAGAGGATTTTTCCTATTGTTGAAAATGCTTTTAAAGCATCCAAGAAACATAAAAACAAGAAAGTGAAGAAAGAAAAAAAGGATAAGAGCAAAACCAAGTGTGTGCCCAGCTTCTTGTTGCATGATGGCGGCTGCGAGATGAACTTTACTCAAAAGCAAGAGACTAAGAAAAGAAAAAAGGCAAAGAAGAAAAATAAACGCGAGGAAGACTTCCAGACACCTAAAATTAAAAAACAGCCCGACAAACTCGAAGACACACAACTTCAGCCCATTATCTTCATCTCCCCTGAACATTCAACTGAGAACGAGAGTCATAGAAGAGTGAAAGAGAGAGGGAAGATAAAAAAGAGAGTCATCTTCAACTTGCCAACTGAGACAAAACAACCTGCAACTAATTATAATGAACATGGAAAGAAGCAGTTTGTGGGCGAAAGCAGCTTGGAATCCAGTACAGCTGAAGAAATGAACAGCCAAGATCTGTTTATCACACAGAAATCATTTTTGGATCCATGTGTGGAGATCTCCAGCAGCTCAAGCTGCAATGAAGCCACTATAGCCACTGAAGCCACTCCAATGAAGGCACCAGAGAAGAGTTCAAGTAGGTCAACAGCTGAAGCGACCACTCAAACTGAGAACTTCTTTACCTTCTCAGCGCTCTCCAGCTCTCTCAGGTTTCAGCAGCAGCAGAACACGGCCTCGTGCTCGGAGGAACCGGTGGACCTGAGCTTGCCGAACAGAACAAGACGAACGCACAGGCCAAAACATCCCGCCATCGAGTCTGCAAATCCACCCAAGCTGAAGATATCGGACACGTCGAGTGAAGATGGTGATGCGGGATCCAAGAGCAAAGGTGATCTGCTCCAGCTGAAAGTCGTTCAGACTCGCTTGAACGAGTCTTTCTTTTTTAAGGTGAAGGGTGAAGATTCACCAAAGCCCATGTGCCCTTTGATGAAGTTCACGGAAAGCCTTGAGAAAAGAGGGAAGAAGTGAAATCCTACCAAGCTAAAATGTTACAGATTCGTGATGGGGGAAAAAAGTAGAGTTCTGTGCACATTCAAACTAAGACACAAAGCTTAAGCATTTGCAGTTTTATTCTGTATTATTACATTGTTCGCATTAATGTTAACATCCAGTTAAATGTTCCTGTATATGAATCTTCCATGTCTATTGTTTACAAGCAAACATTGTTCACAAAAATGCATTACATTAAAATAGTCTCATGTTGTGTGGGGAAAAAAGGAAGCTACAGTCTAATTGTGTCTAAATAATTTGATTCCCATCCACTTCCAAAGGTGAAAGAACACATAAACGGGAATAGTTACTGGCAGCAGCAGGCTGTAGAAACACACGCTGCTTGCACTCGTGCAGCCTTGTGGGAAATTGTCATCCACCGTCGCAGAGTAAAACAGTCCAGTCAAGGATATCAGCGGCACAAGAACAGTTACAGTAGACAGGGAGAAAAACATTGTGGCAGACAACTATTTGCTTTCTAAACTCAAGATTCAGTGGGTTTTTCTGCTGTTTCGGCCGTATGGATCATTCGTGCATCCTGCGGGATCATGTTAGGAATACCATCAATGATAGGATATGCGATGCCAAGCTCTTCGTTTATTAATTCATTGCTCCTTTCGTCATACCTTCAACAAAAATTCAGAATACATGGATTAGTATTACAATTAATGATGATATGAACATCCCTTTTGCAAATTTACAAAATACAGTTATTATAAAACATAATAAATTATAATGGGATCTCCTTCATAATAAAGAAGGATGCTTTCATAAATATGAATTATGATATGAAATAATATCTGTACCATTTTTGTCTCTGTTTTTTTTTTTGGAAGGTGCAATTTAATTAATAAATTAATTTTAAAATAATAATTCAATTCACATGTATTTTTATAGTGTTTTTCACAATACACATCATTTCAAAGCAGCTTTACAGAAAATGTATGAGTCTACATTAGAATTTAGACCGATCTGTTATCTGTTATGTTAAAGTACATACAAAATCACGGTTAGCGAAAGGGTATTTAATTTAAACAATGTAATAATTTAATGCAAAACCAATTAGCTCATATAAGTAATGCATACTTGTTTAAATAAATGATCAAAATTTAATTATAAGGATTATATCATAAAAAAAATAAATAGTCATTGTAATGTTATATCTGCCAAGTTAACAAGGACAATTATCAACCGGTGGTATAACATCAGCACTGCAATTAAACTCCTCTGATAACTAGCATGAACTTACATATTACTATTATGCATGATAAACAATCATACCTCAAGGGTTTTTTGGACAGTGGACACACAAGAAACTCGAGGAGGGACACATCAAATGCCTGACACTCACTGCCCTTCACTCCATCACTCCGACTCCTCTGTTGTCCTCGGATCTTCACGAGACGCAGGAGTGTCTGGGCGCTCACAGATCTCTCCACGCTAAAAACTCCAGTGGCAAGGTTCCTTAATGCATGAGACATATCCTAAGAGAGATGGATGCTGGAAAACTAAACTTGTTTTCCCCGTTTGACATGCCAACAGTGAACCGGAAGCGCTAAACGTGGCGCGTCTGTAAACGTGTCCCCTGATCTTTTGCATTGGTGAGAGGTTCCGATGACAAAATGTTGTAGTTCCAAATATCATACATACAAGATATAATAATAATTCAGTTGGCATTGAACCCTTATTTTGATTTAGAACAGACAATACAATAAGTGTGAAATAATGCTATTGTTATACATTTTTTTTTACGTTTATTATTAATAATAACTGCACTGATCAATGTAATATTAAAAAAATACACGTAAATGAATAATCTAAACTCTAAAAAGGCTACTTCTACTACCACTACTTATGCAGTTGGCAGTAAACCGTTCATTTAGATTTAAGACTTGTGCAATAATGGCATTATGTCAAATTAAATTAAAAAAAAAAATCTACAACGATGGAAATAACGTGTTGGTTCCAGGAAATCCTAGTGAGATGAATGCATACACATTTCAAATATGTTAATTGGATAGAATTATGACATTTTATGCCTCATTTGCATAATAATTTCAACCAGTTTGTGTCGCTCTTGCCTAACGCAATACAAAACAGAACCCCAGCATGTGACGCTGGAGAGATTCTGGACAGATTCCTCATGACCAGCAGATGTCGCCAGTGAACCGGTTGTTAAACATCACACACTCTTGCAGCAGTGACGAAACTTGACTTTTTAGAGCTTTACTTGTTGTTGTGTGAAAAGAGCAGAGACTTATATCATAGGCAGAAGCTTCCAGGAGTGCATTTAAAAGTAATACAGAGTCAATGACCAACCTCATGATTTTTAGAGGTGGCCAGAACCTCCTCAAACCTCCTGCCCTCATTAAATATATATAACATGACGCTGAGTTCACTGTACTAAAATGGCCCCCACAGTCACCAGATCTCAACCCAATAGAGCATCTTTGGGATGTGGTGGAACGGGAGCTTCGTGCCCTGGATGTGCATCTCACAAATCTCCATCAACTGCAAGATGCTATCCTATCAATAAGGGCCAACATTTCTAAAGAATGCTTTCAGCACTTTGTTGACTCAATGCCATAGAGTTAAAGCAGTTCTGAAGGCGAAAGGGGGTAAAACACAGAATTAGTAGCTATGGCGTTCCTAATAATCCTTTAGTTGAGTTTATATACTCGATGAGGAGGCCCTGTTGAGCATGTTTGCATGGATTTATATTGACCTCTGTAAACATCAATGGGACACACTCCCCCCAATATCCCGATATATCAAAGCCATTTCATGTCAATATTTCTGCGTTGTCAATGTTTCGAGCTGATGAGAGTAAGAGGCTTGGGAAGAAGCTCGGGGGCTTGAGCTCAGTTCACTGACCTGCCAAGCATGTCAAATGAAACAAACCCGCTCAAGGACAGACTGGTGTGTTCTTCGTTGCACTGAATGAATCGATTGCTATGTGAAATCTCACTAGGCCTTGTCCCTCTTGCTCTTCGGAAGATGTTTACCTCTGTGTCGGGACCTTATCTAATCACTGGGAAAACAAATAGGCTAACAAAATACATTAGTCTACATGTTCCTGGTTTGATTTTTATTGGTTAGTTTACTGCTAAAGTAAGATATTCCTTGATAAACATGGCCACTATGGTTAGCAAAAATGTTTTGAAAGTATGAAAAGAGAGAAACCTGAAGTCAGTTATGCAAATGTCTGTGTGAGCCGAAGGGTTCTTGCCTTTGGCTGGGATTTTCTATCTCCATATTAAACTGTGTCAGTGATATCTGCTTGTAATTCTCTGGTGAGGTCTTTTCAACTAAAACAGTTTGTTCTCCGTCAAACGATGACAATTAGACAATTTCGCTATCGCCTTCTGTTATGATTTCCTGCCAGCAACCTTCACAAACGGTTTCACAGTTGCTAGTGAATCCATTTAATCAAGCTTGAACTCTTTTCTGCTCCATTATCTACCACAGCAGGAACGCTGAGCAACATACGATTGCATTAACTGTCATTGTTTCTTTTCTTTTCATTTTCCGTTATTGCAGATGGTGCCAATGGCGAGATATAGCCTACGATTGAACAATATGCTTCTCGAAATGATAGTGTGGGCCAGCGCACAGCAGATGGGACTGGCTAATTTCTCACACACGAAAGAATTAAAAACCATACGGTTTTACTTCATTTAATTCAGCTGAATTTAAGGATTCTAAATCTCCTTGTTTTTTTTATCTATTTTTTCAGACGGAAACATCTTCATTTATACATTAAGGTTATGTTACACATTTAAAACACACAGGCAGTATTCTTATTGTTTGAACCCACTTGAACAACACTTGTAGTAGAAGTTTCCTTATAGAGTAGGCGTAATTGAATAAACTCAGAGGGTTTGGCTTCTCAGCCTGTAGGATTATGAAGTTCAGAAGTGCTAACCCAACACTTTTAAGGCCTGATAACAAGCTCTTGAAATGCTCTGGGCTTCTTACACTTCTAATACTCTCATCAATGAGACAGTGAAGCGGGGACAGTTCTGCCTTAATACCTTTGATTAATGATCATGCTCAGAATTTATAGTGCTAAATTAATTCTGGTTACTCTGCAGTAAAATGCAGCAAGAGAAGGAGAGGGTTTATCATCAAAGCCAAATTTATGGATGTATTACACCATTCACTACATACTACAATGCTATTACATTAGTTTTACAGTCTAAAATATGTTTAATAATGGAAATAGCTAATCCTACCTTTGTTTACAAATGTGCTGAAAGATTTTTACCAACTGTTTTCACTCAGATATATATTTTTTATTTCATTGTCTTCAATTTCCACTCCAGGCCAAACAGATCTTATAAAGAGCTTTGGTGTACAGCCATTGTGTTTCCAGATATAAAATATGTTCATTTTTTCCCGCCTCAGAAGGTCAGTCGGAATAGGAGTTTTATTATCTTAGGATGCAAACTGCATTTCTGACAGGTCTGGAAGTGCAGAGAGAAATAGAAAGAAGATGAGAAATTGTTTCATATGATCATCTCAGTGTTGATGTGTCTTTTCCTCCCTTCTTTTAAAAAAAAAATCAATACAGGCAATTTCAAGGATGCAGGTATATTTGAGACTTCCTGACAAATGCACTTCTAAAACTAGATTTCCTATCTCAGGGGATGTAGGAGATTCATTCAAGTTTCTTTACCAAGAGATTGTCACGAGAATGTTGAGACACTTCTGTGGCTCAAATAATAGCAAGCCATGATCTTCAGTTCCAACCCGATCTCATGAGAAGACATTATTTTACAAGATCGCAATTTCACATGAAATTGCATGTGTGGGTTTTAGAACAAGCCTTTTTTAGAAAAGGCATGATGGCCCACTCCTAACCACTAAACCTGTGTCTCTGTCAGTGGGGTGTAAGCAGATTGTATGAACGAGATTGTACAAATTCATGCAAATTAGCCACCAAAATGTAAAATAGTCCAATTTTCATATAAATGTGTTTGATTTGTATGAAAATGTATGATTGTTAGGGAAAATAGTTAGGATGAAGGTCCACCAAGTCACCAAATTGAAAAATGTGTGTGTCTGTGCTTTAAGGATTTGAGGGATTTGGATAGCTCAGAGCTCAAGTGAGGTTGTCAAGTGTTCCTGACTTTGATTAAATGGGTTTTGTCCCATGGTAGATGGTAAGACAGAAAATAAGTTTTTCTCAAAAGCAGAAACTGAATGAGGATATTTAATTTCAGTGAATGCCAGAGATCTCTTTAAATTAATAGAAAACCATTTTTTACCATTATTACTTAGATGAAACCGTGTTTTAACCAACTTTAGGTGGTAAGAAGGCCACCAAGCAGGTCAGACTTGTGTTTTAGAGGTTAAAAACACTGAGGCTTAACCAGTTTAAACCAGGAAAAACGTTTGTTTCATATGTAAAATTCAAGCATGAAGAGTTAAAAGTTTTTAATATTATTTATAAAGATTATTTACATTTATAAAATATCCTTTTCCACATCAAATAATCACAACCATCATTCACAAACTTGAAAGAAAAACACATAAATTAGTGCTACACGGTAGCAAAATTACTAAATGCTTAAAGGGATACTCCACTTTTTTTGGAAATAGGCTCATTTTACCACTCCCCCAGTTTTACCGTTTTCAAATCCATCCAGCCGATTTTCTGATATTTAGAAAAATATCAGTAACCAGACAGTTTCTGGTCTCATTGACTTCCATAGTAGGAAAAAATATACTATTGGAAGTCAATGAGACCAGAAACTGTCTGGTTACTGATAGTCTTCTAAATATCAGAAAATCGGCTGAATGGATTCGAAAACGGTACAACTGTTTAACTCTGGGGGAGTGGTACTGTAAAATGAGCCTATTTCCAAAAAAGTGGAGTATCCCTTTAAAGACACACGAGCCAATCATACAGAAAAGCAAATGAAGGGACAGTTCACTCACAAATTAAAAAATTTCTGTCATCATTAAACCCTCATGTCAAACCAAACCTGTATGCCATTCTTTCTTCTGCAGAACACAATACTTTGAGTGTTATATTTGTTTCTCCATACAATGAATGTCAATGTTCAAAACTGTTGTTTACCAACATGATTCGATGAAATGTGTAATTTTTTTGGAGACGTAATGTTGTAACTCACTGCTTAACTACCATAGTCGGTACATTGTTGAAGAAATCAACTAGCTAGTCACGACTGTTTCCGGAAACCATAAATGTATCCTTCAACCCTTTTGGTTTATGATATCACCAGGTGGTGGAGTGATAACTTCTTTTAATTAATCGGTTTGAGATCGAATTAATGCCAGGTTTTTGCCATAAAGAATGGACATAGCATCACTCTTCAAAAACACACTTTAAATCTCTTGACAAACTAAGCCGTAAATGAAATTTGCATATATTCTAAATGAAAGAGATTGTTTTAAATGTGAGCATGTTTATTTAGCTCAATATAAGGATTCATTAAGCCCACATGTCATGCAAACAAGAAACTGTACTTCTAAACTCAAGTCAACCACACAACTTTGCGATGCTGTTTGCTATGGTTTCAGGAAACACAGACTCGCTGAACGATGCTGATAACAACGGAACTTGCGACCATGGTTGGCTAACAGCGCTTTTGGGAAATGCACCCCAGGTTTGGAACAACGTGAGGAAATGATAAAAGAATTTTCATTTTTGGAGAACTATCCCTTTAAGCATCAGTGTTTCTAAACCAACAATCTCTTTTGGTCAAAATTAAATTCAGGAGACGTTCCATGAAGTCTTTGAGGTCCGGCACAAGACATGAAGATGTTTACAGTGTTAAATAACAGAGAACAGCACCCTGTCCTCCAGCTGATGACACAGCGATGTGTGTAAAGGGACAGTGATATGTCCCTTAAGACACCATGCCTATAGAACTTTCCCAGGCAATATGTTGGTGATTGTCCATTTTTGATTGCTGCACTTCTGAAGGGCCAGCTGATATCCATGATCCACTTCCACACTTTCCACCAATTCCAAACATCGCTTCGACTTCCTATTCTGAATGGAGCCTCCCTGCAAGACACAATAACAATGACAAAGTTGTTCCAGGACCAAACGAGATGTTGATTTAGTAACATAAGCTTATATGATTCATGAATCTTAAAATCCCCAGAATCCAAGTGACTCTTAAGTGAGAAATCAAAGCTACATTTTTACACCTGAAGAAACATTCCACTTTTAGCCAGTAAACACAGTATGAAATACACCGCTAAAGCCCAAAGCCTTTTAGAACAATGTCAAAAGGAAAGTGATGTTCCTAAAGTGGTTGCATCTGAAGAAGAGCCTCAAGGATTCAGAGTCTTACAGTATTGAAGGAGGCTCCGGAGACAACTAAAACATGAAAGAGGAGGCCGTGGGCGATGTGTCGCCCTTGTCCAATCATCTGCTACCGTATGAAATCCAACTGAATGAAACGCCAAATGTCTTGCTTCACTGGCTAAATCATATTATTGAAGATACACAGTTGGAATATTTGTTATTTTTGTGCCGCTTTATTATATTCAAGGCTGTAACATTAGCATGTGAAAACAATTTACAAAACAAAAATTATTGAAGAGAATATCATATGATATGGTGCATTAAGTTATGGAAGTTTGCCATGGCAAACATTTTAAACAATTTAGACGGTAGAGTACAAAGCGCATAACTATATCAAACTTAACCAAACAAAAAATGTATACACTATTGAAATCTCGGAAAATATAATTTTTAATTCAAGTAGTACAAAAACTACACGTCATTTCTTGTGGTAATGTAGATTATAAACCAGGCATTATTAAAACCGCTGTAATTATAAAAGAATCTGGCATGCATCATTTAACAGGTGTGTATCACCGATAGGGACCACTACATCTGCTTGGTAGCACTTTTACAATACGGGTGGTACTAATATGCATTAATTCATGCTTAACTAATGCACAGATAATCATGAGTTAATGTATAACTAATGAAGAACTAAACCATTAATTACTGATTACTGTATCAGCAACTAATAAAGAGTCTATATGATTAATAGATTAAGTAATACATGAATTACTATTAATTCAACGTGTCATTGTGTATTAATTCCTTAATAACATATTTTATTAACTAATAGTGTAAATTAATGTGTTAATTACCACAATTAGTCAAAGCTCTTTACTTCAACTTCCAGTTGTCTGCTTTAATTAATCGTTAGCTGATGATTTGCAAAGGTATCATTATGTTATGACTTCACTTGTTGGGGCACATCATTATTAACTAGTAATTGTAGCAATCTGCACATGAATTTGCACTAACAATTAAGTAATTAATCATGTATTAATGGATATTAGTGTCCCTGTCATATTATCTGGAAGTTGAAATACTGTACAAGGCTTTGGCTCATTCTGGTAATTAACATATTAATTAACACTATTAGTTAAACAATGAGTTATTATGGAATTAATCCACAATTACAAAGTGTTACCTCTGCTTCAAATATGTCCCTGAAATAATAATATCACTCTTTTCATCCTGAAAGCTGGTGGTGCCAAATGACCTAAAGAGCTAAATAATACATTTCAGCTGGGAACAACCTGCCAAGCGGTATCATGGATACAGACAGATTGTCAACAGACAATGTAAGTCGATAAAGACTTAATTAAAGCCATTTCTGATGCTCTCCAATGAGCCAAAAACCAGTTCACTCTTTCACTGGCTTTGTCATCAATTATTCATCACATCTAAAAGGCCACAATGGATTTGGTGATTCCAGACCTGATTCCATTTTAAGAAACTCCTAGATAAAAAAAGGTGGCCGCCATAAAGCCTTTCTTCCACCAAGCTCATCTGAGACATAAAAAAACACGTCCCGAGGGTTTTTGTGAGAATTGATATCGTTCAAACTCTTACACTTTTCTCGATAGCGTGTGTTTGCTCTTCTACTTCGACATTTCTCCCAAGGGGTTAGCATTACCCTTTCCCAATAACCTGTTCTGACATTTCCACCACCCTTCAGCTAAACCTTTCAGATGACACCGCCTGCTGTGACATATATTAATTCATCCACCTTTTAATAGAGACACATTCATTACGCGGACCGTGTGCAGGTGAAATCAAGATGTCTGCAACAATCCAGAACGACGTTTGAAGTGAATTAGGAGAGCTTTACAGCACACACACACACCTCTGAATTATTAATGCTCAATATCCAGAAAGTGTCTATTGCAGTCACACAGCCGGAGGGCTAACAGATGCTGCAAATTGACAGCGAATTTTAAGGGAAAGTTTTGGACTAGTACTTAAATGTTCACAGAACTTGATCAAAACAGTTTTTACATAGGCTTTTTTACATTTTCAACTTTTTTTAGTCCTATGTTGCTGTTAAAGTCAGCAGTATGTTCCTGCACAACCAGAGGCTGCAGTTTCAGGACTCCAGTCCTAAGGCAGCAGTTCCAGGACCCTAATTTTTTTTTTTTTCATTCATTGTTTCCTTTGCATGTATACCTGAGTGAAGAGCCAGGAGAGCTTCATGTGCTTGTTGCTGGCGTAGCTGCATTCCAGCAGTCGCGGCCGGCCGTTCACGTCCACCAGGCACTTGTTGTCGTCGT
Source organism: Cyprinella venusta (assembly GCA_038021265.1). Classification (NCBI taxonomy): domain Eukaryota; kingdom Metazoa; phylum Chordata; class Actinopteri; order Cypriniformes; family Leuciscidae; genus Cyprinella; species Cyprinella venusta. The sequence continues at coordinate 15,491,343 of CM075886.1, read as the reverse complement.
CGTCGATGGTCGGACTCAAGCCTCCGACATGCAACTGCTGAGAGTTTGAGTAGTACACATTCTGAAACAACACAAGAGAAAATTACACATTTAATGTATAAAAGTGTATAAAAATATGTATTAAGTCGCGGCCAAAGACGATTTGAAAGGCCGCTGTTCGCCAGTAACATCTTCTTTGTTTTCAAGTAGCAGGGAAATAAATCACATATGGAAATCACGCAGAACCGTCACAACTCTGCTGTCATTATGTTAAGCCCGCCCACCAACTCTACACATGATGTGATTGGCCTGACCAGAGTTTGGTTTTTCCAGCTCACAAGCCAACGGAGAGTTGCTAGACCACACTGGCTGCAAAATCATTTTTGCTGCCGCTAGGGTGCGTCTACTGTAGATTTCTACACGTTTACAACTGTTTGATGGCAAGTGGGGCAAATGATGGAATGGAGTCCTAAATCAATAGCCCGGGGGTTTGGATGGATTGATATTTTACTTTAAGAGCCAGAGCTTGGAGAAGCGCTAACAATATTATTGGTTAGATATCCCAATTATTTTTTTTTACCATCTACAGCGATTTTGGCTATCCAAACTTCCAGTTCTAGAATATCAGATGCAGATGTAGTACACCAAATTGTTTGACTTTGGAATGGCACCAATGCAAAACGGCTCAAACGTGAGGCACCTTGAAATGAAAATCTCTGTAAACACAAAGGCTGAACACGCAGCAAGTGTATCTCCACGGACACGTAAAACAACTAATCATTCATTCACAATGGAAACAATGCATATCCTTCGGGATCCCTTGATGAGCACTGGAACTGTGACGGGAAGGAACGGAGGGCTAAAATGGGACAGGGAATATTGTAAGAGAGGAGAAAAATAAGGACTCAACTTGCAAGGGACCCATTTAGCACTGTTTCTGCTTGAAAAACCTTGCTTTTTACTGCTTGGGTGATTTATGGCTGTTGCAAGGGAACAATGTTCCTTTTGCTGAATGAATGGGAGATAACGCACTGAAGAAAGAGTAAGCATGTCTATGCTCCCTTTCCAACAAGCTCAAATCCCTGAGCAACTGCCATGGTGTTAATACGCTTAGCTGAGGTATTGTCTACTAGCCCATTAAAGATAAAACAAATCCAGCACAACAAGTACAGAGACGGTGATATCCTATCAGAATGCTTGAAATTAGTTTTAGTGTGCAAACAGGCATGAGATGCACTGTAAATCATGCAGAAATATTCTGTCTGGTGGAGAAGTTAAATATGAATACATGACATATACACTGTCAAAAAAATATTAAAAATAAGTTATGACACATATTTGTTTTACAATTTATAAACAGTTCAACTAATTTTTTTAAAAGTCAGTTTAATGCAATTTAAGTTCAAACGCCTTTAGCATCCAAGTTCATAGTACTTAAATTTAAGCCAGCTACTTTTTTTTTTATTTAAACTAACTTTAAGCATTCTGATAGCATGTGACCAACACATATACACATATATAATCATAATTTAATTTTATTGTAATTTTAACAATATATACATATAAAAATAATAAATTGTGTATCCTCTGGTCATGGGAATTATATAATATATTTAATATAATAATAATAATAACAATAACACTAAGACAGATATATAATTTTATACACAATAGAGTTAATAATAACTATTAAATATATAATTATATTATAAATTATAACTCTAATAATATATAAAAATAAATATTTTATAGAACAATTACATAAAATCAATGGGGAATTATATAACATATTTTATATTATTCATAATAATAATGTAATTATTACTATTTAAAATATTTTACATATATACACATTATATGCACAATTGTCACAGTGGCTGTAATGATGCGCGTAATGGCGAAGGAGCAGAAAAACAAAAAACTTCAAATAAATAAATCCTTATTGGAAAACTCAGGAGATAGCTGGAGAAACAGTAAGCACAACCACTTCTAACATGTGAAATACAGGAAATTGAGGGCTTAAGTACACAGAGGATGATTGATTAATTAAAAACCAAGGAGATTAACAAGGAAGTAAAGAAAACAGGAACAGCATATTATATTACGTACATTATAACATTGTACAATAATAGCCATAGAGCCACTAAAATGTCCTATAATTAGCAATAGTGTAATTTTGATTTCCTCAACAGATTCTAGAAAGTTTTGAATCATCATTGCTTGGTACCATTGTGTCGTTTCCAATAAGAAAGGCGGAAACACACGGATATGAATTCAGCAGGTGTAAGAGAGACCTAACAAAGTAGTTAAAATCATGCTGACAGTGCTGTTCTCTCTCTCTTTCCCTCCCTCCATCCCTCTCACTCGCTCTCATTTATATATCTCTGACACACATTCACATTCTACAATTCTTCCTCACCTAAATGATGCCAGTGGTGGTGAAACAACCCTCCCTGCTTGTGTTTCAAGTCATTGCTCTTTATTGAGATTCATTATAGTAACTATAGCCCTGGAATCTGTCTAAATCTGAAATCCCCCGGTGAGTCGATGCTTTATGGAGAAAGCTCCCTATTTTTACAGTATTTTTGCAGGATATCATTTGTTGTGGAACCTGGTGGTGTAATACACTCAGAATATGAAAAAAAAAAACCCAGACTGGATTGCCTCAAGCAGCCCAACTGCTCAAAAATTCATATTTCGGGCATCAGCACAAAATAATGAAGAGGTTTTATGCAATATAATGACTGTTTTATAGGTTGACAGTCTATCACTGTGAAACACTGAGCTCAGTTGTAACGAGAAGATGGGAAAGCACAAGCCAAGCGCATATAAGGAGATGCCGAAGCCAAATCTTCATAAAAAGAGAAATCCTCATAGAGGAAATGACTCACATTTTCACCATGAATTAAACAACTGAAGTGCGCAGAGCCTTTGTACAGTAGATGAATGATATGGCTATAAAAAATTCAATCTTTATATTTTCAGGCTTTTGATATCTCAATATTTATGTATTCGCTCTGAAATGGTTTAAAATATTATTTGTTTCAACAGCCGTTGTTGTTCTGGATCTCTAGGTCAAAAATAAGATCTTAAAGATGTTTCCGTTCACATACTGTGCTGACATAGTGAGAAACATGGAATGACAGAACAGGAGACATGATGGAGTCAGACATGGGCACTTATATATAAATGAATTACACACACTCTTAAGGGCTGAAATGTATGAAAGCCGGAAGGTGCAGCGGACTGGACACTAACCTGAGGCGTCAGGCCGTGGCAGATGTACAGGATGGGAATGTTGTCGGAGTCGGGACCTTGATCCACACACAGATCCGGCCTCAGGCTGTTCCTCAGCTACATGCAAACACACACAACAAAGATGAACTAAATGGACCGGCACATTAGACCCATTTCACACTGAAAAAAAAAAAAAAAACCCGCAGAGGAAGAGATGAATTAAGATCACAAAAAACATCTTTCTTCCTCTGTCTGCTAATGGCCAACGTGTGTGAAAATGGCCTGGAGCTCAGCTTTCTTTTATCTTCACAATGGAGCTGTTAATTATGCTATTCCACAAAAGAATGCCAATTAGGAAAACCACTCTGTTGGCCTTGCATTGTGATAAATGACGAAACAGCAGGCCATGAGAAAGAAAAATAATACTCAGTAGTCAGTACAAACTATTTCTATAACTCAATATTATGAGAAACAATGTCATCTATCAGATATACTGATGTCTAAGTGCTAATAAACTGCATTGTGTTTTGTGAAGCTAAATTAATACATTTAGCTTTACATGTTTAAATATTTCTGTTGATGTGTTTAGTACACTTACTACACCAAAAGCAATGATGTCTGTGTAGGTTCTCATTTCAGAATAAATATTCTTCAGGAACCAGCTGAAGGGTTTACAGCGGAGTCTCTCTCTGAGAGCTTTTCGGTCTCGGATATCACCAATATCGATCCCTGAGTCCTGCACACAAACATATGCAATCATGAACATGCAAGAATTCATTTATAGAGCTCAAAATCGAATAGCTGCTAGGACATGAAAGCTCTCGTGTGCATCTATCTTCGGGTTCAGGCACTTATGCTGACTTTAAGTGCGGTGCTTCTATATGCAGCTGCATTTCAACGCGTCATGTACAGTACAGCTCAGAAATGAGAGCTCGTTAAAAAGCCCTAACGCCTATTCTAGCTTAAATTATTCATGGTCATTACATCTCAACCCATTAAATCTTACCTCAAAATGACAAAACAGCATGTGTCCTTGAACATCCATCACATTCATGGATGATATGGAACTGTAAGCCCTTCAAGGCCGTGTTTCTCAGAAAATCTGCCATGGTTAATGTGTGTTGTTAGGAGCAACGAGTGCCTAAATAATCCCCTTTAACCATAGTGAAAGTCAAAGTATGGTTAATGACTTCCAGAGACCTTTCCTTTTAATAAAACTGTGAATACTGAAATATGATAAAAACTATGTTCAATAGATAATTACATTTAACTGAATGCTACGTATGGTTGCAAAGCAATTTAGCAAATTCATAATATACAGTACATTAGATTAAAAAAAATCTGAAATGTCAAGTGGAAATTGTTCCATCTTGCATTTTCCTAATAGTATTCACTACTATACTATTTTTTACTTTTATTGAATTAATACTAGTGGTATCAAATTGATTAAATAGCATCTAATATAAGATAATAAGAAATGTTTCTTGAGCCGAAAATCAGTGTATTAGAATGATTTTTGAAGGATCATGTGACATTGCAGAGTGAAGACTGGAGAAATGATGCTGAAATTCACCTATGTCAGAACTGTAAGAATAAAGTACATTATTTAAAATTTTAATATTTCACAAATTTATATTACTGTCTTCACTGTAGTGTTGATCAAATTAATGCAACCTTAATAAGCATACAATGGCCCATCCAGTCAAGTATTCATAGGTTTAGTACCTGTTGTGGAACGTTCCAGGCCATGTAAACGTGGCTCTTGAACTCGTCCATCCACACCTCGGCCACTCTCAGAGCGTTCCTGCGTACGTGAGTTGCCAGATCCTGCGTGTAGGGTTTGTGGGCGCGCTCAATATGAGCTATTCTGGAACAGGGCATGACCTCCACACTTCCTCCGCACAACCATACCTGATTACACACACGAATGGAAGGAAGAAGAAAAATTCGCTCTGTAAAATGCCCTTCACATCCATTAGGCAGTCTACAAAAACAAATACGCCACATTCTTATGATTCATTAGGGAGTATGTGAGTCCATTTAGCAGCATAAACTAAATTACTGATAAAACTCCACATAAATAAACCCAAACTCCACAAGGAACAAAAATTTAAAAAGGGTTTGTAGAAAAAAGAAGCTAAACAAGGCACTTCAAATCAAGGATGCTCAATTCCCAAAATTATCATCTAAAGGTTACTCGCTTCCACACAGCTGAGCTCTTTGTTCAAACTAAACTCCCAAAACTGCTCTTCATTTACAATATAGAGGCTTTTTAACGTATGACGGAGAATATCGAACCTATTTGAGAGCTCAAACAGACCATTTAATATATTCCCGTACATGCTACTGACATTGAGCAATATAACCGTCTTTTGTGTCAGTAAAGATGGGAGAAAAACCACAACCCGCTGCTGTTTTCCTGGAGTGCTTTCATAAACATTAATACACATTTGTTCAATGATTTACCCTCAATTAGCTGCTGAAAATGGAGAGTGGCAGCTTATTTGTGTGTGTTGGTTTGATTCCCTGTTTTTTTTCCACCCACTGCACACATGCAGAGCTTCTAAACCGGGAGCATCTCTCTGTGCTTTGAGCATCTCTCTAGTAAATCTTCACACGGGATTATATAGGCCACATGCCAGCATGCTACACTTCATTCAGGCATTCACACCCAAACACTTGCACTCAGGCCTGGTTTGGTGCAATATGAATTGCAACATCTGGCTAGGACATATATCAGGGTCATTTCAGTCAAATAAAAAGTTGATTTATCCAGAGACCCTGGTGCCGTATTTTGAATATGAATAATTGTTTGAAAAGGAAGGGCGGTATCACATTTGCTCTGTCTGATCTGCACGTTTGGCAGGCTTCTAAATGCCAAGACTTGTTGGGCGGGATTCAACAGGAAGTGGACAGATGCGTGTTGTTCCTATTTGCCAGGAGAATGATTTATATGCATAATCATTTGACGGCAATCCCAATGATCCATGACTGAGCCGTCTGTTCTCCCAAAGCATTAAAAAATAATTTCTCAAATTTGCATACAATACCTGCTGTTGACAGAGATTCAGACCTTAATCACACAGAGGCAAATTTTGCAAGCATAACCGGGAGCATTGTCTGAGAGACATTTAAAACTTGGTCTCTTTACCCCAAAAATTTTATATGCGGGCAATATGCGGACCCAGAGCATCGAAACACATTCATTCATGTTGACTGCAGGAATGTCCACCACAGCTGTTGCCTGTGAAGTGAATGTTCATTTCACTAACATAAGCCATCTCCAAAGGCGCTTCAGAGAATCTGGCAGTACATCCAACCAGCCTCACAACTGCAGACCACGTGTAACCACACCAGCCCAGGACCTCCACATCCAGCATCTTCACCTCCAAGACCGTCTAAGACAAGCCATCCGGATAGCTTCTGTAACAACAGGGTTGCATAACCAAAGAATTTCTGCACAAACTGTCAGAAACCCTCATCCTCATCGGGGTCTTGACATGACTGCAGATGGCAGACAGCGTGTATGGTGTTATGTGGGTGAGCAGTTTGCTGATGTCAACGTTGTGGATCGAGTGGTCCATGGATCTAGTGGCGGTGGGGTTACGGTATGGGCAGGCATACTGTATGTTATGGACAACAAACACAGGTGCATTATTGATGGGATTTTGAATGCACAGAGATACCGTGATGAGATCCTGAGGCCCTGGCAGTACATCCAACAATGAATTGTGCCATTCATCCACAACCATTACCTCATGTTGCAGCATGATAATGCACGGCCCCATGTTGCAAGGTTCTACACACAATTCCTGGAAGCTGAAATCATCCCAGTTCTTGCATAGGCAGTGTACTCACCGGCCATGTCACCCATTGAGCATGTTTGGAATGCTCTGGATCGGCATATACGACAGCGTGTTCCAGGTCCTGCCAATATCCAGCAACTTCGCACAGCCATTGAAGAGCAGTGCATATTTTTCATGATGCATGAATAATAAAATGACCTTGTATGTGTTCAACGCAACCCTACCTTGATTGAATTAACCACCAATAAACATTATTGACATTATTGACAAAGTCATTACTCTTTACCTGGAACAAAACTGACATTTCGTGGCAACTGATTGCAACAACAACAAAAAAACTATGCTGACATCTAACATGATCAAAGACAGTATTCATTCTCCATCACTGATAAACAGAGCCCTTTAGCGAGGGCTAAGAATAGAAGAGCACAGATGCGTTGACCTTTCATTGAGTGTGCACCCGCTTCCAAAGCGCAAAATAACTCCCGTCAACACAATGTCAATGAGGGTCAGCAAAACAGTAAAAAACGTTTGCTTCAGACAGTGCCTCCAGCGTGAGTTTGACTGAAAACCATCAATCCAAATATCTGCAAAAAAACTGCAGAATAGAAGATTGCACAAAAACAGTAACATCTCATAGTATTCTTAATCATAAGATTCGAAATATTGTTTCAGTATTTAAAATAACTTTAAAAAAATGTATCAATGTTGTAAAAAAAAATAGATAATGTGAGTCGCTTTGGATAAAAGCACATTCTAAGTAAGTAAACGTAAATATATTCTCGAAGTTTTAAAAATCAAATGTAAGATTCATCTCAAGGAATTTTCAATTGTTTTTAGGAATTTTCAGACAAAAATACTGATTAAAAATTATTGTGCAGTGTATATTGCATCTATTGATCTAAAATAGACTAAAAATGCAAGCCCCACATTCATTTTTTTGGTACAAAATATCTAAACATTTAACATTTTAACACATACACAGAAAATTTGTATTTATTGTTTTAAGAATTTAAACTAAATAGTTTTCTAAATAATATTTAAATGTAGATATGTAGGATTTTTCGCCACCAGGGTCACTAACCTCTTACAATAATAAAGGCGTAAATTGATGACGACAAGCATTAAGCGGAATCATGGATCTTGTCGTCAAGCTGGATGAGTGAATATTTTAAATAATATATCAATAAATTAAAATGATTTTTTTGCAGTCCATATAGCATTTGTTGATCTAAATAGACTAAACATACAACTAAATGACAATGAACATTCATCTCAATATCATTACTTTTGGGAAAGTCAGGGTTGCAACATTTGGAGCGATGCAACGATGTTGCATTTGGAGATGCGGAGGCACAAAGGAGCTTAAAAGATGAGAGTGAAGAATTAGGCTGTAGAGACACAGCTGTATGAACAGATGTTGAGAGCCATTATCCGAATCCCCCCGCACACATGGTGCCTGCCTCTTCCTGAGACATTTCCATTTCCTCTCTGCTCATTGAGGCCCTTAGTGATGAAATCAGGAAAAAAAAAAATCATAATGGATGTCTGTGCGTGTAATAGGGATTTGATCCACTCTGTATTGTGACGGTGCACCCCGTGTGGAGTGATTGCTAGGCCAAATCACAGTAAGAGCAAGTGGCTGTGTGTCCGCTTGCGAGCTCCATTCACAGTCTGGGCTTGGATTCTGGCAGCGGAGGCAAATTACAGTGCCGCTGGGTTTGACGGGAGTCGGCAGAGGTCTCGATAGGGCTCTGTACATGTGTAATACTGAGAGGTTAGGACCCCGCCAGTTTGGAGCAAAACGTCTGGATGGCAGGTTATCATTAGCAAGCTGCAGAGCTCCACTTTAATTGTGTGTGATGTTACACACTAGGGCTGCACAACGTCGAAAACACATTTCACACACGCATCCGCATGCACACACACGCACAGACACACACCAGAGACTGCAAACCCCCACATATCCATCTGCCCTCAAAGAACAACCTGTATAAAGCATCTTTTCATCAAATGAAACAGCATTATTCATTGGCATGCGTCTACTTGTCTACTCAAACTCCAGACATCCTGTCTCCTGCTGTACTTTCAAAACTCTCGTAGGCATTCTGAATAGCTCTTACCCTGATCCCCAGCTCCACGTTTTCCCCTCCATAAACTTCCATCCCCTCATCCAGCAGACCAATCTCCTCAAAATACTCCCTATCGACCACAAAGCAACCGATCAGAGCGGGACTCCTGCAGAGAGAGAGAGATGCACACAGCAACAATGAACTCAAATGAGTTATGAAAACAGATTTTACTAGATTAAGGGTATGTAGTCATTTGGAATTGATATTAAATTGTCTGATGCAATTTCTTGAGTCACCATTTAACACAGGAAACAGGTTGTTAAGAGGGTAAGGAGAGTGATTTAAAAAAATGAGTGCTGTCAAATCGATTAATCGTGATTAATCGCATCTAACATAAAAGTTTGTTTACATTATGTATATGTAAACATATTAAATGTATATATATATATATATTGTATAAATGTCTGTGTGCGTGCACAGAAATGTATACACATATATGCTGGATATGTGTGTATATATACATAGACACACACAGACATGTATATAATATATATAAATTTAATATTATGTATATAAATTATATATTATGTGCACACACTGCACCTTTAAAACAAAAAACTAGTTATAGATAGATGAGAACCTGTCTTTGTAGAACCATTGAGCTGACACTGCTTGTATCTTGCTTGAATACCTGATTGGAGCAGTTTGATTCTTCTGTGTCCACCAGGATTTGGGAGGGTTTAGATAGCGACACCAAAGTTCCCAGTCGAACCCTTGAGCCGAGAGGGGATATTCTTCGATCTCAAACGTGTCGTATTTGATGTTGTCGAATGATGGCGAGATGACCCGGGTTCTGTCCTCTTTGATTCTGTGAAGGATTGGTTCAGCCCTTAGATCAATAGAAATAGAACATGCTTTAAGTTCAAGAACACTAGATTTTTGATGGATCTATCTAATTTTGTCTCTCGGAGCTCCGAAATCATAGAATACAAAGTTTAATGAAGCTCCTTTAATGCCACTGCAGCTGGAAGGTGATTTCACACTTGATTATTAAAGCTGATTGTAGATTTCAGAACCCATCGATCTAAAACTTAAAATGTCACTGTCGGAGATAATGGTTCTTTAAAAGACCATCTCAAAAGTTGTAAAGACAGGCATTAGTGCTGCATTTGGACTCGGAAAATAGCCTCAGGCAAGCTAAACGCTATACTATCCACTATAAAAACCACAACGAACCCTAGAGAAAATTCCAGGTGCATCCATGGACTGATGGAACGCAGCATGAATTTCGAGCAGGAATAAGCTGACATCTGTAAGATACGCTTTGGACGCTATCTAAGCCCTTTTTTTAACATGTTGCACTGAGAATAATTAACAGGTAAGGTATATGAGTTGACAGCTGTGCCTAGAACAGTAATTGCAGTAGACAGGCACTTCTGCTAATATTCCTGGCCTCACACCCACATGGAGCTTACACCGCACAGAACAGCATTTCCATCCACGTACAGTTTGTCTCAATCTACATTTGAACAGTTGTACTGACATATCGTGATTTGTTAAGCAAGCAATTATTTGAATTCACTCGTATTGGGGGGTCAAAAGAGCAATGAGGGTCGCAAGTTATACAACGATCAAAAACAACATTATGCAGAAGGCCTATTCACACCAAATCTGAATTCTCAGCATGAAAATGCCAGCACGACTATGTCAATGAATTTCCTTGCAGAAATAGTTTTTTTTATATTATTTGGAGGATAGATTGATTTTCTATTTGTATGAATGCCAAACAGAGAAACTTGCAAAACTATATGAATATATTGTACTTTCATCCTGTTTAGTTATATCAGACCAGGTACAAATAGGCTGTAAAAGAAAACTGGACGTGAAAATGAGATTTATTCAGAACCTTTGGGCCTCTTTCATGAAACGCATGCAAATTGTTCAGAGGAAATTGTTCCTAAAGCCATTGCTACATACAGTATATTGCCTTGATTGACTTAATGTGGAAATTCCCATAATAATAGTTTTATGAACAATTTTCACTGATTATAATTTTGTTTAGCATTTTCTACATTTTTGTTTAGCATTTTCTACATTTGTACAACCCCACATATATATATATATATATATAAATAATAAATATTTAACATGTAAACTGTTTATAACTTCTATATTATTTGAACTCTCAATACATTTTTTTAAATAAAAAAAACTTTAGCATTTTCTTGCTCAGTTCTGAAAGAAAATAACCTAATAATCAAGTTACACTGACCATCCGATGTTGAACTCCACGTGAGCGTCAAACAGGGCCACGATGGGGGCGGTCGCAGCTCTCCAGCCACTGACCCGAGAGCGAATCAAGCCCTCCTGTTTCTCATGCCGAACCACTTTAATGAAGTCGGGATGCTGCTGGTTGGTCTCATCCACAAACCTCTGCAGGTTTTCTGACAGTTCAGCTTTGAGTCAATGGAAGGGAAAAAGGGATTTAGTTGAAAAACCCGCAATATATACACTCATACCTGCGGTTTACTAAATCACCCTTGTGCCCACTAAGAAGGTTTCAGTGCTCAGGAGAAATGAAGCGGGAGACCCTAGTGACACGTGCACCTGCTTGCACCTGACTTTTATTACATTCTAATCAAAATTCGTTTATATAGACTCCCCCCTCGACCTCTTAGGGAATTACGAACATGTACTGAAGCGCTGCAAACATAAGACACTAATATTTGCCAGGGGTCTGTGATATTTGGAGTCTTCACTGCTGTCTGCTGGTGATTACTCCCCTCCCATCTGTCTCCCGTCCTGTTTGTTTTTATTAGACAGAAAGCCATCATCCTGTCTCACCATGGCAACCAGATGGTGTTACGTGGGGCCACTGCCAATCTGAGAGAGAATGTTCAAACCTCTGTACCTCACGTTAACCCCCGTGCCCCCTTCGCTATACCTCACACGCGCAGAGTAAAAGATCACTGTAGCATAACCACTGTGAAGTCATTATTCTGGAAAACCAAATACTCTAGAGGTGACTTTGAGCAAATAAAAATCTTTACTTTCTGATGCGACTGAGATAACCCCACCTCAGTGATGTACTTTACCCCACAACACAGCAGTTATCTTCAGAAAATAATCATTATTAAGCCGGCAGTCTACACCAGGGCTTTTCAAACGTTTTAAAGCGAAGGAAAAACAAATCATTGATGCCCTTGCTAAAATATCAAAAGTATATATAAACTCACCTAAAGGATTATAGGAACACGTGTTCAATTTCTCATTAAATCTAATAAACCAATCACATGGCAGTTGCTTCAATGCATTTAGGGGTGTGGACCTGGTCAAGACAATCTCCTGAACTCCAAACTGAATGTCAGAATGGGGAAGAAAGGTGATTTAAGCAATTTTGAGCGTGGTTGTTGGTGCCACACGGGCCGGTCTGAGTATTTCACAATCTGCTCAGTTACTGGGACTTTCACAAATAGCCATTTCTAGGGTTTACAATGAAGGGTGTGAAAAGGGAAAAACATCCAGTATGGGGCAGTCCTGTGGGTGAAAATGCCTTGTTGATGCTAGAGGTCAGAGGAGAATGGGCCGACTGATTCAAGCTGATAGAAGAGCAACTTTGACTGAAATAACCACTCGTTACAACCGAGGTATGCAGCAAAGCATTAATTAATTATTAATATCTTTAAAACTTAAAAAATATATTTTTACGTTTAGGTCACTGTATCATATATATTTTATATGATGACTCTACAATATTAAATATGATCTCTGGAATATTAATTATTATTGAAGATTGCCATTTATTATTATCAATATATTTTAAGTTGAGTTTAATCAATTTGACAGCCTATATTTTCCCACCACTATCAATTTGAACAGAAAATTATTTGTAAAAGAATTTTATTTGCTAAAGCAGCTTTACAGAAAATGTAAAATACTTACTCAAAGCCGTGTCTGTGAAACCAGGCCATATGCAAGTTGGCACACTGTGCCAAGTAGATTTCTCTTTAAATAAAGATTTTACTTGATTAAACAGGTTGCTTCAAGACCAGAACATTTGTGAGAGGAAAGTCTCGCTTCAGACGCCAAAGCATAAAACATTTAGATGTGCAGCAGCATACTGGAAACATGTACATCTGCTGCCCATAATCCCCAATTGTTATCATGTTACAGACCTCAGATATCCTTTCCACATGAATCCACACTCATATGCATTATTCATCGTAATCTGTCATACAAGAATCAATCCCCACTGAAGGAGTCCCTGTCTGCCTCTGGCAAATCAAAAAAACAGTGCTGGGGCAGCAACAGGCCCTCACCGTTGTTGCTGTTGTCATCCACGAGGATTATCTCCTTGAGCAAGTGAGAGGGCGTCCGATGAATCACCGAATGGATTGAACGCAGGATGACTGATAGCGCCTCATTCATAAAGATGAAGATGATGCTGACTTGGGGTAGACTGGAGGGATATGAGATGTTTCTGCACCTGCAGGAGGAAAAAAAACAGACATAACTAGAGAATCACACACCTGGAAGAGAAGACTTTGCGTGATTAAATATCACTCAGTTTCCTTGGTTATGCCTTTAATCGCACCGGTAGCTTTTGAGAACAGAATTGAATTTCAGTTTGAAGAGTCTATGAGAGGATGATGTATTTTTCGTTTTAAAAATGAAAGTACAAGACATTGATTTTATACGTACTTGTTTTCTATACGTATTTGTTTTTTCACAAACCACCCATAAACGTCATTATCTCAAAACTAAAAACTTTTGCATACATGCTGCTGACATATTACTGTAGCAGAGTTTGTGCTGAATACAATTCATTCAGACTTTAGCCATGAAAAATGTCCCAAGTATCAGAAAAAAAAAGCATAAATGTCAGAGCATGTCAGAACATCTCAGGCCCCTGAGGGTTGCTATAATCACAAAACCAGAGGTGTTCAATTAAAGGTTTGACACTTTGAAAGATTAGATCTGGGCTACATTTACTATTGCGTCAAATAAATCCATGGGTGAACTACATGGGTGCAACATTATAAAAACGTGTTTAAACTAAATGAAATAAATGGCTTTTATATTGTACATACAGACAAAATAATTTATTAAAATATTATCTGTATTTTACTATCTATATTTATACATTTTATAGATACTCTTATATTTAAACTTATAATAACAACAATATAAAAATGTATGGAGCCCTTTAATGTATGGTGGTGGGAAATATATGGAATGGTAGGGGGAAAAAATATTTCTCGCAAAAACTGGTTGCCTTGAGAAACTTTTGAGTTTTGTGAGAGAACGCAATAGCATTGAAATATTGTTGTTTTTTTTCTCCCAGACCATATTTTTTCGCCCACCATATCCCTTTAGGGGCTCCAGAAAAATGTACATTACAATTAATAATGTATCATAGAATTGTTTGTATGGATATGCATTTATTCTTGGTTTATCAGTCAATTGTCTATGACAACTGATATAAAATATATAAAATATTTTATTGTTTAACTTTCGATTGTGTTTTATTGACCAGACTGTAGTCTTTTTTTGTTCACCATGAACAAAATGATACAGGAAAATGAATGTTTGCAAAAGAACAAAGGGTGAGTACAGTATGCTAATAAGAGTGATTTATTTACCCGTCTGGCCTGAGGTCTGGGATGGCTCTGTCTAGAGAAAGCCTGTCGCTGAGGTAGCCGTTGTAACCGTAGTACTGGAACTTCTTCAGGGCCACCTTGCGGCTCTCTGGCCCGAGGTCATGACCCCAGCGTGCAAAAAGAGAGTCTGAGAGGGACATGTCGGCTGTGTCGTCTCCATCTTTTAAAGGTTTCTCTAGAAGTTCAGACAAAAAGAACAGTGTTAGCAGTGTAAGCCCAAAGCCTTCTGACTGCTTTAACAATATCAATAAATAGAGTTTGTAAAATCAAATAATGTACAAATTGCAAATATTTCATAAACTACAATAACAATAATTTATTTTAAAAACAACAATATAATTAATTTTCGACATTTTATGTTTTAATATTTTTTTTATTAGAATTAGTATTATTATTGCTCTTGCAGTTTCTCTTGCTATATTTTAATAACAACCGAAATAGTCAAAATTCCCAAATTTATTTATAAAGCACATTAAAAAAAAGTTGATCAAAGTGCTGTACAATGAACACATAAATAAATCAATAAACTAATATGAGGAACAACACAATGAAAAAAATACCATTTTTTTTTTTTAAGGTAAAATCATGTGTTTTTAATATGTACCATGGTAAATCCATATTTGGACATGCGACAATAACATACTATATACTGGGAGTATTGTATACAATGGCATAATTTAATACTACGCTATTATGGTATGATAGCACCTTACTTTAAAGACTGCCAGTTTTCAAAAATTTTTATTCAATTGCTTCTGTAACTTCTATTAATCAACTTGGCGATCTCATCAAGGTCTTGAGGAAAGCTAATCCTTCTTGCAGAAACTCTAAATCAAGCTGCAAAGACAGGAAATATCTGCCTTCTACTACATCAAATTCAAAAACTAAGAAGATATGACAGGTTGTAGGACTCTGACTGCTGAGTATGCAGGCAGAACAGCGGGAAAGAGCCCCGGCAATGCTCAAAAAATAATGAAAGTCCAATGCAATGCAGGTAATTAAGGAATGCTAATTAACAGCAGAGGTTATTTAATTACAGCCACTGCAAAAAGTTGGTCTGGGGAGAATCCTTCATCTTTGCAACTGCAGACACACAGTTTGAAACCAGCTTCACAGCAGAAGACACTGCTTTCATCCATGTGTTTTATTGTCAGTTTAGTGTAACCATGACTTCTCTAGATGTGTTAGACAGACTCTGAATGCCTATATTCACGCATATGAATGCTTTCCTTTCGTGTTTGCACGCATCATTGGAATCCTTAAGGCCTTCTCCAGGCAAAAAGGCATCTTAGGTTATGATACAGTGCATTACACTATACTTTCCATTCTTTCGAGTAGAAATGATGTGCGTCATGACTGACCACCCTTGTCATAAAACATGCAAAACATGCAAATAAACGAGCCTTGACAAGACAAAGAGTCGGAAAACTCCCTCCAAAGGGGCAGTTTCCCATTGGCAATCACAAGTATTTAACAGTATTTATGCTCCAAAAAGCCTCCATTATTGTGTTTAGAAGTTCAGTTCACCATGTAATTCAGGTAGTCTCAACATGACCACACTGATATGCAGAGTAAATACTCTAAATAGGTCTCCTCTGTCGTTGTGCTCGAAATGACTTTAGATTCAGACGATAATCGATGCAGTTTCAATGACACTGTTGTTTTGTATCATGCAAAGAAAAGAGAGTCAAACAGAGACTGCAGAACCTGACAGATCAGTGGGAGTAGGTATAAAAAAAGGATATTTTCTTCATATGATGTGATGAACAAAAGGAAGAATAGTTTAAAGTTTGCTTATAGCACCTACTGTGATATTCGTTTCAGTCTTGTCTTCTGAACAGCAGTAGATATGTGGAAATCACACTGATAATAACTATAGAAATGCTAAGCAACAAGCCAACTGAAGTTAGGGACTAAACATGCTAAAATTAACTTAGCTATTCATTTCCTTCAAATTTTAATGCAATAAACATTTTCAAACTACTGTTAAAAGTGAAGACTTATTCAATGTATGAAATAAGTGACTAACATGTAACAAGTAGTAACATGGCCTTTACTCAGCAAATAGAGAGTCGACAAAAACTAAGCTATAAGCTCATTTTACAAGGTTGTTTGAAATCAATTATTATAATCCGTAACCACTGTGCTCAGTAAAGTTGATGAGACAATGTACTTACAGCCCTGATTGTTACTAGATTAAGTTCTCACTGCTACGTAAATTACTTTTTCATCTCTTTGGCAATCAACAAAATACTAAGGTAGTATTTCCATTAAAATATCTCTTTACAAGAAAAGAAAGCCTTAAACCTGGGTTTCTTTTTTTCTGTGGAACACAAGAGAATTTTTTGAAGGCCAATCTTTTCAATATAATGAAAAACAATGAGGACTGGGATTGTGAAGTTTCAAAATGACAAAAAAAGCACCATTAAAGTATCATAACAGTGGTGCACCACATTACAAGTCTTCCCGAAGTCATACGCTAGCTTTGAGAGAATACATTTTCCAATATTTTCCACGGAAGAAAGAAAGTCAAACAGGTTTGGAACGACATGAGGGAGAACTATTCCTTTAAAACACAGCTAGAAGAAAAGATTGAGGTTGTGAGAGAAATATAGTAAGGATCCAATCCCAAAAAAAAAAAGAAGGGTTACGTCACAACGGACGACTAGCATTTCTGACCTCGCCTGTGGCATGCTGGCGTCTGCTCTTCAGTGCCAGCTCTATGGAGCGAATGTAAAACAAGACACCCAGCATGTAACCCAAACTATTGAAGAGCGCATGCAAACAGCCTGCAAATGCAAAAACATCATGTCCTTCTGACATTTCGGAGAATCTCTTTGCCACAAATGAAGGGTTCACATGAGCGCGCATGTCACTTGTGGTTTGCGTGCATGTGTATGAGGTTTGAGGACTCTGACTCAAAGACCCAAGACGGCATTGAAAGCCAAAATATGGGAGAACTTGCATGACCCTGATGAGTTACATAGCTGACCTAATGTTTTGCTGTCAAACCCATAGGCCGATGAGACAACGCGGCAGGCCAACAGCTCTGATTACCGAAAAAATAGAATACGATACACACACAATAAGCATATATGATATACATATCACTGGAAAAACAATATATGGGTGTTTCATCTACAGCCACTTTTATTTCCCAAAGATTTATTTTTATTAAAACTGATTTTAACTTGAAGGTCACATTAAAAGGTCACTTTATTCAATGCTTTCATTATTCTTGTACTTTTCAAATATATTTTTTGTAAAGATTTTTATTGTTTTATTTTTTCATTTCATTTCATTTTCATTATTCTTGTACTTTTCAAATATATTTTTTGTAAAGATTTTTATTGTTTTATTGTTTTAACAGACCCAGATATTCGACCATTAAAAGTGACTAACAAATAACTACTCTAATATATAACTATAAGTAATAACTTAAATAACTATTCTCATAATAATAAAACATCATTTCTTCAGTGAAAGTGATTTTTATGTTTTTTTTTAGTTAGTGTACTTTCTTGCGAAGGAGAGAAAATACAAGTGTAAAATAATGCATACTTGACATAAGACATTAACAACATAGATAACAATTAAAATAATAAAAATGTAGAAATAGTATAATAAATACTACAATAGTTTATAATTAACAACACTGCTGTCCCGTGTCCCATGTTATCAGATAAATTAAAAATGAGTAAATATTTAAATATAATCAAATATAAATTATTTATTTTCTAATCCATTTAATTTGTAAGTAGACAAATGAAATCAGTTAAACAAAGAGTGAAAAGTGCATTTTAAAAGAGTTTTTTCAGAAAGTACAGAGGACCAAAGTTACCCATTCGGTATACCCATGGTGGAGAACACTGGTAATAAATAATGCATAATGTTTTCCACCTGCATCTCCTAAGCTCCAATATGTGAAGATGCAACAATAGTTTTAAAGCTGCTGCTGAAAGAAAGGAAGTGCATGACTAAGAGGTAACGGGATACTCTACTTGATTAAATTAGCCAGTAGTAAGTCTCTAAGTGCGGTGAGCACAGATACACAACAACGATTTCTTCACATTGTCTAAAAAGTATTAAGTGTACCGTGAATAAATGATGCCATACTACATACACAGTCCACTATCTCGAAAATTTCATGCAACAATTTAGACCATCGGACAATGTAAACAGTTCTAAACACACTTCTGTTTATTGTTTGTAGCACCACAGACCAATTTAGTCAACCCGGTCTCATCCCAATTCGTCATATAACTGACGTTTTGGGACGTCTTTTGACCATTCGTCAATATACGACTTTTTAGGGCCCCCTTAAACGTCGGTAGATGACGTTATGGGATCCTAACTCTACCCCATACCTAAACCTAACCCTAAACCCAACTCGTCACCTAACTGACGTTAAAAGTAAAGCGTCAGTTGTATGACGACCCGGGATCGTCATCTACCGACGTTTAAGGGGGCCCTAAAAAGTCATATATTGACGAATGGTCAAAAGACGTCCCAAAACGTCAGTTATATGACGAATTGGGATGAGACTGTGTTAATTTAGTTCACGTTATTATGCCAGTGCAAACATTTGGCACAGACACGATCATAAAACAGTTTATAGCTTTCTTTCAATGCAGTGTATCTTAATCCAAATAGCTCTTGTATTTCAACACATCTGAAAGTCTCTCTTGCTGTTTTGCACATATCTCAGTGTCGGATCGTCTCTCTGCACACTAATAATATATTATACATTCAGGCCAGTCAAGAGCAGCTAGAAAAGCTTCACACTGCAGAACAAAATGACCAGATGCCCAAAGCCATTTCCACAAGCTACACTACACAGCAAGAGCATCTGTAACCATGACAGATAGTGCTGTGAATGGCTCTGAAATGCTCCATCAATTCTATTACTCGTTGCATAAGGGGTCTTTGCAGCATTCTTGGATACATTATTCCATACACATCTATGGAAAGCCTTAGTTATTCCACAACCATCATATCTGCAAAATTATTAACAGATTTGTATATTTATATTACTTTTGTAGTATACTTGTACTTTTTTATATCACTTATATTTCATGTTGGTACATGTATTTTCTTATAGATTCAAAGGTTACTCCAGTTGTCAGTATCACTCGATCCTTCAGAAATTAAAATAAAAAAAATCTTATAAGGGTAAAATGACAATAAGCTTGAATTTACTTTTTTTTTTCAAGGACAATGGAGGTCCATTTCAAGCCACTTTTGTATTTCCACAAAAAATAGCTTTTAAGCTATTTATATATTTTGTTGTAGTGTGTTAGTAGGAAATAAGTTTACATTTCCAAATATCCTTTTTGCCATTAATTGTAATAATCCAGTGAGATTTTTGTATGTACAAGGAGTCTGACAACAACCAATATGATCTGATCTCACCAACAGAGTCCATTGTGTATATAACTAGCTACCTTTTTTTTTTTTTTCGCTGAAAATACTAACGTGCCTTTTCCAATACTGTACGCAGAATCATGTGCTACCTAATATGTTCATGCCACTTTGTGTTTCCTGGATCTCACAGACCTGTTATCTGGCTTCCTCCCTTTTCATTACACAGTTTTCAAAGTAGACTAATTATACTGATATGGGTCAGATTATATTAAGCGCATATTTCAGATGAAAGACATCAGAAGTTAGCGAGCACTCAGCGAAACTCATGTTTCTGATATGTTTTGTAATTACTCTTGCAAAGAGCAAGAGTGAATCACATTTATGTTGATATCTAATGCATATATACAATGGCTACTGGAATATTTTGAGGTTTCCTTGCTGAAGATTTTTTAATTCTTCCATCATAATAATTAAACTAATGTTATTTCCAAGCAAAGTAGAAACCTGCATGCTTTAATATTGAACGATATGCAATATTAGGTGTAATCTTATAGTCATTTTAACCATTTAAATGCAACTGTGCCATTCCAAATTCAATTGATTTATTAACATTAATATTTTTATTTTAAAGAATTTAATATCATTAATTTAGCAAGGATGCATTATATTTCTTTGGAGTGAAAGTAAAGAAGTTTATTATGTTAGAAAATATTTATATTTTTAAATAAATGCTGTTCTTTTGAACTTTCTGTTTATCAAAATATATCACGGTTTCCACAAAAATATTAAGCAGCACTACTGTTTTAAGCATGTTTCTTGAGTACCAAATATTAGAATGATTTCTGAAGGATCATGCGTCACTGAAGACTGTGATGCTGAAAATTAAGCTTTGCTATCACAGGAATAAATCACATTTTGAAATTTTGAAAAAATGATTTTAAATTTCAACTGTTGTTTTGGCAGTAAATGCAGCTTTGGTGAGCATAAGTGACTGTAAGAGGACAAGAGAGGAAAATGGAATGAAAACAGTGGGGGAAAAGAGGCTTGGCCTTTAAAACACAGAGATTCATATCTATCTTCCCTGACCATTAATGCCAGACGATAACTGCCAAGCAGCATTTTTATTTAATTCATTTTTCCAAGCATAGGACATGAATCCCTTGAAAACAGGATGGCTACAGGGCTAATGTCCCAACCACCGTCATTAAACAATATTGTGTCCTGAGACAGGGCAACCCAAGAATACAGAATGGAGAAGCAGAAGGTACGTGTCCTGACAGTTTAAACGCTCCATCTGCACACATTTGCCTTCCCCTCCATCACACTCTGAGAAGCTTATGGAACAGGACAGCTTGCTGGCAAACCCAGGAAATATATTTTATTCAATTTCTCTGAGAGTTTTTGCAGCCTTCCGGGGATGGTGACAGAGAGAGCAACTGAGGCTGGATTCGATGACCTGGCTCAGCCTGGAGCCAGAGCCGGTCCCGAGGAGAGCGAAGCAGAACGTGATCCGCCAGCCAGGCCGGCCATCTGTCTGACCACAAGAGAGGCGGAAAATGGGCCACTATCGAGCAATTGCATGGCAAAGTCATTTCGAGATGAGATCACTTCAATTAAAATGCAGCATTAATGCAATCAAAGAATTGGCCTTAAGGGATAGTTCACCCAAAAGTGAAAATTCTGTTCATTCATTTGTACCAAACCTGCGTGAGTTTCTTTCTTCTGTTGAACACAAAAGATATTTTGAAGAATGTCTGTAACCAAACAGTCAGAACTACTGATCAAAATCTTACAGTAAGTTGACGATGTAAAAAAAAAACTTTTAAATGTAAAAAAAACTTTTAAATAGTTATTTGTTTAGGAATTGGACCACACAATTTTTACTGCACGTTTTGGATTCACTAAAAAGAACTAGTTCACGAGAGTAATTTGTTCAGAAGTCGGACTACACTGGTTGCACTGTATGTTTTTGATTCATTAAAAGAACTGCCTCACAACAAGACTCATTTGTTCGGGAGTCGGACTACACTGATTGCACTTTAATTTTTGATTCATTAAAAGAACTGACTCACAAGACTCATATGTTCGGGAGTCGGACTACACTGATTGCACTGTATATTTTTGATTCATTGAAAGAACTGACTCACAAGACTCATTTGTTCAGTAGTCGGACTACACTGGTTGCACTGTATTTTTTTTTTTGATTCATTAAAAGAACTGACTGACAAGACTCATTTGTTCGGGGGTCGGACTACACTGATTGCACTGTATATTTTTTATTCGTTAAAAGAACTGACTCACAAGACTCATTTGTTCGGGAGTCGGACTACACTGATCGCACTTTAATTTTTGATTCATTAAAAGAACTGACTCACAAGACTCATATGTTCAGGAGTCGGACTACACTGATTGCACTGTATATTTTTGATTCATTGAAAGAACTGACTCACAAGACTCATTTGTTCGGGAGTCGGACTACACTGATTGCACTGTATATTTTTGATTCATTAAAAGAACTGACTCACAAGACTCATTTGTTCGGGAGTCGGACTACACTGATTGCACTGTATATTTTTGATTCATTAAAAGAACTGACTCACAAGACTCATTTGTTCAGGAGTCGGACTACACTGATTGCTCTGTAAGTTTTTGATTTACTAAAAAGAACAGACTCATAAGACTCATTCGTTCAGGAGTCAGATGGCAGGCTGCGTGGTGTTTTTGATTCAATAAAAGAACTGGCTCAAGAGTAATTCATTCAGGAGTCAGACTACACAGGTTACACTATGTTTCGTAGTGTACATTTAGTAATATAAGCAGAAGAAAACAAGTGGGAGAACTGTTGACATAATATTTATTGTTGACATAATAGAGAATTTATTTTCTCAAGTTTCAGACATTTTTTTCCACAAGTACAACGGACATAAGACTGAAACCATCGTACAATGATCCCAAATAAGCACTGAATGCAACTGACATCCTGTTCTTTCAATTAACTGAATCCAAATGTCTACCTCTCAAAACCTCCAAATGTCTACCTCTCCAAATGTCTACCTCTCAAAATCAGGCCTAATCAGATCACATAAAACTGTTAAGAGCGCATAGGTGTTATATTCACAACAGTGGAAATGACCAAGCTGCTAAGTGAACCACTCACTGGTGATGAATGCCATTTTGGCTGTTCTTCTCATTAAGAGCTGTTATGTAAGCATCTGCTGGGTTCAAATATCCTGCCGGCGGATGAGACATCTAAGTTGACAGATCCTGTCGCCTTCTTTAGGGCACATTAAATACCCAACTGAAGCAACAAGACACATAAATGAATAGATCGGACAATGGCCGTGAATATCCTGGCAACTAAATAATCAATACATTTTTTATGACCTGCCGTAGGATATATTACACCCGAGTGCATGCTAAGCACCCCACTTGAGCGGCTCGTACCATTACGCAGCAACAAAGTCGGTTTCAATTGGCGTGTTACTATGAATATCCCATCTCCACAAATCTGAAGTGCTTCAGATGTTAGAAGCACTTGATGCCTCCAAGATGCCACTGATGAAATCGAAACGCAACGGTTTCAAACTTCACAGAGACATGTTTGAGCATGTGAATCATACATGTATGCCAAAGTAAGCCTTACTTAGAGACACACTAAAACATCACAATCCTAACAGCCCAATTCTATCAGTCTGACAAGACAAGACCACAAATACTATAGAGACTTGAAAAGATTCTGTCATCAATTGTTCACCCTTATGTTATTTCAAACATTTTTGACTTTCTTTCTTCAGTGGAACACAAAACAAGCTGTTCTTGGAGTATTGATGAGGGAATCATTCTTTGTCATCAGATACTCTAAATGAATCAGTCTGATTCAATCATTCAGTGAATGATCTGGTTACTGAGTTAACATAAAGGTATACTCCACTTTTTTTTGGAAATAGGCTCATTTTACGACTCCCCCAGAGTTAAACAGTTGGGTTTTACCGTTTTCGAATCCATTCAGCCGATTTTCTGATATTTAGAAGAATACCAGTAACCAGACAGTTTCTGGTCTCATTGACTTCCATAGTATATTTTTTTCCTACTATGGTATCAGATGTTCGTATGGTATCAGATGATCGTTCGTTTATGTATTATTGGCCTATTTAATTACATTCATTTTGCTTAATGCATTGAAGCAGAATTTCATCAGCATTGTGATGCATCATTAAAAAAATATATATTCCACACAGCTCTATTGATTAGAAAACTAATACATTTTGACATCAGATTAGCATCACATAACCTTTGGTTTTTCTAATGTAGTGTGGTAGTAAACTTACTCAGCAGCACTGCACTTGAGATGTGAAGCATCACTGCGGTCTGTGACAAGCGCTAGCTTGGTATCACGAACATTAGCCTCTTTAACTGGAGTGTGCTAACAGCCTTTCAAAGTCAAGCCAAAGCTGTCAATCGACACACAGCTGGGAGTTCAAGCAACCCTGAAGAGTCTGAAATGGAGGCAGGTCTCACAATTATCAGTTATTCTGGGTAATTAAAACATTTGAGTCACTGGCAATACCTCTATGCTAGCTTTAGCTACAGGCAAACTGCCATTATGTAAATGTATATGAAATGGTCTCTCTTTCTGGAGGTTTTCACTTATATATTTCCGCAGAAATGACTTTAAAACTTTGTTGCTGATAATTTTGTGGGCCTGCTGGCAAATTCTGGCCATCATGATGTGCACCACACAGAGCTAAATAATCATCGGTCAAAGCATTTCCTAACCTATTCAAAGAGCTTGTGGATAA
The DNA here is from genome assembly GCA_038021265.1 of Cyprinella venusta. NCBI lineage: Eukaryota > Metazoa > Chordata > Actinopteri > Cypriniformes > Leuciscidae > Cyprinella > Cyprinella venusta. The sequence goes on along the minus strand of CM075886.1, from coordinate 15,466,426 downwards.
TTATAATAACTAACTTTAAGACATTGTATGTAAGTCTGCTGTTCTGAATGGATTCCACACTCTGACACGGGCAATTATTCTTTCATTGGCAAAAAGAAAATAGTGGGCGATTTTCAATACAGTCGTGCTATTAATCCATTACAATGAGCAGTGAATTATTCACGAATTTCAGTATTTCCACAATCACCTTCTCATTAAAGCAATGCTAAAAGGAATGAATGTTATGCAGAACTGAGGTTTTTTAAATGCTCAGGGTTGTTTCATTAGAAACCTTATCATGTAGGACTAAATTAAGTTAATCAAATAATTTCTTTGAGCATGTTTCACAAAGCAAACATTTAAAAGTCAAAAACTAAAGGCAAAAAGTCATCAACAAGGCTGACTGTTATAAAAATAGAAATAATGTGATTATTATTGTTGTTATTAATAAAACAATGCTTATTAATCATATGAGCACAACAGAAATATTTATTTTGATGAAGGTCATAATACTTTTCTGTAAAGCTGCTTTGAATGTATACATTTTGAAAAGCACTATACAAATAAACGTGAATTGAATTAATAATGAGCAACAAATTATGTTTATAAATGAATAATGTTGCACTCTAAAAAATGCTGGGTTGTTTTAACCCAATTTTGGGTTAAATATTGACAAACCCAATTGTTGGATTAAACAATTTATAAATGTAATCCAACGGCTGGGTTTGTCCATATTCGACCCAAAATTGGGTTAAAAAAACCCAGCATTTTTTAGAGTGTGTCAACCTATCTTCTTTATTTGCATAAATTATCAATAATAATAATAACCACAGAACAACAACAATAATCAAATTTAAACCTGTATAAATTAAGATTTTGGGGTAGCTTGGGGTAGAGAGTGCCCATCCATAAAACCTTATTAAATTTTGGCAACAGCTCTGTTCTAAAAATGTGTTTAATTCATTTGATTGCAATCCTTGAATCATGTCAGAGTCTAACCAATCAGATATCTTGTTCAGCTGTCCTCTGTCCTTGACACCAGTATTACAAAAGGCCACAAAAACCCATTTTCTTTTTGCCGCATCTTATTAGACTTCCTGCCACACTGATAACATTCACTGGCTTGAATCAAACTGTACAAAATTAAAGGACTAGAAACAAAAAGATGCTCCAAGAAAACTGGGGTCTTTCGGTTGCTTTGAAACTGAGTTAATGCACGCCTCGCCTTGGATGGCCTTTTGTTCACATGGCCGGCCGTGGGCTGTGCTAGTAATTGCATTAGCAGGTGACCTAGAAGTTACCAGGATGTTCATACGAGTTCATGGGCGGCCCCGGATGGCCATGTTAATCGTCAGAAGTTCAGAACACCATTAGAAACAGACATGGCAGTGAATGTCCCTCAGGTGATATAATCCATTATTATGTGGGCTCCAAATTTCAAATCTGTGTCTGAACCATTAACAAGGCTTTGCATAAAGGCAAGAGTGTGTTTTCCCTCTAGAACTGAATGTTTGTTGATTTCCTTGCAAAATGAGTGACTTTGGCCGCATAAATCAAACGTTACAGCTCATTGCCTCTAATTTCTACATGCAAAACACAATCCTGGTGAAAAATAAAAAATATGATTACAGCCTCATCCAGCTTCGTCACTTCTGCCAAACAAATTAAAGCACAAGATGCTCTAGATGAAATTACTGTAGTGACCTTGGAAACACAGAAGCAGAAAACACAGTGCTCTCAAAAGCCAACAAATGCTTGAAAAAAAAAATTCAACATTTTGTAGAACAGTATATTCATGTTTCTAAAGGCCACATTATACAGTATAAGAATAGCGTAAATTATTAAGGACTGTAAAATTAATAAATTAATTAAAGGAGAACTCCGGTGCAAAATGAACCTTTGGTCTAATAAAACATCGGTACCTAGTCAACCGTTATCTGAGATTTGTTTTCTTGATAATCAAATGTTAAGAGTTTTACCTCTAAAAACTGTTTAGCGTATAATGCTAGTACTGAAAACGAAGCATTGAGAACTTTGTAAGTGTACAGACCGTTTAATAAGAAGATACTTTGTAAAGACAGTCCACCTCGTTACAGCGCCATCTTTGAAAAACAGTCACGACAAGTCAAACCACGAACGACGTACTGAGTGATCTGAACTGTATGAACGGCGTTCAGGGATCGATTTATCAAGACTATTTTCTAAGATGGCTCCTGTCTGTATACACGAAGTGAACTGTCTTTATAAAGCATCTTCTTATTAAACGGTCTGTACACTTACAAAGTTCTCAATGCTTCGTTTTGCATGTAGGGACCCTCATTATATTACTGTGTTAGTGTGGGGCTATTTTGAGCCTTGTTAGTGGTATCAACTAGCGATTTCTTTTTACTTAGTAAATGCCCCCAGTTCTAGCACTTCTAGAATTGTGAGAAAATAAAGTCAGAATTGTAAGATAAAAAGTTTGAATTGTAGTTTTCAATTCTGACTTTTTTCTTAATGATTTAATCTCGCAAACTGTGAAATTACAAATCTGAAAAAAGTCTGAATTGTGACAAAAAAAGACTTTTTCTCGAAACAAGCTTCCATAAAAATCTGATTGAGCCACATATCTGTTAAATAGCCTTACACAAACATGATGTGAAGAAACATCTATTTTTGTGTAAGCAAGCCGCATGACACATCAACTTTTCCAAATGCATCAAGAGTCATGCATGTCTTTTTGCAAACACAATGGCTCTCCAGCTTTAGCACCATGATAACAAGAGACAGCTCCACTGATCGGTTTTCTGCTTCTGTTCAGGAAGCATTATTGTCCTGATGCACACAACTTGAGCACAATTGTCAGGATGCTATGTGGAGCATTTGTGATTAGAGTTTTAAGATGCAGCTCCTGCTGTGGGCGATATACTCTTGCACTCTCTAACCAGTGCAAAGGTTAATAAAGTCACAGAGAGACATTTGAATTCAATCCCTCAGGTGCGCCCACTGGGTGAGCCACAGCCCAGTCTCTATGAAATCCTCATGGGTCAGTGTATGAGATGTCCAGCTATGACAGACAGTCGCCATGGTTTGTTTTTGGCTCTATGATGAACCTAAAGGCTCTTTCATTGTTTTAGTTTAGCTAGTGTTTGCTCTTTTCATTATGTATACAAAACTACAACAATATCGATTTTTTTTATGTTTTATGCTCACCAAGGCTATTTATTTATAAATGCAGTGAAGACCGTAAGAATTTAAAAAATATTACCATTTAAAATAACATTCATATATTTTAAAAAGTTATTTATTTCTGTGATGGGACGCCAGAGTCACTGCCGAGCCCTCTTGAGTTGTCTCATGGGCTAGTCGACGAAACACTGAGGACGGAAGGTGCCCGCTTGAAGACCCTAGAGCTTTCCCCTACTCGGCTCAATCCAGACGGTTGTCGTGTTGGTCCACTGGGGAGACCGCACTGTGGTTGCAGCCGTTGTGAGTGCTGACGCGCCAAGTACACTGCAGCCGTTAAAGCCGGACAAAAGGAGATTCACATTACCATATGGAAAGATGAGTAAATGGATGGAGAAGCATAGGTTACTGTAAAGCTACGTCTTAGTTTGCTTATCTTGGCGAAAGCAAAGTACAAATCAGCATGAAGTTTTAACATATACTCTCGTGTAATGGAAATCATTAGATAATACAATCAATTAACTCTTTATATATATGCTTTATAAGCTTTGCATCAGGGTTTATTTTGCTAAAATTACCAGGGAAAATAAGTTGCAATTTCTCCAAGCAAGTAGCGAGTAGAGCCTGACCGATAAAGGATTTTGAAGGCCGATACCGATACAAATATTTGTTGGTTTTAAAATCCGATATTCCAAAAACGCGCAACAAAATATTAACAGATTTCCCTAACATTAGTTATTTGAAGTTATTAATGAGTTATTAATTATTGTCACAACAGAACAGACTAATGATAGTGGCATTAGCTAGCTTTGTGGTTAGCTAGTCTATGATGAGCCATAATTTAGCAATGGATAACGTCATACTGCAAATTGTAAAACATACATTTTCAACATAACAGGCAAAGGAGAGATGATACATCTCATTACTATAACCGTCACGCGCTATTAAAGAAATACTTCAGCCACATTGTGAAAATTTAAAAGGACAGTCAGTCAACTACACTGTAACAACGTAACGTAATTATTACTAGCTAATTCCGCTTCACTCTCGACTTAACAGCAGCAAAACTGGACATGATAGTCACAAATTTTGGATGTTCTTTTAATTGTTATTCAATTAAAGCGTGAAGCGTGTTTCGTCAGTTTTTATTTTATTTTTGAAATATTCATTTATCGGCCATTATAACTGCCGATATCGATAGTTTGGAAAATGCCTAATATCGGCCGATAATAGCAAGTAGTCTCATTTTATTTGTTACCGCCAAGCAATAGCTAGAAAAGCCTCGGGAGACTTAAAGGAGAACTCCGCCGCAAAATGAACCTTTGGTCTAAAAAAACATTGGTACATACTGTATGCCCCATTTACTAGCGTTATACACTAAACAGTTTTTAGTTATAAAACTTTTTACATTCGATTATCATGAAAACAAATCTCAGAGAACCGTTAACTAGGTACCAATGTTTTATTAGACCCAAGGTTGATTTTGCACCGGAGTTCTCCTTTAACTTGCTTCAGGTTCTCCAAGATATTCAGGGAACTGTCATTCATTCAAGCAAGGACATCTCAACCGCACACAGAATTCGGTCTCGCTCGGTTAGTCAAGGACAGCTGATTCAGTTTTTGACCCTGGGTTATTGGCTCAGTGAGTGTTTCTGTCACTATTCAGGAGCAGCACCATTTGAATGTTTGCTTGGCTAACGGCATACAACAAACTAACATACAGGCCAAAGTGCTGACTAACATGTGAATCAACTGTCAACTGTCAAATCAAGGTGATTCTTTCTAACGGATCAGATCACTGGACTGAATCACAAGTCACCTCACTGTAATTTTGTATCTGCATCTGTTGTAAGACTTCAGTAGATGCAATCATAAAGACAAATAACTTGGTCATTCACTCCAACCTCCTCCCTCAGCTCACATCTGACTGGACGGTGGAATAAAGCTGAATGGTTTCTCTGAGGATTACTGAAGCTCTAGCTTGATTACGGGCTGTTCTCCGAATGACAGACATGCGTGAGACAAGCTGACAAATCAGTGCAGTCGGATGCACCCTAAATGGAGCTCACTGACAAAGGGGAAGAAACGTGTTCATCAGGAGCTGACCTCATCATGACAGGCAAACGAAAGCTACAAAAAACAGAAATGCCTCCCACATTATGTTTAACCATATTCTTGACCCCAAACATGACTTAAGGGCAATTTACACGCTCAGCTTGTGATATTGCCTCCTTTTGTGTACAGATCTTTTCCTGTTGAGCGAACATAACAACGCCTGCTTCAGCTCAAAGCATGTTGCACAAGAAGATTAGTATAAATAATGATGCCTAAATTCACTTGTAGCATTCCTTTTTAACAATTCAGACAAATTGGAATTTTAATATCTACTAAATTAATAAATGTAAATGTAATCCAGCATGACATGAAAATAATTATTGGCTTAATGTTAAAGTTGCCCTCAAACACTGCAGTTGTAGCTGAGCCCTGAAAGAGTTTAGTTCATGCAGCTAACACGTCGATGTGCGCTGTGAAACCAAATTTACTTTGCATGCACTTCCAAAAGGTTGAGGACTCAAACTGATAAAGTAAATCAGGTGCTATAGTTACTGTCCGTATCCAATTGCTGAGGAAGACTTCAATACTTAAGTCCCCCTGTGGTGAAAATCCAGTTTTTAAATGTTGTTTATATGTCTACGTGGTGTTTTTTAATATGCTTTAGGTCAAACCATGTGCAAATCCATGTCAACATCATTGCTGAGTATTTTCTCCTTAAATCTGGAGTGAATACTCCTTAAATCATTAGCAATACATTAACTCATTATTACCATTATACGACCCTGTATGAATGAGTGGAGGAGGGGCTCATTTTCATGTTCATGGATTTGCGAATACTAAATAAAGTGTAGAGTTACTTTCAAGCTATTTTAAGGCATGAGTAAAATTCACAGGGAAAAAAAATGTTTGAAGGTGCTTACTACTTTTATCTTGCGTGCAGTTGTGTACAACAAATCTTTCAGTGGTTACCATGTACCCTGATCATAAAAACAAATAATCTTTTTCATAGCAAGACTGGAGTAAATGAACTGCTGGTAATACATTTTCACTGTCTAGACTGAGAACGCCTTGCCACCACAGAGACAACTCATTTAATTATCAAAATCTGATTGGTGTCTGAGCAATTACTCACCTTTAATTAAATACAACACATTTAAAGAGCCAATCAAGACATTCTGAGGAAACAACTTCTCACAGCGAAGTCCTTGTGACCTCCATGTCACAAGATGATACATTGATACATTATCAAGTATCCTCTTCCCACTTCACTCCTTCCCTTTGGCATTTATCCTTCATTTCCCATTAGCAAGTGAAGCGTAGTGTTAAAACGTCCTACACACGAGAGAGCCGTGGACAAAAACACCTTTGATAACGATAACAATCTCAGGTGGTATTTAACAAAGGCAGTGTGACAGAACAACACATGCCTGCGGGGTGTGCATGCAAAAACATCCAGCGTTAATTGTCAGGCAAGTGCACCGTAATGAGACAGTCCAAAATAAATTAGCGGATAACACTCGGCTCGAAAGTCTCACTTATGAACTTATGAACTTGTGAACAGGCATGGAGAAGAGAAGACAATAGTATGAAGATGGTATTTTTATAACACTCGGACACCCTGCTGATCTTCGGTGCAGAAATGTGTGAAGAACGGGTAAGTTACAGCACTGCTGTTCAGAAAAACTCAGCAGCTGTTTGCACATCGAACAAGAGTATGTTTTTGAAGGCTTTAAAGAGGAGGGAAGCATGTTTAATTGGCCATGAGCAGATGGAAACTGTGGACTCAGATTTTAAGCACTGACTTTGGGTGGGAAATCTGTGGAAAGCGTGTCAAATTAAGCTGTACTACATTTTAAAAAATTAAATTAAAATTGCATTACCAAATTGTCAAGCAGGTTTCTCATACACGCTCCTTGCCTGCTATTGCTCATCCAATTTGGTAACCCAATGGTAGTTCTGCCCCAAATTCACACTATTGGTTTGGTATTGGTTTGGGCATGCTGGTGTTAAAAAAAAAACAGCAAGTCAGCTCATTTGGTGGCCATATTTGGCAGCTCTGGCAGACATTTTGGGCATGCAAGACCAACTCACAAAATACTGAAATCTCAAAAATGACTTCCAAACTCACATTCAAATCATGAACTGTCCCATGAATGTTGTTCTCAAATAGCAACCAACACTAACCAACGCGCATATGTAGTCCCCAGGACACTGAATGGTTTTATGGGAACAGGCAACTACATTGATGCGGTAATTTTACCAATTTGTGATTGGGTCTTTTATTTAAAAGGTGGGACCAAAGACAATATATTTAGAAAGATGGTTCACTTCGATTATTTATGTATGGGAAAAACTGGAACTTGCAATATGCCGTAATACTAGTAGAGTAGTAATAGTAGAATAGAATAAAAATACAAAAAAGTAATTGCGTCACTGCAGCTGAAACTACAGTTTCCATAGAAACCTGAGACTTGTGTTTAGGACTGCACATGCACACTGGTTAGCCTGAAAAATAAAAAAATTGGCAAGAAGTTCTTGATATTTCAGGATTCCCCCATTGAAATTGTTCTTGGATGTCCGAAATAGCTGCCCGGAGGCTTTGCAAACATGGTGGCCAAGTGAAGAGACTTTACTTAAAAGGGACTTTGGTGGGACTTAGATCATCATATTGCGCTTTCTCCCATTCATGACTACACCGAGATGGAATAGATACAGTCCTTAGACACTAATCGTTGGGTTTGCACTTGACTTGTGTATATTGACCGACAAATGATTTTCTTAAAGATAATTTATTAAAGATAAAAGTAGTTAAATCATGACTTTTTTATGGAATATTGCAATGGTAATTATTAATAATGAATCAATGTACATCATTATCCAGTCAATTCCTGATGGACTAAATCAAGTCCAAGTATTATTTTTTTCATTCGAGAAGCACTCGGATATAAAATATAGCACAATAAAAGATTCCACCGGATTTCTTTTTGAGCTCCACATATTTATAGTAAATTATATTGGTTTGAAACATGACAGTAGGTAAATTATGGCAGAATTTTCCTTTAGTGTGAACTATCACTTTGAGGAATAAAAGTTAATTTGCAAAATTAACTCTCTTAAATTAAACACACATCTACACATTAGACAGACATAGGTTAGATCTGGTTTTCTCTATAGCACCGTACTCTGCATATCAAATGACACAACACCAAAACATGTATCCCTGGCTGTCACAAACAAAGCCATGTACTAAACATAGTATTTTCACAGTGACCTTCTCAGTGAAGTTCACATTTGCTAATTGAAATTGGTTTACAAGGAAAGAATTGGCTAAATTTCTTTCTCTCAGTAAGACAGCACATCAACACTATTGCTCATGCCAACACAAACTGAAGGTCTGTTTTCAGTCTCTGCCAATGACAATGCAATCAGACGGTTCAGATGGGCGTGAAAACCGGACTCTTCCATTTTAATGGATTTTGGAGAAATAAGACACTCTGGCAGGAACCACTGACTCATTTATCGTAAAACTGGAGAAGACTGCAAGCAAATCTGAGGTGCCTTGATTACCTATGACTTACATCTTTGACTTATAGTACAGAGGAGCAGTTTATATGTGAATTGGGAGTTGAAAGATGAAATGTGTAATTTTACTTCTCAAAAGGATTCCCAAACATTTTGGTCAGCCTTTTGTACTAAAATAGATGATTTTAAAGGGTTAGTTCCCCCAAAAAAGGAAATTATGTCATTACTTACTCACCCTCATGTCATTCCAACCCCAAAAGAGCTTCATTCAACTTCGGAACACAAACTATGATATTTTTGTTGAAATCCGAGAGCTTTCTGACCAGGCTAATCAGGAGGCTCAATCAAATAGCACAACATTTTGACAGGACCAAAGAAGAGCCACAATGTTTACACTTTTTAAGGAAATCAGGCAATGGATTGCTATGGTTTTCTCTGTATAGCATTTTAAAATCCAAAAAACACATTTCACTTAAAATAAAATACAACGTCAAGCAAGGAAGGCATCACAATGTGATATCTTTTTGCAAAACCGTAGCATGACACATTCGATCGCTTAAGAGTCTTACCGTGTAGGTGTGCAGAGTGTATTTTGATTGACATTTATGGCTTCACTGTGACTACTCTAAGCAAGAAGCAAGCTTCAAGACCTTGAGCTCAGCACAAGCGCTGTATATAGTACAGGCCAACATATCCCATAAATCCAGTCAAATGCTTCTCAACAAGATTAATGCATGCATTAATACATTACAGAAATACAATTCCTCACACAAAGCCTGTTAGCGCATAAATGTGAGTTTATTTTGGAGACAACACCCTCTTATTTCTTTCCAAGGCCAGAATTTATAACACCATTGAATCAGATTTACATCAACAGTACACTAATGATGATTAATCATCCAGGATGAGAGGCTGGTCAAACTCTTGCAGGATATCATCACTCCCCAGCTGTCCTGTTTGAGTCCAGCAAAGCAACATGATGGCACCAGCCGCAGGACTGATGTTTACGTGAGGACTTTGCCAAGTGCTAAATTTATGCCCCCCTCTAGCTACAATAAACCTGAGTTTACACTGCGCCAGCTGAACACAGAGATCTGTTAGGAGATGAATACAGTCCAGATAGAGGTGCTATACTATTATGCAATGCAATGCATCTCTATGAATATGTGATTCATGCATGTGGATGTATATAGAAGTAGAGGCAGAGCCATAAAAGATGCTCATCAGCAAGCCTCTTTAAACCTGTATTGATTTTCATGTCTACTGAAAGTACGACTGTGTTAAATAACCTACTGTACAGAGAGAACATGCAATTATTATAAATCATATGCTGCCGTATACAAACAACATTACCTTGTATGTGTTGGTTAACAACACTCTCCAGCCTGTCCAGTCTCTCTATAATCCTCAGGGTTTCTCCTCTGTTGTCATCATCAAACTTTTTCTCATGCGTCCTCCCAGCAACTTTGACGTTGCCGTTATTAGACACATAATTGGTGATCCATCCGACGTAGAGCAGACACAAAATATTGGTCATGCCGCTTAAAATCACGCACGTGGACACCAAAGTTTTGGTTCTCCTCGTGCATGCCATCGCGACATCCCCACGTGCGCAGCGCGCGCAGAAACAGGCACAAATCCTTTACGCGGATATCGGCGGTTTTGCTCTCATTCAGCCCGGCGGAATGTTCTCCCGTATACCGTTTCGACTTTGCGTGTCCAGGACATCTTATGTGACAGGAAGCGGCAGCTGTTCGGATAGGTTATAGGCTCATTTCTCTCTCGCGCTCGTCCGCACTGTTTGACAGCGGGTTTACAGCTCGGCAACACGCGCACGGCTTGCTTGACGGCGTCATGAGCCGGGGGTACACGCGCACCATGTAGCAGCGCGCGCTGCTCTTGACAGCCAATGAAGTTCAATAGCAGAACTGTTTTTTACTCAGATCTTAAATTGGACATACAATGGGGAACAATAACAAATTGTTTACTAAGCAAAAATGTCGTTGATCAAACATTGAAATGTATTTTGCTTATTTTTATTTCTAGTCTAATAACACATTGCTGTGGACGGTATAGGCCAGCCGCATTGTCTGCAATAATCATGTCTTTTAATCCTTATTTGAGGACTTTTCTCACCAAAATATACAATTAATTTGTCACCATATCATGCAAATTTTGATTTCGATTTCAAATGGTTTGTATTTTTATGTGCATTTTCCCTATTATCTTTGCACACCTGCAAGTTATTTTTGGATCCTAACACAACAGTTGAGATCACTGATTTGACTCACCCATCCACTACACACCACACTATGCTGGAGTTATTTTTAACTGTTGCTGAGATGTGTTGTAAATAAATCTGAACATAAAGTCTTGATAGATACGCAATAGTTTGTAATTTACTGTATCTGTAGCCTATTTAAATATCTGACAGTGCTCTCGTGATTATTTTCTTAGAGAGATTAAAGGCATTTTAATGAATCCCTTTACATATTTAGAGGATATCTGTTTGAAGGCAAGAGGCGCCAAATTCCCTTCTCTGTTGTATCCTCTTAAACGGTCAGGTTGTAACTCAAATGAAAGAGTGCAATCGGAACAGCCTTCAAAGATGCTCCTGTCATGAAGTTGAAGGAAGGACGAACCCAAAAGCAGACTGAATGCACTACACAGAATTTATTATGACAAAACCGAAAACAAAACCCACGAGGGGGTAAAACAGGACTAGTACAGGATAGACAAAAACTATATAATGACTAGATAGAAAACAAAACAGCAAACGAAGAATCAGAACTTCTATGAAACCAATACACTTGACAAGATACTCACAAGGAAGACAATGTTTAGACGACCCTTACAACATGAATCTCAAAGACTCACAATGAACCGGCACAGGACAGCAAACACAAGGGGATTAAATAGGGAACACTAATGACGAGGACAGGTGAGACTGACTAGACAATAATGACAAGACTAGGATAACAAGGGGGCGGGGTAACGTAACAAGACAACACAAGCACATGGCCAATACAGGCCCTGCGCTTGCACACAAACATGATTCAGTCATGATCCTGCCTCACGACAAGGGAAAATCAAAGACAAGAAGGCAGAATCATGACAGAACCCCCACCTTAAGGAGCGGCTTCCAGACGCTCCTCAAGGGGACATTAAACACGAGACATGACACACTGTGACATAGATAAAAACCAACAAAACATGGAAAACACTACTAACGGCATACATGAAAAAACTATGACAGGGTTGGGATGAAACATCAAAAATAACATACACGGCAGAGGTGGTGGAGGAAACACAAAGTTCATGGGGGGTTGACCAGGGTGGGTGGGAGTGCTGGGGGTCTTAGGTCCATGGGATGAGGGCGGTGAACGAGGAATCCGGGCAGGCTTGGAGGAGGACACACGAGGAGAGGACTTGGGCGAAACAGTACTGCGCTTAATGGCGACAGGGGAAACAGTCCGGGGACTAGTGGAGGCAGGGACAAACGGGGAAACAGTCCGGGAATTAGTGGAGACAGGGGCGACTGGGAAAACAGACTGGGGTACTGCATTTGTGGCAGCAGCAACAAACTCAGAGGACTCAGAGGATGGGGAAACAGGACTCCTGACGGGGGACAAGGCAGGTGAAAGGACAGGACTGGGTGCAGCGCTCTCTGTGGCAGATACGGGTGCTGCGCCCTCTGTGGCAGATACGGGTGCTGGGGACAAGACTGGACAGACAGGGACCTCAAGGATCTTGGCCAGACAAGACAAATAGTCAGACACGGTCTTGGCGGCAAGGAAGATGGGCATCTCCTGACGAGCAGAAACCGAATCCAGAATCTCTCTTGCGGCTAGATCGGCCGCAGCTCTCTCCCCAGTGGGCTCTGGGACGGCGCCTGCTGGAGCGGGCTCTGGGACAGCGCTTGCTGGAGCGGGCTCATGGACGGCGCCTCCTGGAGCGGGCTCTTGGATGGCGCCTGCTGGAGCGGGCTCTGGAACAGCGCTTGCAGTAACGGGCTCAGGAACAGCGCTGGCAGTAGCGGGCTCAGGAACAGCGCTGGCAGTAGCGGGCTCAGGAACAGCACTTGCTGGAGCGGGCTCAGGAACAGCGCTGGCAGTAGCGGGCTCAGGAACAGCGCTGGCAGTAACGGGCTCAGGAACAGCGCTTGCAGTAACGGGCTCAGGAACAGCGCTGGCAGTAGCGGGCTCAGGAACAGCGCTGGCAGTAGCGGGCTCAGGAACAGCACTTGCTGGAGCGGGCTCAGGAACAGCGCTTGCTGGAGCGGGCTCAGGAACAGCGCTTGCTGGAGCGGGCTCAGGAACAGCGCTTGCTGGAGCGGGCTCAGGAACAGCGCTTGCTGGAGCGGGCTCAGGAACAGCGCTTGCTGGCGTGGGCTCAGGGGAGGACAGAGACAGAGGACAAGAGGCTCCCTTCTTCCTCTTCTTCTTCCTGGGTCGCGGAGCAGAGGACATAGCCAGGCTCGTGACCGGTTGGGGAGGCACAGCAGGAAGTGTGGTCTCAGTGGAAGAGGACTCCGAAGTAGACTCCCACGACAGCCGTCTCTCACGTTTGCCACGGAGACTTGCGGGTGCAGATGACACGTCGGGAGCTGAAGTGGAGTTAGCCTGGTTCCCCTGCGTAACCACAGCTAAAACGTGACCCTCCGGGATCACTGGCAGCCTGGCAGGTGGTGACGAGTTGGTGGAAGCCTGCGGATCCTCCTGGGAGAAATGATCCCAGAGTCGGGCCCAATTCTTCAGGATCCACTCACCCTCGGGTGGGACAGGACCGTTGATTCTCTCACCATCGGTGGGAGCCGACAACCACCACTGTTCCGGATGTAGCCGGGAGGACATACTGTCTGCTGGGTTCTTTATTGGCCGGTTCATTCTGTCATGAAGTTGAAGGAAGGACGAACCCAAAAGCAGACTGAATGCACTACACAGAATTTATTATGACAAAACCGAAAACAAAACCCACGAGGGGGTAAAACAGGACTAGTACAGGATAGACAAAAACTATATAATGACTAGATAGAAAACAAAACAGCAAACGAAGAATCAGAACTTCTATGAAACCAATACACTTGACAAGATACTCACAAGGAAGACAATGTTTAGACGACCCTTACAACATGAATCTCAAAGACTCACAATGAACCGGCACAGGACAGCAAACACAAGGGGATTAAATAGGGAACACTAATGACGAGGACAGGTGAGACTGACTAGACAATAATGACAAGACTAGGATAACAAGGGGGCGGGGTAACGTAACAAGACAACACAAGCACATGGCCAATACAGGCCCTGCGCTTGCACACAAACATGATTCAGTCATGATCCTGCCTCACGACAAGGGAAAATCAAAGACAAGAAGGCAGAATCATGACAGCTCCTCATCAACCTTCCCTATTCAGGGCTTTCAGGCTGATCAAGCGTGCAAAAAAAAAAAAGCATCAGAGAAACATAACGTTAACAGATGGAATCAGAAGCAAACTACCCTGAGGTTCTGGCTTTGATCTTTGTCTTTGGCTTGCAAACTTACTCTTTCACCTGTTTAGTTTACCAAAATGTACACAGAGCATGAAATATGAACGGACTCTGAAATATTAAAGGATAAAGAATTTCTTGTAGAGACTTAGGCCATTACTTACTAGAGGATCTAGACCAAAGACAAAATGTCTGGGTTCCTTTTACCAAAATCATGGTACAAAAAGAGTGTGTCTTCTAGGAAATGCGAAGACCTTGAGTTGATATTCTGCTCACTTTAATCACTTCCTAGAGCACCTACATTTTTTGAATCGCTTTTCAGACTTGTTTTACACTAAAATGATCTGTACATCCTTAAAAGAAGACATTGTACTCTGCACCACCTGGTTACTGACACATCCAGCCGTGACTTCCCGTGGCAATGTATTTAAGCATGGACCCTATGACTCAGCTACTGTATGCATAAGATCAATGAGACAGAATACGCTCCGTTCTGTCTGCCACACAGCCCCCACTGCAGTGAGATATTATTGGGCTGTAATTTAAAATGAGAGGTCTAGGGTCTATCGGCTATGTAACAGAAGGAGACACTGCCTGGAATATCAATAGCAATGGTGGTTCTTTCCCAGAAGAGCAAAGTGAAATGTCCTTAATCAGAATCCCTAGTCCTGATGCAGAACATGCGACGTTGCATTAATCTGATTGCTTTGAGAACTAGTTGACCTACTTGGTGAATTTTGAAACATGTGGAGGATTACACTGCATGTTTTTTCCCCCTCGAGTTGGCAAACCCCGTCTCTCAGCCGATTCAAACACAGTACTGATTGATAACAAAATGCTGAAACAAATAACCCCATTACCGTAATCTTAGCATTGATAGCACACCTGATCATATATGATCATTTAAAATATATTGCCCCACTTTATTATATAGTTTTATTCAATTCCTGACTCCCTGCATTTACTGATTCAGTTAAATACGATTGTTATTTTCAGTTATTAATTATACTATGATTATTTTAATTTCTTTTCTGTAAAGCACTTTTAATAACCATTGTGTATGAAATGTGCTTTAAAAATAAACTTGCCTTGCCTTACTTTTTCGTGTAGCATGACCATAGTTTATCAGCTTTAAATAATGATTAGCCAGGCAAGATACAGATTTAGCTTCTCCAACACAGTATTAGATGTCATTTTAGATAGTGGAAGGGTTTGAGATTGCAAATGTGGACTTCATATTGCAAAATCAATTATTGGGTCATACTGTCCTGTGGAGAGATTTTTAGTGAATTAAGTGGTGGTCAGATCAATTCGAAAGCAGCTGAGCTTATTTAACATTGAAAGATTGTCCATATTCTGATAACAATGGGAAAGCATGCAGACTCAATTTCATCGAGAACAAGACATACTTATAATAACCTTTAGTTACAGTATGCGTTTCGGAATTAATGCGCAATACAGTGACTATGTCAACATACAGTTTCATTTATGAAACGCATTACTCCTATTACAGATGCAAACTTGTATAATAGTGAATCGTGAGACCTGTTGTGCAGGTCTGTTCTTTGATATGGAAATCTGTGTGCCTAGTTTGTATTTATATTCCTGGTAGTTTTATGATAAGGGAATGTCAGAAGTTCCTGCCTGAGAGAATCTTATTTCCTCAGAATCCATTGAACACAGAGAGCCCGGCTTTCATCCCCATTCAGACGGCATGATTACACTGTCAACGAGGTACAGGAAGCTTTGTGAGGCCATACTATATAATTTCACATTCTCTAGGAAAAACAATTAGGGTTCCCATGGTCAGTGAAAACCTGAATTTTAAATTGTGATTTCCAGTCTTTTTTTTTACATAACCATGAATAGATGTATATGTGTGTCCCTCAATAAAAAAATCTTCTGATTGAGGTTGAATATTTTTAGGCAAATGTAATTGCAGTATATTTTTCAATCAGGTATAGCCTATATTTCTCATCAAGTTCATTTGGTTCAAAGGCAGTCAGCAGATACATTACTTATGGAATGAGGAACTCAATAAAACTTCCACTCTGAGGTAATTTACTTTATAAAGAGTGTACGGGAGAGCTAATGCGTTTAATCAAGAGAGGGCCAAATATCGAAACTAAAATAAAAAAATGATGAAATGCGTTCGACAGAAAATTATGCTACACTGGCACAAATACTGAAAACGAGTCAGTGAATCATAGCATAATCTCATATACACAAATTGGGTATTTCAAAGCTGTTTTCATCTTAAATCATGTATCACTAATCATCGGCAAAAGGATATTTCTGCTTTCATTTGTGAAATGCTTTTTCTTTTACATGTTATAATGCAGAAAGCAACAAATGTTTCTCTCTCAACCAAATACATCCAGCAGAATTGATTAAAATTATTTGAACTCCAAAAGCCATTGTTAATACGAATTATCTAACAGTTGAATCATATATAATCTGTTGAAGGCAAAAATTTAGGCTGATGATTGTTCAGTCAGTGATTACGTACACTCTCAGAAAAAAAGGTGCTGTCACTGTGGCGGTACCTTTTCAAAAGTGTAAAGATGACCCAACAATTTCATAAACGCTAGGGTAAATGCTTCCTGTGAAAAGCGTAGGCTTTACAACAAACAAAACTAAATAGAAACACTCAGCAAGCAAATCAAAAACCATGTTGCCACTTGATTAAAAAAAAAATTCAGAAGCCATTTCGAATCATATTCCGTGCCAGCTGGAAGACTTTAATGGGTCCTTTCAGTGCTTCACCTCATAATATGTTGCAGAGGCATGCCTGTATATGTCATATTTGTTCTGCTTTTAGTTTCTAAGTGTATTTGTGTGAATGGTAATGAGATGATAAGAACCTTTTAGGATTTTTGGCCATTTTGCTTAGTCAACTTGAGAGATAAGCTACTCAAGTAGGGGTGTAATTCTTGGTGAGTTCTTGAGAGCTTGAACAATTTAATCATTCAAGTCTTACCTGTTCAATGAGTTGGTCTAAAATGGTTTCTCAAAAGCAACATAAGCCAGGAAATTGTAGAAACTATATGATCTACTTAGCCTATCTGGTTGTAGCAGTGGATAGAAAGATTGTTCTTGTCAATAAGGACTTTTCATCACACAAAACTATTATGTGGCTTAGAAGACTTGGAATTTAGCACACAATTCATATGAAAGATTATATTTTGTGATGAATTTACGTCCTCTTGAAGCATGAAAGCCTCAATTATTGTTGATTGCTTGCAAAAGTTCAACCAGCTCATTATAACATGTTTCTCCTTTTGGTTTCCACAGAAGAAAGTCAGTAATAAAGTTTTGAGATTACATCCTGTCTTAGTCAGTGTTAGTTGTGATAATGGAGCAAGAAACTTACAATACTTTGCCTTCACAGTTTATTTGCTGTAAGTTCTGGCATTTTTATAATAAATTCCACAAGTAAACATCCTCATCCATGATGGAGAAATTCAGGCCAACCACGAGTTACAGGGTAACATAAGGGGTTTCTACTTCGAAAGTCTGAAGCGAGACAAACATTGGCTTCTTTCCAACTAACATCTTGTTGGGAATATTCTATGTGCAGTATTTGCATTGCGCCTGGTATAAATGTAAGATAGCCATTTAAGATACATTTTATTCATGATGGCATGCTCAGTCCTATAGGGTAAAGCCTCAAACCCTTGGCAGAAAATGATGTCCAGTCTCTCATCATCTTCATGGGATTATTACTGCTCAGAAGAGCATTGTTAGGAACAGAAAGCTCCTTATGGTGAACAAGGGAACTCTTTCACTGTTCCTTGCTCCCTATACTGCCATATACAGCAGGGTTATAAATGAACCTGAGTTTTGGTTCCAGAGAGAAGGAATAAAAATATTTACTCGGAAAATGATTTAGTAGATAGTGATTCTCAACTTAATGATGTGGTGGATCATAAAATCTTCAGTTTGGTCTTGATTAGGTTTGTAATTATGACGATGCTGATGAGCTACTGGGCCAACAACCAAATCCGTAGGGAATTAAGGACTCACAACTACCTCAATTGGACTAGAAAAACTGCACCTCCAATGAGTAAATTTTTTTTTTTGCAATTCTATGTAGTTTAATATAATAGACTATAGACCAAAGAAATCATGTATAATTCGAAAGGGTTAAAAGGTCCTGAAAAAAATAGTCACACTTGTACTCCTCGTGGTAATGACCACATTGGAAATGAATGGGAAACAACCATCATCTAGTGAAAAGGTGTGGTACTGCACCCAAACAAAATCTTACTGAAAGCTCATTTTCTGAGATATCAACCTCAAATTTGGAACACAAATTGTTTAGGCCTTTTTATGGCTTTGATTTCCTCACACTTTTAGAGTAAAACTCAACTGTTCACTTTCTTAACGGTTCACATAAAACATAATAATAATAATTCATTACATTTATATAGCGCTTTTCTAGGCACTCAAAGCCTTTTATATAGAGAGGGGAATCTCCTCAACCACCACCAATGTGCAGCATCCACCTGGAAAATGCGACGGCAGCCATAGTGCACCAGAACGCCCACTACATACCAGCTTACTGGTGTAGAGGAGAGCGAGTGATGAAGCCAATTGGTATATATTTACAAGGGGATGATTAGTAGGCCATGATGGACAGAGGCCACTGGGCAAATATGGCCAGGATGCCAGGGTTACACCCCTACTCTTTCGAAAGACTGAGATTTTTTGTGACCACAGAGAGTCAGGACCTCGGTTTAATGTCTCATCCGAAGGACAGAGACATAACTGACTGTGTTTACATGAAAACACACCAAGCACGGCATTTTGACATTATTTACTGTTTAAGCGCAATAAGCAGCAAAAAATAACTCAATTTACTACAAAGAGGCATCTTTATGCCTGTGGACTTTGGGTGTGAGCACAAAATGTGAGGGTATGTGTGTGTGTATATATATAGCCTCTATCCATTCATTTACATGCGCACTGACGTATTTGTACCTTAAAAAGTTATGAGATCCAATAAAGATGAAATAATCCCAAATCCGTCTGGCAAAGTCGTTTCTTATCTATTCTGAGATCCAACTGTTTTTGTTGTTATTTTTGCCATTTTCTTGACGAGACCGATTCCTGCGGCATAAATGGGCATTAGAATCTCATCACAGTCCGAGCCGAAGTTACGGAGATTAAGATGTGGTGTTTTGTATCTTATTACCTGATTTCACAGCTGCTTGTGGCCTCAAACATACGAAACACAGGGCAACGAGTCCTCAGGACGGATTAACTCAGTTCTGCCTCTCTCATTAACTCCATCCCAGACAGCACGGCACTGCTTCAGAAAAGGGCTTCGAGCTCTATGAAGCCATAATTATCATCTCTACAAAGAGATTATGTGCTGCATGCAGAGATGGGAGGCAATGGGCTGTAAACTCAAATCATTAGGCAGGCAGAGAGAACCTGAGGAGTAATTCAGAGACCCAGGGAGAGGGTGAGCTGTCTCCAGAGCCCACACTACACTTACACACTGAACTACATGGCGTCCATGCAATTTCCTCCCTCCGAGAGGTACACACACAATAAATTCTGCTCAGAAAAAAAAGAAAATGGAAAAATAGTGTTCTTGTCCATGTTGCCTCCACCCACCATATGCTACATCACAGGAACTTGATTAATTGTTCTCACAGCCACTTTTGCTGTATTGCAGATTGATTGACCACATGTGGAGAGCTTCATCTAAATCCACTCCACTTCTTCTCCATAGCAAAGCCATTTACACACTCCAATCACTATGGAGACCCACGACCGGCCACCCGCAGGTACTGGAAAGTGCTTCAACAGTGTAGAAAAAATTCTGGCCATCTCTGGGTGCATAACTAACTCGATTATTACTAGCTTAAAATCGTTTCCATTTGAAGTCCGAAACCCTGGAAGACATGTAGCATTTTCAAGCCATTTTCGAATGGACTTTTACAATGCTGGATTTCTAGCACTAATGTAAGTTTACATGTTTGACAAATCATACAGGCCATAGGCTATGTAGCACAGTTAGCTTGGCAGGAACTGTTAGCAATGTTTTTTGTTAGCAAAAAACAGCACTGTTTTAGCGCACAAATTCGTTTTTAAGGGAATGACAATGTATAATTTAATAGAAGATTCTTTACAGCTTGTACAGGACATTGTTTCATTGTTAGCATGTTAACAACTTTTATGCTATGGAACAAAACTGGAAAGTTTCTTCTCTACAAATCAGACAGAACAGCTTGTTAGCAATGTTTTCACGCAAAAATTCACAACTGTGTGTCATTAAAAAGTTGTAGGCCTACACCTACAGTCCTTATGTAGCATTGTTATCTTGTTAGCAATGTTTTTAGAGTGCAAATTGATAGTTAAGGTGTCTGACTTTATAGGTTTTATGCAGCAGAACAAAAGCAGAAAGTTTCTTTTTGACAAATTCATTTTTAAGGGAATGACAATGTATAATTTAGTAGAAGATTCTTTACAACTTATACAGGACATTTTTCCATTGTTAGCATGTTAACAACTTTTATGCTACAGAACAAAACTGGAAAGTTTCTTCTCCACAAATCCGACAGACCAGCTTGTTGGGAACTTTAACCAATGTTTTCATGCAAAAATTCACAACTGTGTTTCATTAAAAAAGTTGTAGGCCTACACCTACAGTCCTTATGTAGCATTGTTAGCTTGTTAGCAATGTTTTTAGAGTGCAAATTGATAGTTAAGGTGTCTGACTTTATAGGTTTTATGCTGTAGAACAAATGCAGAAAGTTTCTTTTTGAAAAATCAGACAGGCCAACAGCGTTTTTTAGAGTGCAAATTCACATTTGAGGGATGACTGTGCATAATTTATGCTGTAGAACAAAACTGAAAAGTATCCTCAATAAAACACTGATTTTACTTAAAACGAGAATCGCCTAAAACACATTTGAAATCAGTGTGGATTGGAAATTGAGTGGCTCTTTTTGAATACAAACACTGATTGTGCTGTACTATTGATTAAATCCATAATCAATATTAAATATTAATATTGGTCCAATATTAAATGTTCCGAACATGTATCTGTTTGATGTGGAAGCTCATGGAAGCTGAGGGGATCAGTACGCTTGTTTGAAAAGCAACTGTCAGAGGAATACATGTTTTAATAACAATACTGGCCAAATGGAAAAAGGTCACCACAAAAGGTCAAGCGCCAGAGATGTGGGATTAAAGGAAGCTTTGAAGTCTTGTGTTCATGCCGAAATAAAGCATAAGAAAGCCAAATTGGCAAAAAAGGCAGCTGAGGAGAAATAAGACAGCCCCTCCTCAACAACATTTCAAAAGAAAATGTTATTTAAATTCAGACTGATGATTAAGGAAATGTATTCACTCTTAACATTTGCAATGACACTAATACATTCTCTGAGCAGTTTTAAATAGCTAGCCATGTGTAAACTCTTATAAATTACCTGAAAGCTTTAAAATGTAAATACATTATATTAAAAATGCAAGCTCCACGAATGATATGCTTGCTTTGATCTTTAATCATTATGCCATACCATATTTTTTTTTACATTGTATGGGATCATTAAAGACAAACTGAATGACTGTTGCTTTACTTTTACCTGGTACAAAGACTATACCTGATCAGCATATCACCCTGTGAGTGTGTGTGTGGTTTGAAGTTCATCCTCTGACATGATGGATAATTGCTATAGAACGAGTGTTTATAGAAAGAGGTGAGCCACGTCCTGAGAGAGAGAGAAAGAGAAAGGAATGGCACAGTGATAAATTAGGCTTATGTGAATGCATAAATATGTTCAGTACACTCTTCCAATCCATTAATGACGGTCAATAAATTCAGGTAACGACGCCAAGTCAAGACTTCGGCAAAGGTCATCGTGACTTTAGAACTTTGGAGCCTTTTAAAACACAAATGTAATTATAAAATATAAAATATAATAGACTTGGGACGTTGGACGAGCAACACTAAGGCAGCAAGTTTTCTATAAGCAACATTCACATCTTAAGATATAAAAATAGTTTTTAATATTCAGTCATTTTCCTTATAATATGTCCTTGCAGTCATTATTAAGTTCACATTAAAAGCATGTGAATCACTGACTTGTTTTGCCAGTTTCTGACTATGATTTAAACTGCACAGGACAGTTGCCTCACTAAGTGTCTGTTGCAGAAATGCAGATCTTTTTATGGCTCTGAAGAATTGTGACAAATTGTCTGAAGAATTATTCTGCTTAGAAGCACCATAAAGCCATTCTGATGTATCTGGCTTTGCTTGCTGCCCCCGTCATCCGTATGGCAATGCTTTCCCAGTGTAATGGTCGCAAATATATCATCACTCTATATTTATTCAAGCTCTGTCATTCTATATCAACAAGACAGTGTGGATCACTGCAGTCCTGTCGACCCAAGATGAATGGTTTCATATGAGCAGGTAAAACTCACATTTCAACAGAACAACAAGAGACTAGGCCAAAAAAAAAAAGTTCTGTATGAAATAGTGATATTTCATTCTTGAATATTAAAGATTTTTTTTGTCACGATCCAGTTTACAAAGACTAAAGCTAACAAAAACATGTCAAGCGCATTTCTTGAAATAGAAATTGTCAGATAACTTTTTTATTTTATCCTGCTGTGTACACAGTGAAACCAAAAACATCCTCCATTTCAAATGAGTGAGGAATAACAATGACTCGATATAATTTACTGTATGTATAGTGTGTGTGTGTGTATATATGAAGGATTCTTTACTCGACTCCAAAGAACCTTTTGTGCTACATAACTACATAAAATTTTATAAATATACATTTTCTAACCCCCATATCTTGAATTTTGTGATCATTCACATGCATTCATAAAAACATTTTAGGGTCTTGATGTTTTTCAATAGTATGAAATATTTAATCCGGGAAGGACGAAACAAATGATAAAGAATGAACCCAAAAGGTTCCATAGAGTAGAACCTTTTCCTGGTACAAAGAACCCTAAAGGGTTCTTATTAAACCCTTAAAAAGGGTTCTGTATAGAACCTTTTAGGGGTTCCAAATACTTAGCGCTGATAGAACCTGTTAAGGTTCTATATAGAACCTTTTCTTCAAAGAGTGTTTAAAGCTGTACAAAAACGCTCTTTTAAGGATCAAACTTTAAAAGGCACCTGCAAGAGAACAAATCTTTTTTTTGTGCTGTTGGAAGCCCAGGGCCTGATAACTTATGATGCAGTTCAGCTGACTCATATTAGTTATTCATGAGCTTTGGGCATTTCTTAATACTTTTGTTTGTGATGCTTTATATTCACACAGGAAATATGAAACAAGATATTGATTCAGACACATTGCATGGGACAGTATGCAAATTAAACAAGCATCAATCAGAAGACACCAACATATTTTGCCAGTATGGAAGGAGCCACAGCATGTGAGACACCGTAAAAGGTAGCATAGTGATAAATATTTCAGATATTTAAATAATTGGATTTTAGTACAAACAAAATTTGGGGTCACGTGGGTTGTGCAATAGACAGGTTGTTTACATTCATTAGATGTAATAGCTTTATATGTATTTATTTGGTGAAGGTGACTTAAAATAACCAACACTATACAGTTTTATAGTGGAAACTATAAAGAACTACCTATATAAAGCCCTTTAGGTTATTTACCTAAAGAAACGTTAAAAATATATGATCAATAAGTTATGACAACGTGTTTGTACATTGCTTTAACTCATCAAAACACGTTTTTTAAAATAATTTATACAAAACTCAACTCGGTTTCATGTAATTTAAGTTGAAATGACTTAAACATTCAAGTTGATTGTACTTAAAAATTTAAGGCAGTAACTTTTTTTTTTACAGTTTAGAGCAAAAATAGATTTCCTCTCACCAAACTATATTTCAATATTTATGTAAATAAATTAAACGTAATATTTTTTTTTTCTTATTTTATCCTAAACTTTCTTTTTTAAATGTTTTCCCCAAAGTGAAACGTTGGTTGGATAGTATGGTCCCCAACAATATTGTGTATTAAGAGCACAGAAAGGGTCCGAGTACCAAACCTTGAGGTACCCCAGCAACAAGTTAATGTGATTTTCACAAAGCTCTTCCTCAAGCCAACTTCCTCCTCTGCTCTATTGCCTCCAAAACCTTTACCTTGAGCATGTTTGTTCATCAATAAACCACATTTGTGCTTCACCGTATATCTATGAGTCTGTGTTTCCTGGCGGTTTATAGTCACAAGAACAATATTATAATGATATATTGGGTACAAAAATGTTTTTATTCAAAAGACAGCCCAGTCTATGAGTGAGTTGTAAGCCATAAATTGCTATTCAAAAAGCACTCTTTATATGATAAAATATTCATTATACATCTGTGCATGAGTGATTTAATTGGCTCACAAAAAGAATAAACAATTTTAATGAGGAAAACATGCTCAGAGGCAAACTACAGCCAAGAAAAAAATATATACTGGACGTATATGTCCGGCTCATAGATTTCTCTGCCAGAAGAGATATTGTTGCATGTTTTTATATGATAAGAAGTTCTTATAGTAAGTAAATATGGATTTGGACTTCAAGGTGAATGTATTTCTATGCTTTATCCACATTTACAGGATTGTAAACAATGTGTAATGACAGACTAAGAGCTTAGTTCAGGAACATTCAACTAATGTTCCAAATCAAATCTTCATACATGCAAGATTCAAATTCTAATTGCAGAACAATTGCTCTCATCTTTTTTCCTGTGTGGTGTATGTCAATACAGTGTGTGTGCCTATAACTAACTGACTAGTTGACACTGTATGCTTTAAATATGCCAAAAGCTATAAATAAAGTGTTATTGTTCCTTATATCAAATATCTATTGCTAATTAAACCATGTTAGCCTACACTTTCAGCAATCAATAATGTGCTGCCTGTGAATGATTTTAGGATTGTAATATACACTATTATCTCACTGCTCCTCTGTTCCACTCTTGTAGCTGTGTTAAAAAGCAATGAAGTGAAATGCCTGTGCACTAAATCATTTTTGACTAGTCAATTTCCTTTAATTCACCTCTTTAATGAAGATAAACAACTTTTGTGTTGTTTGGAATTTGTAGCTTAAGTAAACCGAGCTGAAACAGATCTGCATAACATTATGCATTATGTTTTTTGTTCTTTTCTGAGCCAAGCTTTGTCAGTGGCACTAATGTGTGGGAGTGAATGGATGAGCGATATAGAGACAGAGAAATACTCTATTTGAGGTCTTGAGGGTCTAAATCTAATCTCTCATTGAAAAAGTCTTTTCACAGATCAGGGCTTTTTGACTAAGGAGCAAAAGTTCAGAGCCCATCTTTCCAATTTGTGCTTATAGCAGGCAGAGCTTTTATTTGAATGAGTTCTGTCTGTTTGCACTCAGCTGACCATTTCAAGTTTTCAGTTTTCTGGGTCTATAGAGAATGTTCTGAGAAATAAACATATCAAACAAGCTGTGAAAATCATAATTAATCAAATTAGCATACATTTATGCCCAACTTGTATCCATAGGACAGAAGTTATTAAAAAATAACAATTTGCAAATTATGTATTATTATTTTGCTATACTCAATCCTACTGCTCAAAATACCTTTTTAATAAATAATAATAAATATAATAAATTGTTAGTCAAGATATTCAAGCTCAGAGGATCGTATCAGTCTCATTTCTTGAGTCAAGTCATGACAACATGTTTTTAATAGCGCTGTCAAATTATTAATCGCGATTCATCGCATCCAAAATAAAAGTTTGTGTTTACATAATATATGTGGGTGCACTGTGTATAATTATTTTGTATATATATATATAAATACACACACATACACGTATATTTAAGATAATATTTTTTTATTTATATATAAAATATTTATATCTAATATAGATTAGATATAAATCTATACACAGTATATACATGAAAATATTTCTTAAATATATACAAGCATGTGTGTGTATTTATATATATAAAATAATTATACACAGTGCGCCCACATATATTATGTAAACACAAACTATTTTGGATGTGATTAATCGCAATTAATCTTTTGACAGCCCTACTTTTTACATAGCTTTAACTCACCAAAATAATTTAAGTTTTTACAAGATTCAACTCAAAAAAAGTCATTGCTGGCGGGTATCAGAGAAAGTCTCAGATTCTTTATCAATAAAACAATAAAAAAAGATTTGTTATAAATTGC
Organism: Cyprinella venusta; assembly: GCA_038021265.1. Taxonomy (NCBI): domain Eukaryota; kingdom Metazoa; phylum Chordata; class Actinopteri; order Cypriniformes; family Leuciscidae; genus Cyprinella; species Cyprinella venusta. The sequence goes on along the minus strand of CM075886.1, from coordinate 15,440,014 downwards.
AGCATTGCACACATTATACAGTATAATGGACAAGATAACCGATGTTTCCAACAATTTCAGTCTGTGTACGTCTATATTTTCTCCTAACTGAGTTCTTTTGTGATTCCTTTTCATGTCAATACGACTAAACCTTTGAGAAAACATTGCTGAGAAGATCAGGTGACAAAGAAGCTGAGACTGGGGAAAGCGAGCGGTTCTCTTGCACCTGGTTGATCCAGAGCCAGAGTTTTGTCCTAGGAACAGTCATCCTCTTAAACTGGAGAGGTGGCGAGACGTGTCTGTTTACAGAGAACAAATGCAGCCTTTTTCCTCAAGCGCTTGTATTATATATAAAGAAGCACCTCAGATGTGCCACGATTCAAAATGAATGAAGAACTTAGCCACATATTGTGATATAAAGCAGAATAATTGATGTTGTGACATTATTTGACCATATTTGATTGTCGTGTTTTTTCTTCCTTTCTGCTGAATAGTTTTTGGTAAACGCGTTTCTGTGATGAAAAGTACTCTTGACCTTCTTCTTCAGTTTAAGTTGATGGCATGATTAGGTCTCTAAACCAATCGAGCCCAGAAATATATTCATTTTCTTTGACAAACAGATATAAATGTCCTGTCCTCCAGTAATACTGAAGTGAAGCTCATGAATACACAAGGAACAAAAGTTTTATTTGCCCATAATCTGTTTTCAAGAGCATTCACTCCATTTCATTGCCTAGTGCATCATCACTAGGGAATCATGTCAGCATTCCTATTTGCATATCTCTGTAGGAAACACCACAACGTGGAGATTGAATGTGGTTGCAGGGGTGAATTGTGGAAATGAAACTCTTCGAAATCTATTGACTTGCCTCAGCATGGTGCTTTACGTTTTGTAATCGCAACCTGGATCCAGGATCCGCTCTTGTGGCTATGAGATCCAACTGCAGAGATTCTAATTCACATAAGTGAACCTCAAAGGAACGTATTAAAATAAAAAAAAATTTTACCTTATGTTTTGCAGTACTTTCAATTGTTACCCTTGAATTATCAAATATACCTATTTTTATATACATTTTCGGATATTGCATAAAAACACGGTGAATGGAAACGCCGTGATGCCGTGATTTGGTTTAATTCCCTCCCAGAAGTGTCTCATTCAAGATAACATGACAACATTTCTAGCGTTTCATCTGCACGATCTGAGACGCAAGAGCCACAATGGCTTTCACGATTGCAGCAACTTCCATTTTATTACAGATATTTTTCACCAATTTCCCAGGAAGTGACGATTTTGTTCTCTTGAACACATGGGGTGGAAATAATTTTTTAATGCGATGTACCAATTTTGTGCATAAGTTAAATTGGCATTTTTAGATGGAAACATAGCTAATGTCTCCATCCATTTACCACCCAGTAGCCTACATTCATCAAACTTTCTCGCTTTATGTTGCGCAGAAGAAACTCATACACATTTGAAATATGATGGTGAGTAAATAAAAGGTTTGAATTTTTAATGTTTCAAACTACATTATCATTTAACATGCTACAAGAGTTCTGTATGAATTTCACTTCCAATCTTTATTTGCCAATGTTTACCTTGCTAAGTGATTTTTAGACTTTAACAACAACTGTTTTTTTTTTTAAATGGCGAAAAGACTAGCTGAATTAAGTCTACTGCAAGGCACTGCAGATTTTTCCCCGAAAAACCTTGTGTGTCTAAAACGGGCTGAGATGTAACAAAATGAAGTATTGACTGCTTGTCAGAAAAAAGAACACAATCATTTGTCTCCACTGAGAGGCAGGAACCAATCTTGACAATGCAGGCCAAACAAATGATGGTGTGTTTGTCTGAAATAACAGAGTGTCTGCCACAGCAAGGTGAATACTGCAAACAGTGAGGAGAAAAACTGTCTGCAAACACTCTCTGGCACAAGATACTTACATTGGATCCTCAGGAAGCAACAGAACTATAGGCAGTTTGCTGTGCATGTATTTTCCCACATCTCTATAAATAATTATTTATTGATCATTGAAGGAGCTATGGTTTATGAAACTGCTAGCCTAGACAAAACCCTCCATCACTGAGTCACTATGATTAGTATTTCAGAGCAGGGTGAAAATGCAGTGCCACGCCTGGCAAGAAATGTAATCATTTTCTGTCATTTATTCGGCACATGATTTAAGAGACTGCCACAAGAGGATCCTTGACTGCTTTGTGTAGGGACCGTATTAGGGAGGAAGTCAAAAATTAAATAAAGATGCCACAAATAAACATTAAAATGGCTCAAAAAATCTTACTCCCTTCTTTTATGTTCCACGGAAGAAAGTCATAAATGCTATAAACAACATTAGGTTGAGTAAACATTTACTTACCCTTATGTTGTTTCCGATGTCAAGAAAGATGTTTTATGAGGCAGAAACTTCATATTCCTTGTATTGATATGACTCAAAGGTGGATATTTCAATTTCCCAGACTTCTCAACTGTGAAAGGAAGCAGAGATAAAGCAGTCAGTGTTTAGAGTGTTCATGTCGACTCTGATCTGCTATAAATAAAAGAGCAGTTTTTGATTATTTCTGCATCAGTGCACAATCATTGAACGTAATACACAAAGATTCAGTACTATTTGGGTTAACTTTAATAGTTGATCTTTTGAATCTATTAAAATACTTGTAATAAAATGTTTTTGCAGGTTTTACTGTTTTCTGTTCTGTTCCTGCTTTGGCCATGGCATATCAAAGGCCTCTTTCTTTCTTTTTTCGTCCTTTTTATTTTATTTTTTTAAATAGCCAATAGCCTGTAGACACACTACCAGGGTTGGGGGTCGGTGGGAGCATTCTTTTTTTTTTTGTATATTACATAAACTTCCTATCTTTATTCTAGACATTTTAAAACATTCTGTAATACAGGCCTTGGTTTTCACTTTACACATCTCCCATTGGTCAGACAAAACAGTAAGTCCCTCCCCCAAACTCACGCCATTGGTTAAGGAACTGTTGTTGGGTCAGGCTGGGCAGAAAGCTCAAATAAACAGAGCAACCCTTTTTGGGAGCGTTCTTATTTTGAAGCATTTGATTGGACACAATATTGTGTCGTGCAGGATGAGTCATCAATATTTTTGATCCAGTTTCCCAGAAGTTACAAACATTTTTAAGTGTGTCTTATCTCCTAGAACGTATGTTTAGGCGTACACTAGCATATTTATGACTTCATTTATATTTTATAAGCTCTGTGAAAGTTCTGATTGATTTAACCTTGCTTGTTTTATTGTGTAGGCCTCTAGACCTACTCTCAAACTATGCATGAAAACACAAAAAGACATGATACAAACAGTATTAATTAAAATGATGCACAGCACAGTATTTTCAGACAGTATTATTCATCTCGAAATTTATAAACATTTTTATAACTCTGAGCAGAGAAAACAAACCGTTTGCCTGAGGGCAGCGAGGAAAGTGGGAACTGGCTACAGGGTCATTTGTCATCTCTGTATAAAGCAAAAGCCTCCAGGACCTTCATACTGAGACACACTCATATATAAGGACTTGCTCACAGTGAGAGGATCCTGGAAAGCAATATACAACAATTCTCATTCAGACAAAGCAAGAGACTGCCGCCTATTAATCATCTTAGGCCTGGACAGAGAACAGCAGATTTTCTTTGAGCATGTCACCTATTGTCAACCTCTTTATGGGATTTGGAGGAAATGGACTTCCTGCGCTCATTTTATAGTTGAACGATCTCACCTACAAAGGTGAGGTTTAACAAGAACTTATGAGCCTGCCTGTGTGGGGAACATAAAGTTTGAAGGGAAAATTCTCCAAGAGAGGTATAAGGCCATTCGGGGTTGGATTAATAGAGGATCTGGGGTGGGCTACGCCTCAATTTTCTCAAAATTAAATTTATTAAAATTATTATTGTTAGCAAAGTGACACAGGATTCGTGTTATTCATATTCATTTAGGAGTGAGTATGCACATCTACATCCACATTCGAACCAGTGATTTCATGTCATGTTTAAATTCGTTTGAGTTCGTTTAATGTCGGTATGCGATAATCTTGCAATTTTTTATCAAAAATGAGAATTGTCCATTTTATTTTTTAGTAAGTTTAATTAGTCAATTTTACTTATAATGAACTGATGTTATTACGATCTCAAGCATAAACAAAATATTTGCCTTCAGGCTATGTATTTTTATGTACGCAGAAACAAGTTGTCATATAGATTTGAAACATACAGTATGAACTAACAGCAACATTGGAGGCACAGACAGAACAGTTGAACACTGCATATCAAAGATCGTCTCCTGCAATCTATAATTAATCGAATCTCAATCGATGGCATTTTCTCATTCTACCATTTGTCTTATTATGTCCACAGTTTCATCAAGGTACATAGTAACACTGCCAAAAATGAGTCAAAGTTTTGCTAAAAATCCGTCAAAGCTTTTGTTCACTCCAAATTGTTCTATTTTTTAAAGTTTGTAATGGAGTGGATTCTACAATGTCTCTAACGAGAATCAGTGTGTGCTAAAAAAAGCCCTAGTGAGCCAATTAAACCTTACAGAGCAAATAACAAACATAATATAGCATGCGTAACAATCTCCACATGGAGTGCATGACTTCAGTTAACTAATAAATGTTTTATCAAACCATTTACACTGCCTTTTCAATAGAGACTCTCTCTGCACTAGCCTACTGAACTTTTCATAGTTTTTCTATTTACTATTCTGTCTGTGTAGACTGAAATATTGCTCTGAACATCTGAGCCACTTATCTTGAAGTTGATCTGTGAATTGTGATACATGGTTTCTTATCTTATATATTAAGTTTGTAACGGTGTTTTACCCTTTATCTTTCAGCAGCCTTAAGCAGAATATTAAAGAAAAAGTCAACTTGACCTTGTTTTATGGCATGCTCGTAAAGCAGAAAGACAATTAATTTACCATTGGAAGGCAGAGACATGTTATATAGCCTACTTGCCCTAAGTTTTAATTGTTGCTTCATAAATCAGGGTGCCGCCTGATTGGGATAGCTTTGATAGAATTGTTGGGTGGGAGGACCAAATCTAGGCTGTTTTATGATGATTTTGGTGGGGGTTCATATGTTTTGGTATCCAGTTACCTATAAGCTATAACTTTTTGTGTTGGTAAAAATGAACAAAATTTAAATTATGAGATGCTACATCAAGCCTATATTATTTATAAGTGTGTTTTCGAAAGTAAATAGGGTACATACCTCACTCGCCCATGCATGAGTCTCTGCCTCGTCATATCCGTAAATGGAGAAAAGCTACTTTGCCTCATGATTGGTGTGTGGGAGTGGCACAGGTTAGTTGTCACAACCAGCGACATGGATGGAGCAGCTATCGAACACCTCCGTGGAATCGCCCGTTTAAAAACGACAACACACCGAACAGAGGAGAGTCTGCAGGCAAAAAGAGAACGCGACAGAGTAATAAGACAAGAATCAACATTGGCTTGGCTTTTCAGAGATAGCGGGAATTGAGGGATTTGAAATGAACGACACGGTATTTTATTGAACAGCTAACGTTATAATGCATGCAGTTTTGTTTTTTAACCGTCAGAGAAAAGGTTGCATAGTGTACCCATAGACTGTAAAAAATGAGTGTACCTCAAAAGCAAACATAAGAAACCCTACTGTAGCAAAAATAAATTTGAATGTCCTTGTAAGTCATAGATAATTCAAGGACTTTTTGTGATCACATTGCTCATTCCACCCATATGTAAGGTTCATGTGGAGAGTGAATCACCAGAAATCACATTGAATTACAGCTTCTCTCCAGTGTGCCCAGGGCTACACGGGATATATTATGGTTAAAAATATTGAAATTCATTTGATCGTAGAGCATAGATAGGGTGAAAACTCAAAAAACGATTCTAGGTCAAATTGTTGTTCAGTGTGTGGATGAATCTGCAATAAGAGGACTTGAGAGAAGTGTTATGTTTAATGTGAAGTTAGATCTTTTTTTTGTGTGTGGAATGGAGAATGTTCAAAAGAATCCATGATCAAAGGGCAAGAGAAAAGGAGAAGTTTCAAAAGCAGATCTTCATGTCTACTTCAGACAAACAGGGCAGTTTTGTGTTCTCGTGTCAATACAGGGCAAGCATGTATTCGTTTTAAAAGCTAAAAAAAAAGTGTACATACTACTAAATAGACTATGCATTTTATAACATTGGCCTTAGGCTTAGTCTACCTTAAAAAAATGTCAATGGTATTTGAAAAAAAACCAATGAATGCATTTTAAATGAAATCATTCTGAAACCCTTTTTTACAGTGTGAAAGAGAACATACCTTGTGATATGCAGTAAGTATTTTGGTAGAATCTAGTAACCATGGTAACTCTTTGTATTAGGTATATTTTTGTGTAAGATATTTGAATGAAACAATTTTTAAACATCACAGTTCGGAATACTATGCATAATAAATTCTATTGTTTTAAATGTTCCCAGTCTGGCAGTCAAACCTCCGACTGGGATCTGAAAACAGATGATTAACTTATTTATACTTAATCTTACCTTAAAGTATCCCGTTCATTCCCTGTGGTAGTGCTAATCACTACCGATGCGATATATTTTTGGCCACAGCCCTGCTTTCTTGGCGCTGTTCCGAGTTGGTTTTCCTGCGTCCTGTTACTGTTTAAGGTCCCCCAAAGGCAACTCTAAAAAAATTCTAAACACATTATAAATGTCAGAAATCTATTGCTAAAGCATATTACAAAGACTGTGACCTGTGAAGTACTGAAATGTGGAGTTAGACCGCTAAACAGTAGACCTCAAACTTCGATGACGCACTGGAAAACTTGAGTTCCTGGACACGCTGCTACGTGATGACGCACTGATGCTGGCCCCGCCCCTAATTCGGCGCTCAACTGTCAGCAGTAGTAACGTTACTATTAATTTCTACAGCCTTCAGTTTGCTAGCTAGCTATACCTTCATGGTATGCTACTACCTGGATGCGATCCTGCGAAAACGATCATATCAAGAAGAGATGGATTCATTTTGTGGAGAGCCATCTTGATGGAGAGCTGAGGATCACCGCCAAGGTCAACACCCGCCTCTGACTGTAGTGATCATGGATGGTTGTATAAAGGTTCGTCGGAGAAAACTTTACTTGCCGGCTTTTTTATCATTCAAAATTTTATTAAAAAAAAAAAAAATTCTGTGGCTTGACAAACTCTGAACACATACTTTAATTAAGCAGCGCATAATCATCTTTCGGCCTGCACACGAAAAGAGCTGTTCTTGTTTGAATAAAATTGAATAAAATAAAACTATGTATGTGTTTTAGTTCAAAAATTATAATAAAAAAGTGTTTAAACAAGCTTAGTTGACCATTGACTTCCCATAGTGGGAAAAAAACTATGGAAGTCAATGAGTGCTGTCAACTGTCTGGTTAGCTAACATTTTTTTTTTAATTTCTTCTTTTGTTTTCAACAGAAGAGAGAAACGCAACTGATTTGGAACAACTTGAGGGTGATTAAATTATTAGATTAAAATTTTTGGATGAACCATCCCTTTAATAAAAAATACATTTCTCCCCGTCGGGGAATCGAACCCCGGTCTCCCGCGTGACAGGCGGGGATACTTACCACTATACTAACGAGGAGTGAATACTGATAAAATGTGGGCATTTAAAAAAAACGATGGAATAACGTTTGGAAGTCTGAAATTAATTTCCTCATAAAAGAAATTCATAACTTCGAACTCTGATTGTGGATTCGTTATAATTCAATTCTATCAATCAAGAAGCGTCGTCTACTATTTTCCTGAGAAATTACTGTCTGATCTTGAGACAAAGTAAAACTAAAGCGCCACCTGCTGGATTGCAAATAATGTATATTTTATTTTTCTACTCAGATTAAAGACAACAAAAACGAAATAATGATCGTTCCACTTTATTGTAACTGTGTCTTCACATTACAGAGAAATGGCTTGCATGTATAAGGCCAAGAGTTACTGTGGAAAGAACGATGTAATGAACAGACAGACTCCAATGGGGATGCTAAGACAACTGTGAAAATTATTGGATGTGAATTGTGTGGGATAAAATCACAATACAAAAAAAGACATCCATTCAAGACTCATTTACAGTAAATGTCATGTTTGAGATTAAAAGTTCTGAATAATAATCACTCAGGAGTACGTGCAAGGTTATCTGTATAAATGTTCTGGGGAGGGTTACATTTCAACCAGTGATTTGGAAATTATATAACCATTGGCCCTTAATCTGTAACAGATTACCAAGTCAAATTAAGTCCAAGTGTGTATGTAGTACATACAGCAACAACTCCAGCACCTGAACGTAAAGCACTTCACGTATCTTAAAAATAAAGCACATCAAAGTCCCTCATGCCTATAGTAGCTCAAATACATACAAATTGGTGATACATGAATGCCCACTACAGGTCCTACTGAGGCTCCAATCTCCCATGTACCATAGTTTTTGGACAAAAGCTACGACCCTTTACAACATCATCTTCCTGTCTGGGTGCTCAGAGCGACCCGCCCTCTGATGCCTCACTTCCAGATGTTTGCTCTGGACTCGGTCGAAGTGCTGGAGCAGTTCACTGTAGTCGATGTGCGGCTGCGCCAATCGTTTGTCCTTGACCGGTGCCTTTGGGTGATCTCTGGAAAATTAAAACACGCAAGAACAGGCCGACTATTCAATCTGGAAGATATCAAACTTACTAAGTACTATGAGAACAGACCAACTCTTGATTGTTCAGGTGTGTTTCTGGTACTTACACGGTCCTCATGAGTTCAGGGTTTGGCACACAGCTGAGCCGGTGCGAGAGGAGCTGGAACGCCTGACTCTGAGGAAGCAACATCAACAGGCCGTACAGAGCCTTGATGAGATACGGGTTATGCTCTACATCCAGAAGCTGGAGACGAAGGTCTGCAAAGAGTGAGTGTTAATGTGGAGGAGAGACAGTTTGAGAATATATGAGAAACAGTCTGAGAAACACTCACAGGTGAAGATGGGGCTCTCGATTAGCTGCACGAGTTTATCCACCTCCATGAGGAAGTCCACAGTTACCTCCAGATCTCCGCTGATCAGCTCAAGTAAAGGTGTTTTTTGGAATTAAAAGAAGGACGGATGAAACTAGCAAAATATGAGTCATTCTGTAATAGAAAGCTATATTATAGACTGTTTACAGCAAGGATACAATTTCTGGATGAGGTCGTAGGCGTGTCGATAGTTCTGGGTCAGGAAGCAGAGGGACACAGTGGCCACTGGATTGTGACACCAAGAGCGATAGAGGCAGCAGAAAAGAGCACAGCTTTCCTGAAGGGTAAAAAGTAGAACTCAATTTGACTGGATTTCATGAGGTGTGTTGGGTCTGTTTTAAAGATTCTAGACCTTTAGCAAATGTTACCTGTGTGTGCAGGTCCTTGAGCTGGTTCCGCAGCTGGAACAGTTCGGCTGAGGTAAGCAGAATAGTGTTAAGTGTCTGCACCATAGTGGAGGCAAACTTCAGATCTTCCTCCTTGAGTAAGATGTCCGCCATTGAGTGAAATATGTTCTCCGCGTGCAGGAGGAGACATAGCTGCCTGTTAGGAAGTAGAGGAAACTCGTTAAAACAAGTGGTGTCCTTGGATTACTACAATTCGCACAGGTTTAAATCTTTGAGAAACTAGTTTTCGTTTAAAGGAACTAGGACGGTTTTACCTGATAATGAAGGCCCCTCTTACTTCTAGAAGTTTACGCTCTAAACTGAAGCGCTTGAGCAAATTAATCATGAACTTGTAGAAGTATGAGTTCATGCTGGGAGTTGAGGGAGACAAGTCTGTCATCTTAGATCCTGTCAAATAAAAAAAATGGTTTGATTTCATTGATTGTTATTTGTATTTTCTGGTTTATAGCCAGATATAAATAGTACCAGGAATTGGGTACCCACCAACCACCATCGGCTGTCCATCTTGGACCCCACCTGGAATATGGAGCGCTGTTTTGCCATCAGAGCTGTCGCACAACCCAGAAGTGTCCGTCTGCCCAGCAGGTGAGGAAGCAATTTCTGCTAAAACCTCCAAGTCTTTTAAAATCACCTGTGAGACATTTATTCTTTAAAATGGCTTCCGCATTGGTAGATCGGCACTGAGATGATTGGAAGTTGTGATGACTTACTTCATCAGACTCGTCTGATAGTGTCTTCAGTAACATGGGGAACAAACTATCTGTGTGCTTGAACATCTGCCATGGACATACAGTGGAATTAATCACTTTTAGCACTCCATGTTTTAGTATTACCTTCATATTTAAAGGAATAGTTCACCCAAAAATGAAAATTCTGTCATCATTTGCTGAACACAAGGTATTTTGTATTTTTTTCCTACTATGGAAGTCAACGGGGGCCGACAACTGTCTGTTTGCGTTGTGTTCAAAAGAAGAAAGAAACTCATACAGGTTTGAAACAACATGAGGCTGAGTAAATGATGTCAATTTTCATTTTTGGGTGAACTATCCCTTTAAAAGGATATTTAAAGAAACCTTGCGAGGGGTCTTGATGTACAAATGGTACAGCCACTTCAACACAGCGATTCGAGTCATCATTCCAGTGGATGAATCGTGTAAATGTCTGTCCAGTACTTGCACTATGCCATCCAGATCCAGATTTACCACAGACCTGTCAGAACTACACCACACACATAGTGTAAATTAGAGACCTTGCAGAACTAAACAGTGGCTTCTGATGTTGTAAACAATTTGATGTTGCATTTATTCGGAGTAAACTGCTCAGGGTTAAAGCTACTGGTTGACTTCTCTATTACAATTAGTTAGAGCCAGACCGATTTATCAGCAGGCCGATATTATCGGCCGATATTAGGCATTTTCCAAACGGTATCGGCAGTTATAATGGCCGATAAATGAATATTTCAAAAATAAAATAAAAACGGACAAAACACGCTTCAACCATGTCATCAGTGTTGGAGTTGTATAGTTTGTCCACCAGAGGGCACTCTACACCGTCCCTGTTGGCAACACTCGTGTATAACCCGCCACACATCCTGCTGATCCAGGTTGCAGGTAGCTTATAAGGCAATGTAGGGACTATTTATTATTTTATTTATCAGAACTTTAATATGTTCCTCTCTTCTGTTGTGACAATAAAAGAAACAAGTTTCTCTTTAAAATGCATTAGCATATTATTTTAGTTAAAACTCATAAATAACTACAAATAACTAATGTTAGGGAAATCTGTTAATGTTTTGTTGCGCGTTTCTAAAAAAATTAATTAATTAATTAATTAAAAAAAATATCGGCCGATATATCGGAATTTCGGATTTTAAGACCTACAAATATTTGTATCGGTATCGGCCTTCAAAATCCTTTATCGTTCGGGCTCTGCAATTAGTATTAATTAATGAACTATTTCCTATGTTTAATGTGTTGCATCTTAAAAACAGAAAGACACACGGTGTTTTCTAGTCAGTGAATGTCAAAAAGTACCTTGCTGGAGTGAAGAAAGAGATGTTGCTGAAACCTACAGACTCCTGAGACTCATTTAGGGAATCTAAAATCAGAAACAGACATATCAAATCAAAGCAGGCAAAAGTATTACACTATACTTACCACAGGATCTCATAATCCTCCTAAAATTATTCTAATATCATGTTTATAATTTCTTATGATCGATGATGAAAAAATGGGAACTATGATACATTTTTTTCATGAATAACAAGTTCAAAAACACAGTATTTGAAACTATATTTTTTTAGAAAATTGTAGACTGTAAAATGTCCATTTTAATCAATTTAATGAATTCTTGACCTAAACCGTGTAAATAAAAATACCTATTTAGAAAAAATGAAGCAGCATGTGCAAAAAGAAAAAGTTTGGATGCATTGGCCGGGAATCGAACCCGGGCCTCCCGCGTGGCAGGCGAGAATTCTACCACTGAACCACCAATGCCTTCCTGTTGCCTCCATGTCGCCCTCTGGCTTCCAAAGTGAGCCCCCGTCAAAGCCAATTTCTATATTTGACCACTAGGTGGCATGTTTTCATCCAGAGAATTCTACCACTGAACGACCAATGCCTTCCTGCTACCTCAACGTCGCCCTCTGGCTTCCAAAATGAGCTCCCGTCAAAGCTAATTTCAATTTTTGACCACTAGGTGTCATGTTTTCATCCGTCCATTCCTCTCATTGATAGCCAGGGGGCGATATTGTCTGTACAGATATGCATTGGTGGTTCAGTGGTAGAATTCTCGCCTGCCACGCGGGAGGCCCGGGTTCGATTCCCGGCCAATGCAGTCAAATTTTTCTTACCCCTTCATCTCATGTTTCTTCCACAAATATAAATAAATAATTACAAATATAATAAAATGTACCAAAAAAATAAAAAAAAATATATTAAAAACATGCCATTTAGATCTCCCTCTTTCTTTAGCGTCTCATCACTTGGAGGAGAAGTTTTGGTCTGGGATTCTTCATCATCTTCATCATCTTCATAGGTCACAAGCTTCATCAGGCTATGATTGCATGCACTGGCAGCCTCTTTAGTACCTGGAGAGAGTTTATTGAGGAAATAAATCTGAAACACATTTAGCTGAATCACACAAAACATCTAACATAAAATGCATCAAGTGCTGAGACTGAGAGTATATGCAAACGCAGTGTAGGATACTCTTTTTGCGGTCATCATACGAAAGGCAAGGCAGGACTGCTGTCAGTATGCCAGAGGAATATGGCAGTACAACTCTCCCGGCAAGCTGGATGAATTCCCTCATCCATGTCATAGACGTCAACTGGATGAGATCGTTAGCTGCAGAAAGACAAAATAGATAATTACACTACTTACAGTACGTATACACTCCTTGTGTGTATTAACATCCAACTCACTGGATTTTGATTCATCAGACACTTGACAGTGGATGACTAAGATGTTTGCCATTTCTGCAAATTTGACACTGGAAGGATTCTTCTTAATTTCTTTCAGGAATTCCCCCAAAACCACCTCACACCTATTGAACAGCAACGGTAAATGCTCTTTAAAAATGAGAAAAGGGAACAGAAAAGAGGAAGAGGGAGAGACAATCTCAGGTAAAGGTTGAGATGGTGAGACATACATCCGCCTGATCTCTTTGCTGCTGTCTCCAAGAATCTGGAAGAGACCGTCAAGAAATTCGGGCAGATAATCCAGGAGGTTGATATCAGGAACTGACTCCAACACGTGGATCTGGAGCAGAGTCAAACCGTCACAGGAAGTCTCAAAAGCATAATGCAACTATTATCAATGTTGTTATGAACTAAGAGTGCACAACTCACCCAGGAGATAATGAATTGGCGGGCATACTGGTTGTTTGAGTAAATTCTCTCACGCAACAGAGGGACAAAAGCCACTAGGTCAAATTTGTTGCTCTCTGTTACGATGTCCTTAAAATAAAAGACAAATGGAAGTCAGATTTTGTCACAATTTCACTATCTGATAACTGCTGAATCCACACGTTTCTCATCAAACTCGCCTTCAGAAGCCGATCCAGGAGCTCAGATCCACTCTTTACGTTTGGATCAGGATCTGCAGCAAGCTATAAAGAGCAGATCACATGTGAGGTGAGTCTGGGTCAACTCAACAAAAAAATGTAATAGTAGGAATTATGTTTAAAATGTCAGTTATGTCATCATTCATTTATTACTGTCTTTTAGAAAAGATTATAACTTGGGCTGTCAAACGATTAATCGCATCCAAAATAAAAGTTTGTGTTCACATAATTATTTTGGATATATAAATACACACACATGCTTGTATATATTTAAGAATTATTTTCATGTATAGATTAATATATAATTTTTATTATATATAAATATTTTAGATATATAAATAACTTTTTTTTTTCTTAAATATGCATACATGTGTGTGTATTTATATATATACAAAATAATTATACTCAGTGCACCCACATATATTATGTAAACACAAACTTTTATTTTGGATGCAATTAATCGCGATTAATCGTTTGACAGCCCTAATTATAACATGAATTTTTTTTACAGTTGTTAATTCGGTATTATTTATATGTCATTTATATGTATATTGTTAGTATGATTTCATTTTTAACTTTAGTTTAAATTTTGGTTTTAGCATTTTATAAGTTTGTTTTTAAAGATTTCTATTTAGCTTAAATTTATTTATTTAAAAATGAAAATTCTGTCATAATTTACTTGCCCTCATGTTGACATCTTCGGTAACTTTACGGTAAAGTTTTTGACCTAATATTAATGTTTTATTTCATTTCAATGGCCAAAAACGAGTTTCACTGAGTGTTCTTTTAGTTTTTTTTAAATGCATGTCTACATAGTTTTTAATTCATTTTTATTACACTTTTAATTTTAGGTAAATCATGGTAAACAAAAAGAAAATAAGAAATGTTATTGTTTAAGTTTTTTATAATAAAAAACTGTTTTATGGTTTTAATTATAAAAACCTTTCCTTTGATGACATCAACACTGCTTTTACCCCACAGAAATATTACTTTCTATTTAAGTACTTATTTTTACTGATTACTAAATTCTTCAAGACTAGCATGAAATACCATATGTGACTTAATTTTCAACCTTTCATGCGTGCATCTACACATGAAGGGGCTTCAGCTTACCTTGCTAAGCCCATCGAACAGCACATTGAAGTGGGGCAGCACTGCTCCTCTGGCAACCTTCACTATATTGTAAAGGGCTTCACAGGCATAGTAACGCAGACGGCTGTCAGAGTCATTAAAACAGGTGAGAACCGGATCAATGAGTTCCTTCAGGTACAATCCAGAATCCTGAGAAGCACAAAAGACAAGATTAGCAAACAAAATCACCATATTTCATGCATACTGAACGTCTAGCAGTCAATTTCAATAACCACCAATGAATCAAAGACGTCCTGTTTTGCACAGTTAGTTCACATACTTTTCCCAGGGCAATAGAGCATGCCGCCAGTCCAATGAGGCCTCCTTTTCGGCTGTGAGGGTGCTGGGACAGCGCAAACTCTGTGGCCAATATCTGTATGACATGTCTGATCTGTGCAGAGTTGTTCTGGGCTACAAATTCCCGTACAAGCCTGGCAGAAGAGTAAGGAAAAGCATTCTAATGATTCATTTGAAAATACTGACAAGGCTTCAAGACTACTTTTATTTATGTAATGGACACTGTTTGGACTATGGGCTATTGATCATAAGGGTGACTAATGAGATCATGTGGCATGTCAGATGACCAGCTCTCCATTGGGCAAAATAACAAATACCAATGACTTAGTACAGAGAGAAACGAACTATACATGGTAAACTACTGCATGCAGTAGAATGTTTATCAGTGCAATAAGAAAGAATACACAAGTCTAACAGGAAATGAATGCAAATACATGTATTTTGATCAACCAAATAATAGGTTATGACTCACTTTTCAATCTCAAGAGCTGCCACCTTCCTCTTCTCGTACAGTTTGTCGTTGAGAGCTCTCACAATGTTTGGTGTCAGTGGAGAAAAATCCTTTTCTGTGTTCATTTTTTCCAAGTATCTCAGGAAAAAATCTTAACTTACGCATAGGACACAATAAGTGTTAAAACTGATCTTTGCATACAACTCAGTGAGTGAATAAAGAGAATGTCATTAGATGACAGTTCGGTTAATGTATGACGGAATACATGTGTTAATGTTTCATCTAAGAGATTTTCGTCATCACACGCTTGTATTGTTACAAACAAAAAAGGCGCCCTAAAATCTATTTCCGAGGCAGAATATAATCACAAGCATCACTTATAAAATAACAGGACCTGCTGTCTACGACACTGAACTGGAAGCGGGGAGCAGATGATGATGAGCAGTTACAGCCAAAGCAGAATAAAAGCCCTCTATAACTTAAATACTTTAGAGCCGATGATCCGGGGGAAACGATTGTTTCTGTACAGAACATAAACCAGACAATTTTGTCCTCGCCAGTGATGACAGAAACAGATCGCAGTGTTTTTCAATGTAAGAAATTGACTATAGCCGCCATATATCCCGACTCACATGACTTCCTACAAACATCTACGGCTGGCAAATCGAGCTCCGATGAATGGATTTGTTTTGATTACGTCAAGAGTCACATGCTCTTTGAAAACACATGACTGCTGAATTCGGAACAGCATACTAGCTAGCATTACTTTTACTATTTCGTGCCACAGACAGATATGGTAAAAAATAATAATAATAAAATAATAATAATAAAAAGAAATTATAAAAATGGCTGAGCTTTTATTTCTTGAAAAAAGGTGGATGTGTGTATGTATGACCTAACATTATAAGTTATATTGTAAAGAATATGTTTATTAATTGTCAATTTATGTAAATATGTATGTAAATATGTATATATACACACACACATTTTTTTGTTTGTTTGCCTGTACCTCAAAAAAAAAAAAAAAAAAAAAAAAAAAAAAAAAGAATTGGTGGTCCACTAGTTCAACTCTAATCGTTCTCGTGTTACTCTAATATCATACACCAATCAGCAGGTGTGACTCATCAAATTCGTTTAGGGTTTCATCTCTTAAGTATTTAATCCATGTTAACTTCAATAGGAACCCTTTGACATGTAGACTAGGTTACTTGAAATTGCTATTTTCTAAAATAATTTTCCAAACGCTAATTTTTAAAAAAATCGAAAGAAGCATTTTGTGTCACAAAATGGCACGGTATCAGAAATCAAAGGTGTGAACGCCTAACTTTATTTTATTTGAGGTGAAATACAATATCAGTGTTTTAGTGTAAGATTTAACATGTAATGTTTCCTCACACAGGTGCTTCTGCATATTGCAGCCTTACTTTGTGCTGCTGGGAGTATTTCTGGTAAGGTAACTTAATGGAAATGGTGTCATCTCAATGAAGTGTAGTTATTAAAGCAATTTTTCATCCAGGTGAATGTGAGATATCACAATGTTCTGACCCGGCCACCTGCATTTTGTCGATGAGGCAAACTTGTAAATGTGCAGTTGGCTACTTCGGAGATCTCTGTGACGAGGGTAAAGGACAGTCAGCCTTGTTGAAAGTGACTGCTTAAACCAGTTTATTTGCTTAGATTGTTTAAATTTATCTCCCAGCCCCATTGCAAGTTTTGGCCCCATGCAAGCTTTTTGCCAAGTTCTAAGACTAAACCAGCCGTTTTCTTTGTCATGTTGTTTTAAATGGACAATTTTCTTTTCAAGTCGCAACAATGAATGTGACGTGTGGCAAAGACTTCATTTCCATCCTGGTGGATGAAGAGTATTTCAAATACTACAATGTGGGAGTTGAAGCGGTTCATTTGCCTAACGCCAGCTGCCGTGCCCATAGAGAGGAGATCTCTGGATCAGCTTATTTCACAGTGCACACACCAATGGACCAGTACTCTGCCTGTGGAGGTAAACCTCTGGAGGTAAAGTACTGTTTCTCATTAAAAAAAGAAAAAAAAGCATTTACATATTAAATATTACTAAATGGCATCTACTCTTCTTAACAGAAGAACATAACGCACATTGTTTACTCTTTAACACTGATGTCTGACCCACCCGTCTACGGAAACATTGTGAGAGATCCGATTGTGCACATTGAGTACAAGTGCATCTATCCATACATCCGCAGAGTTAGCCTGGCGTTTCCAATCATCTCTTTCTCTAGGTAATGCTCTGATCTTAAATTACATTGATAAAGGAAGTGTATTCAACTGATTTGATTGTTTTTAAAGTGAGAGAATGGTCAAGGTGGATGAAGTGGATGCCAAGGTGGAGATGAGTTTGTTCAAAGACCACACATACATTGAGGCTTTCACCAGCCCACCTACGATTAAGCTCGGGGATCAGATCTACGTGCAGATTCAAGTGACGGAGCCAGAAGACTTCTTCCATCTGAAAGTCAATGAGTGTTGGGCTTCACAGACTGCTCAAGCTAATGATAAGTCAGGCTTTAGCCACACACTGCTGGCAAACGGGTGAGATTGGAAATCGTTTTATCTTTAAATGGTAAATCCAAGACCAAGTGTCTCTAAATAGCATAACCAATTGGCAGTTCGTAACTTCGTAGCTTTGATTTGTTGGTTTGGGGAATTGATAAGGTGTGGACTCATTAGTAAAAGTCCATTATCAACAGTGTAGCGATGCATGAAGCATAAGTTTAATCCTAACCCTAACCTGATCCTAACCCTAGCCCTACCCAGCTCCACCCGCTGATCCCAAAACCCAGGGTTCCAGACTGCGACCATTTTTTGAGAATGTGCGAGTTAAAATTTTATGTTGTCGCGT
Organism: Cyprinella venusta; assembly: GCA_038021265.1. Lineage (NCBI taxonomy): Eukaryota > Metazoa > Chordata > Actinopteri > Cypriniformes > Leuciscidae > Cyprinella > Cyprinella venusta. Next base: position 15,421,778 of record CM075886.1, on the reverse strand, counting down.
ATGTGCGAGTGGACGCTCGCGCAACAGATCGCCGTTGTATCAGCTGCTGCAGTCCGTAACTTATGTTCAAAATGAACGAGTAGGCTACATCGTGAATCCATTTTCCAAACCGTATTTTTGACTTATGCTGAATCACTACGGTACGCCTATAAGTGTTTATATTCGGAGTATTTTATCCCGGGGTCGACTCGGATGCAGAGTTGCCCAGTGCCTGCGTGACTCGCCATTGACATTAATGGAGAGAAGTAGCTCCGGCTACAGTGTTCTTCCATAAGACACGTGCAGTTTAGTTATTGACAAACGTAGACGTCATGCGCATTGCACACTGATGGTGAAACGCGCCAATTACGAATTCACGAATTAAGGCGTATTAAGTATGTTTTTTTGTATTGTACCTGCTTACGTTCCAGTGATGGTGGAGCTCTATCTATTTATAACTCAACCCCTCCTCCCATTAGATAGATATATTAGCTGGACTTGGTCAACTCAACCCATAACATCCAGAGAGGGGGAGCTGGATGTCATATGGCTCTGCAGGGAGCACCACTTTACTTTTCTAATATTTGTACGTTTCCATACGAACCGCGTTGTATAATTTTGTATGAAATCGCCACCTTGTAAAATGGTTACTTTTGAGTTGCAATAATTTCCAAATAAATATTTCACCCTTCAGAATATGCCGTTTTCCTTTTTGTCTTTAAGGTGCGTAAAAGACAAAACGACTTCATTTGGAAACGGTACGGCACACTCTGCGGGAAGAAACGGTGAGGGTTCGACTGTCCGTTACTCGTTTGATATGTTTCGGTTTATACACGAGCCCCACAGTTTCTACCTGCACTGCACTGTGCATCTCTGCACACCTGAGGATGGATGGTCTTGTATTCCTGTAAGCATTTTTTTTTACCGGTTAGGATTTGGACAATCAGATTTTCAATTTTTAACCTGATCTGATTTAATTTTAGGAATGTAAAACTATATCTAAAAGAGAGGCTGTTTTAGAGGAGCAGGCTCAAGGCCTACTGTCTTATGGACCAATCAAACGAGAGCTACCAGTTTTACCCAAGATAAGTATGTTTATATATGGTGTTTAATATATAAATACCATATGTAGCAAATGCTTTATATAATGTTTGAACTGTTTGGATTCTCATTTTAGATCTCCTCACATTGGTGCTTCCATTGGGAGTGATTTGGACTCTGGGCGTCTTCCTTCTCATCCTTATCAGCTTCGCTAAAGCTGGAATAAGACGACACCTGACAAACACCTAAATAAAACTCAAAGCTACTTCAAGAACACAAGCTAACTATTGGAATGGTAGTCCTGCGTGGACTATTCATGAGGGGCCCTTACACATTTTCCTATATGCTCTGTCAAGAAAATTCTGTTTTTGACTTAAAATAAGCTGTAATGTGAAAGATACTCAGAGAGACGCATTTTGATCAACCAGTGCTACTATTGTTTTTTTGTTTGTCTATCAAACTTTTTACAGTACTGAATATGGCCAACAGATGGCAGTGAGAACTAAAATTGGAACAAATTTGCTTAATGTAATTTTTTTGTTCTGTAAATAAACCAACCGATTTCTCTACTGTACCCCTCATCTGTATTTTCTTTTTAAATATGTGGTTTGTGTATTATAAAAGCAAACACATTACTGCGAAACTGGGCAGGGCTTCGGGTGCGACTGCGTGCCGTAGATCAGCATGAGATTCAGATGAGATTTCATGCTCATATTTGGTGTCCTGCAAAAAAAGAAAAAAAAATATTGAGCATCACTCCGAGGACGCGCCGCCTGGTCCTCTACATTTCTTGATGGGTTTCCAGGCGGCACTTACTAACGTCAAACATAGACAACAATGCAAATATCAACAAGTAGTATTTTATTTAATATTGAGTAGGTGTAGCAGCTGCTCATGCTAATGTTGTAGTTTACATTCTTGCGCGCGCCACTGGAGACCGTTACGAACTGTTTGCACGAGGGAAAACTTGACCGGAGAAGAGAAACGTGTGCTAAATTGGTGGATCTATTGTAGTCCGAGAAGATGTGGTAAAAGACTGTACAATCTCTCAGGTTTCCTTTAAGCGGGGAGAAGGTTGTGTGTTCATTTTTCATTGCTGTCCCGGGAGTGAAGAGATGTCAGCCCGCAGGAGTAGATCGCATCGCTCCCTGAGACCCATTAGTATTATTTTCATCCTGCTGTTTGTCAACATTGCTGGAACAGCTGCAGAAGAAGAAGCTTTCAACGCAGAGGTTTGTGGACTAACTCGTTTTGAGTGTTGGACAAAAATACGCTAAAAAACGGTGTGGCTTTATTATATGTTAATGGCTGTATTTGTTGGTGCTCAGGATTAAAAATGAAAGCACCGTCGAATCGATTATTCGCATCTAACAAGTTTTGATATATAATATGTGTGTGTGTGCGCGCGCGCACAGACGCGCGAACACATATAGATAATGTAAACCAAAACTCATGTTAGATACGAATAATCTCGATTAATCGACTTGACAGCTTTAGAAAATGAGTTTTAGGTTCAGTTTAGGGGAAAAGGCATCACATTTAAGAACACTTTACAATTGGATGTTTTTTATGACATTTCTATACTTTTCACTTCTCAATCGGTTATTTAAATATCGGATTTAAATAGCCATTCACTCTAAAGTGAGAAATGCAGACAATTTACAATCAGACATCCCAAAACTAAGATGAAAATATACGTATGGTCATATAAATAAGAAAAAACTTTGAATAAAAATGATACTGTATAAATAACAGAAATTATTATTATTATTATGAAAAATATTAATAATGGATATAGCCTTTTCTGTCATAGTTTATTGATCATTCTTTTGCATCAGAAAGCATAAAATGGATCCAAACTGCCGTAGGAACCATGGTAGGAACCGGGGTTGGGGGGCATGTGTCCCACCCCAAAAATTGCATACCTAACCTACCTAATATCACATACCTACCTTTTTTGTAGTTTGAATAAATAATAAACACAGCAGTTTTGACTCTTCTCCACTTTTATCGCACATTAGATCACTAACTTCCAAACACCCGCGGCCGCGGCCGAAGTGCGCACGACCCATCTTATCTACGGCAAGCCCCGAGGGGAAAAAACTAGCGCTTATACATCATTACCGGTATTATAGCAACAGACTTTGTTCGATTATGTCATTTAAAAGTCTGTTACAATAATAATAATAAGATTTTGACGACAGTTACACTATATGGAGACAGTTGAGAAACAATACTGTTTTTACAGTTTTCAACAATAATTGTCATTATTGAACCCTTGCACTTATTTTGTTTCTGATTTCTCAGTTTTGTCATTATTTTAGCAAATAATTTATTTTTATATATTTTGAGACGAGACGGTTTGTTTTAAGAAGTTTCAAAGAGTTAGTAAAAAGAGTAAAGTAAAAGTTTTTTTTAAGTAGGCATCTATTTTTTATGAAGTATTTATTTTGTATTTAAGCTGTATTCATTTATAATGCATCACCATTGCATGACATTTGTGTCAATCAATCGTCAAGCACAGGTGACTTCGCGTAGTGGGAGGGGGCCCCAAATCCAATTCAGCTTAGGGCCCCCAAAAGGCTCAGACCGCCACTGCATGTACCACATCACCAAACTGTATATTATTATTATGGTGGTGGGATAGACGTTGATTCATAGTTGCCAATATGTCCGACATTATCTGTGTCTGTTGTTTCCTAAAGTCATGGCTGAGGACATATGGGTACCTGTCCCAGGCTAGCAGACAGATGTCCACCATGCAGTCAGCCCAGATCCTTTCTAGCGCCATCAAGGATATGCAGCGCTTCTATGGCCTGGAGGTTACCGGACACATGGACTTGGCCACTCTGAAGTATGATTTCCTCTTATTCAACTGCCTATGAAACAACAGATTCTCAGTTTTTTTTAATTGTGTGGAGTTAACTGAGAAAATTGAAAGTCTTATAAGTTACTGTCCTACAGTATAACTAGTTATTCGACAAAAACATATACAATAATTACTAAAACTTAAAATAAAATTAAATTGAAAACTCAAAATATATTTTTTTAAAGCACATGGTATATGCTAGTATATAATTAATACTATAATAACACTGTTTATACTTATTTTAAAATAATAGAGATAATAATTTTAAATAAGTTTTTTTAAATTATATGTAACTTATGTTAAAATATGCGTGTGTGTGTGTATATATATACTGTATATTACTGTATATAATGGTGTTTTTTTTTCCAGGGCCATGAAAAGACCTCGCTGTGGAGTGCCTGATCGTTTTGAGGAGTCAACGGAGCGAGGTGCTCGGCGTAAGAGGTACGCACTTACTGGCCACAAGTGGGATCAGGACAAGCTGACTTACAGGTGAATGAAACATCAACACAAAAACAAATTCAACTTACATTGATCACAATAACAATGACCAGAAAAAACCCCATCTTTATTTTCTACTCAAGTATTCAGAACCACTCACCCAAAGTTGGCCAGGAGCAGACCTATGAGGCTATTCGCAAAGCCTTTCGGGTATGGGAGAAAGTAACGCCTCTGCGGTTCGAGGAGGTCCCATATCATGAGATAAAGAATGGCAGTGAGGGGCCTGACATAATACTACTGTTTGCCTCTGGGTATCATGGCGATATGTCTCTCTTCGATGGGGAAGGAGGGTCTCTGGCACATGCTTTTTTCCCAGGTCCTGGAATGGGAGGAGACACACATTTTGACATAGACGAGCCATGGACCTTGAACCAACGGGAGGGCTCAGGTGTGAACAAATTTCTGCTACTTTAAAGAAAATTTACTTTATATTATCTAAGCATTTACTTTCTCACAGAACCATTAGATGTTGGCAACATTTAAATGTCTTAAAAAGTTAACCCTTTGTTTTTTCTTTGTATAAGATGTATTAATTTGGCTCACTGTTTTTGTATGTGGTTGTAGGTGTTGACTTGTTTCTGGTTGCTGTTCATGAGTTGGGTCACGCACTGGGGTTGGAGCACTCCAAAGACCTTTCCGCCATCATGTCGCCTTTCTACCAGTGGATGGACACGGAAAGCTTCTCATTACCTGAAGATGACATAAATGGCATTCACGAGATCTATGGTAAGCTAGTCTAATATACCGGTACTTCCTGTTTCAGTTAATTTATCTTACTGTCCATTACAGTTAGTAGAGTTAGATCCATAATATAAATTCACATTCATTTGTGTGTGTGATGCAGCTTTTACAGAACAGTTCTATAAACGAGAGGTTAATATTGAGATACTTACATTTGAGAACCAATATTGACAGTTACTTTGTCTCTTTGCCAACAAATAAGTTCCAAACAAAGCAACAACAGAAATAGCGATTAATCATTTGGCAGCCCTATAAAGAATATTTTTGTTGTTGCTTTGCATGAAATTTTATATCACATATGTGAGTGATTTACTTGAATTGTAGAAGATTGAATGAATTGGTTAAAGGGATACGCCACCCAAAATTTCTTTCTTCTGCTGAACACCAAGGAAGATATTTTGAAGACCGATTGTAACTTTGGTTCCAATCTTTCTTCAAAATATCTTCCTTTGTGTTCAGTAGAAGAAAGAAACTCATACAGGTTGCAACAACTGAGTGAGTAAATGATGACATACAGTAAGTTTCATTTTTGGGTGTAGTATCTCTTTAATTGAACGATTCAATAATTTGCTCATGATGAAAGTCACTTGTTTTGTTCAGTAATTCTGAATGAATCATTTGAGTGAAGAATTAGTGTTGTTTGTCTGGTGTAACATTGAAACCTCCAAAAAGAGGTAAAAACAAGGTGAAAGTTTGCTGTCAGTGTGAATTCCGCTTTTATGCATAAGTCCAAATGACACTTTTGCAGTCAAGAATGTGTATCTGATGTAGCTCACAATTTAGTTATCCACATATTTCTATAGTATGAGCTTGAGACTTCAGTCCATTTGCATTGGGTTCTGCACCAACGAGTTTCTAAGTGTACGAGTCTGTTTTCTCCATTTGAAAGCCTTCCACTGCAGGCTGAATGAGCCTCATGGGCCTTCTGGAGCTGGATGGAAAAGTGTGACGTGTTCGGAGTCTATTCAGTGTGGAAAAGAGTATGATTAGCTAAGTGTGAAAATGCATTATGGTTTGGTATTTACAGGCCCTCCAGAGACTGTCATCACTCAAGCAACTCCCACCACAACCCTGTTTACAACCACTGCCGAGCCAGAGCCAACCACTACAGTGGCCCAACCAAAAACTACCAGACCCTCGCTGCAGCCCACCAATCCCTGGGTGCCTCCGGTCAACCCCACCCATAGACCCCGGCCCACAGCACGCTCGGATCAGGATGCACCTGACATCTGTGAGGGGAACTTTGACACGGTCACCATGCTGAGAGGGGAGATGTTTGTGTTCAAGGTTAGAACAAGGTTATAGTGGTTCTTGATAAAAACATCCCAGAAACTGCATAGTAAAGTGCTAAAAATCATATTGAACATCTTAGCAACTGCAATAAGAACATTTTAAAACAATAGCGATGTCTTTTGTTTGTTTTTGATAACTACTTGAATCAGTTTTCTGCAAGAACATGATGGTTGAAATTTTCCAACAAAGCATACAAATCCAGACATCTTTCTGTTATGATTAAATGAATGTTGTTTTACCTTTTCAGGGTCGCTGGTTCTGGAGGGTTAGAAGGAACCGGGTTTTGGATAATTACCCAATGCCGATCTCCTTCTTCTGGATGGGGCTTCCAGAGAACATAGACGCTGCCTATGAACGACATGATGGGAAATTTGTATTCTTTAAAGGTCTGAGTTATGAATTCAATATTTAAGAAATTAATTTTTGTGAGGTGTATTTTTAATGCAGTATGCAGTTTTGTTTCTCAAGTAGTTCTCTTTTTTAGGGAGGTTTACAGATTTACAGGGGGGTTTTTTTCTCCCAGTGAAGCTGCAGATGTGCATCTTGTTTGTATGAGAATTATAGACTATGACATCTTCAAAAATGACAACACCAAAATCATTTAATATTTCCTAGATATCAATCCTCTTCTCCTTTAAACATCTGTTCTTGCTGTAACAGCATCTTGAAGTCAAATTATGTCATTTGTAAAACACTCTGAGAAGGAAAGTCTGGCAGCGTCACAGGACTCCGTCTGCATTGCATCAGCTTCAACTCCAGATGCTGACTGCTCTGTTTTCATTCTGAGAGAAGAAACCTAGAGAAGTTTGCTGTAGGGAATGTGTAGTAGAAAGAGCCACAGTTATTGTCTTGTTTTTATGCAGATTGTGAGACTTCATGTTTCATTTGTGCATTTGCTTGAAAGGAAATTGGCTTTCATGCAACACAAACCACCTTTTGTGCAATCTCACTAGTTGAATAGAGAGCACTGTGATATCATCTCCCAGCCACGCAACCCCTCCCTTTCCCTCTAATGTGGCTCTTTGTGTTTTGTATCAATCCTGCAGGAAGTAAATACTGGCTTTTCAGAGAAGCAGACGTGGAACCTGGATACCCGCAGGACTTGTTTCGTTATGGTCAAGGCATGCCTGACAGAGTGGACACGGCAGTGTGGTGGGAACCATCTGGCTATACGTACTTCTTCAGAGGAGACAGGTAAACATGCCGAGCCCTGGTGGAAAAGGCCAGATGTGTCAAGAGGTTGGGAGTTAGATATCAACACAGCAGTCAATAGAACAACATATTTCATTTAAAGTTGTTTTAGAGTCCAGTTTGATCTGGGATTATCATTACTGCAATGTGAAAAAAAAGGTTTAATGTATTATTTTAATAAGAATTAGCATCGCTTAAAGACAAATTTAATACTGTATATAAAATAAAAACTAAAACAAACAAAACTATTAAATATACATAATCTGTATATATATATATATATGCCAGTGATTAATTAGTTGCATCTAACATAAAAAGTTTGTGTTAACCGTATATATGCTAAATGGGGTTAATCGATTTGACTGCCCTAATACAATGCCAAAAGTGCTGTCCGGCCTCAGAAAATCGATATCTACACCCTTTAGTCAAATAATTAATAACTTGTTTTAAAGCATAAGATTTTTTAAAGGACATTGCGTAGTTGCTAGCCTGGTTAAAGCCAGACCATTCTCAGTTGTAACTGAGTTATGATCTGGCAAAGCATCATAGACAAATCATTTCCAGAGTTACGTCACCAACGGACGTCGCGGGTAGACCTAAAACCAATCAGAGCGATGAAGGAGATGATGTATGCAGAGCGGCGGCCGGCGGAGAAAGATCTCCGAGTTTTGTTCTTTGCTCGTTTTTTAACAAAAAGGAAACGTTCAAATCGCTTAAAACAGATGCGATAGCTGATTCGAACGAGTGATGTTCAACGGCGGCATCCATCTTTGTAATGTAGGCTTCAAAATCCCAGCGCTGTCGTCATCGTGTAAAGCCCGCCCCAACGTTTCTGATTGTTGCCGCGATTTCGAAGGATTGGAAATGGCCTTGAATGAGCTCTTTGCCAGACTAACTTTCAGAGCAAATCTAAATTTGCCCGAAGTTGTCTGTTTTTTCCCTGGCTACGTAGTTCTGCTTCGAGTCAATTGTTTTATTTGTGATAACGCAATGAAACATGCCAAATTGTGCGGACATATATATATATTTTTTTGGCCAGGCTCTCATACAAAGAAATTATAAACACGTTTTTGTATATATATGCATTTTTTTCATAGTAAAACTAAACCTGCAGCTTTTGTTTACCCCTTTTTAGCTAAATAATTTTGTCAGATTAAGAGCTTAACCAAATTGAGTGTTTTGTTCCATCATATTTAAAATATTAAAAATATGTCCCATTATTGTTTTCTCTTGAAGATATTGGCGGTTTAGTGAAGAATCCCGTGTCATGGATAAAGATTACCCTAAACCAGTGAGTGTGTGGGGTTCCATTCCCGGCTCCCCAAAAGGGGCCTTCCTCAGCGATGATGGAGGTGAGTCAGGCTGGGGGGATGGGTGCCCGAGAAAATATCACAGCTAAATTCAAGAAAAACGAGAGACAAGTCCATTACTCCAAAGCCGAGAGGGAAAATGTGACCTCATTGCTGAAAAACTGGGGCGCAATTAGACCTTTGACTTGGAAATGTTCCGCTCTCACTTCTAATTTCACGCCATTGTTCGTGATCGTCTTTGGCACATCTTTTTATAGTTTTGGAATTCAGAGCCTGCCAACGATTGGCTAGCATCTCGTTTGATCAAACATTTGGAATTTTATATCATCATTAGTCACTAGTGTATTTATTTACACTAATTCCCATTTTAACTCTTTTCCATACAGCGTACACTTACTTCTACAAAGACACCAAGTACTGGAGGTTCGATAACAAGCGAATGAAGGTTGACGCCGGATACCCGAGATCAATTTTAAATGATTTCATGGGCTGCCGGGTGCACTTTGATGTGGAAACGAATGTAAATCCAGACCACCGATCGCCAGAGACAACCAACAACAGTCAAGACTCTGAAGACTCTGACGACAACAGAAATGGTGATGAAGAAGAGACAGAGGCCAAAGAGGACGAGGAAAAGGAAGTAGATGTTATTCTAAGAGTGAATGAGACTGATGAGCATATCATGACCCTCATCTTGGTGACTGTGCCTCTGGTTCTGGTGCTGTGCATTCTGGGAGTGATATACATCATAATCACCACACTTCAGAGGAAACAGACGCCCAAAGTGTTAGTTCACTGCAAAAGGTCCCTGCAGCAGTGGGTCTGACAAAGTTCGCACACTTTCGCTACCCAACAGCCAAGTATTTCTGCACATACACACCTTGTCATTCGATTGTTCATGGTGCTCATCCAATCAAAAACCCTCTTCCCAACATAGAATTTGCACTTTTTGATTGTTTTGTGCTCATTTCACGGTTGTGTGTGATGTTGCAAGCGAGTCGTCCGTCTGCAAGGTTTCTGTTTTCCCGTTGAGCCCGAACTGTTCAGTTGTACACTGTGGGAAACGTCGTGTGTATGAAAACAAGCTCAGATCAGCACATTTCTTTCACATCCTCTGCTAACCAGCCTCAATAATGGAGGAAACCGCAAACTCGGTGTCGAGTCCTTGCAGAAAGTGCAGGGTTAAAAGAAAAGCCAGGCTTAATAAATTGTCTCACGCACATTTAGCAGGGTTTATAGTCTCTTCCCTGTGGAGCTTGGCTTGCATTACACAGATGTTGCTGATTTTGGACTTTATGGAGAGAAAAAGGGGGATGGGGGGCTTGTAGCCTGCCAGCATTTCCTCTGCCTGAGTTCCACTGAGCGTGCCAAAGACAAGGAGGGGGAATTGAGGAGATTCGAGGCGTGGCTGTACTGTCACCATGACCTACATTCGCGCGCCCCTACTTCATTTTCCCCCCTCAGAGTTTGTCTTCCTGTGGGACTTTCCTCTGTTTTCCCCGCCACACTTCCAGTTGTGAGTTGTTTTGTTTTTGAGAGGCTATTCTGGCTTCGGATTGTGTCCTTCAGTGCCTTTCAAGGCTGAATCTGTGCCTTAATAGTGCAGACCATCACCACTGTGTTAGAAATATAATTTTTTTACTGATCGTCACAGGCTTTTCGTAGTAGTGCCACAGTTTGAGCAAAATTCTTTTCTTTGTCCACATGGCCTTCTGTGTTTTAAACCTGTGTCATTTTTGTAGTTTATGTCAATATGAATGTCTTTGTGGTTTTTGTAGTGCCAAATGAAAAACTCCCTTGACTATTAATTTGATGTTTTATTTTTGATTTGCATTGTTTTCTATTAACAGTTGAGTAAATCATGCAGGGCATGTATTGCTTTTTTTCACAGATATTATCTGGTATATAGCTTGCTTACAATAAAATGGAGTATACGGCTGTAAGTATGCCTTTTTTAACTTCCTCTACTGATTTTGTACTTCCTTTGTTTTGGTTTGAGAACAATTAGCACTTTTAAAAGTTGTTTTTATTCTAAGCATATCAGTTACGTATTGGTAGTGTTGTGTCAATGTTATTTTCCTGCTGTTTTGTGCTGAAGGTGCCAAATGTAGCTGTCCACCAATTGAACGATTTTTTAGAAAAAGCCTAAATATTTGAAATACTACAATTTAGAGTTATGTATGTCATATAAAGTGTTATTTTGACCATTATGGCTTGGAGAGGGCTTAGAAAAAATAGGATTAGGATATTTAAGTAGCCTTTATTAACGTGCCTTAGAAAACTTTTTAAGATATATCAGTAGTTGGTTTCAGTTAAAACACCTCAAACATGCATTTTAGTCAGGGCTAGGCTTAAGTCTTTTAAATTACATTTGCAAAGAATATTATGTAATACGCTATATAACCAAAATTATATATTGTGTAATCAAATATTTCTTGTTATTTTTAGCTTAGATTTTGCAAACTAACTAGTCAGGATGGCAGTTTAGCATTCTGATAGCCAATTAGCCTGCTAGCTTAACAGTTACCCTTCCCAAAAGTTAAATTATACATTTTTGTTTTAAAACGGCTACCAAAGCAACACCATAATTGAACAGTCTTAGCAAAATGTTACCCTTCGCAAATGTTACATTTTTATAAATCAATTAAAAAAACGCTATCCTAGCTACCTTTACGGTGAACTAGCTTAGCACACCACAAGCCAATTACGCTAGCACAGCCTGTAACCTATCCTTCGCCAATGTTAAATTCTAAATTTTTGTACGTTTACTTTTTTTTTAATTAGCCGTTAAACCTCTACTCTAGCTACCCTTTCAGTGAACTAGCTTAGCGTACCGTTTGCGAATTAGTCTGCATTTTTATACTTATATTGTTTGATCAGGCATTACAAACGAATACACCAGCTACGATTTCAGTGAACTGGCTGAATACACCGCTAGTCAATTATCCCGCTAATTTTGTTTATACCCTTCGAAAATGTTTAATTTGACTTTTTTTTATACGTATCATACATTTTTGTTTGATCAGGCATTACAAACGGCTAACCTTAAGGGTTTTAGGTGGACTTAAACGTTAGATCTAATTGTGAATGATGACACCATCAATCCTAAGATGCTTGTTAGAGTCAGATGGTGTAGTTACGACATCTACCAGCAGAGGCTAACATGATCAGCGGTTGAGGCTGCAGCCATTTTGGTGCTTTTTTCTTGACGTCAAACCTGTCAAATGCATAATCACCACAATAAGTTCAGACATTCTGTATTTTCCTCTATCTATGGGTATCTTAATCTTACTACACCACAATTACTTATAACCAGCTATGCCCTTCATTTCTCATTTTAATTATCAAAACAAACTAACAGGACCCCTCGCTTCACTCTCTCCACCAGTATCCTGTTAGAGGATTAGATGTCTCTTCAACTCTTTTCTACATTCCCACCAATCACATTCGAGGACACTGTGGTGACACTGGCCTGTGGGAGCTAACAAGAGATATGCTTTAGGGGCTTACCTGAGATCAGTTCATGGTTTGCCTGAAAAGGGCTGTGGTTTGTGTTTGCAAGGCAACAGCCTGCCCTTGATCAGTTGCACTGGCCCTTCACTGGTTCAGCGCTTATCCTGCCTTTATCTCATTATTGGATCTGCTGCCGTTTAGCTGCTCAGACCTGGCCTAGCAATGGGATTGGCTTCCAAAAGCAACAAGTTAGATGCGCTCACCCTTAAAAGTCAAAGAATCACAGTAACTGTGTTACTTGTAGCACTTAATTGGAACAGGAATAAATAGTTCACGTGCAGGATAAAGAGAGGCATCTTAAGCTAACAAAACTGTGATGTAGCATGATATAGCTTTTTTGGATGCTACTTTCTGCTAATTTCTTTTGCTGTCAGCTCTGATTAGTTAGCCTAATTACATAAATACCCAAATCTTACCAATTGGGTGTGAGAACGTGTTTTCTGTATGTTGCATACTTTTATTTGTAGCTTAGCTGCAGGGTTAATCTCAAGAGAGCGGAGCTGATGACGCAAGCTATGCTTCAGTGTGTTTAAATACCATCTAAAACTGACACAGAGCTACCGTAATTAACTATTATACTCAAAGCTCCTTCTAAATCATGTAGTTTACTTTGATCCACTCAATAAACTCTTGATATTGGCTGATGATGTTATATTTTAGCTGTGTGTGCTAATAAAAAACTTTTAAAAATGGTTTAATGTTCTGCCATTTTTTACCTGGGAAAGTAAGCATAATCACAGACCACCTTCATATCAAGTTTCACAAATAATTAAAAATGTAGACATTTGTTCATATAGTCAAAACTTTGACTGTACCTGGAAAACAGCTAGCCTACTATTGTTTTTAAGTATAATCTTATGTGGGGTAGCACCGTCCTTCAAGATTTAATCCCGTTTGCCCAGTCCTGCTTCAATCCTAATCCTCACAGACTGCTGAAGTCCGCTCTGGATGGTGTCAATCCCTACGGAATGCCCAACCACTGCTGAGCATTCAGGTAAGAAAACCCATATTTGATAATACCTGTTTTTTCCCCCAGAATCACTAAAATTATGAATGCTGATGTTGCTCTAGATCTAGAAGGGAGCAGTATTTTAGATCCGAATATGACAAATTGTATATATTAATCCTTTTTATCATAGGTAAATTTTAATTTCTAAACGTTTTAGCAAGTGGACTTACTTTATCCGATCAGGTTAGCATATATCCAGGGCACAAAAGGAAAGCCCAAAATGGCTAAACGCTAAGCTTTTAATGTTTGAAGCCATTAACGTTGAGTGGAACAACACTGACTCTTCTTCCTGTAAAAAGCTGCAAATATAGGGAAGGCTATTCCATGCAAAGTTACTTTACAGTATGCAACTCTTGCTAATTTCCTGACCAGTGATTTGTGATTAAAATTGTTATCTTTAAAAATATTTGGCTTGTACTTAGCACAATGGTAACATGAACTAACAAAACAATAGGTTTTCAACATTTATTAATTCTGCCCAATGTTAATTTCTAGAGTAGACTACCATTTCAACAATTGGGTCTGTAAGATTTTTCTGTGTTTTTGAGGAAGTTTCAAGTTATGCGCACCAATACAAGGCACAAGACACATTATGCACGGCTAGGCTGCATTTATTTGATCAAAGATACAGTAAAAGCAATAATATTGTGAAATATTTGTACAATTTAAAAAATGTTTTCTATTTTAACATATTTTTTTAAATGTAATTTATTCCTGATGGCAAAGATGAATTTTCAACATCAGTCTTCAGTGTATCATGATCCTAAAAGACATTCTAATATTCTTATTTGGTGTTTTAAGAAACATTTCTTATTGTTATTATTGAGTTTTTGTTGCTTAATATTATTGTGCAGACTGTAATAATTTTTTTTTTCATGATTTTTGATTAATAGAAAGTTCTGAAAAACTACATTCATTGTTCATTAACAAGCTCATCAAACCTCTTATGTTTGCAATGAATGTGAAAAAAACAACAACAAAAAAAACATGACATCATTCTATTTCTAAACTGGTTGTGGGGTTTCCCTGTAAAGATGCTCTATAGATTTGGATAAATAGGAACTTCATTGGGCTTTCCCTAAAGATGAAATCCTTATCCTAGAAACTAATCTCTTTGAACATTATGGACTAAAGCTAAAGCATATGAAGCATGCATTAGCTCTCAGCAAGGGTCCTGAGTTTTAGGTTAAGCTTGACGAGGATGAAACATAATTAACTGAAACTTGTTTCAGGTTAAGATCTACACTTACTCCATGATGATCAAATAATGGAAGTTTATGCCATTTTTTTCCATAGTCTATTCCATCATTACAGACACTATATGTATTTAAGAGATATTTATTGATTTAATAGTTTTATCCCCTTCTCTCAGGATGTTTAACTGGGTGGCGAAGGTCGTGCCACATCCTCCTGATACACAGGACGATCTGAAGGACGAGCCAATCACAACGGTAAACCAAAGCCTGCGCTCATAAAACAGACCTTACTAATATTTGTGACTGAATTTCATAGTAACAGTGCGGTTGTAGACCCCTGGCTTAGCGGTTAGCGCATATGTTCTGACATATTTTTTACATGAAGGGGTTTGTGAAGTAAGAATATGCCATTCTGACATGTCAGAATGCCAGAATGGCCTATTCTAACTTCACAAACCCCTTCACGTAAAAAATAGGGCTGTCAAACGATTAATCGCATCCAAAATAAAAGTTTGTGTTTACATAAAATATGTGGGTGCACTGTGTATAATTATATATATATATATATATATATATATATATATAAATACACACACATGCTTGTATATATTTAAGAAATATTTTCATGTATATAGATTTATATGTAATTTATATTATAAATAAATATTTTAAATATAAATAATATTTATTTTCTTAAATATACATGTATGTGTATGTATTTATATATATATATCTAAAATAATTATACACAGTGCACCCACATATATTATGTAAACACAAACTTTTATTTTGGATGCGATTAATCACGATTAATTGTTTGACAGCCCTAGTAAAAAAAATAAATAAGATGAAATAAGTCATGTTCTCTCATATATTAAATTTCTGATTCTCTTATATCTTATCTTATTTTCTCTGAAGAATGGGAAAACATCAAATCAAGGTACATTCACAGCACCCTTAAATGTATTCAAATGTTTTTTTGGGGGGGGAATAATGTAAAATATCAAACTACAGTACTATAAAATCAATCAAAATTGTATACTAATGCACAATGAGCTTCTTTCTATATTCTTCTCATGCAGATAAGTTCAATTCATACAAAACAGGCAGGGAGGAAGACCAATCATCCCAAACCTCACAGGGGAGGTGAGTCTTGACTGATCTTATTCATAAAATAAGACACTCTGTGAATGTTTGAACCTGAAACCTGCTTCTCTGTTTCAGTGTTCAGAATGGCATGTTGAACTGGCTTTCCAATGGTTTTGCGAGTGCGCTGCCACAACCTGCAGGGAGTCCTCATCTTACGAGAGCCAACTCTGATGCTAAAGTATTGATTTCATTTCAAATGATTGATATTTAACACCATTTAGGATTGGATATAGTGTGCATTCAAAGCAAATATTTTCTTTGGAAATAAACTCTTCTTTGAACCATCTTTCAGTCACTGCAGGAGGAAGGCGCTGCTGACAGGTAAGGCAATGAACAATATTCTTACCAGCAATATCCTTGTGCATCGAGTGTCCATACAGTGAGTACTCTCTGTCTGCTAGGGCTAGAGTTATTGGCTGGATCTCGCAGGGAATTGGAAAAGTGGTCCCACAGCCTGATGAGAAATACATAGAGGAAGAGACTCCAGAATCTGAAGAAGTCACAGAGGTGCAAGACTTTTCATTTTATTTTTCCATTTACTTTAGATCTATGATGTACACCACAAAAAATATTTTTAAGTACAATAAACTTGGATATTTAAGTCATTTCAAATTATATTACATTAAAATATCTTTAAAAATTCGTTAATTTTGTAAATTGCTTAATTTATTTTGACGACATAAAGCAATGTAGAAATATACTGTCTTAACTTATTGATAAAAGAAATGTTTACAGTGTAGACACATAACTAAAAGCTTAGAAAAATGTATCAAAAATAATGATTAATTTATGTTTCTCGATTTGATGTTTATTTATTATTTATTATAATATTTATAATATATTTTACTTTATTTATTATTTATAATATATTTATTATATGTTTATTTATTGAGAACTGTGGCCAGCAGGGCGAGGCCGAGGGCCGTGAGAGAATGGCTAGAGGCCGGTGGCGTGATTGATAAATTTCAATCTTGAATTGACATGAAAAAATTCTGTGCGACACACCGGTCTCGTATCTCTCACGGAGGAGCGACGACAGTGGAGATCGAGACAGTCGCACATGTGTCACTCATTATCAATTATGCCAATCACTCGTCCCGCTCGCCACAATAACATATTCAAAATGTAAACAGGAAATCCTAATGCAATTGCTGTTATTATTAGTCATTTCTAAACAAAATCTACTTAATAATAAATAAATCAAATAAAATAACATTAATTCTTGCAAATCAAAATTAATAATGTTCTGCTGTTTCCTTTTGTCTTATTTTCTGTTTTAATTTTCTTTTTCTGTTTACCTTAGGTTTATGAAGCCAATGACCTCCCAGGTGTGTATCAGACAGTTTACATTATGGAAAACAGCAAAAGTATGAGTTATATGAATGCGCTCTATGGTTGAATTAGTATCAATGAGTTCATACTTGTGTATCTCTCCACCAGATGAAGAGCCTTTGCCACACATACCAGTAGTAGAGCTAGTGTCAGAAGACGAGGTGTCTGAGGTGGAAATCCCTGCTCAGTTCCCTCCCAAGTGAGTGTCATTCTGTAAAGCACACAGGGGAAAATGGTGACATATGGTGTATTAGTTATTTTTTGCTAAGTCAAGCATCATTATTACATTCAAAATCACATGTAAGGAATGTCACAGACTTAAAGTCAGAATGAAACTGTAGTTCCGATGGTCTTTTCTTCCAAACTGTGACGTATATGCGAGTGAAACAGCTTGTCGAATAAGAAAAAAATGTAGGACAGGACTTGATTTTGTCCATTGTGAATTGATTGCACGGTTGAGGTTTGCTATTGGTCGATCTCATGTGAGTGACAGGTTGTGCTCTGCCCTAATTAAAGGTTACGAGGGCATATTATATAAAAAAAAAAAAACTTGTCAATTTATGATTTCACAGCCCCTTGCAAAGTTCTTTTAAGAAATATTATTGCTTATTTCAATGTGTGACCAGTGTAATGAGCTGGATAAAGAGCGGCTTTCAGAATGCTATACCGCACCATGTGACCAGACCCCCAAATTCCAATTCTTCAACACCGAGGTCATCACAATGCTCAAACAAAGGTATTGTTCAAACTGTATCATCTGGAATAAGTTTGATTTTTAAAGGCTGTAACTGTAAGGTTCATGTTTGGTTAAAAAAACAAAACACAATTTCTCAAATCAACAGTATATTCACCTCCTCCAGAGTCAGTAACCAGCATGACGGAGGTTGATCCAAAAACTCCCAGGTGAGTCATGTCAAATTTGAATCATTCTTTTGCAAGTGATTACAGGCATATTGGCATTGATTTGATCCACTTGATGTCCCATGTGGTCTTGTTTTCAGTATGGTGGGCTGGATTGTTCAGGGCCTGGGACTTTCAATGCCACAGCTGGTGCTTAGAAACAAAGAATGTTTGGTAAGTAAGGGGCAATGCTTTGACGTTATTACCTTGGTTTTAATAGTTCTTCTCCCCATTGACTCTCTTTCTTTCCACCAGGAGGACGAGAGGATTGTGCAAAATGGTGAGTAAGACGTTCCTCCTTCAACACTGTTTACGCTGTGTTTTTTTACGCTCCTTCAACGCTGTTTTTGTTAATGGGATACTTCACCTCAGGAAAGATGAATGTGTATTGAAAATGGGTCATTTATGTAGAAGAAAAGTGGAATCATTTTTGAATTTGGATCCGTCTAGACTGAAAAAAAGCCAGAAAATATTCTTGGCTTATGTGGATGAAAGACAACAACTCCCAGAATGCACTTGCTTCACTACCGTAGGAGGCCACGCCTACCGGTAACAGAGTAGTTAAACAACAAGTCTAGGCTACTAGTGAGTCTCCGTGATAAGTCTGCCAGAAAATGTGTTTCGAGATCACCCAAAATGTCGAGATGGTCCTCACTGCAGAACACGAAATCCAGGGGGAGGAGTTGGATCTGGATCTAACTCCGCCCCCTGGATCTTGTGAATTGCAATGAGGTGCTACTGAAAATGTCCAGGATTTGGCTTTTGCGTTCTACAGTCGCCATTTATCATATTTACTGTGGCGAGTAGGACGAGGCTAGGACCGTGTGGAGAACGGCACGAGGCCGGTGGCGTGATTACCGATGGTAAAAAAAAGAGGATGGTAACCCCTACTACTCCGCTTTCTCCACAGAACAAGAGCCTGCTAGCTTAGCTTCCAAAAAAGATGGCTGACACTATGTGTACGTTCTGTGAGTGAGATCCCACCCTCTATGGGCGGGTTGAAAACATGCGGGACAGCCTCTACTACTGACTGTAGTCTTAAGCCTCTGGCCAAAAAATCATGACAATTTTTGCGTCATCGGAGAATTTTTTTCAGACAAAAAAATACATAAATCTCTCATCTCAGGGGGATATGAGGGTGGAAAGCAATACTACAGGTTTTCTACTAATACAAAGCTTAATGCTAAATCCTGAAGTATCCCTTTAACAAACTCAGTTTGTTTCCTGGAAACTCTAGTGTGGTTTCAGTAGAATATGAAAATGTATAAAGATCATTGCATGCGTAACAACATGACCCACTCTGTGAGACATCAGAATATAAGTAGAAAGACTTCAGGGTAGCGATTCTGTTACAGTGTAGGACAAAATCATAACTCAGTCCATCTTCTCCTTCTGTTACAGGGGGGAGGACACTGAGAACCCCTTAAACAAAAGGAGAGAGAGCACGCAACAGCATTACACAGTCACAGACAAATGGACAGTGGAGACAGATGCATTTAAATAGTGGCTTTGTAGCTCTTTTGAATGACCAGGCAGCTATCTACTGAATGTAATGCTTGATATTCTCTGTACTGTATAACTAACTAAGACTGATGTTTTTAGACTGAATATTGTATGAATGGCTGGCATCTCTCAGATGGGTGTTTGTTGTTGCTGCAGTGATCTTTGTGAATTGACATTTAGATTGACTGTACAAGTCTTAAAACATTTGTAATCCTTATGAGATGTAATTATTCATTTTACTGCATGTTTCATTAGTTGACTAGAATATGTTTTTTATATGTTTTTTTCCTTAAATGCAATGAGTCGTGAGAAACCACTATTTAAAAACATATTGAATTGCCTTGTATTTGTGGCTGCTTTTAAGTCATGTAATAAAGTTTAGGGTTGGTAAGATTGTTTTTAATGTTTTTGAAAGAAGTCTCTTCTGCTCACCAAGGTTTCATTTACTTGATAAAAAAACAGTAATATTGTAAAATACTGTTACAATTTATCAATCTATTTTAATATATTTTAAATGATTTCTTTAAAGGAAAAAATAAATTTTAGTGACACATGATCCTTCAGAAATCATTCTAATAATCTGCTAAGAAAATATTTCTTATTATTGTCAATGTTGAAAACATTATGCTGATTAATATTTTTGTGGAAACCATGGAATCAGAATTCATTGATGGGTGTAAATTTATGAATACAAAGGAACATCATTTATATGAATGAGAAATCTTTTGTTGCATACATATTTTTATGTCAGTTTTGATCAATTTAATGTATAATTGCTAAATACAAGTATTTCTTAAAATAAAAACATCTTACTGACCCCAAACTTTTGAACAGTATTGCACACTTTGTTTTTATTTATTGTCATTTAATCTTCATGTATTTAATGTATATTAATATTTGATATACTTCATGTCAATACTTATTAATATTGTATTAATAACGGAAAATGCTTGATTGCACACGTGTAAAGGGTTCAGTCTCTATTGGCTAAAATAATATATAAAATTAAATTCCATGGAAAATGCATGCAAATAACTTTGCTCTCAACCAAAGTAATTAACCATAATAAATAAATAAATAACATATTTGAGAGGAACAATTGAACTCATTTTATATGGGGCCTTATTTAATCTTACAGATGTTTCCTATTTTCTAAGCACTAAAATGCCAATGTATCCTGATGTTTGAAATGTTAAAATTAGGCCTAAAGGAAAAACAAACCAGGCTAATAATTGACTCGAATGACTGTTCTGTTCAAAAATGCCTTATCACACTAAATTTAAAGGAACAATAATGAAAATCATCCCCCACAGAATCATGTGATGACATTTTAAGTTGTAAAAGCAGTCTTCAAGCATGGTTGTGTCCTCAGCAGGCAGTGCTCGATCAGTTCCTGCTGATCTCATTCTTGAGGAGGTTGACTCTGAAGATGAGGCTCAAGCAAAGGAAACAGCGAACTCACCTCCATATTCACAACATCAGTCCCATCCACAGACGCCTTGGTCACCGGAACAATCTCTTCCACTCTCACAAGGAAACATAGAGCTGGAGGACGCAGAGACCCAAACTGCCCGATGGACGCCCATGATCGAGAGCATCAGGAGGGAGGCGGAGGACACCGCCATGTTGATCATGGAGGAACGGTAATAACTAAAAGCACAGTGGCAGCATGATGATTGAATAATTGAAGTAACTTTACAAACAGGCTTACTTGTGGTGCTGTTCTCTGGTGCAGATTGATCCAGGAGCGTCTAGCAATGGCCCGCATGGCAGAAGAAGTGGCACGGCACACAGCAGAGATGGCTGTCAGGGAGTTAACCCAGGCCCGGCACGGCATTCAGACCATTGCGGAAGAGCCTGAAGATGTTGATCAAGAGTAATTCATGCAAACTCATGCACAATATAACAAGAAAGTGATCAGATATACTCTTTTTGTGTATGACAAACATATACAGTATATTGCATATGCATATAAATATAGCAAAAGTAACCAGTGGGCCCAAACTTATATTTATTTATAAATAAATTATAAATGTATTATAATATTTTATTTTATTATAGCAAATGTATATACATTTTATTTAATTTTATATAAAGTTTAAAATATTTATTTTTTTTATTATAATAATTCATTTATTATATATAATGATTTATTATATTTATTATAATATTTTTATTGTAATATTTCAAATACTATAATTAATTTGTTGAATTAAATAAGCATTTATTAATTATTTATTAATTACTTTTTATTATAATTTGAAAAGTGGCATTTATCTGAAAGAATTAAAGCTCAGATGAACTTTTCAAGTAAAACGTTTCTCAAAAAGAAAACTTGTTAGGTTTCAGAATATAAAAATATATATTTAAAAATTTGTGCTAGATCAATAGTAATTGATCACATCTAACACAAAGTTTGTATATATATATATATATATATATATATCTTTCACTATATTTATTTATTTATTAAAATATATTTATTTATTAAATTATGTGTGTGTTTGTGTATCTACAAACACACACAAAATATCAATCCAAGTGGCGTCTGCAATGAAATCATGCACTTTCAGTGCGACTTTTAAGGGCTATATATCAGGGTCCCAATTGGCAGTCCATTAGTATGGTCTTTAAATGACCGATTCTTAAAATTCTACATTTTGTCAACATAGGTTTAAAATATTTTGTAACATATAGGCCTAGAGGCTATTCTAATAACTTGAATGTTTCTGTGTCACAGACTACAAGTGTTGCAGGAAGAGGACAGTGATATAGAAGTCCCACGGAGTCAAATTGCAGAGTAAGACATCTGAAAATAGTATAATATCATGGTGAACAAGCTGGGATGTCTCTTTCAGTTTAGATTAGAATAATCATTTTTATATAGTTTCTAGTTTCTATTTGGTCTGTGTTTGCAATACAAAACTGAACTGAACGTGGCTTCTGCGTTTATATTAATATATGGCCACACACAAAATTAAAATACACATAATTACAATACACGCATTTCCTAGCAACAGCATTGCATCCCATTTAAGAGGCTCGCGGTGCCCTCTCTTCGGTTGTTATAGTTACTAATCCCGCCTCAGATGCTTGTTTTCTGCCTCGTCGCAGTGATGGATGGCGCAGGTTCTTTACTTCCAGAATGAACATTTATCTCGTTCTAATAAATCGCGTCAATATATAACATCTGTATCACGCTCATTTTTAAACAAACGCCACAAAAATGGACGGATAAGAACACAGCATCACCTGAAGCGCTCAGAGACCGGGTCTGATTTCAAAGTAAGTTAATTAGCGCATAATACAACGACGATGACGCGTGAAGCTAGTTTATGGCTTTCGGTTTTAATATTTTGTGAATGTTTAAAATAAATGACCATCCTATTAAAGGAGGTTTTAGGAAAACAAAACAGACACATCTCGCCCCGTGTTGTTCCATCATGCAAAAATTGTGCTTATGCGCGTTTATTTATAGCTGACACAGATGTGTTATTTGCTTGCTCACATATGTGATTAGCCTGTTGTTTATGTAACGTTAATAGCTGATTCATGCGTCATGCTGTTTGTATCCACAGGTGTCAAGTACCTTTGGTTAAGGAGTTTGTTCCAGAAGGACAGGAAGCAGAAGCTGTAAACACTGCGTTTGCAGTTGAAACCCCTGTGGAGGAGTTTAAGTCCTCTTCACCTCTTCAGGAGGAACCAGAACCTGAATCTGAACCTGAACCTGTACCTGAAACTGTACCTAAACCTGAAGAGCTTCATGAAGAGGAGGAGCCCAGAGACTCTAGTGTAGCTGAAGAAGAACCTGACCCGATCACTCAGCAGCCTCAGTCCATTACCAGCACCTCCGTTTCACAAACTAATTCACCGGTAATATATTTTTACTGTCCATCTAACTTTAAACTTTAAGTGTTCTTACGTTGGGCTTTATATCTATTACATAACAGATGTCATTTTAAATAGATTGTTTTACCTCTGTAAATGGCTTTTCACAGATATTATTATCCATTGTTTACACCAAGTACATACTGTAAAACCCTCTCTGAAGTTACACTGATTTACACTGTAATCAGAAGCACCGTATAGCAGTGATCATATTTTCTTTTTGTACTAGTACTGCATTTTTCTTCTTTGTTACAGTGTTTGAAATAAATGTCTCAATTCTGTAATTTTGCTTTATGTAGGTGGAGAGTACATTTACTGAAGAGGAAAGTAGTGGTGAGTGTTTATCAGTCATTCGAAAATTTATTTCGTAAACACCTTGAGCACATATTCTTCTAAATATCAGAAAATCAGCTGAATGGATTTGAAAACTGTAAAACCCGACTGTTTAACTCTGGAGGAGTTGTAAAATGAGCCTATTTCTAAAAAAAGTGGAGTATCCCTTAAATTAATAGTATAATTTTCAGTTAATTTTCAATGCAATTTTTCCTTAAAACTTGTTAAACAAAATGTGTATAATAATAATAGTAGTCTTTAAAGAATTAAATAATACTATTATTAATACTATAATATTATATAATATAATACTATAATATTATATGCTATAATATTAAATAATTTGTGTTAAATAAATAAAATAACAATTGTTTAAATTTTCATTTATAAAAAAAGTTACAGTTTCATAATTCTCGGTTTTGCGTCCAGTGAAAGAATCCTTACTCTTGCATTGTTATATATATCTAGATTTATTATTTTGTTAATCAACATATTTATTTTTGTGAATTTATTATGATTAAAAAGTGTGCTTGTGTTATTTTTTAAATAATAAACAATAATGTGACTGTGATATTTTATTTCTAAAATAAAATAAATGCCATTTGGTTTGATCATTTATTTTATCTAATGCAATACTTTTTGGGCCCAATGTAATTGGCATTTCCCGATGTTATTCTATATGACTGAGCATCAAAAATTGTAAACAAATCATGCAACATACAATATAATTGAATATGTGCTGCTCTCCCCACAGTCCCTTCCAGATGTGATGCGCTGAAGAGCTGTTTCATGCGTGTACCATATGCATCACAGGCCCTCAACGAATTCAACCAGTTCCTGATAGACATTGACGTCACCCTGCCCAAAGTGCCTTCCATGCCCAATCTGCCCCCTGCTTTGTCTCAGATCGCCCAACAGCTGCCGCCGCTCCCTCCTCAACTGGCTCAGCTTCAGCAACAAATCTCTCAGCTCCCCCAACAACTTTCCCTGCAATTCTCCAAAATCGCCCCACAATTCCCCAACCAGACGTTTTTTAGTGCTTCTCAGTTTCCCAGCTTCCCCGTGCAGTTATCCAGTCTCCCACAACAGCTGTCCAACATTCCGCAACAAATATCAAACCTCCCGCAAAAGTTGTCCAACTTTCCACAAAATTTCACCAGCATTCCACAGTTTTCCAACCTTCCGCAACAGATCTCCAACATTCCACAACAACTCTCCAGCATTCCACAAAAAATATCCAGCATTCCACAAAAGATAAGCAACATTCCACAGAGTGCCCAGCAGTGTTACACTAACATTCAGAGCCGTCTCAACAAACTTAAGCCGGAACAGGATGCCCAAGGAGCAACCGCTGAAGAGTAGGGATCTGGAGTTGGACCACCTTGTCCGCCAGTCCCCGCTTAATTCCCCCCGTACCCCTTCGCCCTCTTCCCCATGCTCCATCCTAGACCTGCCCAATGTGCCCTCTTACCCCCGTCTGCCACCCATCACCCCTTCCAGGCAGTTGTCAGGCGTCTCCAACCCTGCCTTCCACATTGAGGATGACCCCACCTCTGCTAGACCCTCAGGTGATCCACATTGTTGCCTTTTTCTATTAGATTAGTCTGTGCTATGCTTTGCGGTACTATGCCTTGCTGCCAAGTGTGACTTAGAGAACATTAGATTGTGGGTGCCTGTAGTAAACAAAGTGACCTCTTCATGTACCAATCATTGATCTCAGACTCTAAGGCCCGGTTACCTCAAGGTAAGTCTTGAAGAGGACGTTACTGAAAGTTTTAGTGTTAAGGTTTCTTTTATGTATAATCTTTTGTCTTCAGTGAGCTCCAGACTGAGTGTGCACCCAGCCGTGAATGTGGAAGATGTTGATTCCGACCGAGGGAGATCTCGCCCTATACCCCCTATAATAAACCCACAGGATCCCAACCTCAAAACCCTTACTGTGCCTGGTGTCCGTAAAGCCAATCGAACCAGGTAAATCTGCCTTGTTTTCATTAATCACATTGAATGTAGAAAAGGAGTGGTTTTATGCAAAATTGCAGGCAAAAAAGCGAATTCATGTGACCAACTTGAAATTTTTTGGCTTCACACAAAATTTGTGTGGATTCTTATAGAAAGGACTGGATTCGCCTGTGAAAATTCGCTGAACAATGGTAAATGTGACTGCATCTAAAGAGTAAATGTTTTTTTTTGCACCACACTTGACCTGAGTTAGCGTAAAGCCCAAAGTATACTTCAGTTTTGACTCGAACGCTAGTATATGAATACAGCGGAACATATCCTTTCAAAGTATACTTCATTTGATAGCGCGTGCGAACACATGTGCTCAACAACTCATGGGACACTAGAAAGTTTCATCAGTGTCCCGTATCTGCGCTTTATCTCTCCAGAAGTTTCGACAGATAAAAATGTCTTTGGACTCAAGACACAAGCGTTTGCCAATGAGTGCATCTATTGTTGTTATGTCTCCAGGAGTTTGTTGTTCCGTCTCATCAGTTTTTTTTATTTTTCGACTGTGAAAGTCCCTACTGTCGACTGAAACAATGTCCCTAGGTAGTGTTATGATCTTGTGGACAAACTAAGTTAAAAAAATTGAAGGTGCATGTTTCCAGCTGAGCGTACAGACTTTGCATAGTTAGAAAAATCTGGCTGGATATAACTGGAACCATTCCTTAACATTCTTAGAATTGTAGATCTCATATATATGCTAATTAAAATGTTAATTCAGGGTTTAAAATGTACAATGTGAAAATCTATAAACCCTCAGCATAAAATGTGAAACATGGTTGACAATATCATTGAGTTCACAATTTCAACTGTGAAAAGCCCGATTGAAATCCAAATATACATTTCATGTTTTGTTTCTTTTCTGTTCTGTTGTCTGCACACACACTTACTTACACACATACACACACTTATTTTTCTGGATGCAAACGGTGTATGCAGAGACAGAAAACCACAGACAATTTGGACCAAGATGTAAGAATCACTAAGTCTATTTCAGGACTCATCTCAATCTACTCCATATTCCCCCACTTTAATCTGTACATTTGTGTGCGTATTTGAGTTTGTGAAGACTACTCATCATTTCCTTACTTATCATATCCAAATGTCATTTGTTTAAAGTATTTATTGTTACTTGTTGCTCTTTAATTTATAATTCCAGTCCTGTATTGGTCCATCATAACTTTCTCTTAACTCTCTCTTACAGCAAGAGACTTTACTCACAAGATGATGAGGAAGAGGAGGAGTTAGAAACCTCAGTCCGGGCCTGGCCAAGCCAGAGTAGCATCTCAAGTGGAGATGACGGGTAACAAATAAACACATAAAATCTGAAATTAAAATGAATGCACCTAAATTAAAAAACACATCATGGATATAGGTTGGTTGCAAATTATGCATGTTCTAGAATGTGCTTTGGGAAACCTAGCAACAACATATACAAATATGTAATTATCTAATTATTTAAATGTTAAATTTACTAATTATGTTCTGTTTTAAGGCTTAATCAACGGCCATCCTCTTCTGCCAGCCAGACAAGTACCGTAGTAAACGAGAGATTACAGGAGCTGGTCAAGCTTTTCAAAGAGAGAACAGAGCGGGTCAAAGAGAAACTGATTGATCCAGACAATTCAGACGATGAGACACCGCCTGGCTGTGAGTTAAGCCCAACATAACACACCAATGGCATTTACTTTAAAGAAAAGCAGCAGAAGCACACAAATTGTTTCCCAGAAAGGCAATAGATATAGTAAGGCTGCACAATCAATCGTATTTTATTTGTGATTACGATTTCTGCTTCTTTTAATTAAATAAGCATAATCATCTGCGATATTGGCCCACTGGTTATTTATCCTCACAAAAAAAGTTTCAATTTAAAAGTAATTGGATGCTGTAGCATCATTTGTTTGCAGATGCCACTTTATTCGATTTTTAATGTAATAAATGAAATGAAATTAATACTTTTTAAGTGACTTCAGTGTCCAAATATCTAAGTCTACATAGCAAATAATATGGTCTTTTATGAACAGCCCCAGCTAAGCAAGCTCCAGCTCCTCCTCCGGAACCTCCAGCAGAGCAGAAAACCGAGCAGGAGGTGCCCGAGGCCCCCGCCAAGAAAGAAGATGAGAAAACGAAGCTCCTGTGCTGCAAAATAAAACCTCAGTCCAGGATTGCTCGGCTTCTGCAGTACCGTTTTCCAACCAGCATCGACCCCTTCACTAGTGAGCACTACTTCTCCTTTCTTCATTGTAATCCTGTGGACTCATTTTGACTTGCCTACAGCTGTCTACATTTTAGCCGTCTCGACATTCCATTACTTGCACATAAATCCGATCAGTTACTGATTTTCCTTCATTCTTTGTTCGGTTCTCACGCCCTTTTCCCTAACTGCACATTCCTCTCTCTTTTTAAAACTTTAATAGCAACTAGGCATAAGGTTTATACATTTCATTTTTTTTTTGCATAATTTACATTTGGTGCACATTGATGGTTTAATTGAATTGAACTTAATGAGTCATACTAATTGTTAATATATTTAAATCAGTTTACTTTAACATTTTAACTCCAAAAAATTGTTTAGTTTTAAAATTTAGTGCATCACAGTATTTTCCACTAACCGATTTAGTAAAACAAACGATGAAATCTCACATTGTGTTCTCTGTAGATCTGATGTACGTGCTTTGGCTGTTTTGCGTGTCTTTGGCGTTTAACTGGAGCGCTTGGATGATTCCTGTGCGTTGGGCGTTTCCTTATCAAACACCGGAAAACATCCATGTGTGGCTGTTGATTGACTACATTTGTGATGCCGTCTATATTCTGGACGTCCTGGTCTTTCAACCCCGACTTCAGTTTGTGCAAGATGGGGATATTGTGGTAAATATAGTCAGGCAAAATATTAGAATATGTAAAGTAAAACAAATGGTTTTTTTTTTTCACCTGGTGTTTTGCAAACTGTTTTTAGAGCGAGAAGAAAGAAATGAGAAATAATTACATCAAAGCTTTACGATTCAAGGTAATGAGACTTTTATGCCATTTATTGTTTCATGTTTATGCTCGTTTTAAAAACGTTAGTGGAACGGGTTTTAAAAGTTGAACTTTTAACTTGTGTCATGCGCGAGATGCTGCAAAAGACACAAGACTTGAGTGCAATGGTTGAAGATGTCTGTCTAGCTAGCGCGTTTACATTGAAAAACAATGCGTTCTGTGTGAACGGCTCCTAAGGGTCTCATTTCCTGTGTTGCAGCTGGATGTTGTCAGTCTACTTCCTCTAGAGCTTCTCTACTTCAAAACAGGGTTTAATCCACTTCTCCGCTTACCCCGGATCCTGAAGGCAAGCTGCTACTCTCACCGTTTAACTGGGATTTAGCAAGATCAGTCCATGATGAACTTTGTTAATTCTTTAATGTGTCTTTCCTTTGTGCAGTTTATGTCTTTCTTTGAGTTCAACAAGCGTCTGGAAGCTATCCTGACCAACGCTTACGTTTACAGGTTAGCTGTTAGTTTCTATAAACTTTTTGTATTGGGCATTTGTTATCTGAATAATTTATTATCTTGGTATTTCGTTTATCAGAGTCATTCGAACCACCACTTACCTGCTTTATGCGGTCCACTGCAATGCCTGTTTGTACTACTGGGGCTCTTCATATGAAGGTCTGGGTTTCTCAGATTGGTCCTATGATGGGACGGGAAATAGGTATGTGAATCAATTTTGTTATTAGCTTTCATTTACATCAATCTACCATTGATCTTTCACATTATTTTCAAAGTCCAAATTTATCAGCTTCAAAAAGGATTCTACTTTTTTTTTTACAGTGTGAGCGTTAACATATTCTTCCGCTCCACACACAATATTAGTCCAGATTTTCTGCACCATAAAGTTTTACATGGTAATTTTCCACTTTCTCTCGGATGAACAGTATTAAACTGATTGTTTTTGCTCCTGTACCTTTAAGAAATGTATATGTAAATGACCTCTGTTGTGATTGTGGGATTGATGCACCAACATAATATTGTTGTTTATCATAGTAGGCCAATCTGCTGGATAGGCATTAATATGTAAATGTGGGTGGGAATATGTTAATGTAGTCATGTTTATGAATGTAATATAACCACAATGATGTAATATTCGTTGTTAATATTTTCAACGTTTATGTTTTGAGTTATAAATAATTCCTATTTATGCTTGCTTTGTGCCTTTTTCAGTTACATTCGCTGCTACTACTTTGCTGTGAAGACTCTGCTGACTATTGGCGGCCTGCCAGGACCCACAACACTTTTTGAGATTGTGTTTCAGCTCATCAATTACTTTATTGGAGTGTTTGTGTTCTCCATCATGATTGGTCAGGTAAGGCCATTATCATGGTGTGAAAGGGATCAAAAGACTTTAGTGTTTAACATCATTGAGTGAGGCTTGTCTTTTGTCAGATGAGAGATGTTGTGGGTGCAGCTACGGCGGCTCAGACAAACTATCGTGCCTGTGTGGATAACACAGTTAAATACATGGCCTCCTACCGCATACCTAAAGACGTGCAGAACAGAGTGAAAACCTGGTACAGCTACACGTGGCAGTCCCAAGGCATGCTGGGTAAGACACTAAGACAGACATCAATGAAAAACTACATTACAGACATTCATCCATAAACCCATCTGGCCATCCATTATCATATTATAAAAACTGGACTTTTGTGGTTTCACATAGATGAACAAGAACTTCTAGATCAACTTCCTGATAAGATGAGGCTGGACATAGCAGTGGATGTCAGCTTCAACATAATCAGCAAAGTGCCACTCTTTCAGGCAAGTGCTATGGCTGGAATTACACAACACAACTTTTGTTTACATTTTTACAATCTCCAGAAGACAATGCTAGTTACCAAAAGTCAGAGCCAGTCTGGAAGATTTTTTTATATATATATATATTTTTTAAACGGGAGTGAACCCAGAACAGTTCTTTAACTTGCCTTGAGTTTTTTCATTGTGTCTTTCTCAGGGCTGCGATAGACAGATGATCTTTGACATGTTGAAGAGGCTCAGATCAGTGGTGTATCTTCCAGGAGACTATGTCTGCAAGAAGGCAAGAAACACAAAGATGATGTTTAGCCTACATAACAGACTTTTATACATACTTGTGTTTGTGAAGACAAGCCATTGTACCAAAGTAATATATATCATGTTACAGGATGAAGTGGGCCGTGAGATGTACATTATAAAGGCAGGGGAAGTCCAGGTAGTTGGTGGTCCCGATGGAAAGACTGTGTTTGTGACCCTAAAAGCAGGAGCGGTGTTTGGAGAGGTCAGGTGAGGGCAACTCTATCTAATCTCGTTGGTATACAAAACATTGTCTTAAATCCCTCATTGTCAAATTTGATCCTCTGTCTGTTTCTACAAATAAAGCTTGCTTGCTGTAGGCGGAGTAAACCGCCGAACAGCTAACGTTGTAGCGCGTGGGTTTGCTAACCTACTCATCCTGACCAAAAAAGACCTGAATGATATCATCGTGCACTATCCGGAATCCCAGAAACTTCTCCGCAAGAAAGCAAAGTGAGTGCAACTGCTGAAAGGAAAATCATCAATGATAAATATTTCCCCTTTTTACTTTCATTTTCCACTATGATGATTCAACGATATTTCACTATGTCATTTCCAGACTAAGCTTTTGTTTAAATATGGTGTAATATGCTATCTGCCCATTAGGAAAATGTTGATGAAGGATAAAAAGCCAGCTGAGAAGAAAGAGGAAGAGAAGGAGCCAATCCCGATTATTCCACCTCGTGCAGAGACGCCCAAACTGTTAAAAGCAGCGCTGGAGATGACGGTGAAATCAGGAATGAAAGGAACATGGTCCAAACTGAAGGACAGGACCAACAGATCAAGTGTCTCCTTGCAGGTATGTACCTTGAATTGAATTACTATAATGTAAGTCTATAATAATATCATTATATGTATATTTATTTATTTATTTTGAGCAGGGTTTTTTTTTTTACCTGATTGGCCTCTGCTGATCCTGCAGCCAATGAAATTACTTACTCAACATTTAAATAGTCTGGTTCAGTGTTTGCTGATTTAATATATATATTAAATATGTATTTATCAAACACATTTCACTTTTTTCCCATGTAGCGCTCTGTCTCTTCTTCTGCGACACCCAACTCACCAGTTCATGAACCGCACTCGGAGCAAGACCCAGACACACTGTCTCAGATGTCAGACAGCTCAATTCAAATCCCTGCGACCCCCACCGGCACTGGGGAAGGGAATGTATTTGCTGAAGAGAGCCCAGCAGAGGAGGAAACAAAATTGCACAGAGGTAATCTAGCGGCAAATAAATAAGCCATAATTTGCGGAACACCGTTGTGCTCAGTGTTTCAACTCTGACACGCGTCGTGAGGTCAGGTACGGTCACGTAAGTGAACATCTGGACTGCACAAAACTGTCTTCTCATCAGGAAGTTTTCTCTTTCAGAATATATATAATAATAATCAGAAAATAAATTATTTTATCTACCTGGGGCATCCGGATGCTTACAGCTTTTTTCGGATGCCATTTCTAAAATACTGTACAAAATGGTCGTCTAATTATTTTCATCTTCATAAATAACATACACTAGATACATGTAATAAAATAGAACGGAAATATTCAGGTTTACATTTGCTTGCTCCTGCTATCCAATTCTTAAGTGCCTTAATAAACCCTGATCACTGTCAAGCGCTGTACATATCTTTTAAAACAGTATATTAAGCAGCGTTCATATGAGTTCGGATTCATTTTTTTTTTTTTTTTTTTGCGTTTTGTAGCATTTCTGTAAGGCGACCAGACGCCCTGGGTGTACATATAAAGTATGTCCCGGTGTCCTGACAGTTCACTTATAAATGGACAGTTTGAAACACTCGAGGTCTAAACTAAAGATGATCAATATGATATGCACAACTACACTGTAACACATTTTCTCTGAATGTAATAAAATGCATCTTTTGGAATTATTGATATTCTTATCAGGTTGGTTAGTCTCTGTGCAACATCTGTCTGCTGTGCTGAAGATAATAGGTGTGACAATTTCAAAGTTTGAAATACAAGCATTTTTATGATATCTAGATGTAGGTCTAAAATTATTATTATTTTTTAAAGTATTTACAGTGTTGAAAGATTTTGGTTTTGGTCAGCTTTTCAGAACCGAGAGCAGATGGGCAGAAGGTTTGAAAATGAAAACTGCCTTTTTTATATAAACCTTCTCTGATGACTTGATGTATAAGTATACAACAAACGCTGGGAAGTTAGTTATGCTTGTTGGACAATCACATGTAAAATAGAATAAATAGCCTACTTTAGAGCTAGCAGCTGAATATTATGCACAAGCTTTATTTATTTTTAGTGTTTATTTTTACTTGTGCAAATTGTGTTAAATGCTGAATCTGTTTATTGTATTGTATTATATTGCTGTTGCACAATGTTTCATATGTTTAGAACATTCTAAGCAGCTAAACGATTTATGGCCTGAGAAACTACTCTGTAAATAATTCAATAACTGTAGGTCAAAGTTGAGTGATTTGGAATGACATGGCTATTGTAAAATTGTCACATAATTAAAGTTAAATTATTGTATGTCTGTTTATTTATCTGTCTTTGATGCTGTTCCGCTGTCCAGATCTTTTCTGTTCTTTTGGATTATTTTCTCCTTTTCCCTTTTTTTATTACAGAACAAGAACACTTGCAGAAAAACATACACGGTATATTACAGTATACTACTGCTTAAATAATAGTAGCATCAAAGTAAATAAACAAAAAATAATTCAAATTAACCAAATAAATGATCCAGGGAAAAACTTTAAATGGTTAAACTATAGAAAACGTAAGTATTGATCCATTTTTTTCTTGCATCTTTTAGTCTCAATGTATTACAGCAATATTTCCATAGATATATTACAAACTAACTAATATATTAACAAACAAATTTAAATATTATAATTACATATTAATCATCAAATTCAGTTCCACAAACTATCCCTATATGCAATAAAAACCTCTTGAATTTTGTGTTGAATAGCAAGGCTATTAAATATGCTAAAAGTTGTATTTACCACAGACCTTATTTTAATCAAATTGAAGAGAGAGAAAAAGAAACATGAGAACATTTCGAAAGAAAAATTAAAATTGTTGAATTAATAATAAAAAAAACATTGTTGAATTAGTCTTCTCTGGTACTGACGTCATACCGGCACCACTCTATTGCGTTATCACATAGAGAGATATAGAGATTCGGAGTGACATCATGCTGAAAATTACCATTTGAAGGGAAAAATAGAATATTTGCATTTCCCAATACTTACATTTCTCTCACACCTGGGATGTTGCTGAAATGTTTACAGGAACTCATTAAGTTCAGGATGGCAGGGACATCAAACTGTGAAAACTGACAATGTTTGCTGTGCCCACGTGGCATAGCCTATACGCCTGCCATGGAAAAGATGCAATCAATAAAGATACAAATGTAATGGACATTAATTTTTGTTCACTGACACTTCACTATATGCATCAAGTCAATGCACTCAGTTGCAACACTATAATAATACGTTGGTTATTAATGATGAAAGTAACTTACCTAACACCTTGGCAACTTCCCACTTTTCTGTGGACCAGAGATGTGGCCGGCAGTTGTCCCAGTGTATACGGTTTCCTGCCCCATTATAGTTGGCCTCAATTTCTTTCTTCCAACATTTACACAATTCGCAGAGTGACTATGGGTAGCAGAAAAGCACAGGGTGAGAGACAGGTACAGACATTCACAGAATATTTTATGCTAATTGAAGGCTTTATGGATGGAAGGATGGAATGACGGATTGTTGTAGTATTCCTGTGTTAATCTAGTGTTAATCCACATTTTTATTTAAAATGTTGATGGAAGGATGGACATGACAAACCGATGGATAGACTTTTTGTATTAGGATATATTTCTATTTGTGGTCATCAACATTTTAATTTAATATGGTGATATACAGACAGATAGATAGATATACATTTTACAGCAACAGTCTATTACATTCAGTCACGTGATTTTGATGACGCACGGAATTCAGATGGAGGGCAGGGAGTGAAGAGCGCAATGGACGAGATGGAGGAAAGTCCGTATTGTACTAATTTACAAAAGAAAGAAATAAACAAAAAATCAAACATATGTTGGACGTGATCCTTATGTTATGAAGAGGAGCGATTTTTCAACTGAATTGAAATGTTTTCCTGCCATCAAGGCTGTAGATATCAGCAACTATCAGAACGAGTGTCCTGGTTTTTGGTAATAGGGCCTACCTAATCAAAATATGAAAAAAATGAATAAAGTGGAGCACACGTTTCTGTCAGTCAGCATACGATGATTTAATGTAAAAAAAGGCTTATTTTTTAACAACTATGTAGCGTTACTATGTTAAAGTAAGCTTTTATATTAAGACTACCAAAAACAAACTGTAACCACATACTTGTAACTAAGGCACCTTCGCTGTGTGGCCTAGTCATCAGTCATCTTGATGGATCCATCCTGTCAAGAAAAGTAACTTCGGCAGGTTTATTTTTCATAATGTAAATTAAAATGGTGTAATGTTGTTGGTTTAATGTAAAAAAAACTTTAAAAAAAACAACAACTACATACTAAGTTAAAGTAGTTTAAATTAAGCTTTTACATCAAGTCTACCACAAACAAATCGCCAACCGTTTTACGCGGCAAGTTTGAATTTGATGGATATGCTGGTCGCGAGCTTGAGTGTGGCGTGCATGCCTAATCCAATTTTATTAGATACAATTGTTCGATAAATTTATACTGTACAAACAGTCTGTGTTTTTATAATTATGTGGTGAATGTTTTATCATTAACCTCTAGCTTTTTGTCCTTGTTGTCAAGCAAAACATGTTTTACATGCACTTTTAGGCCCTAGAATGACCGACAGAATAAGTTACACCTGGTCAAGATAAAGACACCTGGTTGTGTATTGACGCTGCAGAGGTACTTTGCATCAATGCAAAAATGTTGAACAATTACGCAAAAAAAAGAATAATATATTGCACACTAAATTATATTATGAAGTAATTCTTAGAATTCATTTTTATGTGCTCGCATCACATTCAAATGAATTACTGCGCCATCTGTCGACACAAATCCAAAGTCAGGTTCTGTCTTCCATTAAACTACGTTTCCCGGGTGACTTTGCGCGCTTCTCGCACGTGATGGCTAGTGTTGTTCTTGTGATAGTTCTTTATTATTTTCTTTGAAAATAATGTATTTTTGTTTTTTGCTCGCATTTCCGAGGGGTTTAGGATGTGTAGCGGAACGAGTTGTGGATAATGTTGTGGTTTGGTGCATCTTTTTAACAATGTGTAAGGAGGAACAACGAGAGGGTGTTATCAGATGGTCCCGTGCTCTTGAATGTTTAGGACGTTGACAGTCCTGCCGCGTTAATGATAGACATCGTTGAATTGAGTCAATGATTTAAAATTGATATTACGTTTATATTAATGATAACTAATAAGAACAGATATCTGAAGTGAAGGCAGTCATGGAGAGTCCATACCTACCTATTGAGGTGAGTCACTCCATCCATACACTGGATAGGCTAGCCGCTAGTTAACAGTTAGTGGTTTAGAGCTGAAATAACAAGTATGCTAACATGACTTCCCAACTTGTATTTTCATCACCTTTCTGTTTATTCGACAGCATGTTCATACTGAAATTTACCATAGTTTCACTGTGTTTTTGATTCTGTAGCATAGCACACGCAATGGATATTAAGAAGGAGAATAAAAGCCGATTGGTTGGCATAGATGTAATAGTAATATATCAGTATGGGTTTTTTTTCCCTGTATGTGGAGCACGTTGTCACAATAAAATTATATATATATATATATATATATATATATATAAATGCATTATAATTGTGTATATACGTAATTATTTATAATACATATATTATATAATATATGTATTATAAATACATATATTATGTATTTATAATACATATATATCCCCACACACACACACTAAAAATAGTGTATAACATGAGCAAAACGTGACAACTTTCATTATATAGTTAAGTCTTGTCTTCATATTTTCCTTCATATAATTTGCTCCAGATTATCTCCTACATATTGAGTTACCTTCATGTAACGGATCGAAAGGAGGCGTCACTGGTCTGTAAGAGTTGGTACGAAGCAAGCCAAGACCACCGGTTTCAGGTTTTTCTCATTTTCATTCGAATATCATGATTATCTAAATTTAAATTTATACTAAATGTAGACTTTCATGTTTTGGATTAGTCCACAGTCTTCCACAGTTGTTTCAATTGTCTTTTGGGTGCTTTAATCTAGAAAAATGCCACCTTCAAGTTC
This sequence comes from Cyprinella venusta, assembly GCA_038021265.1. Classification (NCBI taxonomy): domain Eukaryota; kingdom Metazoa; phylum Chordata; class Actinopteri; order Cypriniformes; family Leuciscidae; genus Cyprinella; species Cyprinella venusta. The sequence goes on along the minus strand of CM075886.1, from coordinate 15,384,665 downwards.
CATGTTTCCACATCATCACTGGATTTTATCCGTGCACTTGCAAGGCGCCCTCGCTGTGGTCTAATCATCAGTCATCTTGATGGATCCAGCCTGTCAAGACAAGTACTTTCGGAAGTGGGGCTTCACCTAGGCCCTCACTTGGACAGTTTGGCTCTACCGGGCAGCAGCATCACAGAGTCTTCCCTGATGGGCCTCCTGCCACATCTGACCAGCCTCCGCAAGCTGGACCTTCACGGGCTGGACAGCCTCTTCATGTCTGGGGCTTTTCTGTCAAGACAGGAGCACCGCCGACAGGTTACATCTTTAAAGAACTTAATATTTATTTTATTTTAAATTTATTTTTAAATTAATATTTATTTTTCATAATGTTGTCTTTCCTAAATTGAAATGTAAACATTTATTTTATAAATATTTATTTATAAACAAAAAGTAATATATATATTTTTTATCATTAATAAAATAGTATAAAAATGTTTTTCAAACAAATGCTTCTTTATCTGTCAAAATGAGGTTGTATTAAGTACAATCTAATATTTGTGCAATATTAGGTGGAGAACGCTTTGAGGAACCTGGAGGAACTGGACTTGTCTGATCTCCGCTACCTCTCCGATCTCTCTTTCAACCGGCTGACGAGTTGCACGCCCAGGTTGCGCGGTCTGGCCCTGGCCGGGTGCCACATCGCTTTCGAGTTTGACCCATACCGAGGTAGCCCTGTTGGGTCCGGCTCCTCGGCTCTAGTTTCCCTCCGGAACCTCCTGACTCTCTTGCAGAAGCAGGCCTGTACGCTCCACAGCCTGGACTTGAGTCGCACCAGCATCACCCCCGAATCCCTCCGCTCCATAGCTCAGGTGCCCGGCCTCCGTCTGGAGCATCTGAGTCTACGCGGCTGTAAAGAGCTGACCGACTACTCCATAGAAATCCTCTGCAAGCACCAGAACGGCCTGAGGACGCTGGACCTCGGCGCCTGCACTGAGTTGACCAGTAGGACGGTGCTGGCGGTGTCCACTGAGCTGAAGGATCTGCAGTCGCTGACCCTCTCACAGGACTGGAAGATAACAGATAAAGGCCTGACCGAGCTGATGGCACTGCCGTGCTTGAGGACTCTGGATCTGTCGGAGTGTCTGCATGTCAGCGGGACAGACCTGGTGAAGGGACTGTCCTGTCCACAGCCCAGGGCGCAGCTGCAGTCCCTTAGCCTAAGAAACTGCTCATACATAAGGGTGAGTCAAAAGTGCTGAATGGCACGTATACACAAAAGGAAATTGTACCTTATCAGTTATCATCTGATATTATGTTTAATTATGCCTGCTTATTTCCCCTACTTTTACAATTCATTCACCTTTGTCAATATCTAACCCTTACTTAAATAAACACTAAGGATTTAATAACCGTTGCCTATCTTAAACAAATCTCAAAATGAATATCCATTTTCATACTGTAAATTATAATTAACAATTAAATAAAAACATTTAATAAGACATTTAAGTTGTTATATATTTTTTTATAATTTTTAAGAAAACATTTCAAATAATAAAAATTAAAGCTGCAAGCAACAATGAAAAGGGCCCTCGGTTTTAGGAAAAGAGAGCACAATGGGCAGTATGTAATGATTATAAATACAGGAGGACTATGTCAAAGTATTTGTATTTGTCGCACTTCCTGCTGCCAGCAGGTGGTGCTATTGCTACAACCGAATATGAGAATGGTTATGTGTTCGTTAAAGTACAGTATCTGGAAATGGCAAAAACTCAAAATAGCTCACTTCCTGTTGTGTTTAGGGCTACGATCCAAGAGACACTTTTGTAGATATTGGGTCACTGCATGTATGTACTGAATTTCATAACTGTACATGAAACACAGACGCGGAACAATAGTTTAGGGGGGGCAATTAAGCCATTTTGCCCCACCCAATTCTGAAACCCACATCACACGTATATTTTCACCACTTCTGAAGCGCCGTGAGCAAAATGAGTTTTCGAGCATGTTTAGGCCCTCTAAAAACGTTTTAATGTCATAATTGTATTTCATATTATCACTGTTTAATACGTACTATAATTAACAAAATAGTATACAAATAAATAACTAGTATTTGCCATAATTTAGGATAAGAATATATCATACAATTCTTGTTTATATTTTGTATTAAATATATAATGATAATGTTGTTATATATATAATTTTTTATATTATGTTTCATATTAATAATATTGAATTTGAATATTACAATTTCTATATTATAATTATAATTTGTAATTAACCAAACAGTATTAAAATGTAAGAAATATTCTTGGCATATTTAGGATAATTTGAATATACAATTTTTGTTTGGCAAAATTTCATTTGAATATTTTCCTCAAATGACCCATCAAAAATGATTTTTGTATTGTCCCTGTTCTTGCTAACACCCTCTGTTCTCAAACAGGACCCAGTCATGTTCTCCCTGACGCAGTTGCTGGGCAGTAACCTGAGAAAGCTAGACCTCACCTCCTGCGTCTATCTCACCGACCTCAGTGTTCACGCCATCGCGAACTATCTCCCTGCGCTGCTGGTGCTGCGGCTCGGCTGGTGCAAAGAGATCTCGGACTGGGGTCTGCTGGGGATGGTGGAGCCCACCAAAAATTGTGAACCAAGAGACAAAGAGGTGGGATTGACTTTTAGTTCGTTTTTTAGGACTTTGATAATCAGTGCACACAAAATGTACAATTTGCTCATAAATGCCCCAAATGTGTAGGATGATAAAGGCCCAAGCTTTACCAGGACATTTGGAAACATGGGCTTTTTCCAGCCTCCCAGCATGCCTTTCCAGGAGAAGCCACGTCTCGTAACCGATGAGGACCTGGGGGTGTTTAAAGATCGGGAAGGAGCATCACTGCTGGCCCTCAGGGGTCTTCAGGAACTGGACCTGTCGGCCTGCTCAAAGTTAACCGACACCAGTATCACACAGGTCAGTGCATAATAGAAACAGTGCTGCTTATAAATTGTAGTCCATTACTGAATACAAAATACATGATGAATATTAAAGTTACTAACATAACCTATTACATTACACATATTAGGTCATGTAATCGGGATTACTTTTTGATTACTTTTGACCTAATGTGTTTATAACATTAATATGAATTAGGGTTATCAGTAACGAATATTTATAACCAAACTGTTCCTGGCCCCCTCAGGTACTCCGTTTCCCAGACCTGCAGCGTCTCTCGCTTTCCATGCTGCCCGAGATCAGCGACGACAGCTTGGTGTCCGTAGCTCTTCACTGCCGCAACCTCACAAGCCTGGCACTCAACCTCTGTCCCCAGATCAGCGACCAAGGTATGGCGCGGGCCCTTCCGCTCCTCCACAGACTGCAGCATCTGTTCCTGGCCTGCTGCGACGCGGTTACAAACGAGTGAGTGACCTCATCCACTGCTGTTTTCACACTAAACTACTGAGCTCTGCTTAACATGGTTAATATGTTCCTACAGAACCCTTTCCATAATTGCGCTGCACTGCGACAGACTCAGGACCCTCGATGTGTCCATGTGCAAGGACATAACCGTGCACCAGGTGGACCTCCTCCAGTCCCGCCTGCCCTTCCTTGAGAAAGTCCAGTGTCGCTTTGCCAATGGCACAGATTTCACTATCGTACTCTGATTCTGTAAGTGAAAGTGAATCATATGAAAATATATTTAAAGCACTTTTTACTCAGGTATAAAAGAGTGATACGTTTCTAAATGCTTTATTTTTTTGGATAGGATCATAACTGTATTATTTATGTGGTGAATCACTGCTTTTGAATGTAAGGGTTTCAGCTCTTGTGTTCACACATTTCAAATGATTCCAGATCTGCTATTGATTAGTAGAAATTAAACTCCTTACTGGCTGTACTCCTGGCAGTATATGTCAATAAATTATAATAACAATTAATGCTTATGTCTTTTTCATTAATTGTTCTGTACCACTGTGATCATTTGTATATGCTGCGTTTATAAGTCTACACTTTACCACTTCCGTATTTCGGCAGCACCAGATAAGGGTGAACTTTAAGCTGTATGACACATAGAAATGTTCAAAGGTCATTCGTTTTATGATATAATTTGTTGCTATGTAACCTGGAAATATTTTATATACATCCGGCTGACTTCTGATTCATTTAATGAATTTAGCTTTTAAAGGGACAGTGCATTAGAAGTACAAGTTTTATCACCGCGTGTGTGAATCTGTGCAGCCACATCAAAAGAAATATTACCGCAAAAACGCATTTCTATTAACATCCTCACGGGTTTAACAATCGAAACACTGGGTTTTAAGAACAAAAAAATCTTCAGTGTTTTATTTATTTTTAAAACGCCTTTATGAACAACATCAACAAAAAAACTCTTCTTAGTGAATCAAAAACAACGGATTTTACGAACAAAAGCACAACGAGCGACTCTTGTGAGTCGTCTTTTATAATGGAATTGTTCAAAAAGGCGAGTTGCAATTTTAAACCAGCCTAACGAATTGTTCGCTAATTAAATCTGAAAGACTCTCCATGTGTCGTTTAAAATCATAATTTGCAACAGATGATGTATGATATAATTTATATTCTTTTATTCCATACAAAGAATAAACAAATCTTGAATTAATACGGCCACATCATCGATCAAGATTGTTACACAATACAAGGAAAGCTTTACACAAAACTGCAAATGGATTGTTTTTTTTGCTAGATCGATGACATTAGATTTGTGACTACCACAGAAAAAGAAGACAAAATCAGTGGATTACACAAGTGTTAGCAAATCTCGCATGCATCTCCACAAAAAAAGTTGTCAGCTCTATTAATGCATATTACAAAGAAACCACAGATTTTTTTTTGAATGATATATTTTTGATCTCAAAACTATTTTAAGTTTAACATACAAAGAAGTGCTGAAATCTGGCCCCTGATAAAATGCTAAATCTTTTAAAATGGAAACATGATTATCTCCCACCCAAAATACTGATGTTAAATCCTACAGTGATAACTGTATTTTCCAACTGATGGGGAAAAGGAGAAGATAAACCAAAAATACAGTGAGAGGTTATGTACATCAAGTGTAAGTTGAAAACATGATTATGTGACATGACAAAGTATCAAATCACGCCAATATACTCATGCAGTGTTTTCAAACCACGCTTGGTCAAACTACTCCTCTAACAACACACAAACCAGTTTAATACCACTTCAGTACCAAATCCTGTCAGAAACAACCTGTCACCACTTTAATCCAGCACACTGACCTTTTATGTGCACCTGTATGAAAACATAAATATACAGCGCATGCTGCCATTGCAATAATGCCATGCATTAGTATAAATGAGTTTCACATTGTGCGTATCTGCATATGTACCTACAATTTAAGAAGGAACAGAAACATGAAATTTTCCAGGCACATCAATGATGAAGCAATGGATATTTTTCCATGATGAACTCCTAATCAGAGATTGTTTTAAAAGCTCTATAACATCGTACCAGTTGAGTACCATATTGAGTTTCAAGACCATTATGAAGCGAATCAATGAGGACGTCAACATTAAGCACAGACTTTTACTAACATACATTATTTTAATCTTTTTTCCCCTCCATAAAAGCTGCTCAATGTGATTAAATGCCTTTTAGTCTAATTTTGGTAGAAACTAAACATGTAAAAGGGGGGAAAAAGGAGGCAAAAAGTGTGCGTTAAGAATCTCGAACCGGTCTAAAAAGGCACGTTAGATACAAAATGTAAAAAAATACTCAACGCGTGACTATCATATTCACCGCAGGCACTTCTATTAAAGCACAGCACCACAGACAAACACGCTCTGCAACCTCACTATGATTGTTCAAAGTGCTATTTCATATCAAGCCCTGAAATTTGAATTCAATGTCTCCCAATCTGAGAACCTGTATCTCTGCTGCCACCAAGTGGCCATTTTCAGCCTCAAGTTGTTTCCCGTTTTTGACAAAGCAGTAACCGCTGCTGACTGCATGCTTATGGGTTTCATGTTATTGTTCAGCTTGGCTGAAGTCGTAGCAGAAGTTGAAATTGCTGGGTGGTTTGGGGATTGGCGGGGCCGTGTCTGGGATCGGGACATTTTCCAGGTCCAGGAGGCGGAGCTTGATTTCCATAGAAAGGAGAATCTCTAGCTCACTGCGCATGCTCTCGCTGCTCATCTCTTTCCCCAGAAGCACATTAAGCCCGTCCGTCCACAGACAGAACTTTACGACAAAAACAGGACAAATAATACTTGTTTTTACCCCCAACCAAAGTCAATTCATTTAATACCAGATGAAATGATTTAATAACTTCCAGCGGTTCAGTAGTGGAAAAAACACATTAAACTCACATCTGTTCTGGAAGAGGCGATGAAATTCAAGCTGTACTCCTCAACGTCATACGTGATACTGAAAGCCAAGTCCAACACCTCCTGCGAAACCAAACACATGGATTACAGTTTTACCGTTCAGTGCAGTTCTTTCACAATAACACCATGAATGTGCATGAAGAACATTAATATGGTCAATTTCAGGGATGCACAATCTACATTCACCTAAAGGATTATTAGGAACACCATACTAATACTGTGTTTGACCCCCTTTCGCCTTCAGAACTGCCTTAAGTCTATGTGTCATTGATTCAACAAGGTGCTGAAAGCATTCTTTAGAAATGTAACTTGGCCCATATTGATTGGCTAGCATCTTGTAGTTGATGGAGATTTGTGGGATGCACATCCAGGGCACAAAGCTCCCGCTCCACCACATCCCAAAGATGCTCTATTGGGTTGAGATCTGGTGACTGTGGGGGCCATTTTAGTACAGTGAACTCATTGTCATGTTCAAGAAACCAATTTGAAATGATTCAAGCTTTGTGACATGGTGCATTATCCTGCTGGAAGTAGCCATCAGAGGATGGGTACATATTGGCCATAAAGGGATGTACATGGTCAGAAACAATGCTCAGGTAGGCCGTGGCATTTAAACGATGCCCAATTGGCACTTAGGGGCCTAAAGTGTGCCAAGAAAACGTCCCCCACACCATTACACCACCACCACCAGCCTGCACAGTGGTAACAAGGCATGTAATGTAATAAAACTGTTAATGCGATCTTTAGCAAACTTCAAAATGAATATCCACTTTTCATCCTGTATAATGTTGTGATGCCTAAATTCATATTTATTTGAATGTTGAATAGAAGCCACTGATCAACATTAGCATCATACCTTGGTTTGTTTTCCCTTGTTCTCCTTCATATGGGGACAGTCTTTTCCAGTCACCACACTTTTGATATCTGCGACGGGAACTGAGGGGACATCAAAATGAAGTGAATTTCTATTGACAAAGCAGTCAGAGGTCATTTACTCAAAAAGAGTCTTGTGAACATGCTCATTCTAGAGGAGTTGGACTCAAGTGCACTTACTCTTTTCCTGAAGAGCCTCGATGGAGGGCGTTTCCGTCTCCTCCTCCACATCTCCGTAGTGCAGGACTTTGAGATTAGGAGAGAGCCGACAATACCACAGCTTGTCTGAAAAACAAACAAAAAATGACTGAAGGACCTGATAATAATCTTCTGATGTCTTCCTCAGAGGATCCTGGCGTCTCACCTTGCCTCCGTCGGCTGCTGATCTTGCGGAAGAGCGTCCCGTGACACAGACGGTTTAGTCTCTGCTGTCTGATGAGTTCAAGAAGCTCTGGCTTCAGACGTTCCTTCAGCTCACTGGACGCAAAGACAACAAGAAAACTCATGTGATGGAGCGATATCAGAGCCACACTGTTTTATAACTTTTGCAAATCATTTGTTTCTAACCAGGGATTCGGAGAGCTGATTTATGAAAGCTTGTTTCCACCACAGACTAATAGTAAAAAAAAAAGGCCCTCACAATTCCCCATTTTCCCCTCACAATTGTGAGTTTATATCTCACAATTCAGACTTTATTTCTCACAATTGCGAGTTAACATCTCAAAATTGCATGGTATAAACCTATAATTGCAAGTTTACATCTACAAGTTAAATTTGAAATTTAATTCCTCATTTTAACATTTCACAATTTCACTTTTTTTGCAACAGAATACAAAATATAAAGGTTATGCTACATTTTCTCTCACAATTCTCAAATATATCTCGCAATACTGAAGAAAAAAATCTGAATTGTGATAACTGTGAGAAAAAGGGTCTACCTTTTTTCACTCAGTGGCAGAAACAAGCCTCCACCTGTATCAAACTGCCACATTTTCAGCAAATAAGGCTTTATTTCATTTCACAACTCTTTTGAAACAGTTGAATCAGTGTCTATATTGCTTTTTGGTTTCTCCCATCTCTACTTACAGCACAGGTGGAGCGAGCGTCTCCTCCTGGTGGAGTCTCTCCGTCTGTCTGAGTTTGAGAATCTCACTGTAGTTCAATGCGTTCACCTTATTCTTGAAGAGCTCCAGAGACGTGGGTTTACTGGACAGAGTCCTGGTGATCTGCTCCCGGACAACCTGCATCACCTTTAGACAAAGAACGAGAGAAAATGAGGGAGATTATTTAAAAAATCTGATATTATATTTGCAATGTGTTTGATTGCCTAAAAGTCCCACAGTGTGTGCATCTCCTCCATTAAACAGAGACTGCTTGGCCTCACTCACCCCTGAACAACATATCTCTGGGATTCAGGTCAAGAAAAATCGAAAAGGAGAGATAGGGGCAACTCTAAAACAGCAGGGGAGGAGAAATGGACAATGAAAATATGGGTCTCTTTTGAAGAGAGCGTCCTGCTGTGACACGCTCAGTCAACCGGAAGAGAGGGAAGGTTAGTCGACAACAACACTGATCACTTTAGACTTTGAGGTCAATGTTAATATCTTTTACATTTTTTAACCCTAAAACCGTATTCTGGACAAATGTGGGCAAAATAGTTTTGATTTATTTTTAAAAAATACTTCCCTTGATCTGAGCAGTACAAGACTTTGCTACTTTTCCTAAGTTTGCCTCCTGAACACACACATTTTTTTTTACTCAATTCTACAATGTTAAGCGGGTGAAAAAAACCCTTCTTAATCTTGTATTTGGGTCAAGAAAAACTGTAATTTAGAGCATTCTAAAATAAGCCAAAATAAGACACCAGGTGACAGCAAAGTCACTTCATCTTTAGGTTTTAGCTTTAAGAACTTATTGGAATGATATTTTAATGTAGTTAAAAAAACTAAAAAAAAAATAAAACATAAAATAAGCATAATTTACATAGAAAATATGAGACTTTTTAAAGTAAATAAATTCAAAAATACACCCAAAATAAAATAAAAACACCATAAATGGATAGACAAAACTTTATCGAAGACAGTGATATAACATTTATAATAAATAAAAAATTAGGATCACACCCGAGTCCTCTGTGTGTCCACACACCGAGTACCCACATTTGTCCAAAAGTACAGAATTAGGGGTATAAAGTGAATACAGTTTGAGGGCTAATAATGTTTTGTATTTCTTAGGACCACAACATGTAAGTGTATTATTCAAGTACTGATGTTTTGCAAAATGGCAATCAATTAATTTGAGGTATTTGTATGTTACTGCATGTCTAATTCTGCAGATTTGGTCAAATATATTTTGCAGAATATGTAAAAAACAAATAATAATATTAAATAGAAAAAAAGGAGAGGAAAAAAAACTGATTATCTCTGGTCCTGCAAATGACTGAATTTAAAATATCAGATTGTGGGATTTGCTGCCCCTATCTGGTAAAAAAAACAACAACTCACAATCTCACAAATCAGCCCAACACAGCTGACTTACCACAAGAATATTAAAAAATCAATCATTTTAAAAAGTAATAATTCCTGAATTTTCAGTATCATTATTCAGTCTTCAGTGTCACATGATCCTTCAGAAATCATTCTAATATACTGATTTGCAGCTCAAGAAACATTTCTAATTAAATTCAATGTTGAAAACAGCTGTGCTGCTTAATATTTTTTTGGAAACTGATGCGGTCTTTAATAAATATAGAAATATCAAAGAACAGCTTTTATTTGAAAATGACAACACTTTTCTAACATAATAAATGTCTTTACTGTCACGTTTGATCAATGCGTTCTTTCTGAATAAAAACTTCTCAAACTTTTGAACAGTAGAGTTATGTGACAGACAGATATTAATTGAATAATCAGATTATTTTCAGAGTAGTGACTCAAATAATACTGCCCACTTGGTCGAATAACATGATTCTTGTTTAATTGTTCCTTCTTATATCACTCATAACATGAGTTTTTCATTTCAGAAATTTTGTACGCGTTAACAATAAAAAAAAATTGTATGACTAAATGGAAAGTTTCTTTATCAATTTTTATACCAAGATTCTGAGGTCTTTTCTAAGTGCTGAAAAATGACAGTTAAAATGGTTATCCCTTCACTATTAATCATTTAATTTCCATCTTACAATGTAAAGACTACGGCACTTGTCATCAACAATGCAATACAGAGTTAAATACTATAAACAACATTACAACTCGTACATATATGCACAACGTACCGATAGCACCTCACATCATACATCTTCCTCAATATCTTGGTTATTGCAATAAAAAGAAAAACAGTACTACAATACAGACAAAACACTCATCCTACCTCAGCCTTGGTAAAAGCAGCAGCTGTGGTCCCTTCACAAACACAGTGACACTGTGTGTGTGTAGGTGTTTGGGTGTGTGTATGTGTTAGAGAGATTGTATGGTCCCTCCCTCTAGATGCCCCCCATTAAACTCATACACACACAGGCCTCAGCAAACCAGTTCACAGCACAATGCTAGCAACACTTAACTGGCGTTAAAGAGAAACAGCACAGTCAGGGTGTAAAGATAGTGGGAAAAGCAGTGAATAGAGTAAGTTTGATGAGAAAACACGTTTGATGAGTCATTTCCCCTTAGAGGCAAAATAACAGTTACTTTTCTCATGTCTGACATCAAGAAAACTGTTGAATTGTTCAATATGAGCCACTTGTTTCTGAACATTAATCCCAGAATAAAAGGGCGGGCTTCCATTGAAAACACAATTTAGACATTAAAACACCGAGCTATTTTTGGGATGTGGTTTACTGTTCAACTGTATTTCTGCTAGGGAGCGGGATTCTTTTTGTTCTTCTAATACCCCTTTATAAAGTTGCTGCCCATGAGGTCGGTGTGGCGGGGGCGACGGTCAGTGAAAACAAAAGACAGGCCGGTCAGCTGGACACTCGCTCCATCCCAAAGGTCACGAGGGTCACGAGGTTTACGGCCTGAAAGCATTTATTAAATGGAGGTCTGTTTTGTTGCACCGCTGAATAGTTGAAGGCTTTCTTTAACATCAGAAAAGGAGACGTAGCAATTTAGGGAATGTTGATATACACAAAGGCACTTAAAGGAGTCTGTCTCTTCAGTCTAGGAGCAGCATGCTTGTCATTCCACCATCTTGACGTTTCTCAGACGCATCCAGATGAAGCGATCAATATCCGTTTGTTCTATAAACTATAAATCACTGCTGCAGATGGTCACTTCTCAGATACATCTATTGTGACTCCGTGACAAATTCTAAAGCTTTCAAGAATACACTTTGATCCTATAATGATAGACAATAACAATGAACCTCAAAAATGCACTACTTTCGGATCTTTAAAGTCAACATGAAACAGTGACAGATAGATGGACGGATGGATAGGGGACATTTATTTTATCCAACAGGAATTGATTGGATTATGAAATGGAGCCTCTTTTGAGAACAAAAAAGACGAAAGTGTACAAAATAAAATTATTTTGTCTATTAGGCAGTATTATTTTAGTAATATTTATATACTATTATAATATTTAATACTGTTTTAAACTAGCTTTTATTCTTATATTTTCAGTTTTCATTTTAATGTAAGATTTCGTAAATTTATGTTCTTGTCATTTTTATTAGTTTTTAAAATACAAATATTTAGCTTTAATTGAATTACAATTTTCATTTTATTAAATTAACTATTTTAATGTTATTAATTTTATTATCATTTTAGTACTTCAACTTGCTTTTTTTCAGTTTGTTGCCAAGGCAACCCAATATTTACATTTTATTTCAGCTATATTTTTAATTATATATTTTTAGATATAATATATATAATATATTTTTAATTTATTTCAGCTATATTATTATATATAATTTAATCCTAATTATAACTTAATTATAATAATTTAATTATAATTTAATATATATATATATATATTAAAACTTTTATAAAACGATAAAAACACAGGTATTAAAAAGTAATTTGTCTCCAATTTAATTTCATGTTGACTGTGTCATTTTGAAATATTTTCTGGAAACTGCAAGGTAATTAGGAGGTAATTCAGATTTAACACAATGCCCACTTATGTATATCTATAAATATTCAATTTTAAATACCAGTGTCAGTTACAGTATTACATTAATCATAAAAGAGGCTATTTACATAGCAAAGTCTTCAAGGTACAGTAGCAAAAAAAACATTTTAATTTTAATTTGTTGAAAAAGTCCCTATTGCCACCGAGATTGTAAATGTGATGATCTACCTTATCAAAGTCTTCCTGCGTGGCTCTCATCTCTTTCCACGTCTTGTTGAGGAGCTGAATGCAAATGCAGAAAAGCTCCTCCAGCAGTCGGTCCTGAGCGAAGAAGATGGGGTGATAGTCCGAGCCGGTCTCAGAGGCTACGAAAGAGACATGAGAAAGATGAGTATATGAGAACTTATGACAACAACATAAGCATGTCAGCACGTTAATATGTTAGAATGATTTCTGAAGAATCATGCAACACTGAAGACTGAAGTATAGGCTGACGAAAATTCAGCTTCGCATCATAGAAATAAATTATAACTGAAAAATATACTAAAATAGAAAACCATTAGTTAAAAATTGTAGTAAAATTTCACAACATTATTGTTTTTTTCTGTATTTTTGCTCAAATAAATGCATCAAAAATGTTTTGATGCATTTATTTGATGCATGTATCTAAATAAGTATATAATATATATTTACATAACGACAACAGAAATAAGAGTTAAAAACAGGAATAAAAATATATAACTACACAATATACAGTATATACATACACAATATAGAGTTTATAAATATATATTTATATATAAAAAATGTATATTTTATTTATAAAAAATAAATAAATCACATCTGAAAATACCCTCTCTGAACAAGTCTGAGTAGACATTTTTAAATTGAAGCAAATAAAATGTCTATATGGGATAGAAGTACAGTCAGAAGTAAAGTTTGCCTTGCAAAACATTTCTAGTGATGAAAATTCATTTTGGCCCTCAAAACCATATATTTATAGCCTAAGCTCTAAAATCGTCATCTGATCATTGTCACCATCTCCATGGCTGTGTCAGTTTACTCACGGGGTTCTCCGATGCGCAAGATCTCACACAAGATGAGTGTGAGCTGGATGCTGCTACGGGCAAACGGACACTCGTGTTTGTCCTCTCTGCTGCTGTTCTCCAGCACAAACTGAGAAAGTGAAACAGAGACTTATGGGTCAATGCATACTGATATAGTGATGTACACTGGCCCCAAAAAGTCTTTGTCTAGCATTATATAACAAAATAGCCATGTGGGTTCACTCACCCTGCTGTAAGCATCAGGGTAACGGGAGGCAAAATACGCCATGGTGTCCAATGCCAGGAGACCCGGAGGACACCGGCTCAAGTCCTGACCAGGATTACTGTTATTCTGACAAAAGAACAAGAATCATACTCTAAATTAGGCCTTGAGGTTTGTTGTGCAATCTTCACACTTCTACGACTTGTTTTTTTTTTTTGGAAACTCACAGAGAATCCGAGCTTCTTAAACTCTTTAGCGCAAAGCGACCGTCTACGTTCATTACTCAGACCGCTCTCGCTTTCTGTCTCAAACGCGGCCTGCCGCAACCCGTGGAGCATGTCCCTCTGCTCCTGAAGGATATGGGAGAAATGTGTGTGAGAAATAAAAGTGACTGAGTGACTCACTGAGAAATCAAATGAAGACACAGAATGAAAGTAAACCTGGCTGTAGGAGTCCAGAGGCGTCCTCATACGGGGCTCCAGGTGGTTTAGACGCACCATCTGCAGCACATAGAGGTAGTGGGCCATCTCATCTCCTACTGAACTAGAGCTGTGGATGATGTTCTGAAAACAGCAACAGTTGTTAAATCGTATTTGCTATTATGCTTTTTCAGATATTGCTTTTCATGTAGTAGTACTGGGTGGTATACCGGTTCACACCGAATACCAGTGTTTGTTTTCGTTGTATGATTTTTTTTAATATACCGCAATAGCAGCGTATGACGCTTTAATAACGATCGGAACGCTGCGTGGAAACCGTTTTAAACACTGTGTTTATTATGAGAAAATTAAAGTGTTTTTGGATGCATGTAAAACTAATTTTAGCAGTCTTCCAAAACAAGATAAGGAACCTTTCAAATAAAATAACAGGGGGACTTTAACATTTATATTGTTTCAGAAGGCATGTACAGATTGTGACTGTAGGAGGACAAAATAGGAAGTATATGAATAGACTAGAGCTTCGAAACTTTCTCACCTTGTGAATATACTGTCGTAGGTTCCTCTTCTCGAGGAAGTCAAAGAGCTCCTGAAACATTAAAAAATACGATAAAAAAGTGCAAATAACCATTCAAAATAAGCCATACACCAGATTTATTAAAAAAATCAGATAATTTTCTAAATTTTCTGAATTTAAACTAGTCCAAAAACCAACTACCTGCCAATGTTTTATCACAAGCCACAACAATACACACTATTGTTCAATTGTTTGAGGTCAGTAAAGATTTTTACATAATATTTTACATATAACAGTAATTCTTACATTCTCGCCAAGGCTGATTTATTTAATCAAACATACAGTAAAAACAATAACATTGTGAAATATCATTTAAAAAATAGCTTTAATATATTTAAAAAAATGTATATTCATTCATGTGATTCTAAAGCTGAATCCAAAATAGCTCTCAAGATAATAACATACCAATAATCAGCCTTTAACAAAAAAAGATTCTTTATTTTGCTTGCACTTTTATTTTGTAATCCAAACAGACAGTGTCAGCAAAACCAAGATGTCAGAGAGACAGAACACTCACCTGTCTGTCTGCCTCTCGACCAGCCTGCAGCATTGCCATCAGCAGAGCCATGGCCTTAGTCTGCAGCTGCTGGTTTGTTCTACAGTGAAGAAAAAGAAAAAAGGAGGAATAATGAAAATCATTCATGTTTGAACGCTGATTTAAAGGTACACTATGTAACTTTTTTTGTTGTTGTTCAAAATGCTGAGGTAGTCTTTGTTACTGGTGGTAATGGTACTCAGTGTATTAATTTACTGGTGTACATGCATTCAGTTGTTTTTAACCTCTAGAGGGCAAACAGTTACATAGTGTACCTTTAAATATCACAACGCTAAAAAACACATGCTAATCTTAAACATGTTACATGTCTACAGCATGAACTACACCAAAAGGTATTTTCATTCTGAAAGAAAAAAAAACATTCACTTGCATAACGAAGGAACTTAAAAAACGAACTAAAAAACAATAATAATTTTTTTTTTGTTCAAAAGAACAGCATCATCATTGTCATTTATCTGGTGCATTTATATTTGTCTTCCACATCCATTAAGTAAACAGTCCAATACCGCAAAAAATTAAAACAGCCAAATAATCAAGCACTCTTCTGTACTTACACCTGGAGATGGGAGAGGAGTCTCTCGAGGGTGACTTCGAGTTTGACCTCGTTGAACAGACTACTGCTGCTGAGCACCATGCTCTCCAGGATAGCCAGCGACACCTGCTGGATAGACGTGTCCAGCACCTTTGCATTCACAAAACCGGCAATCTGAAAAACAAACATGACTGAATAGGCAACAACTGAGAAGGTAACCAATGAGTTGTCATTTTCTAAAGGAAATCTGGTAAGAGGCTTGTATATTGTTCACAGTAAGCCATTATTATCACAAAATAAACACAGTGTGAACATGTATGACAGGGTGAAAGGGTATACATGAGATAAATTGCAATAATAATTTGTTTTATCATCATCATTATTATTTTAATATTTAAAATATAAAAAATGAATTAATAAATACACTACTGTTCAAAATACTGGAGTAATGATGATGAAAATTCAGCACAATTCACAATTAATTCACACAAATAAATTACACTTTAAAATGTATTAAAATAGAAAACTGCTAATTTTAATTGTAATAATATTTTGCGAAATTACTGGTTTTAATGAATTTATCATCAAAGAAATACAAAATATCAAAAATATCACCCCACACTTTTGAACGGTAGTGTATTTAAATAATTATCAATAAATACAATGCATAGCATTTCATAAAAGTGTGTAATAAAGACATCTAATGACAGACGGAGGGTTTGTTACAGCATCCATACTGTATTATGGATGTGAAGGGAGTAGCTTAGTACCTTTTTGATAAAGACACTGGACAGATTCTCCCAGGACACAATGCCATGATCCATGAGCTCCATGAAGGCAGTGAGAGTGTGTGTCATTATCAGAGGAGCCCTGGAGAAAGAAAAATCATACTTTTACCATTTGATCGTTATATTGGGCTGCAATAAAACTCTCTAAGCTGGAGAAATGGGGCAAAGACAGGCAGGAAACTAACTCATGAGCCTCCTCCACTATCTTGACAAGCAGGGAGTGTCCATCTCGACTAATAAACTCTTGGGCGAACGTGATGTCGGTGGAGACAGTGGCCAGCAGCTTCAGGGAGTCACAACGCACGCCGGAGTCTGAACTCTGAATGCCTTTATACAGATCTTCAGCGTGACGGCCCTGACAAACACAAATCATCAAGCAAACATGGCTATTACATGGTACTATGGTTGTGTACATTTAGATTCTAACACAAAGCCCAGGTGAACAGATGAGTTTAGATACACTAAAGTAGTTAAAGGTGCGATGTGTAATATTTCTGAGGATCTTTTGACAGAAATGCAATATGACATCCATAACAAGTTCTCAGTGGTGTGTAAAGACCTTACTCGATGAACCGTTTTGTTTGTATTACCTTAGAATGAGACTTTTATATCTACATGTTATGGCTTTGACAATCAGCTGATTAGTATTATTGACTGTACAACAATAGGAGTCACCAACCCGTCGATCGTGGTCGACAAGTCGATCTTGGAAGCATTTTAAGTCAATCGCATTTTCAAAACCAGAGAAAAAAATATTATTTAATACTATATTTTTAGGGCCCAAGCCCTGCAAGCAGCGATCACGGACCAAAGCCGGCGGCACCTCCACCCCAGTGCCTTTAGGTAACTAAATGTACTGGCCACCATAGCTTCTTCGAAAGGGAGAGGTGAGCAATGGGCTGAGCCCTTCATGCAACTCGCAAACGAACCGCTAGATGCCGCTAAAATCTACACACTGCACCTTTAAATATTGTCGCTGTCAAAATTTCATAAAACCACTCACTGGTGCTTTGGTTAAATGCAGGATGCTGCCGTTTTTGATGTCCAGGCGGTTCTAGAACAAAAGTCATAAAGCAGTCAACAGTCAGTGTACAGGAAGTGATACTGCTATAATTAGATTTCATTATAACTTGCACATATAGTATGTGTGTAGTATAGAGACTGACAGGTAGACAGCAAAAAAACAACCTCCTGAGATGGTTTGGGTAAATAAATAAATAAATAAATAAAAACATAATATTTTATATTTATATGGATACATTTGGTCACTAAATTAATTTCAGTCATTTTTAAAGACCAAGGAGGAACTGTTGTCCTGGTGAAAACATTTGGGATCTCTGAAAACTGGGTATCTCTTTACAGGACATCCAAACTGTGACATGTGTGGTGTCAGAAAAATTCACTAAAATTCACTAAGACAGACAAAAAGAGAAAAAAAAATAAAGAAAATTACAGAAATAGAAAGACAGAGGCAGAAAGAGAAAGAAAGAAAGTCTTAAGATCAGTGTAAGGGGGAAACTTCATGTTGTGTCTGTCTATATTTGTATTGTATCATTAATGTGGTGATCTATGATGCTGGAATCTACTTATTAGCTGTTCAAAAGCCCAATTGGAGCGCAGCACAAGGCTTGCTGGTTTATGTGCACAATCAGAAGTCAAGCCTTTGCCTCAACTTGTCTGAGAATTCACTGTTTCCACACTCTCACTCCATGCACACACACACTGTCTGTATTCTGTGGATGTGACTCTGAGAGCTGATGATGCCGGGTTTTAATGTGCTCTCATTCATTAGATGATACAAATAAATGAGAGCACATTTAAACCCAGTACCATCAGCTCTCAGAGTCACATCCACAGAATACAGAGAGAAACAGAGCAAACACAACATAAAGTCCAAGTCCGACCCCACCCAAGATCAACAAAAAATACATAACCAGAGCAAATGACATCATCGGATTAAAGTCCACACACACACACACAGACTGAAGATGATGGAAATGACCTACAGACTCAGTGATGTATGTCTGGATCCCATCTGCATACTGGAGAGCATAGTTGTCAGTACCCGGAAGATTCCACCTTCAAAAAGATAGTACAACACTCTTTACGAAAACAGCTATTTTACATCATGGACATTTCAGCTATGGAAAAACACACAAACACATTTGGAGTCAAAAACACAGACTTACTTTTCGCAAACCTCTTTTATGACAGCAGTGAGGGGTTTTTTCTAAAACAGAAAAATGAAAATGAAAAATGATGCTTTTTTTGTCTGGATCTATTAGTTTATTAAAAAATATATTTAAAACACAATTCATACATGCAATGATTTGAATACAACTCTTGTTAATTTCTGAATGAAACATTTTGTTATTGAAATGGATGAACTAAAATGATTGTTTTCGTTAAGCTGAAATAAAGCTTTACATTAAAAATGTAAACTTAAAAAAACAAACTAATTAGAAACAGTGCCTTGACAACTAATTGTCAATAAGTGGAAGTTAAAGTAAGTTAATACAACGCCAAAACTTCTCCAAAGTCAACAACTATCTCATAATTTGCGGCAGCTCCTGTGGCTCACCGATTAGAAAGTTTAGTGTTTGGGTGGTAGACCAATCGGTGGCCTGTAATTTGTGGTGAATGCCCTGGCAGCGAGTGGAAGTGCTGGGAATGGCGAGGAAGTGCAGACGGGAAGGTCACAGGGGGTTTGAGGTTCTTTCTAAACATTAAGTACCAATCAGAGTCACACAATGGGTTCATTCATTTCAAACTAGTTATCTGATGGTTTAGAAAATCCAAATGAGAGTTTCTCTGACAATGGCTGGGTCCTCAAGACAATAACACATTCTGTTAGGACGTCCCAAACAATGGGATCAAAGCCTCTGAAGACACTGAACATGCTCAGCATTTGTCCACCCGATGATTCGACTAGGTAGACGGCAATAACAGCTTATTCAAAACAATTATGAATGAACTAATTGGTTATGATTTGTAAGCAACAGAAATTCCTTGATCATATAGACCAAATCAAGTTCAGTTAAAAATGTGTTACAAGATATTTTGCATCTATAATATAAGAAACTTTTATAATAAGAAACTCATTCATAACAATTAAGAGTTTATAACAATAAACAGGCTTCCATTTTCTCACAAATTGAGTTTTGCTTCACTTACAATTTAAATACAACAAAGTAATATGCATCGAGATCTGACTTTGATATATACAAACATAATATAAATTACTAAAATAATTAATAGGGTATATATAGGCTTCCTTCAGAAATTAGAAATGCATACATGTTTATTTTTCTGTTACATATCCATAATTCTCTTTACACATTTTAATCATTTCAAATCATCATTTAATAATACACATTTATTGATTATTCAGATAAGTTGTAACGAATGAGAATGAGTCATTCTGAATCTGATACAATAAATAGTGATCATGTCTGCATTCAAATTCAAGTAAATTCAAAGTGAAAGTTGCTATTACCAAACTTAAATTTGTAGCACAGTATGTATAGATATAACTTCCTCTAAAAAAACCCTTGGTCTTTATGTAATTTATGTGTGTGAACTTCAGTATGACACTGAATGAACAGTGCTGTTATTCCTCAAATGCTGACTGAACATTGGTCAACATCCCTTTTATGACAGGAAGTGCGTGACAACTCACCTGGTCTAGCTGAATGAGCTGCGGGTATGCGCCCGGCATCTGAATGGCAATCTTTACTATATCCTTTTGCTGCGGCATTTTGAGAGACGAGCGTCTACAACTCTGAAAGAGAGACAAGGGGCAGAAATGCAGATAATAAACACTAAAAATGATGTACATGTATTCAAACGCTTAATGGTCTGTAAAGCTTGAAACGGTACCAACCTAACAAGTATACTGACATTTCAAAACATACCAAATCCCACAAAGGGTGATATGCAGAGGGACGCTAAATAGGTCACTAATTCTATTTCAGGTTGACTCTGTTTTCTGTGTTCTTCCTCTTTTAAAGAAGAACTTGTGTGTCTCTCTGTTGTGCTTTATATTACTTTAACTCGGCATTCTGGGATTAATAGTGTACTAGTATGTGCTCTCGTTTTTTACGTCCTACATTTCTACATCAGCATCACTTTGCAGTCAAACAATCCTGGTCCAGAAATGTCCACTCAGACAAAAATGGCCAACCATAGTTAGTTTTACACACCATCCTACAAGAGTCTTATTAGACTTTGTGACCCATCCAAAAAAAAAATGATTAATCCAAGGGCAATTAAGGCATTTTCACACCAAGAACGATAACTGTATTTGTGTTCATACAAAGGTACGGTAACATTGTTTATTTATTAGACGTCTGCCACTTTAAATGCTCAAACAAATAGAAACTCATGGTTTTATTGTTGTGGACTTCTATTCTCATAGAATTGGAAATATTACAGTTTTCATCCTTGATGTGGACTATGGAAGTCAATGGGGTCCATCAACTGTTTGGCTAACCATATTCTTCAAAATATCTGCTGTTGTGTTCAGAAGAAGAAAGAAATTCATACAGGTTTGGAACAACTTGAGAGTGAATACATTTCTGGGTGAATGATCCCTATAATGACAAAAATGAAAATGTTATGATCATTTACACACCGTCATATCATTCCAAATGGGGTCCAAAACAGCTATTTTTTTTCACAAACAACAGACATATTTTTCAAAATCACTTTCCAAAGAAAAGAGAAAGTCATACAGGTTTGGAACAACATGAGAAGAGTCAGTAAATGATCACAAAATATTCATTTTGCGCTGAACTAGACCTATCCCTGTAGGGCCAGCCAATCAGCACGAAGCTTGTGATTTCAGCCAGCTCCAGCTTTTTTTGCCCTGTAATATGCATCCGGTAGTCAGGGAACAGACTGTGGGCGGCCTGTGAAAGTGCTATCTAAGGCTGAGATGTATATTATCCACACAGCTGCTTCATTAAGGAGCCTCTGCCGAATTGTTAAACAGAATCAAGTACTTCCATATGTGTCCTCAGAAGACTTCCCATAGGAAGGGGAACCAACAGGACCCATCGGACCCAACAGCTGTAACTTCTATCATATCTCCAAGATTTGTGCGATTATTAACAGAAATATCACTTGTTCAAGGGATAGTTCACCCAAAAATGAAAATTCTATCATCGCTTCCTCCTCGCCCTCAAGTCGTTCCAAACCTGAATGAGTTTCTTTCTTCTGATGAACACAAAAGAAAGAAATTTTGAAGAATGTCAGTAACCAAACAGTTGACTGGACCCTTTGACTGCCATAGTATGGATATAAAAATGCTGTGGAAGTCAATTGTTCCCCACAACTGTTTGGTTGCAAAGTAAACATTCCTCAAAGTATCTTCTTTTCTGTCCTGCATAACAAAGAAATTCATACAGGTTTGGATCAACTTGAGGGTGAGTAAAATGATGATAATTTTCCTTTTTGGGCGAAGTATCCCTTTAACTCAGTTTGATAATCTAAACCACATGACTGAGAACGTCCACACATTAATGAACTCTTTTCAAGCAGATTAAACTACTTTTAAGACCTTCCGTCTAGGCTTGGGATAAGAACTGCTGAGTCCGATACAGACCGAATGTTTGTGTTTCCCAGACTCCATTCCCAGCATGCCTCAGCACGCTCAGAGAGAAGTTGTGACAGCACAGCCCTCCATACACTATTTTTGGGGTTGAGAAATGGCTGCAACAAGAAAGAAATGGTCAAAACGGGCTACATCGACTTCTTTAGGGTCTTCTGACAGCATTCCCAATTGATCCTTGCCGAGTGAAGCATAAGCATGTCTGATACAGTCTGATCTCCAGTGGGAGTGTATGGAGGAATTCAGGCTGCCTGGAATTTTATCCATGCCCCCCTCTGACAGACCACACCAACTATCACACACACTTTTTTTGCCAGGTTTGGTTTAATTTTCTCAATCACACCCTCCTTCAGCAAATCCAAAAGTTCTAGAAAGATTATTAGTCACATGTTTCAAAATTTCTTGCGCGTGGTTGTGCATATTATCCAGTAATAACTTGACGTCTGCTATAAAGGATGTATAGGGAGACAGTTACATATTATTAACACTTTTTTTGCATATAAACACGACAGACCATTACAGTCAGTATAACGCTGTTTTACAGTCTTGAAGTATCAACAGCAGCTTGGTTGTTCTATTCAGAGCAATAGTTCAGATTCCAGTAACGAACATATTTACAAGTTTGAATCTGTTTTGGTTTGTTTAACGTTAGAGAGAAGTGGCAGCCACAGTGTTTCGAACAAAAGTTTCGTCTTACCTGTTGAAAGCGGGAGAGAGAGGGAAAAAAATCACACTCTGCGAGAAAGTGGAGTAGCGAAGCGGGTAAACATTTGCGCTTTGGTCGCGCGAAACACAGCGACGGTGGTTTGATTCTTTTCGATAGTTTGGGTGTTACATTTCGTTGAAAGTTTTCGGAGAGTTCTAATTGACCACATTCACAGAGTTCCGGGTTGAATTGTGTCCCTCCCGCCCCCTGGAGGAGGGAGTGGACACTCGGCTCTCCAAAAAGGTTGATGGGAATTTCTTTGAAGGACTTATGAGACCACCAGAAACACTGAAGTGAAACGCTCCAGTTATAATTAACCTATGCAGTGTTGGATGTAATGCATGACTAAGTAATTATTAACTGTAATTTATTTAAGAAAAAATTTAAGCAAGTGATTACTCTAAATTCTAAATGTTACTCTTGATGTAGTTGCATTGATAGACTATACTACAGAATACGTTTATATGTAACAACAGTGGATTAAACATCTAAATAATGTTTAATGTTAAAATGTAGGCTATGTTTTAAAGGAGTAGTTCACTTTAAAAAAAAAAAACTTTTGCTGATAATTTACTCACCCCCATGTTATCCAAGACCAAGATGTCTTTGTCCAAGAAGTCCATGGCTTTCTTTCTTCAGTCGAAAAGAAATTAAGGTCTTTGATGAAAACATTCCAAGATTTTCTCCATATAATGGACTTTAATGGGAACCAAACGGTTCAAGGTCCAAATGAGTGTTTCAGTGCAGCTTCAAAGGGCTTTAAACAACACCAGACGATGAATAAGGGTCTTATGAGAGGTCATTAAAAAATAAATAAAAAAGTTTAAGTTTTGTAAGCACAAATGCTCGCCTTGCTCTGTTCTGTGATGAGCGTTCGTGACTCTCCTGTTCGAACTCGTTCATCAAAATAAACAAATTTTTTTTCGAGTCATGACTCGAAGGGTCCTATATTCATCGTCTGGTGTCATTTGGACCTTGAACCGTTTGGTTCCCATTAAAGTCCATTATATCGAGAAAATCCTGGAATGCCAATTATCTTTTCTATATTTACATTGTATTGCATGCAACTTTTTGCATAAGTGTAATTTATTATTAACTTTTTACTTAAAAATTACTTAACTTTTGCAGTAACTGAAAACCTCCCTCCTTTGTTTTAGATTTCCTTATATAATAGCAAAACTATTTTCATACTTATTTGACCTTCAAATGATCTTCGTTTCCGGGCTTCGGGGTCTACGACCCCAACAATTGATTGAGTGATGGTATAAAAAATATACATTTTTAATCATACAAATAATATATCATTTTTTTGTTTACTTATCATCTATTCATTGATGCTGTGTTTTTGGAGATTTAAAGTACTTTTGTATCCATATACCACACAATTCCTCAACTACACCATTAGATTGCATACGAAATATTATTTTTTATGATACATTGCATTTATGCTCTAGTACTAGGCCTTAATTTCAGTGTAAAAATTTTCAGATTTATGCCAGATTTTTTATTTTTTTTTTGACACATGAAAATATATTTAGTTTTTTTCACATTTCCCATTCATTTCAATGTGGGGTCATATTGACCCCGAAGACCAGAAGTGTAAACATTTTTTTTTTTTTACATACCTTCAGAACAACCAAATCAAGCCCAGTTTATTCCACTGAGATGAAGGGAACCTTCTTTTTCATTAAGTAATAGTCAATTGAGGTCGTATAGACACAATGACCCGATTGAGGGCTATATTATTAACTCAAAAAATAAATGGTGCCTTTTTCAAAGTAGAGTGGAAATACCTTTGGATCAATCGTTGAGGGATTCAAGCATTCAAACAAACCAACCCAAGTTTTTAACCACTACACAACAGAAATGCCTGGACCTGCAGGATATGACTAAAGCACCAAGAAGCACTATGACAGACTCATAAGGAATTAAGTGAAGAAAAAAGGGGAAGCAAATACCATAAAATCCGACAAATTAAAGAGCATCACAAATACAAAAAGATCTTTTATTTCATGGGGATGACAATTCCAGTAAAGAACAAGGATACCGGTATTTTGCAATGACAGTGAGGATTTGAAAACTGCTCAAATTCCCTGGATATTGTAAAATTGACTCGCCCAACCCATCCAATGCATAGGGCTGGAAGTTACCTGCGTTATAAACTGTTTTAAAGTGCAATGTGGAGATAGAGGAAACTTGCACACTATTCATCTACTGAAAAACAGATCAGTTGGAAATCTATCGATACAAAAATAAATGGTAAATGCTTACTGTGTACAAGCATAAAAATATGATTCAGCAGATAGGAACATTAAGAAAACAAGATTTTTTGGGGGTGGTGGTGGGCAACCATTAGTACCAACACGTGAGGAACCCATTCTGTTCGGACAGCGCTCATTACACAGCATGTTGACAAGCCATTTTCTCTATACTTCCCTCATAAACCCACATCCTTCTTTAGACAGTTATTCTCATATACAGACATAATAAAGACAGCACTTGCTTTCAAAAGTATCTATACACATATATAAACGGGTTAAGAACAAATGTACTGTATGGACTGAAAACACAGGAGGGACTGTTTCAAAATACAAAAATAGCAATCGGTGTCTAATTTAACATTTGTACAAGGCTTTATGCGTGACCTTTCCACAGTTAAATTCATTTGCCAACACTGTAGCTAGCCATATCGTGAGTCAGACACAAAGTATTAACAATACACACCTGAAATAGACAAAGTAGGAATGGCTCATCCAACACTAAGTATGTTCCTTCACTTTTTCTGAGGACCTACGCTATGATAAATATACTTTGCTTTGTTGCTCCAAACTGTAAAGATTCCACACAATATAGGCGTCCCCACTGTGATTAGTGTAACTTAGTAAATTCCACATTGTTTCCTGTAAGATGAGAACACACTGTTTCTTATTGGTTGAATCGCTTTATGCATTCTTCAAAAGCATAACTATGGAAGCAACACACTTTTTCAAGAATAATATGTATACTAGTTGTATCCAGATCAGTAAATGCCCTTTGATAAAACGTGCCATTTTAGAACAGGAAGACCATTTAAAAAGACACATCCAGCTGGTATTTTCGTCGAACCATTGATGGTGAATTTAGTCTATTGTCGGATAAACATGTGTCTATACAAAAGTAGTATAAAAACAACCTTTCAAGGAGTTGGGGACAAATTGCTTAACAAAAACGGTTTCCATGGATGTCTGATATCTTCATCAGATCGGAGCAGTTGAATTTAGAAGGGAACGTTCATTTTCACTCTGCCACTTTGGGGTGGAAGTAAATATACACATATAAAAAAAGCTTTATATACACACAGAATCAGCTTATCATACACATGGATCTGACACAGAGCCACGCTTTCTTTTTTCCTCCTTTGTAAAGGGTTTTAAAAAAAGAAAGTTCTTTTAAGTACACTACTCTTGTTGTACGGTGTGTTTGGAGGTCAAAGGTTGGCAATGGGAACGTCAAAAAGGTCACAAAGGCCCTCCGTCTCATCCAGGTTATAGATGTAGTCATGGTCACCCGGAGGAGGGGATAGACGGAGGAGCGGAGAGAAAACTATGAGAGAGAAAGACAGAAGAAGAAAGTGATGCTGTGGCCATCTTTGTGTAACCACATGAAGCAGTGTCTAACTGTTGCTCATTTTATTTGTCATCACACCCATCATGAGTCTATGTATGTTAGCATCTAAAATGGGATGTAATTTCAGTTGATGGTCAAATTGAATTGAGTTTTATTGATTATATAAGCATGATATAATACATCGTTGTACACAAACATTCAAACTTCCATTTCATGTTTAGTAATAGACTAGGTACAGGTGGGCTGACTCATGATCGGCTTTACCTTCTGATGACATCAGCTCCTCAAGCAAATCTGTACTCATAATTTCTGTAAGGAGGAAGAAGGAAACATGTCAAATATGAAAAGGTTCTTCCTTGTGTTATTTCATTGGTTCGGTCATTAGCAGTAGAATGTGATAAATGTCAACAATGAGCAGCAAATCTCAAGCATGTTAAATAGGTCCTCACCTTTAGGGTCAAACATTTCTGAAAAATCTTTGGGGAAGTCCAGTACTGGGGGGAAAAAAAGGGAAAAACAGACTCACAATGTTTAAAGAAGCCAATTTGATCTAAAGCCTCCCAACATGAACTGCTAAATTTCAGACAAGAATTTTCTTTTTACTAAATTTGTCAGTCATTTTAAAATTTAGTCCGAAATGAGGGTTTCTGCAGGTTCCAGTAAGTCAAATTTAAGATCTTTTTAAGACATTTTAAGACCAAAAACATAGAAATTTAAGACCTACACGACACATTACCAAAAATTAAAATAAAATAAAAATATTCTGAAAAAATTATTTTATTTCAATGAATTCAGTAATTGAAAAGCATTAATGTAATTTACAGGTAAAGCAATCACATTAGTAACGTTCAACATCCAACAACATGCTAGATGCCCAAAACCTTAGGCCTCCCCTTTGTAGGCTACGACTCAATACTTTTTTTTTTTTGCTAATTTGTAATAACTTTCTGCGGCCAGAGTTTTGGCAAATGAACAAGGGTAAAATCTTTTTTAGACCTGACTAAATCAAATTTAAGACCTCAGATGAAAATCTGGTTATTTTTAAGACTTTATATTTAAAGCTCAGAATTTTAGACTTTTTAAGACCCCATGGACACCCTGGAAATTCGCATCCGGAATTTTTTGCGTAGTTAAAGAAAAAAAATTCAACTTCACGTTATGTCAATCACGCTTGCACACCGCATCCGAAACTTCAGTCCGTTATAAAAAATTCAGATTCGGGTTCGATTTTATGTGTTTTTCGCATCCACAGCCAGTATTTTGAGAGGGTTTTTTTTACAATTCAGGGCTGGGGGGAGCTCGTTCCGCTCGTGCGCAGTCCCTTCAGTTTCGGTTTTCGATTAGATAAAGTGTTTATAATCCATAGTCAATGAAAACTCACATTTTTGTCATGCTGCATAATGGTTATCTCAAATAATTTGCACAAATCACAATGTTGGTTGCTACTATTTGAGAAATGTATTTTTACATTTCATCACAACGATTACACTAACATAAGCACAAAGAGAATATCATTTCATACATATGGTTTATTTGACCTCATCTAGTTTCCTAATTATTATAGACTACTTATATAAATTCACACTCTCTGCATTATGAAAACTGATAAAACAAGAAACTTCTCAAATTAAACCGGTGATCTCAATTTCAAATGCAAGGGCACTTACGATCGGAAGGGTCTGTTTTGATTGGTTCGAAAAGTGTCGATGAATCAGGAAGTGAAGAGCTGTCCAATGAAGCAGATGACTGCAGCTGCTGGGTGTCCGCTGAAGACGCCGGATTGGCTGTTGTTTCAGAGGAGGAGGTGCTTGAAATATCTACAACCCCATAGGGGAAAAAATATTATATTTAGTAATAGTACATAAAGCATGAGAAATTATATATTAGGAATGCACAAGCTGCCACCATATCAGTATCAGCCGAGATACGTTCATTTTTAATGTTATTATAATAGATGCAGTAAGTAAATTAGGCCGATAGATATCGTATCATTTGATTCAGCTGTGACACTTCAGATCCACACTGTTCACCATGATGGTTTTGAATTGCTTAAAATATGACTGAAATAATTTTCTCATATAGGATGTGTTTGGTTTAATAGAGCTTCAGTTTACTGGTGCCCATCTTTGCCTTCAGCACATCTAGCTCAAACAGAATTGCACATTGATAGCTATAAATAGGACTATCACATACATAACATTATTGTAATAAAACGTTTGAATTCTTTGGGTTTAGTTGAAACACACACATATGAATATACACACATACAAGCCTTCACTACCAATTAGTAAAAATAAAAATCATAGTACATTTGTAATAAAGGGGCAAAAAAAAAAAACAGCGTTTTCAGACATTATTTCATTAACGACAATTTTTCATAATTTCTTTTGTCCGACCTGTGGCTGTCTTAGCAGCAGAGACAGTGGTTGTGCTGGGAGGGATGGTGGTGGTGGTGGAGGTGGTAGGACTCTGGCAGGTGGAGGCGGGTGATGGCGTACTGACGGCTGCTGGTTTGGTGGGTGTGACGGCAGCTGATGTAGTTGAAGCAGGAGGGGTGGACAGGCTCTGAAGCATGTCATCAGGCGGGGGCACGGGCAGCACCACAGGAGAAGAACTACAGGGATCCTTATTCACCAGGAGGACCTCGATGGGACCTGCAGAGCTCTTCAGGTGAATCTGGTACTTCTTTTGTCCATTGACATGCTACAAAAAAAGTGAGTGTATTTAGCTTTGGGATTGTGTAGGTGTTTTTCTTAAGAAGCATAAATTATATGAAAGAGTCATAACAGTAATAAAACCGTGCTGAAAAGTATTATGGTACTACTATATGAACTTAGATGTGTGTGTAAATATATATATAATTAACTGAATGAATTACTCATAAATCAGATATTAGTTTCTTGATTTTAATCCAGCAGCACTTACTGATTCAGGCACAGGGACCTCCAACTGTGTTCCTGAGGGAGCTCTGATTGCTAAAAGAGTGTCACCTAGTGGCAGACAAACATAGTTAAACTACAATAAAGAAACATAAATATGTAACTTTGACATATATTTGTTGTTCCAGTGACATTGCTGCTTTGTTGGGTGTCTGATGGGAAAAACCAACCTTTGAAGCAATTGCAGAGGTCTTGATGCGTTACATATGCCAGAGTGAGTCAAGTTAAGGATAAACCGCAAACATGCTGAATTCAGAACCACTTCCAACCTACTCTTACTTCTAAAATAGTAAGAGTAATATACTAGTATGCAGTTCTCGGAAAATTGGAAACACTTTAGGAGTTTCAAAGTCATCATCTGATTGAATTTTACAGGATTTCTAGGAGACGTGTGTGTCGCGGTCCACATGGAAACAAATCCGTTGAGACGCAAAACTCCCAAATGGAAGAAAGCTGCAGTGTTTACAGCTGTGATGCTGAGCGACTATCAGAATCAACTAAATGCTGGATTTTCAAAGGTTTGTTCACCACACACCTGTCTGGTCTATTGAAGGGACATCGACATTACATTAAGTATCACAAGAGCATGTAAAGCAGTGGACAAAGGTGTAGCTAGAAGGATATGGGCTATTTATTGAGTCGTCGGTCACATTCTTGATGCTCTGCTGAACCCAAACTCTCTGCTGGTCCAGTTCATGTTCCCTCCTGTCAAGATCCTCCAATTCCAGCTTGAGATCGATCAGCTTGTCTGCAATTTCACGTGTGTTGCAACCTGGACCAACACCCCTTCAAATGAACAAAAAGAGAAACAGACATTTAGATCATGTGAATTAGTTGACGCTTAAACAGACAGCACTCTAAAACGTCAATAGCCACAGACTAATCATTTAAACAGTTGTCTCAGAGAAGCAATTAGTTGTATTTTCCTGTTTAGGTTGGATTATTTCTTAAAATAAACTTATTATAATTTGCATTAGCACTTGCTAAGCATTGTTTCAAATTAATAATAATAACTATATATACTGATCTTATGCTTAGCATGACTGCATTTATTTGATAAAAATAAACTAATATCGTGAAATATTATTAAAATTCAAAAATACTTTTTCTATCTCAATATATTTTAAATGTAATTCATTTCTTTGATCATAATTATTCCAGTCTTCAGTCACATTATCCTTCAGAAATCCTTCTAATGTATGTATTTGCTGCTCAAGAAACATTTGAAAGCAGTCAGGCTGCTCAATAATTTAGTACTTTTAAAATACTTGAGCAGAAACTTGAAAAGAACTGGATTTATTTGATATAGAAATATTCTGTAGCTGTCTTTACTGTCACTTTTGACCATTTTATACATCCTTGCTTAATAAAACTATGAATTTCTTTGATAAATATACTTTGGACATCATTGGACATTGGACAACATTGGACCTCTTATCTTGCTTAATAGCAAATATCAGCATAATTAACAATAAGATTACATCCTTCTAATCAGATTCATAAGGAAAAGATGCCTGACGTCCTTGGTGGCTCACTAAAATCTTTAATGTGTTGATGCAAAACACTAATAATGCACCTACAGAGACCATCAAAATGGGAACAACGAGTATGTCAACTTGAAAAAAGACATCAGAAAGCATTAACAGAATTGCCTTACTTCCACTGGATGCTGTTTTTGGATTTCTTCTCAATAAGTCCAATGCCTTCCAAAACATTGGTGATGTCATATATCCGCCTTTTCTGTCTTACAGCCAAAGTATCTGCAGCCTAAATCACATTCACACAAAAGAAACCAAATGAGATTATTGATTCTTCTCATCACATGCGGCCCAACTGCACAAAACACACAAGTGCTCAAGTGTATCGCATACAAAGCCCTTAAAAGAGCAGTTCACTAAAAAATAAACTAATTAACTCAATTTTGATGACTTTCTTTCTTCTGTGGGGAATGTTTTAAGTAGAGTGTGAGAGACTGACAGCATCAGTCACCATTCACTTGCATTGCATCTTCATTCTATGCAATGAAAGTAAATGGTGACTGAGGCTGTCATACAGCCTAGCACCTCCTTTTGTGTTCCCACTTAAGAAAGCAAGTCATATCGGTTTGGAACAAAAAGAGGGTGAAAATAAACGAAAAAACTTATATTTTTCCTCTGAACTGTCCCTTTAAGACGTACTGCCTATCAAGACAGACAAAAACAGCCCCCCAAAAAGTTGACAAGCAAGCAACTTAAAGCAATCAAGTTCCAAGATGACCTGTTCATTTCTTAAAGACTTCGATCAAAGACCATTAAAATGACCAAACTAGTATTTTAATATGTTTTTAAGACGCGTAATGTCGTGTTTAAACCCCAATAGAAGCAAAGAAGCGGATCGCCTGGTCGCACAGGCCTAAACTATCCCAAACTCCAGAGCACGTGCTTGTTTTGAAGGCTTTTGTTTGAGTTTTCAGTCCGGGTGGGATTAGCTTCTTAGCCGCAAGAAACCTCCGGGATACAACAAACACCACATCAGCGGGTTTGCTTCGGAGACAAGTAGTGACATTACATTTGCAACCTGTTAGCTGGCTGGCATGGTTTAGTGGAGCAACTAACGTTACTTTATTTAAGCCGAGCTGTCGTCTAGTTGAGAGAGGGGTTGTAACTTAACTTACATGCACGCGACCCCCTCCTCCCTTCCCAAAGAAACTTTTTAATCAACTTTTCTGTTCTGTTATACGACCTGGAGTGCATCTGTTTGCATGCAAACAATAAAAACGATGCATTTTAGCAGGCGCTGTCCATCTCGCGCGTGCGATATTAAAACCATATAGCTGATGACGGTGATAGTGATGATGAGCTCGTCTCGTGCTTACAGCTTTCAGATCCAGCACTCCGTCCTTCGCTTCCTGCAGCAGAGTCACAAATTTAGTCGTGAGCAGCCCAAGACTTTTCTCGTGGCGACTGGGGGTCTGCGGCTGCAGCGAATCTCCCATCGCACCCAGTTCGTTTCTTCCGGTCTCTAAATCCATCAAGTTGCTTTTAAAGTATTAATAAATCCCCACAGTTCTGCCTGCGGTCGGTTTATGTTTGTATAGTGAACGCTTTCTGTTGTTATATCGCTGACAGCACCGCTTCTGCCGCCCAAACGCTCGCTTCCCGTCACCGGCCGGTGATTCCTATAGCATGGACGGGGAAGTTCACCTCGAAATGATTGAGTTAAGCCCCCGTTCAGGGTCCGGTCCGATTCAGGACACAGGTTACCCGAACCCAGATGGCCTAACAAGAACAGGCGCTCTCACAAGCACCAGAGCTGCGCTACTTGAATGACTGAAGCCGTTGACGGCGCGGTGCATCATGGGATGACCTGCTAAAAATGGGAAGTTCTGTGGCACGACCTGTAGGGGGCGATAAGAACAGCATATCTGAAGCGGCCATGTGGGGAACACAGACACAGATATGAAACTGAAAAAATGCAAGTTTTTATGTAAATAACAATCGAATGTTTTTATCATTAGGCATTTGTTAACTTTCCAATGCTTTCTGACTTCCAGCAGATATAGGCCCATGGATGGATGGATGGATGGATGGATGGATGGATGGATGGATGGATGGATGGATGGATGGATGGATGGATGGATAGATAGATAGATAGATAGATAGATAGATAGATAGATAGATAGATAGATAGATAGATAGATAGATAGATAGATAGATAGATAGACATTTTATAAGCTTTATAATGGTTGAACAACACTCTCAGAACATTTCTGGCACTATGTGCTATTTGCCGCTTTTTGCGTTATTCAGCCTGATGGTGGCGCTCTAATGTTGATTGACAGGCACGACACATATAATTCCATCTATTCTAGAGTTTGGAGTATTGCCCTGGTTGTTAAAATATTACAAAGTGTGGAGGGATGAGGAGAATAAAATTAGGTTTTACACTATTCTCTGAAAAAATATAAAACAAAACACATATTTCTCTAAGGGCTATTCACGTGAGCACGTTTAAAATAAGGTTTTTCATTAAAACTTAAACTTTCATTAACTCTGGTGCTTTTCGGTCATTTCAGACCAGAAAATCGTCTGTTTTGAATTTCTAAAAACCACAGCTTTATCTTAGGCCTATTGGTATACGAAACTTGGTGACTTTTATGGCACTTGGAATGTGAACACAAAAAAATAAAGGGGATGATTCGAGCAGGCTATGTGGCCAAGTCTCTATATTAATCTGAAATCCTGCATTATTAAAAAAAAGGGAAAAATAGATTTTTTTTTTTTTGTATTTTTTCCAATGGTAAAAATAAACCATAAATATTGATCATATCCTCTCAAATTACAAAAGAAAAAACACTATTAAACAAAAACAAAGGCCTACATTGGTTTTACTGGGGTGAAGGAAGTTTTATTTTCAGCCAGGTGTCCGGTCAATGACCGCAAACATAATAAGTGCTACCCCCAAACGAGGAGCACCAGAGTTAATTTTATGGTACTCTACTCCACATAGGAAGAACAAACATGCCATTGGCCTACTGACCTGATGCAGACACACAGCGGATTGATATCCGACTTGGTCTAGAGCTAGGTTTACGTGAGGTAAGGTGACAATAAGCGGAGCAGTCTGAAATCTCCCCCAATACCTCTGAAATAGATCACACTGCAGTTCAATTTTTCATAAATCATAATACATGCCTGCTTACGGAAGCCATACGTTATATTGCTCACTTTACAACTTCAAAATATCTAAAAAAATATTTTAGTAGAATCCTGAACACATTTACAATTTATTATTGATTCAGTTTATGTAGAGGTCTGTTTTAGATTAGAGCAATTTAGAACAATTAAGCTCTGCCTTGGATTGGTCATTATTGGTATATTACATTTTAACCTTCAGTCAACATGCTCCATGGGAATGCTCATTATTTGAAGTGGGAGGGCTTGTGTGTTTTTATCTGTGAGTTTAAATGTGAAACGTGAGCAGTTCACTGCTGGACATCAGTCAGCATGCTGGGCTTTCTGATACTGGTGTGGATATGCATCTTCATCCTGTTCCTCTTCATCCAGATCCCGAGGCCAAAGAACTTTCCTCCAGGACCTCGTCCTCTGCCATTATTTGGGAATTTGCTTGAGCTAAACATCACTAATCCTTTGAAGGATTTCGAGAGGGTATAGTATCACATTATCATTCTCATTCGTTTTAAAATATAAATAAATGTATTTTAAGAAAACCCATACAACTGTCAAAAGTTAGCTGTTTAAAACATCTGGTAATGTATTGCATAATGATCAGCCCTGTGTGATGTTTTAACGCTAAACCTTTCAGCTGGCAGATCGCTATGGAAAAGTTTACAGCCTGTACCTTGGATCAAAACCCTGGATAGTTCTTAACGGTTTCGAGGTTTTGAAGGAAGCTCTTGTTACTAAGGCTGTGGACTTTGCAGGACGTCCTCAGGACCTCATGGTCAACCATGTTACAAAGGGAAGCGGTAAATCTACTTCCAAATCAACCTTTACTCTTACACCTGTGTACACAATACGGTTAATCAGTATGCTTTTGAGGTTGTTCACTCAGTCTCCCCTTTCTACAGAGTCCACAGAGCAATTTCCAGCCTTATCTGTGATTACAAGTACCATTTAGGCCCATAAATAACAGTTACTTATTATCGCAGGTGTCATTTTGTCTGACTATGGCCCATCTTGGAAAGAACACAGACGCTTCGCTTTGATGACCCTGAGAAACTTTGGCCTGGGGAAGCTGTCAATGGAGGAGAGAATTCTGGGAGAGGTTTCACATGTTACTGCTAAATTGGAGAAACTAGTTGGTAATAATGCACTCATTAATCTCATTTTCGGTGTCTCAAAACAAACTCAACACAAGAGCTTGAGTTGACTTTCATATCAATGTACTTGCAGGAAAGTCCTTTGACCCTCAGACTATGTTCCACAATGCTGCATCAAATATCATTTGCATTGTTCTGTTTGGATCCCGTTATGATTATGAAGACGAATTCCTCAAGCTTTTCATTCACCTCTATACAGAGAATGCAAAGATTGCCAATGGACCATGGGCCATGGTGAGGCATCACTTCATCTTTTAAGTGTTTATATTCCCAAAAGTCTGAAACCACATTGTTATTATTTATTTTTTATTGTTTAGATGAAAGTTTCAGGATTATCTGCTGACCAACAAAGACATTTTAAATAGAAATACTCTCTGTAGTTTTGGGAATTTTTATGAAGAATTTTCTCTATTCTATTGCAGATATACGATACATTTCCTATGCTGAGATTTCTGCCTCTACCCTTCAAGAAGGCCTTCAAAAATGCCAGCAAAGCCAGAGAATTGTCTGCACAACTGGTCAATGAACACAAAAAGACAAGAGTCCCAGGAGAGCCAAGAGACTTCATTGACTGCTATATGGATGAGCTTGATAAGGTGCTTGCACATCTGTAATGATATTTTTTACGAATAGGCTACGCAATATATCGGTACCATATTGGTTATTGTCGATATTAGAGATTTTTAAAATGTATTAGCATTGATTGATATTGGATATTTATTTAATGGTACATCATTTACTCTATTACATTTACATTACCTTTGCCATTATCTAATGATCACTTAGGCTACATCTACACTATCTGATACAAAAACGCAGTTTTCAAATGTATTTTTGATTAATGTAGAAAGCCTTAAAGTTAGGGCCTTTTACAAAACACCGTTTTCAACTAAAAGTGGAAAACTTTTTATGCGTTTTGGCCATTCTTTTACATGATAACATCGTTTAATGGGCCTGAAAATGTTTCAAAGTGCAAGTTGTAAACTACAAAAATGCGAATTCGTGAAAACGGTGACTTTTACTTGAATTAGAAAGTTGTTTGTATTAATCTCTAATCAGTGCTATTTTAATTTCACCAGAGAGGAAACGATGGTTCCTCGTTTACTGAAGCTCAACTTATGCTGTTCATTCTGGATTTGCACTTTGCAGGGACTGATACCACGTCAAACACGCTCCTCACTGCATTTCTCTACCTCATGAACCACCCAGAGGTTCAAGGTTTGTGTTTTAGTTATTTAATGCATTTTAATTCATTCGACCATTGCTTTAGCTTAAAATAGCTTTTGTTCCACCAGCAAAATGTCAGCGAGAGATTGATGATGTTCTGGGGGATAAAGATCATGCATCGTATGAAGACAGACATGATATGCCGTACACACAGGCTGTGATTCATGAAGTTCAGCGCGTTGCTAACACTGTACCGCTAAGTGTTTTTCACTGCACCACCAAAGACACTGAGCTGATGGGCTACAACATCCCGAAGGTGAGGAAACCATATATAAGTTACGAGTTTTAATCCTTTAAAATCATAACTTTGTTTCCTTTTCTTCTCAAGGGAACTTTTGTTATTCCCAACCTCACTTCTGTACTAAACGAAGAGGGTCAGTGGAAGTTTCCTCATGAATTCAACCCAGACAACTTCCTGAATGAGCAGGGCCAGTTTGAGAAGCCTGAGGCCTTTATGCCTTTTTCTGCAGGTAAAGAATTTAGAATCGGATACAGGTATAGTTTTGAGTAGTTTGAGTGCATTTTGTAAATCGTATACGCACATATATGGTGTACAGGTCCCCGTGTGTGTCTCGGTGAGGGTCTTGCACGTATGGAGCTCTTCCTGGTCATGGTCACTCTGTTACGCCGCTTCCAGTTTGTGTGGCCCGATGATGCCGGGGAACCAGATTACACCCCAGTGTACGGGGTCACCCTCACCCCCAAACCCTACAGAATGCACATCAAGAGCAGACAGACAGTCTAATTATAATTTGCGTTGTTGCAAAAGATGATTTGATGTTATTATTTTCATAACAGTATGTAATATGACTGGTCATATATGGTATTTTATATAAAAAAAGGTAATAAAAACAATCGCAATGCATCTTAAGACAGTCCTTAAATAAAAAACGTTTACAAAATAGTTGGCTCATCTTGTCTAAATGTGTGCCAGAGTGGTTTTATTTTGTTCACTTAATCATTTGTTGGGTTATAATCATTGTTGAAATCTATAAAAGAAAAGTCTTCAGCGCTATCATATTTTTGTGGACACCGTGATACATTTGTTCAGGATTCTTTGATGAATATAAAGTTAAAAAGAATAGAAATCTTTTGTACTCCCGGTTTCACAAACCAGGCTTAAGCTAGCGCCAGGCTAAAATGCATGTTTGAGTTAAGTTGAATTCAGGTGAATGCAGAAACGCAGAATTTGGAGCAGGGCTTGTTTGTCTCGGTTCATTTTATCTTTCTGGAACACTGCCAATATTTGATCAGATATAGGAGACCTACCGAGAGATTGAGTGGTTTGAGTTCAGTTCACGCTTGTTTTGCTTGAGACCGAGAGACAACAACTGGACATCAGTCAGCATGCTGGGATCTTTGATTCTTCTGTGGATATGTATCTTCTTCATCTTCCTCCTAGTCCGGATCCAAAGGCCAAAGAATTTTCCTCCAGGACCTCGTCCTTTGCCAGTATTTGGGAATCTGCTTCATGTGAACATGGCCAATCCTTT
Source organism: Cyprinella venusta (assembly GCA_038021265.1). Classification (NCBI taxonomy): domain Eukaryota; kingdom Metazoa; phylum Chordata; class Actinopteri; order Cypriniformes; family Leuciscidae; genus Cyprinella; species Cyprinella venusta. The sequence goes on along the minus strand of CM075886.1, from coordinate 15,346,807 downwards.
GAAAGATTTTGAAAGAGTATGGCTTTATTTTATGTCATCTTAAGTTTAAACATTTCTCTTTTTTTCTTGTTTGTAAAATAATGTTCCTTTTTTAGTTTGCAGAACGATATGGGAATATTTTCAGTCTGTATACTGGATCAAGACCAGTAGTTTTTCTGAATAGTTTTGAGGTTATCAAGGAAGCTCTAGTGACAAAGGCTCAAGACTTCTCAGGACGGCCTCAAGACTTCATGATCAGTCATATCTCGGAAAATAGAGGTAACTCCGTCCTACTACAAGCTGTATTAGCTAAGTAAATAACAGTCTAGCGACAGTTCAGTAAAGAGTGACTTACATATTAGTTAGACACAACATGACTCTTTTGCTCCTCCAGCGAAAATACTTCTAACTGTAACGTTACAGCATAAATTATGTCGTTGGGTCGATCCTGAATGTTGAACGAATTGGTCACGTGCAGAGAGGTCGCGTGCATGACCCGCTCCAGTAAAACTTGTCCAAATTGTTCCGCTCCAGTATCACTCCGCGTCGCGTAAGCATAAACAGTCGATCCACAAAATATTACGCACGCGTACAACGCAACACAACAGGACAAATTAAAAGTACAGTTTATATCAGGATCAGGAACACAATCCCCTCGATTTCACAGACAAGATATAGGACTCTGACTAAAATGCATGTTTGAACTGAAAATAACATCTAAAATATGTCAATGCCATTGTTTTGTCTTGAGATACACACCAGAAATGTTTTTTTTTTCTAAGGCATGTTTATAAAAGCTAATTAAATATTCAAATTGAAAAATAAGGCCAATTCCTGGCTTAATCTAAGCCCTGGCTGTGAAACAAGGTATATATGTCATAATATGAAATAAATAAAAGCTATTGGAATATCTTTAGGGCTAAACCTTACAACTTTTAACTATAACATCATTTTACTAAAGGTGTTGTATTGGCTAACTATGGCCCACTTTGGAAGGATCATCGACGCTTTGCTTTGATGACCATGAGGAACTTTGGCCTGGGGAAGCAGTCCATGGAGGAGAGAATTCTGGGAGAGATTTCACACATCGTTGCTTACTTAGACAAAAATGCTGGTATTTATTTCTCTGTTTTTTCTTTAAAGTTTCATTCAACAAGATGGAGACAATGTGATTTGTTTATTTATTTTTTAAATCAGCTGAAAAGGAAAATGTAAATCTTTTTAATTGATTTACATTTGTACAGGAGGAACTGTGAATCCTCAAAATATGTTCCACCAACTTGCATCAAATGTTATCGGCTTGGTTCTGTCCGGATCCCGTTTTGATTACAACAACAAATTCCTCCAGAACTTCGTTCAGCTCTTTACAGAGATTGCAAAGATCCTCAATGGACCATGGAACATGGTAAGATTTTAGAAATTGCTTGACAATTGCAGTTTTCCATAAAGCCAATGAAGTCAAACTATGATGTTACCTGCTATTGCTAATCAGAGGAAGTTGGTAGGCTACAGTTGGATAATAGGGGGAGGGACATTCTCATTCTAGAAAGCATCTGATTGGACAAAAATATCTATAGTGCAGTATGAGTCATGAATGTTGGTCTTTTTCTGTCAAATTTAAGCCTGTATAACTTCTAAATATGTATTTTTGTCAACATCTAGAGGTTTTATGCTATGTTTTTTTTAGATTCAATAATATTTATTTTTCACTTGTGACTTACATTCAAATTTGGGCTTGCAGAGTAATTGTATAAGATTGTATTGTCCTTTTCTAACAGATATATGACACACTTCCTTTATTGAGAATCTTGCCCCTGCCTTTTAAAAAAGCCTTTGATAATGTGAAGAAGATTAAAGATATAAATATAAGTCTGATCGCTGAACACAAGAGCACAAGAGTTTCAGGAAAGCCGAGAGATTTCATTGACTGCTATCTGGATGAGCTTGATAAGGTGAGAGATTTTCTTCTGACTTACATAAGGGTCCAAACTTCTAAGACCAAATTGAAAACCAAAGGTCCAGAATCTAATGTAATTTAAATCTGGAAATATTTTCTTGCAAATTGTTATGCTGATAATATAAATTGCCATTTTAAAAATAGAAGTGTTTACACTGGTGGTCTTAGACTGTGTCACAACGTGATTCTTGAACAAATGCACCATAGTTGTAGACTCAAATAAATGATATCTTACATTCCTCAGATAAAAAATGATGGTTCCACCTTTTCTGAAGACCAGCTCATCATGAACATTTTGGATTTACACTTTGCAGGGACTGATACCACTTCCAACACCCTCCTAACTGCTTTTCTGTACCTCATGAACCACCCAGAGGTTCAAGGTCTGTGTTTAAAAAAGCACACATAGATTTTTGCTTAATTTAAAGCAGGTTTAGGTTAAACCAGAAACAGTAGAGCAGTTTTGACACCAGTTAAGTCTGAATTGAACTAAAGAAGCTAAATATGATGTTTTGAATTCTATTGCTAATTTGACATGTATGTTAATATATTAGCTAACTCCTTTCAGAGAACTTAAACAGACAAACATGGCCTTGTTTTCTCACCAGCAAAATGTCAGCGAGAGATTGATGATGTTCTGGGGGATAAAGATCATGCATCGTATGAAGACAGACATGATATGCCGTACACACAGGCTGTGATTCATGAAGTTCAGCGCGTTGCTAACACTGTACCTCTAAGTGTTTTTCACTGCACCACCAAAGACACTGAGCTTATGGGCTACAACATCCCGAAGGTGAGGAAACTTGCCTAGAAACCAGAGTTTGTCCTACTTCAAATGAAATTTAAACTGTTTCTCCTCGGTCAGGGAACTGTAATCATTCCCAACCTCACTTCTGTACTAAAAGAAGAAGGTCAGTGGAAGTTTCCTCATGAATTCAACCCAGACAACTTCCTGAATGAGCAGGGCCAGTTTGAGAAGCCTGAGGCCTTTATACCCTTCTCTACAGGTAACCATTCAGAAATATATAACATTTTTTGTGTTTTATCTTTTCCAGACTTGTTCTGTGATCATCATTGTGTTTTACAGGTCCTCGTGTGTGTCTGGGTGAGGGTCTTGCACGTATGGAGCTCTTCCTGGTCACTGTCACTCTGTTACGCCGTTTCCAGTTTGTGTGGCCCGATGATGCCGGGGAACCAGATTACACCCCAGTGTATGGGATCACCATGACGCCCAAACCCTACAGAATGCACATCAAGTGCAGAGAGACAGTCAAACAATAAATCATAATGCCAAATATTTGTTTCCTTCTGCATAGGATATAATTTGACAAACAGATTATCTTTGAACATCTAATATTAATCATAGAACTATATAAAAAACTATGTGATAAATTTGTGATTCCTGTTCATCAACAGTACCCATAATCCCAAAGTGGAATTGATACCCTTTTGGAAACTCAACAATTTCTGCCCTTTTATAAAGCACTTCAAAAGATGTTATCAAGTCAGTCTAATACTAGGCTTATATATATTTCAAATACGTAAATGTGTGATTAAAGTTATAAGTCAATAGTTTATTTGAATTCATGCATTTTGCGTCAAATTAAAGTTTGTGATTTATTGATGATGTTTTTGTAATCCCTATGGAGAACATGTTAAAAATATTTTTAGAACCAAGGCTGAAAAAGTGGGTGGTAATTGTTGCGACCTGTAGATAGAAAATGAATGTTGCAATAATTGACATTATATGTCTATTATATGCCACAATAAATGTTTATAATGTATGTGGCCTTTGTGTTTGTTTTTGAGACATCCCTATCAAATCTCCACGTTGTGTGAAATACATAATACAAATACTATACAATATTTGCATAAATCTTCCCATCCATCCATCTCTCCATCCATCCATTCATACCACCCACCCACCAACCCAAACATCAATACATCTTTGGATCCCAAACCACTTATCCTCTGTCCAGCATAGATACATACAATAAACTAACAGTCATGAGTCATCAAAACTACGATATGACACAGAATCAGTGTTTATACAGTGCTTGTGAAATCCTAAGAGGATACTATATCAAATTACATCATTCCCAACCTCTCCTCATCAGCTCCTCATCAAAAATATGAGAATGTTTTGCTAAGGTATCTATTAAGTTTTTAAAAAGTTTTCTCAATGTTTAGAAATCCTGTTTTTAAAATGTTTTAAAGTTTCAGAATGTTCAGAGAACATGAGTTAATGTTACTGGAAGAAAGTTTGTTATTAATGAGAACCTTGCCAGAAAGTTCTCCGAATGCTCCCTGTTAGCTGAGTCTGTGCTGTTTGAGAAGGACAAATGGAAATTTCCTCATGACTTCAATGAATGAGCAGGGCCGACCTGAGAAATCTGAAGCATTTGTGCCAGATAAAGATAACATTGTTTCTGTTTATATACTTCATTTATTGTCTGTTTACTTAGTGAATTCTTTTCTTATCCTCACTTTGTCTCAGAGAGTGATGATCTAGCCTCAAGGTTTATCTGGTCTGGAGATGCATGAACCAGACTTCAACCCGCTTTGTCCATATTTTTTACAGTCTATGCTTCAACCAAATGTTTGTTAGATTGATTATATACGTTGATTATTTCTACATTAGTTTATTCTGTCGTTCACTTCACATCGTAGGTGGCGCCATTTTACATTATTGTGTTCTGCAGACGTAAGTAGAAGAAGTAGAAGAAGAAGTGACCGAAGCTCCCTACATGGATGGTGGTGGTCAACATAAAACAATATATATTTTAATATCTCACCGACGAGCTTGCATTTTAATGAAATGGCGACAGACACAAAAAGGCCAAAGGTAAAACCAACATTTCCTCAAGTTATTATTATTCGCAGCCTCGCGGGTTAATTCATAAAGATTTAAATTTTACCTTAGGCTTGAAACACAGATGTTTTACAGTTGTTGTGTATATTCATGATGAGCCTTCAGCATAGTATCATGTGTGTTTTCAGATAGATGATGAGATCTGTGTGCTGGACCCCCTGAAAGACTTCCTGCTCTGGTGTGATAGTGTGAATCTGACGCTCAGCAATAAGGTAACCTGTTCATAGTATATTGTAAATAAAATTAATAAAAAAATGATTGTTTTTATATATTCAGTTAATATATATAATGTTTTTATATATTCAGTTTATATTCATTTAAATTTTAGCTTGTGTTAGTACTTTTTTGTGTTTTTATCCTGTTTTTTATTTGTTTAATTTCTTTTAGTACAATTAAATTGGTGTCATGATGACGATAAAACCCTTTGAGATATTTACCAATGGTTTTAGATATACAAAGACTGTGCTCTGACTACGAATGAAAGAAAGTGCACTCAATATGCTAGAATAAAATGTATTGCTCATTCATTGGCTGGTCCAACCTGAAATATTTTGGGCATGATTTGAGCATTTAGAAACAAAATTTATTAGACAGCTGGCAGATTGGTGTTTCAAATATGAAATTTTATTGTAAGCTTGTTGAACAGCTTTGGGGAATTTGAAATTTCCCTATTCAAAGAGATAGGAGCTGCACTTGAATGACTGAAATATTTGCCAGAGGGGCATTTCAAAGATGGCCGCCAAGTGGCCTGAGACTTGCCTTTAAAGGGACTTTTATATTTACTCACCACAGACACAGTTGATATTAATTTCTTTAGGTGTACATAAGTAAAGAGGGTACAGTAGCTGAATATGGCATGCTTGCCAAAGAGGACATTGAAGAGGGACACATCTTGTTCTCCATTCCCAGAGAGACACTCCTGCATCAGGGTACCACTAAAGTCAAAAAAGTGCTTGAAGAGGGTATGAGAACATTCAGGTTTATTGCAATTCCACCTCCTGTAGCTGGCTTGTAACCACCAAATCATGAATTTATGGTTATTTTTGTAGGGAAAAAATCTTTGGAGAGCGCATCAGGCTGGGTTCCTCTTCTTCTGGGTCTCCTATACGAGTACACATGTTCACAATCCCATTGGAAACCATACTTGTCTCTCTGGCCAGACTTTAAGACACTGGATCAGCCCATGTTCTGGTAAGTTTTGCAGTGAATATCTGCAGACCTTCAAGATATCCTCCAAGGATGCTTCAGTTCTTCATGTCTCTGTTTTGAAGGTCCGAGGAGGAGCGTGATAAATTCCTGAAAGGAACGGGAATTCCCGAGGCTGTCAACACTGATCTGAAAAAACTCCAGGATGAGTACAATAACATAGTGCTTCCTTTCATGAAGTCCCATCCTGACCTGTGGGACCCCGAGAAGCACAACCTGGAGCTCTACAAGAGCCTGGTCGCATTTGTTATGGCGTATAGGTGAGATATCAACGAGCTATTACATTTGATTACATTAAATTAGCAATAATGTGATATATAAAATAAAATTATGTTTAGCACTATATATACCAAATCAGTTAATGGCGATATTTAAATTTATAGATTAAATAGATATATATCAAATTGGATATTTTAATTTTGCATGCTATACATTTAAATAAACTTAGCCATTTTCTAATGCACACCAAACTATGACTTGGTATATCATAGTTATGAGTTTTTATGGCATAATTATGATTTACCAAAGCATGTTTTTTCCCCCTGATGTGACAGAAATGGGCTTCCATACGTTTCTCAATATTTCCATGTCTCAGTTTTCAAGAGCCTGTAGAGGATGAGGATGAAGAAGAAGAAAAACAGCCTAACCCTCCAATGATGGTGCCCATGGCTGACATGCTGAATCACGTTTCCAAGCACAACGCCAATCTGGAATATACACCTGTATGTGGTGCAGACATATTGCTTTTTTTGATTGTTCATGCTTTCAAATCTCTTATCACACGTTCCCTTGCAGGAGTGTCTGAAGATGGTGTCTGTACGGCACATTGGGAAGGGCGAGGAGGTGTTTAACACCTATGGACAGATGGCGAACTGGCAGCTCCTCCACATGTATGGCTTTGCAGAGCCGTTTCCTATGAATAGCAATGACACCTCAGATATACAGATGTCCAGTGTGTACAAAGCAGCACTGCAAGGTGTAACTTTATAGATGTTTATAAAAAGAGGAACTCGTTTTGCTTATAGAAATGCATTTCGTGACGTTTTAATTGCATTTACAGTGGCACAAAATGAAGCAGATAAACGACTCTTAGTGGACAAGTGGAACATGTTGTGCGAGATGGAGATTGTCGGGGAGAAAGGAGTCTTCATCTTCGGACAATTGGGCTCGCTCACTTACAACGAGCTCTACACTACTCTGAAGGTAACCGTTTGATCCGCATGACAAAAAGTCAATAATGGATTTGATCTTCCTCAGTATTTTTGTCGTGTTACCAATACAAATATAGAAACATATCCTTGAGATACAAATGCAAAATGGGGTCTTGAAAAAAATCCAAATTAAGCTGAGTTTATGGTTAAAACAAGAACAAATATCTGTCAATGTGTCATGAAAATTTCCCTTTGAATTACTTGTTGTTTTTTTGCCCATTGGAAGATATTTGTTCTTGTTTTGATCATAAACTCAATTTATTTTGAGTTTAGGTCCTTTGCATGCCAGTGCAAGATTTCGAGGAGTTCTGTGAAAACGAAGGCTGGGAGGAAGACGAAGAGGACGATGATGAAATGGAGGAGGCTCTGAGTTTCAGCAGACTGACGGGGTTGTCAGCCGAGTGGAAGCGTCTCCTGCACACAGCATCTGCTTTGACGTTGGACTCTTATTCTGAGGATGTAGAGATGGACAGGAGGCGGCTGGAGGATCAGGGAGCTCTGGCTGAACTCGGCAGCAGAGAGAAGAGAGCTCTGCATGTGCGTTACGGTCAGAAGAACATCCTACAGCGCTTGCAACAGCTCACCAAACCTGCGTCTTAGTATCTCATACAGCGCTGACACTGCATTCTGGGCAATGTGGTGTAACTAAATTTGCAAACTCTGTATAGTTTGTAGGTTTTTCATTTTGTATGCTGTACATTTCCCTTTCAGTAAAATAATTTGGGATCTTACGTTTCAGATTGTGTTTTGATTCTGAGCTGTTGTGGTGTGCAAGAACGCGTTATTCTATTCAAACAAGTGTTGGACTAAATTCTAAATTAACTTCTAATTAACTATATTCTAAATTCAATCAATTATACACCTAATGTAAAGCTTAAATGGCTTTCCATTTGTCAGTACTGAAAAATCACTTGTTGAACTTCCCAAAAGGACTTGACTTTTGGAAAAAATGCATTTAACTCCAAACAACATTTACTGCATTAAATTTATAATTAAATCACAAACGATAGTGAACAGAAATAATTTAACATGACAAAACTTGTTTCAACAAACCCAATGCAATCAAAATGGAAGGCAAACAAAGGTGCAGTTCAAGTGTTTAATGCAGTAACTACAGAATGCATACATACAGGAAATAAGTAGCGGAACTAAAGGCAACTACAAATTACTACAAAATACAACACGCGGACCAATACATTTACAAAACATTCGAAATTCTTACAAAATGAGCTGTATTGGTCCTTTTTTTGTTCTGCAAGTTGAATCTTTGTACAAACCACAAAGATCCAATTTACCAACAAATCTGAATATTTCCACAATTGTACAAGTGCCAGGGAGAACCTCCAACCCAAGATTTGTTTCCTCACAGGTGCAAAACTAGTGACCCCCCCACCCTGCAGTCCAGGGACGTCGGTCCGATCCCATCAGCTCACCACACTGATAGCTCTCCCCTTAAAAACCAAACCTCAAAAAATAAAAAGAAATGAAACAAGACGGCTTCCTTAGCCACTACCAAGCTTTCAAACAAAAGTCAATCCGTCTTGAAGGCAAAAAAAATAACTTATGGAGTTTGGGGGAGCCAAACAGCAAGGAGTGAAATGTGCTCAAGCGTGCGCCTCACCTTTGACAAAGAAATACTCAAAATCTGCTCTTAAATGTCCCTTTTTAATATTTACAATGAACATTTTTAATTGTTAAGGGAGGAAAAAAGAAAAAAAACAAAACTCCTTATGTCAGATGCCGCCCGGTGGAAGAAGAGCGGTAGTCCAGTGCCGGCTGTGTGTGGATCAGATGTGCAGGGTGTTGGAGGGGCAAATGAAGGGTTGGGGAGAGGAAGAGCTCTCTCTGAACACAGGAGCAGTTCCTGCAGCCTAACTGGCACCTGTTCCCTCCATCACCTGCTGGGCCTGCTTCTGTCCCATGCAGCACTGAGCTACCGACTGGAACAACCTGCAGAGAGAGAGAGAGAGGAAACGTTGCAGATCTTGTAAAAACGCAGAAAAAAATGGATCGCGTCATGTTGGCCACCTTACTTCTCGATCTCTGGGGCGCAGTGCACAAAATCATGGCTCCAGAACTTAAAGGCAGGGTTCTTGATCAGCTCAATGAAGGTGATCAGCAGACCCCATGGGTGCGGCCTATTCACAATCAACCTCTCCAGCAGGACCCTGCACGACAAGCACTTCAGTTAACTTCATTTATTAGATTGTATTATTTATAAGAATTTGGGGTAACACTTTACACAAAGGGCTCCATTTGTTAACACTTTATGAACTAACAATTAAAAAGTTGTGTTGGCTGGGGAGAGTTTGAAAACGTAAAATGTATAAGTATTGGCTCTGTACAAAAAATTGCATTCGTTCTTACAAATAATAAAAACATGAAATGTCATACCTGGTGATCTGCTCTTGAATGGCTTCAGCATTGGCCTCGGCAAACAGATACAGCATGGTACAACTAAAGTAGTGTGTATGGCTGTTTGGATAACGCAGCTGATTGGCTATCGCATTCAGGAATAGATAGCGGCCTGGGAGGAGGAAAATAAGTCACGATTTAAACTAAAACTAGAGAGAGGGAACACAAAAACAAAACCTTTTTCGCATCTCACCTTCAGTGTCTAGATCGACTGCGAGGTTCTGGAAGATGTCCATGTGTGCCGAGTGCGTGATGGTGCTCATGGAAGGAGTGCTACCTTTGTTGTGGATGTGGGCAATGGCCTGGGTTCCAACGTACAGCACGAGAGCATTGATCAGCTGGATGTTGTAGCGGTTTCCAGGCTCATTCGACACCTGGAGGTACAGTGCATTTGTATGCAATTATTCATCAAAAAATTAACAATTGAGCGTTGTGAAGTCAAGTTTGTGTTTAGGCTCAGCTAACTAATGTTTTACTGTCAAGAGCCTAATAACGCCACAAAAGATTAACTTACGAGTCTGTTGTGAACGGTTTTGTGATTCAGAGTGGCACCCTCTACCTGCAGGTTGCTGCGCAGCTCAGAGAGGAAGGTGACAGGAGAGCGGGTCTTGAGGTAAGAGTCAAGATCCTTCTTAAACTGGGACGGCATCACACCGGTGAAGTTAGTGAGGATGCGGGGAGCGATATTGATTTCACTCAGCATATCCACCTGGTGGAGAGACACCGATTATTATACTCGCAACGGTATAACCTCAAGTATCACATATGGTGTCAACTCTCTACCTTCAGATTAGGGGTGAAGGGGTCTGGAAGCCTCATGTTGCGGGGAAAGGCACTCAGGATCAGGTTCCTCAGCTGGATGCAATTGGGTGGGATGACGTCGCAAAAGCCATAATGGTAGTCGCACAGGAATTCTGGGAAGTCGTGTAGCAGGACAAGCAGCACACGAAGTGTTCCCTTGGAGAATACAGAGAAAAACAATGCAAGGTCACAAACTCCACCCAGTGAACCACCAGACAGGCTTTTGGAGGAAAGACGGCATTAATACCTTGTAGAGAATTTGCATAGGTTTGTTGAGTTCAACATTCCTTAGGAAGGGTGCAAGATACTTGAACAAATCTATCAGCAGCTGAGCATACATTGGCCAACCCTGCATGAGAGGAAAGAGATGTTTAAGGCACAGAGGGTAGTCAGCGATTGACTGGCATGAATATGGGATGTGGAGGGACATCAGAGGTGCCCAATCCTGCCCCTGAAAGGCCACTTTCCTGCAAGTTTGGAATAATCCTGAAGCTCTCGATTAGCCGTTTCAGGTGCGTTTAGAAATAATCAGAAAAACTTTGCAGGATAGTGGTCCTCCTGGAGCAGGATCGAACACCCCTGATGTATATTATAAAGGAAACACAGACCTTTTGTTGTGGTGTGTGCGCAAGCATCCTGGCAATGAAGATGCGGTGAGAGATGAGCTCCAGCCAAGCATACACAAAACCAGGTGCTTTAGTCGGCCTCAGGATGTGAAAGGTGTTGCTAAAAGAGACGATGGTCCTTTAATACTCAAAGACTGATCAAAACCATAAATGTGTTCACATTAGCAAAATTTCATTATCCATTATCAATAATGTAGATACTTATGAAGCCTAGCTCACAAAACAAGCATGTTGGTAAATGCCAATCAGCTTTCACCTACATCAAGTTCCCAACCTCATGAATTCCCATTGAAATGACTGGATTTTTCCCATGATAAATGTAACCAGATCTCAAGTCTAAAACTGTGCTTACCAGAAGGCAGTGAGGGTCTGGAAGTTGATGGTCTCCAGCACATGCTCTGGTGCATTAAGCTCCAGCAGGAGCATAATGAAGATTCGGTGGTATGGAAGCTGTTGGAACTCTGTCTGTCTCACATCGTGATCTTGAATCAACACACCTACCACAATGCCCAGAACCTGCAGCAAGACAAGAAATGCAGCATTAATCAAGACCTCAAGAAGTTAACAATGAGCCACAAACCGCTGTAAGCATTCCAACCTTGTTGAGCAGGTTGATTTTGGTGACTGTGTTGGTGGCCTCTCCGGAGTGTTTGACCAGAAGGGCGATGAGCCGAACAAAAGCATCCAGGTTATGGTAGCACTTGGCCCTGATGATGGCAGGGCTGGTGGTCGGGTGCTGCTGTTCGGCTTGAGCACGGTAACTGATCTCCACGCACATCTCTGTGCACAGCCGGAAGAAGCGAGTGATGAGGTCATCTGTCTTCAGGATGCCCTGCTGGTGCATCTGTGAACGAACAATGCAGGTGTGACGGAATGTAGTAACGCTGAGAAAACTTTTGTATTTTGAGTGCACTTTAACCTAGCTAACCTGGCCAACAAATGCAGAGAAAGCCTTAGTGCTGTCCCTTCCTGCAGCTGCTGAGTGGTACAGGTTGACCCATTCTCTTAGCAAGTACTCTGCCTTCTCTCTAAGACCTGGTGGGTCATCATACTCAGAGGCTTGAGAAATCCCAGAGTGCATCATGAAGTTTGGCCCACCATGGTGACGATCGATCATGGCCTCGTAGTTAGAGCGGACCACATCCATCAGCTGGGGCAAACTAGTGGTTACACAGAAGTTGTCCAGATTACTTAAAAGTTCATTAAAAAAAGAGCATTCACTTCAACCAGTGGGATAAATGGTATCTTACCCTTCAGGAGCGTTGGCCCTGGAGTGAGCACTGGTCCTCATCAGTGTCTCAATGGTGTGGAAGAGATCTGCCTCGGTGATGTGGCTCCCGCTGCGTTCATCAACCAGAAGTAGCTTCACTAGCTGCATGGCGAACGCAACCGCCATGTAGTTCAGCCCGTTCTCCATGGACTGAAAACACAGAAGAGTAAGAATCCGCTCATTTACATCAGTTTCCTTTAAAGTCCGCGAGACACTATCCTCACCTGAGCCAGGTGTAAGTCGTACTGCTGCATGTTGACCAGGTGGTTTCTGATGAGGAGCTCTACGGCCTCAACGTTGTACTTGTATTCATCTCTGCACTCAATCAGGCATCTGCAGGGGAACAGAGAAGAAAGGACCTTTAATACCCATCTATGCCTGAGAAAAACAAGTTTACGTCACAGTTGTGGTACTGGCCTGGTGATTTGTTTGTTGCACCACTGTGGACCGTAGGCACGACCATCCTGTAGGGCTTTCAGCACCAGCAGGTGGCACTCCCTGTAGCTTAGCAACAGATCAGTATCAGCACCACTGGTGGCATCCAGCAAACCCTCCACAGCCTGAGAGCAAAAGAGAAGTTAGCGAGAATTTAAGCGGAGACCCTGTTGCAGGGGTGTCCAATCCCACTCTTAGAGAACCAATGGTCTTGCAGAGGAAGTTTCTGGTGATCCTCAAAGATGCAGATCAGTGGCCTTCCAGGAGCAGGACTGGATAACACTACCATATAGGCTTATTCCCCAAGTTTCCCCCCCAGAGATTATCTAACCTTTTGCAAAAGTCCCAGGGCAGCAATGCCATCCCGGGAGTTCCTAGCCATGACAACTGCCTCCAGGAGGCTGCGTATGGCCTGGGTCTGTGGGTTCATGGCCAATGCAGGTGGAATAGCATGCAGGTGCTGCTCAAGGTCTGAGATGCACTTATCGTAGATGTGAGCCACATCATCAGTGGGCCATGCCTGTTGCTGCAATGTAGAAAAAGAACCTATGAGTTACTTACCCAATGTGACCACCATACACAATCTCTTGAAGAATGACAGGGGCTGTACCTTCATTGGTTGAGCAAGGAAACCAGTGGGCTGAGACAGGTCGTTACTGGGTAGGAAGCCAGGAACATTTCGGGCGAACTCCTCATAAACAGCCAGCTGTTTAGGATCCACTCCACCGACCTGGAGAAGAGCAGCAAGTTAGAATCTAACAGTCAGAGAGAGTACATCAACTCAATGACCTTTGAGAAGTTTGCTGACACGTTTCTTCCAGGTTAAAAACGAGGCGGCGGTGGCAAAATTCTGATCATGTATTGTAATAAGTTAAAACTTGTGTTTTTCGTAGACTATCATTTAGCCTACTGTGTTTCCCACAGTATTTTTGTGGGTGGAGCTCGGTACCTCTAGGGGGGGTCCGGGGACAGGACATGATATTGAAATTGTTTTAATCAGGGTAGTTTTGACGAGGACTGGAGACGGCACGAAATTCAGGAAAAACCCTGGAAGAGCTCTCACCTTCAGTCTGATCTGCTCTGGCATACGCTCAGCCTGATAGGTGAGCACCATGGGGTCACAGTAGCGGCGGCCTTCTTGACGAGCGTGCTTCCTCAGCTCAAATTCCTGCAAGATATCGAAATGAATCAGATTACACTAGACATGACAAGCAACTGTTGCTCGGCTGTTGTTACAATCAGGGCCGAGATCAGGGACTTACAGTTGCCAGTCTCTTGTCCATCTCAGGTCCAGCTTTCTCCACTGCTGTCTTTTGGATAAAGCAACACGCAAGCTCACAGTTGTCCTGTGCGACGCGAGCAGCCGCCTCTTCCATCATCTCTCTCTGCTGGGGTGTGGGTGCCTGAAATGTAGGTTCATCCAGTCAAAATTCTTAAAGCGACTAGAAGTCTTCATTTTGAGCTAGGAAGGGTGTCAATTTTGAATGAGAGAAAGCTATTCCATACCCTAAGAGCTGCTGCAAAGCTGTTCTTCAAGTTGGTGGCGATGCTCATGAGCAGCGGCTCTCTGCAGGTGATCATGGCCATGCCGGCGGTCAAGTTGCGCATCATGTGGTGGGCAGCCACACGCATGTGAGACTCCTCGGAGTCCAGCGCAAAGTCCTTCCGGACTATCTGCTCGCAGGTGGTCATGGCGATCTTGATTGATCGGTCCACCACTGGGTGCACAAGCTCCTGTACGGCACGCTCAATTGCTGGTCTCACGCACTGCTTCAGCTGAGGGTGGGCCTGCAGCAGTGGGATCTATAAAAACAGTGAAGAAACGGTAGCATACAAATTAAAAGCATTCAAAAATAATAAAAAAAATGATAAATTGACTTTATATAGTGTGAGACTTACGTTAACATTGATGGTGATGTGTGGGGCAAGGCCAGCCAGGGCATACACATTGATGTCATGGTAGCTGAACTGTGGCGTGGGTGGCCCGGTGGCCGTACAGGTCGTGGTGGTGGCCGGAGTCGAAGGAGCAACTGTAAATGAAACAGAGTCTACTCATGGTTAAACAGGGAAATCTAAAATGATATAAAAAGTGTGCAAATTTACATGTGCCTGTTTTAGTGTTATACCTGTAGTAACTATAGGCAGCATTTCCTCAGGAGGCTTGGTCTCTTTCTTTGGTGCAGAGAGCTGCTCCTCCAAATTCTTCAGCTTCTCTTTGTCTCTCAGCAGGTTTCCTGGTTTGAGCTCACTGATGTCCAGAGACAGATTCTTGCAGAGCACCTCGATCTCAAACTTGAGGTTAAGCTGTAACAAACGAATTCTGACTCAGTGAAAATTACACCGCTAGACGCTTATGGACCACATCCTTAGCGTCAATGAGAAGTGACTGACCTTTAAGTCATGTTCTTGGTGGAGCTCAGCCAGTACATTCATGATACCCATGGTCCAAGGATTCTGCGGTCTGAAGATCTACAAAACAGAGCACAAATTAAGGTTATGTCCAGGTATTCGCAAAACTGGCCCTGACAGCAAGATTGGGAGAGAAATCTGCATGATGATTACCACACTCCGCAGACTTGATTCCAAGACTTTGGCCACAAAGGGAACAACATACAGTAACTCCTGCTGGCCTTTCACATAAGCCTCCAGCAAGAGAGACTTTAGCTCCAGATCCTATAAAAGAGAGCAAAACCATAAATGCAGTCACATTTTTAAACATATATAAATGTTTCAATCACTGGTGATTGATAATGAACTCACTGTGTACAGGATGGGTTTGTTTTTAGCAAGGGTGATCATTCCAAGCCAGTGACCCAAATTCTTCAGCAGGGATCGATCTGAGAAGTTAGCAGCTGCCTTATCAGAGGTAAGAAGGACCTGAGAAACAAAACGGGATAACTTGAAGTCACCGTAACATAGCAATACCTCAAGTTGTACGTCATTGAACTTGAAGTGTTTACCTTGATGTTTCTGTAAGTCTCATTGAGAACCATCTTAACAAACTCTGGGTTTTTCAGTGTGTCCAGAAAGTTAGAATACAGGCTGTGGAAGTTGGGCTCAATGCTGACACGCTTCATGACCAGGTATTGAGAGACCCAGGGCATGAATTCTTCTTTCACAGTCTCTTTCAGTTCCTCCACCTTCAAAAAACAGCAAGAAATGGTTTAGGGGTTTAAAAGCACAAATGTCTTGATATAAATAAATTCTAAAAACAAACCTTTTGGGTCATGTTTGATTGGGACAAGTTGTTGAAGATGAACGCAATCTTCTCTTGAACGTTCTCTGGGGGCTCGACGATCCTTTCAGTCTGGTCTGTGGCCACCAACAAGGTGTCAATGTTTGTGGTGTTGATTGAAGGCTAGGGGAATAAGTGAAAACATCAAATAACGGATGAGTGCATCTTAGTCACTGTTGTCTAAGTGTAATTTAATTATATTTACCATTGATCTGTGTTCACTTACTGGCACGTCCTTCTTCGGTCCAACAGCTGTAGGTCTTGTGATGGTGGTGGTTTTGGCAGCAGTGGTGGTCGTTGTGGCTGTGGTCACTAAGGTGCTGGCTTGGACAGGTAGGGGGGCTTTAGGGGTCTGAGACTGAGCTTGAGCCTGGGCTAGAGCCAAGCTGCCTGGGGTGGTGATGGAGCCCTGCATCTTCACAGGAGGGTCTCTGGATTGCTGGCCATACTCTATATACTACACAGAAAATGGACAACATACAACAGGATACTTATTAAGCTGGAAGTTTAACCGATTAGTGCAGAGTGAGAAATTATGGAAAGATGCTGTAGGCATCTACCAAAATAAAACTGAAATAGGTTACCTCTTGTAAATGGTGCGGGAACTGCAGGAAATGGGCTATTGACGCCAAGTGCTGACAGTACTGGGGATAGTCCTTCAGTCTGAGGATTTAAAGATTTAAAACAAATTTACAAATCAGTATAGTAAGGTAATCTTCCAAATTAGATATTTCTTTTATGTTGGCAAGTAAAACGTGAAAAACTAGTGACGGTACCTATTTTTAAATCTATCTAGAGCAGCAATCCCAAAGTAATACATCTTTGATCCGAAAGGTTTGCGTAAGGCTTCCAGAACGTATCGTAAGGCCAAGCCCAGCGCCATGTATGTGACCAGGCCCTTCTCAATGATTCCCCCAAAGAGGCATGCGGTGATGTGCAGCTCTTTGTCTGGATACTGAGGGAAGAATCTGTACTCCTCAAACAGATTCCTCAGCATGCAGTTAAAAACTTCCCGTTCCCGCTTGATGTTCGAGTCCTTAAATCTCTGCAGCATTTCCAGCACCTACATTAAAAGAATAACAATGAATGTGAAAGCTGCACCTGGGAAATTAGAGTTGAGGTATTAGGAATGAGCTAGTGTCATTCCTCTCATTCAGTTCTAATTCAATCTCACCTCATCCACAGACATTGTGGGGTGTGGCGGATGGTTGTAGATGCGCTGGAAATAGCTGTTGGCCTCGTCGTCAATCTCCTTACTAAAGTGCTGGTTTGCCTCGGGCCACACCTGAGAAAGGTCAGCTGCAACATAGAAAACCCAGTTACTGCACATGTTAAAAGATCTACTAAAATGCAAATTCAGAGAAAACGAAACAGAAGTTCATGGCAAACAGCTTGTTTTCCTTCATAGGTCTAACGGAAGGAAATATATTAAATTTTCACACGGATCCAAACTAGTTGCCAAAAACATTCTGCAGCAATGTAGACTGACCTGTATTTCCTCTTAGATTGTAATTAGTTTTTTGGCCCAGGGATGAAAATCACACTTTGAAATGGATGTCAAAGGGACTTTGAGAAACTGAGGGCCAGTTTTGAGAGGAAATACAGCTTGAGGCACCTGGCACTCTCAGCCACACCACCACTTACAGGCCTTCATCTTACTCTGCTGAAATGTGGGAGGGTTTAGCCCCGGTGTGCTCATCTTCCTGGTGCCAAAGGGGTCACTGCTGACGGCAGGCATGCCCAAACCTGAGCCAATCCCAGTCAAGCTTGAGCTCAGAGGACCTTGAGAAGTAGTTCAAGAAATTTGTTGACATTATAATTCATTTGCAATTGGTCCAAACTTGAGGCTGAACTACTGTTTATCAGTTTATTTTCAGAGTTTTTAATTTCACAGTAGTCTTTCGGTACCTTGGAGCTGTGAAGAGAGGGGGTTGATTCCTGGGAAAGCTGTGCTGGGGTTTGGGTTTGGTAGGTTTGAGAAGGCTTTGGCTGGGGACTGGGGGTTACTGAAGGCAGAGCCCTGCAGGTTGGGGAACCCTTGCATGCTCGGGGTATGAGAAGTGGACGAGACACCTAGACTCAAAGAGCCCATCGCAGAGAGAGGGTCCATCTGGAACACAACAGGACAGATTTGAGTACAACACCATCAAAATGCAGTTCATGGAATCTTGAAACTTTTAGCAATTTTCAGTAAGGTAGGTCACAGTTACTTGAACAGGTGAGATAGCATCTAAGCTGCTGGTGCTGGGAGCTCGTCCCTTTGGCAGGACTCCTGGTGGCGGCTGCCGGGCCTTATTCATCACATTGCTACAGTTGGCCACCATTGTCAAGATTGTCTCCGACAGCTCTTGAGACACACTCCTGCTCAAAAGAAGCCAGCAACAAAAAGTGTTTAACTGCAACCCAACCATTTTCTTGAAATGCTAGAAACATGTAAAGGCTCTATACGGACCCTGCACAAGACTGCAGACATGCAAGCATTGTAGCCAGTGTTTCAGGAGGAAGTTGAGCACTCTTCGGCTGGTCTTTCTCTGGGGTCAAACCACCCATGATAGAGGGACATCGTCTCTTCAGGAACGTGACGCACGCCTGGATGAACGGCTCCTAATGGACGAAGACAGAACATGTCAGGCTTTAGTGACTTTAGTGCAAAAGTTTTGAGGGCAGTAAGATTTTTAGTTTTTGGAAAGAAATCATTTTTTTAGACTAGAGGTTGACCGTATTGATATTTAGGTTTGACGTACACGCAAAGAACCGATTATTCAACCGATATTTTTTTAAAAAGATACTGGATTAAAACAAACATAACACTCCAAGTAAAACAGTGCTGAACTGAAATGTGCTAAATACACAAATATAAATATATATAAAGTGAGAAGTATTAACTTGCTACTTATTAGCATGCATATTACTAGGATATTGGCTGTTTTATAATTATAAAGCCCATATTAATGCTCTTATTCTGCATGACCATATTCTAAATCCCTACCCAATACCTTAACTCAACATCTACCAACTATTACTAACTATTAATAAGCAGCAGTATTCGACCCTAAACTTTTGAACAGTAGTGTAAATTTGAATGTTTACTCACCCCATGCTCTCGTATTTTGTCAGTGAGCCATTTGTCAAGTTTGAGGTATTCACGGCGAGAGGCAAGTGCAGCAAGGTCAATTACAAAGGCAAATGGAGTACCATTCAGCAGCATTGATAGAGACTGCAATGTACAGAAACATGTTTCAGAACCAGTTTTGCATAAGAACTGTTTCTCAGTTCCCAAACCTATTCTCTATGCAGTGCAGGGGATTGGTACCTTCAAGTCCTGAGCCACATCCAGGATACGAGATAGCTTGGCCTGGTCATATTGCTCTCCTCTCATGTACCACTCGGCCATAGAGTGCATGATCAGCTGGCGGATTGAGGGGGACTGGCCCTGGAAACACAACCCAGGCACATTAATAAACAGTAACAACAGTAATCAAGCTGTATCGTTCAAATAGATGTCAAATCCACCCACCTGTCCATGCCAGGCATAGTGCAAGATGATGGCGGAGTTGGGGTGGTTGCCCAGGAAGATGGGCATGAGGGTAGAAATGAGCTCATGACGCAGTGTGTGCCAGGAGGTGCTGATCTGTAGCAGCGCCAACACCAGCATGTCTGGGCAGTGCTTGATGGGAAAGCTAAAGAGCTGCTTCACCTGCTCGTAATGCCCAACCTCAGATAGGCGCAAAAGGCTCTCCACAAGGTCCAAGCTCTTCCTGTTGACCAAATCGAAAGGAGAAGATTAAACATACAGATGAACTAAACAGTGAGGGTTTTGAAAAGACTAGATTGTTTAAATGGCTCAGCTCTAACCATGTAGCTATCTCTCTGTTATCATCCTCAGGTGGGGCCTTCAGGATGTCAATAGCAACCGTATGACAGGGGTAGTCAGCAAAGCAGAACACTTCAGGACTCATCAGGGAGTGCTGAATGAATGATAACTAGAGAACACAACAATAAGGATTCAATATGCTACTTCATGTCCATTGCAAAGTTCTGGATGACAAGAATTAAACACTTTACCTGTCCTTCTGCATGCTTCCATGGCCTGTAGATGAGATCCACTGGGAACACCTCCATTCCCAGTCCCCTCTGGACCCCATATACCACTATCTGAAGCCCCTTACTGTCCCGGATCAGAAAGCCTGGGTGATCAAGCTCATACGTCACCTCTTTGAAATTCAGATTGGGGTTCTGAGGAGAATAAGCATAGTCAAATACAGCTAAAAATATGGGGAAATTAAGCTGCACAACTTGGTAAAGCATTTAAATATTGCATATATATTCAGATTTTTTCGTCAGTTATAACAAGCATTTAGGACAAGAACCCCCAGAATGTGCAGCTGCAAGTCTTATCTAAAATAACAAGAACCTTACCACTTCTTTGACCACATCAATCAGAACTTCAACATTCCAAGTGTGCGCCTGAGAGCCATCACTCTTGTCCTTCCCATCACTCCAGATCCCTCCACCCACGGGATTGGAAATGGACTACAGATACACAAACCAGTTATTCAAACCTGCTCACACTCCCTAATCTCCATTTAAACAAGCTTTGTTACAATAGAATTCCAGCAGAACCAAAAACACACCCAGAGAGAGAACTTACCTGTAGGCCAATGCCGTCTGACAGCCCGGAGTGAGTGCGGGCCATCATGCCCAGCACTCTGGCCACCTGACTGGCTGTGACCTCTCGCACCCCATACTGCAGGATTATGTTCCTGCACTCTTCAAGACTGTGGAAACAGCAATCAATAAATACATGAGAATCCCTTTAAGTGTCAACAGTTAAAATTAACTTTTAAACTTAACTTTTAATGTTTGAAACATGGGATTGTGCAATTGACTTAATTTTCAGGTGTTAGTTAATACCTTGCACAAAAGCCATAGCCAACTTCTTGCATGAAGTCAGCAAGGGAACTCTCCATCATGGTCTTGTTTAAGTCTCCAGAGTCTGGCAGGATCCTGTCCATGAGAATGTCCCGTTTGTCAGGGTACAGCAGTGGTGCGAGCACCACAGGACAGCGCTCCTGCGGGAAATCTGGGACACAAACAAAAACACAGGACTAAATGACTCTAGAGCACAGCATGAGAACTAGCAAAATACAACATGCAAGCAGCCATCTTGTAGTAGACTTTCCACTAACCTCTGCACAGTGTTTTGAGGAACGCGTCAATCTGCTCTTGTCCGACTCCGCTCGTGCCCTTCTGCCCGAACAGAAGATGGGAGAGGAGCAGATGCAGAACCTCTATGGCAATGTCCTGGAAGCCACCTTCCTGATTCCCTCCGAGGTCCGCGTCCACGTACGAGCGGAGAAGGTCAGGAAGCTTCTGCTTCACAAACTGAGCAGCTGTGGAAGCAAGCAACCAGGGTTTGTTGCGCCGAAAACCCCCATCTAATGCCCAAGAACCGAAACTGGATCAAATAATGCAGGAAGTAAACACTTACCAAACCCTCGAAGGTCTGCGTTGCAGGAGTTCAGCAGAGCAAGGCCAAAAATCACCTGGTGAGAGAGACATATTTAGTTCTCACATTAATTTGATAAACTATTTTTGACTTTTTGAAATATATTGGAAAGCTTCTCGCCTACCTCTTGAACCTTGCTTAGCTTGAGAACTTTACTCAGCTGAGTAAATAAATGAGGTGACGGTTTCAAACTCTACAAACAAGCAACCAATGAACAAAATGTATTATAAACAAGCACTTAATCAAGACTGGAATTGAATATAAAACGTTAAATTTGAAAGCTAGATGAACAAACCTTTTGATAGTGCAGGGGATTGTCAATGGCGTAGCAAAGCGTTGAAATAAAATTTGGTTTCGTAATAAGAGACACACACTCCTGGATCAGAAATTGTGTCTGAAGCAAATAAGAGATGGGAAATAACAAATTAAACAAATATTGAAACTAATAAGCTTTTGTTTTTGATAAAACGGTCTTCCATTTTCAAAGCAGAAGCTACATATGTTACCTGGTGAAAATCTTTGCCACTGCTTTTACCATCGCCACTGAAATCCACATGGGAAAAGAGACAGCGTAATAAATGCCGGTCTGCCTCAGGGCCGTGACGATTCACAATCTGAGAAAGTGATGCGTCAAATCATGAGTACCTTTAGTTTACTGATGGAACTAACAATGTTCACTTAATATTCCAGGCTAAAAACTGATTAGTATGGCCATGTTCAGACTGCGAGCAAACACCCAATTTTTTGGATCACTCTTAACATGACACAACAACATCAAAACTGATGACAACGCTAGTATTCATATGATATTTAAATGGTAAGTCCAAAGATGCAACTCGATAGGGCGCTTATTTGGAGAGCGAGATGATCCAAATATTTTCCTGCATCCTTTTTGAACGCCTCATCACATACGTGGCTACGTCTACATCTTTACCAAAGCAACCCTCGCAGATAGCTTGGTTTTGTTTTGACAAATCTTTTTTGACCACTTGCAATTAATAGTGCGGATAGTCTGCCTGTAGATCTGATTTGAGAAATAAAAAATCCAATTTGCCTGCAGTCTGAACATAGCATAAGTGTATTTATGACAGCAAAACACTAATCCACTCACATGTTGTATTTCTTGCTGGCTGGCTCTGTAGTTTTTCTTAGTTAAATTGTCCACCAGGTAGCTGATTTGAGACAAAGCCAGCGAGAGCGAGTCAAGATTCATTGCTGGTTGGGGCGGAAGCAGGCGGCCGAGCCCGGCGCAAAATCACCATTATTCCCCTTTAGTCACTTCAGTGATAGGTTACTTCTGTCAGTCCCCCCCCCCCCAAAAGGTGTGAAAAGTGTCTGGTTTCCAACAAGCAGAGTCTCCGGGTGGATGCTGATTCCAAGTAATGTCCTTCAGTGCACTTCTTAGTGTAACATCTGGAATGAAATACAAAAAGCAATTAGGAAGGGCGAATTAAAACACGCGCACAGTAGATCTTTAGTTGCCGTATAAAACATACAACAATATGTCCATACCACACATTAACATCAAAAAGTCACACACATTAATTGTAACGCATTAAAGAGACAGTTCACCCAAAAAAACAAATGGTCATTTACTTGTTCCAAACCTGTATGACTGTATGAATGTCTTGTTTTTTGTCCATATATTAAGTCAACAACCATGAAAGTCAACATTCATCGAAATCTTATTTTGGTGCCAGACATAATGACATAATACACATCCAATGCATTTCACGGTCTAATGCACCGGTCGGCGAACCTTAAGCCATGCAGAGGGATCAGTCCGCTAGCACAGAAAAAAAAAAACTCACTTTAATAGAAATTATAGCACCTAACATAATAAAACAGGCTGCGAGTATTTAAATTAAATCCCGGTACAGACAACTCTTTAGCTATTATCCCTCTGGGTGCCAATGTTGGCAAGCATTTTTATATACGGATACATTGGTCTTAGCACCTAATTAGCTAGTTGAGCGCAGTGTGCTTTGATGTTGCCGACCCCTTGTCTAATGTATTAGTATAAGGTTATTTTGTCATCCGACAGAATTTGATTGTCCCTCCACTATACAAGGAAGGCTTCAACAGTTGACTGCATAATGAGGCCAACATTTCACGCTTCATTTTTTCCCCCAGTTAAAGAGATAGTTCACCCAAAAATTACTCACCCTCATGTCATTCCAAACCCGTAAGACTTTTGTTCATCTTCCAAGCACAAAGATATTTGAGATGAATTCTGAGGGCTTTCTGTCCCTACATAGACAGCTACACAACTAGCACTTTAACACTTCACAAAGTTCATTAAATGATCGTAAAACGAATCCATCTGAGTTAAGCGGTTTTGTCTAAAATTAACACATCAGCTGTGGTAAACGGAAGCTCAAGCATGTTTGCTTGAAGAGTGAGAACCAATGAGGTTAATTTGTAAATTACGCAGCACGTTTGAGCTTCAGCAAGAATGAGGTTCACTCGTGTTACACAGCACGTTTGAGCTTCAGCAAGAAGTTTGTCAAGCAGGTTCGGTCTGTTTATGTTGGCTGATCAATGTTTGTGTGAATAAAAGAATATATTCAATCTGTTAATCACAAAGTATGGGTGTCTACAGAAAATTTGGACTAAACCACAATTCATATTGATAAGTTTTACGATCTCATTATGAATTTTTCGTAGCGTCGAATTGTCAGTTGTGAGGAACAGAAATTTATCAGATTTCATCAAAAAGATCTTCATTTGTGGTCCAAAGATGACTAAAAGTACTACGGGTTTGGAACAAGATGAGAGTGAATAATTAATGACAAAATCGTCATTTTTGGGTGAACCAACCCTTAAATTAAGTGCTCTTTCAAGGGCACTTTATTTTTGGATTTATTTATTTATATTAATATTTATATTACACAATGGTATAGAATAGTCAATAAGTGTACAAATTAGTATGTGAGCAAATAACAGAATTTTCATTTTTGGGGGAACTGTCCCTTTAAAAACGTTCAACATACTAAGATTCTAATACTCAATTAATTAAAACCTTAAAATTTAACAGTCAATTGAAGCACTTTATATTTAAAAAGGTTTTAGAGCCCTATTTCCAAATTTACCGACACTTTCTGTTTTATTTTTAACGCGCGTAGAGAAACTGAACGGTACAGCAGCAAAACCGGAAGTCATACACACTCAGACTCACAGGCCTCGACTAAAGTTGAAGGGTCGCACAAACAGAGTAAATAAACCTTTCTAACGTTCGGTTCCTGCTATTATAAAGCCGCCAAGAGCTTGTAAGTACATTTATGAGGAAATAGATGTATGAAGTGTGACTTTTGAAACCTAAAACAATCAAGACTGATTTCCACAACATGTTTTCTGAACTCATTTAAATACTAAAGGACATTCTTGAAATATTGAGTGCAAACAATCGAAAATACAAAAAACAAAATGATTAAGAGCAGTTGGTAAGCAATAATACATTATAGTTTCAGTTACAAGCGCTAGTCAGGTAAAACATAGATGACTTGAGAAAACGTTTTTACTTAAATAGAAAAAACCTGTATTACAAATAGGTAACGTGTCATTTTCACGAAACAACTCCCAACAACAATTTGACTTCAAACGGTCAAACACTCCCAGTTTGGCTGTGGACAACACCGTTAGCATTCCTAGTGCTAACTCATATTTCATCCAAGTTGCTTCTTATTTATCAATACCTACATAATTATGAACACAAAACGGCTCTTCGGATGGAGTTTTATCTCCTACTCAACTGTATTATCTCGAAATTAACTCCCTATAGTTTTAAGTTAGATTCAACAGCAGTCATGCTAATCCAGTGCTGGCTAACAGCTAGGCTAAGCTAACAGCCTAAAACCTCATTGTTTCGAACGGTGAAGAGCACTAGCCTGTTCCCGACATGCTCATCGAGATCACTTAGCTGACAGGGCCAGTCTGCTTGTTTGTTCTGGGCATTAATGTTAGAAATGTACAACAGGCAAGAGTTATGATTGCCAGTACAAGTAAAACACTGGCAAAACGTCCATATCATACAGTTCTAACATGAGTATTGCTAAAATATGGCAACCAAACACTTTACTCATGTATAAAGTCGTATTAAATGCACTGATAGTTGCGTAAAAATACTTTAGTATACATGATAAGTAAAGCAGTGCAAGTGAACATAAGCAGTCATGCAGGTTTGCATCCAGCTACACTGTTGTCGTCCGGGCCTCGCTCAACACATTTATATGGTTGGAGAAACAGAGCAAGGCAACAAGCTCGGTGTCTAAAATCACTCCAGTGATCATGTAGTTAGCTATAGCGCGCACCACAAGAGCCTTACTTATATTCATAAAGTTTTCAAAAATGCATATTAATGGTCAAATCAACCGAACCACTAACGACCATCAATCGTGATCGTACCAGTGCGCGGAGAGTCGGTTGGGATTTTAAGACTTTTTGGCCGTTAAAACCACCAGCAAGGTAAGCTACATGCTAAAGAGCTAACGTTAAATTAGCCGAGCAGACAACATATGATAAGCAAATCATATATTCAGCTATTTGTGAGATTTTAACGAAACCCCGAACGCAGCGAGGGGACGCGTTACCTCGATCCTGGAAAAATTACGAGCGGATGATCATTTTCGTCGTATTTCTTCGTTCTGATCTTGACTGATAAAAGGTCGCTTTCTCCCTCGGTTCGGTTTGGGTTTTTCAAAATAAAATGGCGACTGTCAAGGCACGCGCGCGCACCTAGTGCGGTGGTTATTGAGCTCGCGCACGACGCACGAGCTCGCGACTACAAAACATATTAAATGACGCGCACTGACACCCCTCAACATGCGCACAAATGGTGCAAAGTGATGGAGGCTTCGCGCAGATGCAAACTCACACCTGTTGCTGTGGGAATGGATTGCCAATTAAATAGGATTGGATCTCTGCAGTTTTGTTGTTGTTGTTGTTGTTTTCTAAATAAGAATTGATCTGAAAACACATTTTTTAAATGAAACATTCGTTTATGATTGTTTTGTTCATGAAAAATATACAAAAACTAAAGAAATATATACGATTTTTTATTTTATTTGTCGATATATATATATATATATATATATATATATATATATATATATATATATATATAATTATATTCATAATTTTTTAATCAAACAGATGGCTTGATGATCATAAAATACTTCTTTCAAAAACACAGAAATAGTAATTATTTTTCCAAACTTATGACACACACATTCTCACACACAGTAGAAATCAAAATTAGAGAATGATTAGAAACACTTTATTATTTTCAGAAACATTGTTAATCTTAGTTTCTTGAAATTTAAGGGAATATTAGCTGTGGGTATTGTTCTACTAGCATGTTTTACAAAATAACCAAGGTACAAAATTAGAGAACAATAACCATTGAAGCATCTTCAATCAGGTTCAGGTCAGGACTGATCTGAATCTTTCTTTATGTCAATGTTCTCTGCTTCAAGTTGAAATTTGGAGGCTGATTGGTGCTTGCAAGGAAGGAACCACATGTTGCTGAAGGAGGTTCTGATAAACATTTGCCTTTACCCTGCCATGTAGCCTTTGACTGACTTCTTTACGCACTTTGGGTTCAATATTTCCCCAGTTTAGATGCCAGCATAATTGGACCAAAATAAATTAAACCTACTTTCATTACTTAAGTGAATTTTTGACCAGTTCTCCTGTCCACACAACATGCTCCTCCACTAAGGTGAACCTTTTCATTCTTTCTGCAGATGAGAGGCTTCGTCACTGCAGACTGAGCTTTCAGTCCGAATCACCGTATGCCGAGACAGATCCTTACTGCGTTCAGCTCTGAACTGGCGAGCAATTCCAACCGATTCCCCATTGAAGGTTTCCTCATCGCCCTGTCCTCGTGCACGACCAGCCGTCTTGGGGGACTTGACTGAATGAGTGAGTACTGGCTTTTGTAAAGCTTCAATTTTCTAGAAATCACAGGTTTAGAAAGGACAACTTCTGTTGCAATTGCTGAAAGGGTCATTCCTTTGACCTTCATCTGGACAACCTGGTGTCATAAGGTTTCATTCACCATGGCTTGCCATCTTGCAAAGTCAGTTAAAATAGGAAAGTTCGCTGCCAGTTAAATAGAGTTTGACAGATAATTAAAGAAATTAGCACCAGGTTCCACATTATTACCAATAACTTGGAGGTATCTGAATGAGTTCTCTAATTTTGACCAGTTATTTTTTTATTGTCTCTTTCAAGTTTTATTCAAATATATTTAACTTATGAAATATGCTAAAAAAAAAAAAAAAAAAAATTTCCCTTCCGCTCCTGTTAGAATAACTTTAAATAGGACTAAGCAGTAACCTCGAACTTTAGGAAATTGTATGTTGTTCTTTAATTTTGATCTCTCCTCATATATATATATATATATATAAACACATTTATAATGTAGTGGATGCAATATATGCAGTTGTGTATGCACGTGTATAATTATATGCTGTGATTTGTAAATGTAAAAAATAATTAAAAACAAAACAAAAAAAAATCCAAAAGAAAACTTTATAGTTCTAATCAATTCTCATGGGCTATTTTAAGGACCCAAATAATGCGATCAATATTAGTATAGGAATGTGAGCATGAATCAATGTTAACAAAGCACCCAGAAACATCATAATTCATTCGTAAAACTTTTAATATGTACAGGCCACATTGTAAATCTGAAAATCTCAATTTAAAGAGACTTGGCTGTGGATTACAGTGTCACAAAATATTAAACGAAATTATAGAACCATATAAAATTTTTCAAACAGTTGAATGCATTGACAATGAGAGAGGACACACCATAAACAAACAAGTAATTGATTGCAAGACCAGAAAATGGAAAACACAACCGAGAATGCCAAATAAATACTGTACAAGTACTGCATGGTACAAACCCTGCCTGCAGGCCAGCAAGTTCTCAAGCACATTTAGATAATCACTGTGTTGAAGAAAACAGCAACAATAATAATAATAAAAAAAACTCAAAACAGTGTAGTGTGTAACATAGCTCAAATCCTGGTCAGACAAATAGCCTAATCGAGGGGAAAAACAACAGGTGCTACATTAATGGCATTGTGGTTTTATCTTCGAAATGGATCAAAACATAATGCTTGAGTGTGGCAATCCACAATAAACCATCATAAAAACGTTGCAAGATGACATACAGTAGCAATACTGTGCTGGTTGTAATCACCCGTTCAATTCGGTCCACCTTTGGGTTGACTGAAGCCCTTAGAATAATTTGTCCATATGTGAGCCCTGAGCTGCTGTACTTGTACCTCAGCAAGTCAATGAAATCCATCAGAAAAGTTCCTGGAAGCTTATGGAATGTGTGTTATTGCCTGAAGAGCCTTGTAGATTATGTTGAAGCTGCTGCAAGTTTTTTTTTTTTAAACATAATGGGAATACAAAAGGAGGAGATTTCCTTTCATGGGGATACTCATCAAGAAACATTCATATAAGATTAAATAAAAATCGGGACATCACAATTGAAAGCAAGACCTGACTTTTATAATTACATTATTTGGCATTCATCAAAGGGAATCCAAAACCTTGAGCGTGAACAATTACCTGAGGTCTTTCACACAGAACCAGAGCAAACTACCTCCAAATCACACACATATCTTACAAAACGCCATATTTCGATACACGTTGTTGGTACAATTCTCTATTTTACAAAAATAAATACTTTTCGTTTCTTTGTAAAAAGACGTGTAGCCAAATACATTTCAACGTAAAAAAGGTAAACATTCCCCCACGCTCCATGGCCGTCTTAAACGTCTCGTTTTCTCACTATACACAGCACCAGTTCAAACAGTGTTTTAATGCTTTAGAAATTGATGAGGCAGCTGAATTTTATACATCTGGAAACAAAAACACATCTCTGAAACCAGATCTTTAGAATAACAGTACAAACCAGCCAATAACAGGAGGTGACATTACTGGTTCAGTACAGTTAACACAATCCCATTACACAACACATTTTGTTCTTACCCACAATGCAATAAAAATGCAGCTGAAATTTTGAAAAAATGGCTGAGCTCGTGCACAAATGTCTGTGCGGCCACAGATATCTAAACGGGTTTCAAAACAGATGCATATCAAGACTCTAAAGAACAGCAAATCTCCCTAAATGCTTAGTGAAATTGTTCTCTTTCATCAGTAATAAATATGTAATTTAATAACAGTATAGAAAAAAAAGGAAAATCAAGCACCAACATAAAAAAGGAATAAATTAAGGGAAAATGTGTTGTCACGTGCCCCATATAAATGACAGCTTCAAATAGTCAGTCTCCGGATGCCCACTAGGTGGCAACAGAGGACCAAATATAGTTAAACTACCCCCCCCCCCCACTACTTAGCTTGTAATAAAAAATATGCCAATATGAATACAAATGCTGACAAAAATATCTTTTTTCTTTCATTTCTCTTAAAACTTGAGAACATTTTGATTGACAGGTCAGGTAGTTCAAGCGATCAACCTTGGTAAATGTTTTCTTTAGGCAGTAATGCGAATTTTCTTTGCTAGGAAAAGTCGGTTGCAATCACAAAATGAGAAGACAAAAAAAAAAGCACCTTTACGAAATCAGTTCATCACTCAATTGCTGCCTTGTTGAAGGCGTGCATCATTGAAGTGAGGTGTTTTTAGTTGTGGGAAGCAGCCTGCAAGTTTTTGCTTTCAGCTTTGAAAACCTGATTTTGATGCAAGCGTTCGAGAACCAAAAGTCTTAAAAAGGGATGTTTTCGCTCTTATTTCCTTTCAGTCACATTGATCCTTTGAATGCATATTAGCAAAACTAGGAAACCATGTTGGGCAAAGCGCTTTTTCAGATCATTCTGAAGCTTCGGGTTGATTGGTAGCCAATAGCCAATGTTTTTGACCAAATGTGTTGAACCAAACACACTTTAAAACCCCGCCACCTTTAACATGCACTCAGCATCCCATCACTAGTACTACACAAAGAAGGGGTTGTGTCTGCTCAATTTGAGAATCTTGCCCAGTCGCTGCTTAGCTGTAGCCATGCCTTTCTTAGGACGTTTACCTACAAGAAAGAAAAGATTAAAATTAATAAATGTAATATATATATATATATATATATATAAAGATTATAATATAATATTTATTGTTTCATTTTATTTATTCGTTTTTAATTTATCTGGTTTTTGTTTTAAATATTTTTAAATAAATGCATATAAATGCGGAAGACTTATTAATGTGTGGATTAATGTATGTGCAGAGAAAATGGTAATGGCGTACCTTTGGTGGCCTGATTGCTGATTGGTGGGGGATTTGAGGCAGGCCTCTTGGACGGGTGCAGGGGTGGTGACAGAGATGTCTCACAGTATTGGTAGCCCAATGTAAGGCTTTCCCCATGGGCCGGGGAGTGTGTGCGACTGCTCCACGCCTCACTGCTGCTGTTGCTGCCACTGCCCTGGCTGTCCATGAAGTTCTTGTGTTCCTGGATCCTATGCATGAGTTTGGCCTGATATCCTCCTTCTGAATGCTCCCGCTCCCGAAATCCCTCCTAAAAAAACAAAACAAACAAACATTGAAACAGTGGCCACATTTGTGCCCTCTATTGTGAATAAATGCATAAATTAGTATCAAATAAAATATATTTTTCAAATTAAAACAAATTTTAATTGCAAAGTCATTATAAGCCACAAGCCAAACCAATTAGCTACCAGGTAATTCACAACATTACAAACTTTGATTTGAAGCAAAAACGTATTTGCAAATTATGGACAAAAAGACAAAATGCTCAAGACTGTAACTAACAGATGTAGCGAATGACAATCGGAATAAAACTAAGGTGAAATATTACACTATCCACTATTTTATGTTGTTCATTACACCTAAACACTATTTTAAGTTAACTGCAAAATATATATATTGTTGATTGGTGGAACTCTCTGATTCTATATCTTGGGTAATGTAGCACAAATTCCGCTTTAAATTTATGCAAATGATACAAACAGATGGATTAAACAAAGGCATATACCATTGATTTACAACCCCAGAGTTCGAGTCTGTTTTTAAAGGTTTAATTACAGTTTTTACTTCTGGAACATGACCGATACACTCTAAACAGTATGCCAGATTAAGATTGGGTTTACAGACTTATGCAAATATTGAATAAAACTCATTAAGACTTTACCCGTGAAGAATTGCTGTCTGAATCGTGGTTCTCCTCTCCTGACGCAATCTCCTTTTTACCTTAGAATTGAAAAAGAACACATGCAATATTCATCAAAATAATATAAGGTGGAAAAATAAGCTGTTTAGCGATAAAAAAAACCAAAAAAAAAACGTACGGTAGTCAGGTGAGTGATGGTTGCTTCGGGACCACCAGGATTCCTGTGAACTGCTGGGATCTTCTGATTGGTGAGAATACAATAGCCCTGCCATAGACAGCATTCCCTGGATAGCATCCTCTTCTTTGCTTGGCGAGGTAGCAGACTCACTGCAAACATGATTTGTGATGTGAGATTAGTTTTACACACGCACAACCCTATAATCTTTTTGTTGTCTTGTGACAAGGCATCTAAAAGCTCTATCAGCTCTCACCTTTTAAGACATTTCTCAAAACGGTCAAGTCTTTGCCTGGACTCCTTGAAGTAGCCGGAGCAACTTTTGGCCTCATTTTGATCGTCTCCACTCCTCCTAATCTTTTCATCCTCTTCCTCTGAAGAGCTTTCAGATTCCTCCTCAGAGCAGTTCTTTTTCTGCATGGATAAGAAGAGCAGATTAAACCTAAACTAGGACTTTATGCTCTTCCTGTGCATGAAGGAACATGGCAACATACCCGTGTGGTGAACTCTGCTTCTGATTCAGAGTCTGATGAGATGTCTGAATGTACTGTTTCTCGGTTCCTGAGATCTGAATTCTCTTGTTTACTAAGATCTGTGGAAGACATAGCTCCTTATTACTGGCAGGGACAAAAATGTCAGTGAGATTTTGTGAACTAGCTGAGAGAATAAATAATGCAAACTGTTTTAACATGGCTGATGCTTGTCAAAATCGCTTGAAGAAAAAAAAATTACTAAAAAGGTTAACTTTTGGGTTACTAATGAGGATACCTGTAAAGGATGTCACTTCTTTGGCTACATGATGATGCTTACCCTCATTCATTCGAATATCCACTTCCTGTTCCTCTTCTTTACGTACTGGTTTAATCTTGAGTGAATCCCTCTTTAAATCTCCGAAGTCCTCTTCTTCCTTTATCACTGGTCTTTTTTCACCAACATGCTGCCTGTTATCTCTGTGTGGACAATCGGAGGGGTAAAGAAAGTGTTCCCAATATTTTTTGACCAATAAAACCCAAAATAGGACAAGAAAAACATTGCAACTGCAAGCAAAGTGCTAAAATGAGTATTACCTTACACAATCCTTTAAATTTAACACAATCATGAAGGTCAGTATTTGGATTTGGTAATTTTAAGTGGTACAATTATTGCGATTACGGACTTATGTGTGATAATCGTTACAGGTTAATGTGGTTTACCTGACTATACGTCCATTGCACAGTACCAGTCGCAAGTCGGTGTCCAAACTCCGCTCTGCCATTGCAGCTGAGGCCGTAGAGACCTTGTTGAACTTGCCGTTGACCTTCTGGTTAAAGGTGGCGTCCTGAAAGATGATTGTTCAGGAAAATGATTCCCTATAGATAGATTAGCCTGAATGGCATTTATGGTTTTCATGAATCCCAATTACCTCATCATAAGGACCCATCTCAAGTCTTTTTAAAACTTCTTGTGTGTGCTGTTCGAAGATGTCAAGGTTGGAAGGAACTTTAGGGTTGTGAGAATGATGGTGGTGGTGGTGGTGATGATGATGGTGGTGGTGGTCACGAAGGCGTCTGGCGTTCATGCGCGCGTGAGACCCTCTCTCGTGTGCCGACCGAGTGGAAGGACACACAGAGCTTCCTTGATATTTCATTAGCTTGCTTCCACAATTCCCATTCTGATACTCCTAGAGTGTTTAAAACAGCATTGTAAGATCAAATACAACAACTCAAGTTCAAAAAACTCAAACTGAAGAACACTAGACGGCACAAACTGATTCGTAATAAGACCATTTTACACTTTACATTTTAGCTGAGCTACATTCAAGCTCAGTTTTCAGACTTCTGTATTTCTAAAAGCCTGTGTATGGCCATGGTTTCAAGCTGTCTGGCTTACCTCAAGGTACTGGATTTCCTTAGTGAGCATTTTAATGAGATGGTTGGGTCTGATATGGTCAGGGACCTCGCTGGCTGGCTCTGTGACCTGGGCACACATGGTAGACAATAAGGGGTTTGTGTCACAGAACAAACCTCAGGTTCTTACCCTTTACCACTGACACCAGATATCGACCTTTTTGGTATGCCTCTTGCCCTCATTATTTCAGAAGGGATTACAATGTACAATGGTTTGATTGCAGGTGGTTTTAGAATTATGTTGTTTTAAGGGTGATTTTTGGTGCGCACCCAGGTTCAATTGACATCAGGATTTGGTTGGTTTAAAAGATGTAAACGCTGTTTTCCGAACTCGTGCCCAGAGCTGATATGACTGAATTGATATCATGATGCAGTTTCTTGTGTGGCAAGACAATTTCCTTTACCTCTCTCTTTAGCCAGTTCCTCAGTGCAGTTATCAAAGCTTTCACTCCCTTGATCAGGTATTCTGGAGGCAGGCAGTTATCTTCTCGTGATTCTAACGACAGACAATAAACAGACTATTAGGATGGACACCAGGGAATGGAGTGGCAGGACGCCAATGATTTAAGTGCCCTGTATTGACATGCTGAGTGATTTTAAGATGACGTACCTTTGAGAGTCTCCAGCAGATTCTTTGCTACATACCAGCAAATGGCCTCAAAATAAGGGAACTTAAAGAGGTCTGGAGTCTTCAGACGCCGCTCCATCTCATAGCACCTAATATGAGGACATTAGTAGTTGCACTTGAGCCACAACACATACACAACTCAGAAACCAATATGCTGATATGAAAAACAAAAATATTAGACAATGTAATCAATGTAACAAAGAAAATGTACATCTGCAAAACACATTGGTCAACGTTTAACCCTGAAACCGTATTCTGGACAAATATGGGCAAAATAGTTTTGATTTATTTTTAAAAAATACTTCCCTTGATCTGAGCAGTACAAGACTTGGCTACTTTTCCTAAGTTTGCCTCCTGAACACACACATTTTTTTTTTGACTCAATTCTACAATGTTAAGTATGTGAAAAAAACTCCTTAATCTTGTATTTGGGTCATAAATGGGCACCCGTAGAAATGAATAGGAAAAACTGTAATTTAGAGCATTCTAAAATAAGCCAAAAAGTCACTTTATCTTAAGCTTTTAGCTCAAAGAACTTATTGGAATGATATTTTAATGTAGTTAAAAAATATATATATAAAATAAGCATAATTTACTTAGAAAATATGGTACTTTTTAAAGTAAATAAATTCAAAAATACCCCCAAAATAAAAAAAAAAAACACCATAAATGGATAGACAAAACTTTATTGAAGACAGTCATATAACATTTATAATAAATAAAAATTAGGATCACACCTGAGTCCTCTGTACCCCCATTTGTCCACAATTACAGGATTAAGGGCTATAAAGTGAATACGGTTTGAGGGCTACGAGACACCATCAAGACGAACAGCACTCCAATTCTGATTTCTGAAGAGAGAAAGCACTCGCTCACCTGAGCTGCATGCCTATGTTGAGGTTATGGAGGAAGTTCCCACCGAAAGCCATGCAATCCTGAGAGGTGAGAACTGCATGGATCCATCCTGCAAGAGAGGTCAAGAGTGTGTCAACAGCTGACCGACAGATGCAGACACATTTAGACATCTGGTCTGAACTGCAGCTGTCCCTTTCTAGCCAACAGTAAGACATTCATATCCGGTGTGCGGCAAAGCTGGACCGAGAGACCAATTTCACAAAATCCACTGATATGTCACTCTAAGTTCAAACTTTACCAACATGCTCCTACAACAAACAGTGTAAATGCAGTCAATTTACAGGACTTTAAAATGGCAGGCAAAAGTTCACATATTTGCTGGGTGGGCCATGATTATACGGCTAACTGAGATCTTCTGAGGTGAATCAAACCCCCAGCGTTTCAAAACCACTGCAGACTGCAGAGCCCACCAAACAACCAGTCAGTCAACTACATCCACGACTTCCTGTCTACGCTTCAACATATAGGCCACATGCGAAGTGTGGGAAAGCATAAATATACATGAGATTTAGATGCAGAGCCCCGACAATGAGCAACTTTCATATCGTAGCTTTTGAAGGACTTTTGAAGTCTGTTTCACAGCAGGGGGATGTGAAAGTTTTAAACCGGTCTGCTAGTGCCATCAACAGCTGGGAACCAGATTCATTTAAGACCACGTATCCTCATGACCTGCTCGTTTTGACCGTGAGGTTTCATAAAATGTTCCGATTTATGATGCCACCCATATATACCCTATCATTTGACTTCATATATAATACGAAGTCATGATGACGATACGCTAGATGTTTGTATTGTAACTCAAAAAAGGCTGTGGAGCTTCACTAATGAACAATATACTGTATAAAATGTAGCTAGGATTCATGTGGCTCTCTGGGTGGTAAGAGTGGCTGCTCATTCCTGCTACATCTGAACCTGAAACGAAAAACACAAATCAGCCCTGGCCTTCCTGTGGAACCACCATTAAAAGACAGCTGCTCCACAATAAGTGGAATACCAGTTCCTCTTGCTCCAACATTCGTGTGTCCCTAATAAACCCCGAATAACCCTAAATGAAAAACACTGTTCAATGTGAAAGGTATTGTAAAATAATTTAAGCACAATAATTTATTCACAAACACATTCTGGGAACAACAGATACTTATATTTCAGCTTGTAAAAACGGGCATAATAGGTTTCAAAAGCATCTTAGGATGACCTAATTATAATAACACATAAAATACATACACCTCAAAGCAAGTTACTATAGTATAATTAAATTTATTGTGCAACCACAGCAAAAAGGCCAATTCAATTCAATTATTCTGTTTTATTTGAATAGCATAATCAAAAAAAATAAAACTGATGTGCCCAAAAAGAAGAAATAATGCTAACCCGTTGGAATCAGAAGTGTTGTTCCCTGCGGCACGACACACTTGTAACACTTGTCCACTTTCTCCCCAAAGAACACTTCGCTCTGGTTCGGGGATGAGCTCCACTCCTCGTATAGTGCAAGGTTGGCCGGGGTCGGCTTTATCAAGTAAAAGATCTTCTCCCCCTACAAGTAAGGCAATTAATAAGTCATTGATCATCATTTATTTTAGTTGTCGTCATATAATTCAGCACATCTGCTTTTGAAAAATCTTTAAAAAGTTTGTGGTCAGTACGATTTTTAGTTTTTGAAAGAGGTCTCTTATGCGCACCAAGGCTGCATTTAATTCAAAATACGGTAAAAGCAGTAATATTGTGACATTATTACAATTTAAAATAACCTTTTTCCCACCCTATATATCAACTGTTTTCTATATTAATACAGTTTAACTATAATTAAGGCCCCGTTTACACGAAGAGAAAACGCAGATATTTCCCTGCGGATTGGCGTCTCGTTTACACGAAAACCCAGTTTTTAATCACAGAAAACGATTATTTCTAAAAACTCCGGCCAAAGTGGAGATTTCTGAAAGCGTGATGTCGTGTGAACTGGGAGAAACGGGGTTTTTCAATTCTGAGGATTCTGATTGGCTTGCATGGCTTTATCCTTCTCCCTACACTGCCGCCAATAGGTTTGGCATAGTTATGATGGCGCTTGACGGCGTATTTATGCGGGTGTGTGAACGATGTTATTTTTGAAAACGGAGAGGGGGAAAATATTTGTTTCGCTAAATACCCGGCTATGTGTAAACGTGGCTTATATGTAATTAATTCCTGTGATGGCAAGTCTGAAATTTCACTCTTCAGTGTTACATGATACTTCAGAAATCAATCTAATGTTCTGATTTATTGTTCAAGAAGCATTCATTTGGTGGAACCTGCGATACATTTTTTTCAGGAATCTCTAATGAATAATGAATGATGAAAACATACCCAAAGGACGTGGTACCACACAGATGTGCCTCCAAAATCAATATGGAAGTCGGTATAGCTTCCCCTCACACCCATTAAACAGTACTTCTGCACAAACGGCTTGGGGAAGTAAGAGTCATCAGGCCAGTAGTTCTCCACCCAAGACATCTTCTGAGCGATATCGGGGACCACCACCAGCTCTGACATCCTGAGTGCAAGACATTCAAGTTGTCATCAAAATGTACGTTTTTTTTTTCTCTCTTCTGCACAGTCGCTCTCAAACAATACTAACTTGGTGTCTGAAAACTCCAGACTGATGACGTTCAGGACTTTCGGCCGCTGAGGGCTGTAGTAATACTTCACAAAGGCGCTCAATTTCATCTTACTGTCCGCTTGCCTGGCCACATCGATGACATCAATCACTTTGTCACCTCCTATAAGCAAAGGGAGCAAATTGAGTGATGAGCATGAGTGAACAGAATACTACAACAAATATCATTACCCAAACAAACTCAACAGGGATAAATTGCAATAATCAACATGGCCATAAATCATATTTTAAATGCCCACCATGTCAAATGACTAGACTCTTAGTACTAAAATGTTTCCCTCTGTCCTCAAATAAGGCCATCTCTCCACCGAAACTACAGTGAAAGATCTTGATGTTTCTTAACAAGAAATCAGCTGATGTTTATAACTGTGAGAAAGACAACTGGCAGGCAGAACATCAAACCCCAGCAGAAAGCTGCTGGGAAAAACCTCAAACACTGAGCAGGACAGCTGGTGCTTGTGTACACAAACGGCACCCTAGTGTACCAAGCCAGAAAGAAACTCATCCTACAAAGTAGACCATAAAGAGATCCTTTACTGCTGTTGTGGGATCATGACTTGCAACCCTGCCAATAAAAAATGTCTATTGGATCCTTTATGGTTTCAAATCCACAAATACGGGTTAGATAACAAAAAAAGCTCCAGGCACTTCAAGCTCCAAGACTGTAATATGTGTTTAAATGTGCATAAATTAAAACATTAATGCCATTAATCACTCCTTTTCACCAGTAACAACAAACATTTTTATAGTTATGGAGACATAATGTACCCAAAACAGTGTGGGACAAAAGCGGCTTTCACAAAAGCAGGCGTAGAGTGCGGTGCGGTTCTTCATTACAAGCAAATGGCAATGGGGAAAAACCCACAATGTTCGATTTTGCTGCCTAGGGAGCCATGTAAGCAAGCTGCCCACTGAAGTAACTGAATTAGCTGGGCAGCTATCCTGTCAAAAGTGCATTAAAGACAAAAGCTAGAGCTTTTAGTGCATTGCCCCAGACATAACGTCACTGCAGTTAACTTGAACATTCAAGCAATTCAACTATATACATCGATTTTTGGCTGGCATAGCGTCACTCTACAGATTTTCTCACACTTCTCAAATTTAATGTTTTTAGCTTTATGCTACGAATGCTAAAAAGCACATCACAATCTCTTGCACATAGACCAGAAAAGAATGGGAAGTGTACTTATATACACACAGCAAGATTAGTAATAGTTTTGAAGGGAAACAGTGAAATTAGCACTTAATCCGGTGAACTTATTTTGTGTGCCCAACCAAGCTTAGGCTTCTGCCTTCAGTCTTGCCTATAATCACACTTTCATTCCCAGTGGGCCACAGGCACCCCTCCAGGACCCAAATGGAGCAGCTGATCACTGTGTGTATCATGATAACAATATGTTATACACACAAATGTGAGAGGTAGAGGAGTGAGCTGTAACCTAAACTTTTACGGACAAAGCTCAGTGGGAAAGATATAGCGGCTGTGTAATCGGACACTATAAAGACCAGACTCTCAATGAGATGAGGCCTTCTAGGCTGGTGTAAGGTACACCACTTTTATCTACACACTTACTTCATTATGGGTTGATTAATGTTTGCTAAAAGGTTAGACCCATTTGACTCACCTAAGATTAACATCTGATCCCCGCAGTGGATGGACTGTAATGCAACTCCATTACATGAAGATAACTCTTAATGGAATTAATATTTAAACCCATGAAGCGCTGCTGCTCAGTGCTATAACGTGGAGCGCAATGGGTAAAGGTGGAAGGAAAAGAGTGAAGAGGATGATATCAACTCATCCTTACCAACGTAGCGTTCTACATCCTTGACGGAGAAATCCGTTGGAGGTAATCGGAGACCAAGCCCTTCCATTTTGGTTACAATGATGGGATAGCGGAAGCCATGTCTCTCCAGATACCTCTGGGTGACTTGACCGCCCTGCATTTGCTGCAAGATCTCATCGCCACTGCAGAATAAAACACAGGATAATTACTGATTCGAAGAGCGGGCGTGATTAACATGAAGTATAAACAGTTCAGATACAAATTGAACCAGTTTGTTATATAAAAAAAATATGCACGTTTGTATTCGAACTCGTTCATCAAAATGAACAAATCTTTTCCAAAGTCAACTCGTTCATTTCGTTCGTTGAATGAACCAAATGACATGAAAAAAGATTCGTTCATTTTGATAAACGAGTTTGAACAGGAGAGTCACGAACGCGCATCACAGAACAGAGCAAGGCAACCATTTGAGCTTATAAAACTTAAACTTTGTTATTGATTTTTTTAAATGAGCGATCGCTTCACTTCATAAGACTCTTATTCATCGTCTGAAATCGTTTAAAGCCCTTTGAACAGTTTGCAGTTTGTACTGAAACTGTCTTTTGGACCTTGTTTGGTTCCCATTGAAGTCCATTATATGGAGAAAATTATATTTCCATTATATTTCTTTTCGACTGAAGAAAGAATGACATGAATATCTTGGATGACATGGGGGTGAGTAAATTATCAGGGGGGGGGGGGACTATTACTTTAGCTGAAGTACTCTGCAAGCTGTAATCTACAATAAGACTTTTCAGGCCACTGTCACAATGAGTGGTCTTTAAAGAAGTGCATTAGCTGTGCCCATGTGAATCATGTGGTATCAGGGGTGGCACCAAGCACTGGAGTGCTTTGTTGTGACGCCACAATTGGCACACATACCTAGGGAAGGTCCTGGCCTGCAGCTCCCGCACAAACACAGAGGTGCCAGCCTGCACTGGCTTACTGCCGTCATCTGGCTCAGTGTAGTCGTGTCTGTGCCAGTTCCTTCTCTTCTTCACTGTAAAACCAGGCAGAGAGAACTCAATACGTCTGGCCTCAGAACAATAATCGCAGTCATTACTATACAACCACAATGCCATAACATCTGTTGTGAACTACTGCTTGTGGATCGCAGTGACCAGACATGAACAGCATCCTCTTAAACCAGCTCATGTCTCCATCAGATAATTATGTTGGTAACATACTCCAAACACGAAAATGAAAAATCTGAGGAGATTAATTTATAATTCAACAGTCTAACAGTCAAAAAAGTGGATACATACTCAGGGAGTGTCCGTGGTGGACGTCACAGTTG
This sequence comes from Cyprinella venusta, assembly GCA_038021265.1. Taxonomy (NCBI): domain Eukaryota; kingdom Metazoa; phylum Chordata; class Actinopteri; order Cypriniformes; family Leuciscidae; genus Cyprinella; species Cyprinella venusta. The sequence continues at coordinate 15,305,757 of CM075886.1, read as the reverse complement.
GGACAGTGGTAAACGTCAATGTCCACAGCATGGTGCTCTTCTACCTCAACACAGCTGCAAGAAAACAAACACAATAATTCATTCTTTGAATGCACAAAATTGTTTTCTATTTTTATATATTTGTGATGTATTCCTATGATGGTAAAGCTGAGTTTTCATCCAGTCTTCAGTGTCACATGATCATTCAGACTTCATTCTAATAGGCTAATTTAGTGCTCAAGAAAGAAGCCCTTATTATCAATGTTGAATTCAGTTGAGCTGCTTAGTATTTTTAAGGAAACCAAAACCCCTTTCACAAAGCGTGTTGATCCCGGGAAATTGCCAGAACGCCCACTGTGTGAACGCAAACACGACCAGGGATTGATACCAGCATCGATGCCGGGTTGCCTGTAGCACATTATTATATCTAGCTAATCAAAAAAATCTGTTAGCTAATCTGAGCTAAAAGCTAATCTGTTCTTACCAGCTAGTGCTAATGCAGAAATGTAAATGGATCTTTTAGTTTTATTTTTTTTTTTTTTTTGATGATGATGATTTCTAATAACGCAATGATTACACAGCCGGTGGAATTACTTTGAGGCAGGAGGACAGGATCTTGTATGACACTTGCTATATAGCAATATGCTAACTGACTCACACTTGCAGATGGAGCTTATTAAAACATGTGCTCGGTAACTTGCCAACAGGCATCTTATTGCTCAAAACCCCTTTGCCCCTCTTCTTAATTTTTCCACTTCCAGCCGCACACTCCAATTAGCTTAAAGGCATGTTGTTTCACAGGAAGTCATCTGACAAGCTAGCTCTTGGCATCGTGTGGAGATTCATTAGCCAGGCAGGTAATAAGGCCTTGCACACTTCTCTGGCTCAGGTTTTGCTCGATGTTGCCAAAGAAAGCAATTTCGCCAACTCCTTGGTTTGAGTGTTACGTTACCCAGAGTGAAGTGCTCCAAACAATGAGAACGCTCGACTAGCTGGAAGTAACCTGAAATAGTCTGACACTGCAAAATAACAAACAGTCTGCATGTGGTGCACCATGGCTTAAAAAAAAATAGTAGCCTTGATTAGCAACCTCGATGAATCCAACAGATTCTGCTGTGACCGGAGAGTAACACCAGACTAGGTCATCTATGGTCGATTATGTTTAACCCCAGACAAGCCCGGCTAAACCAGAGCTCCAGATGTGAGGTTACATTTGGTTGGGCTCCAGGGCACGAGACATGAGGTGAACGGGGGAGGGGAGTATGTTTATGTTGGAAACCAGTGTGGGAAACAGTGGCATTCGAGTGGCAATGGTGGTGTCCACATCAAAAGATTGAAATTAGCCTTCCTACTGGGAAAATGAGGGTTTTATTGGGGTTTTTGCTCACATTATTAACAACATTAGCTGCCAGACAAAACAAAGTTACAGTCCTGTTAAAACACATTTTCAGCGCCTTTTTTGATTCAAATGATTTATGTATCATTTAAAGTGGTGATGAAAATGGGTCAGCTGATTGTTGTTCAGGAAACTTATTTGTGAAATCCTCTACGCTTCAAGCACAATATGATTTTTGGCTTAGTGTTTATTGTAGGAATCGGCAAATGTGAAGTGTTTAAGTGAAATGTGACACTTCTTTAGCTCTGTTTGGCAGCTGTTGCAGCAATATGTTGGGCATGCAATAAAGAAATCCACAGGCAGAATTTTTTTTTTTCAAAAATAAACAAATCTGACATAATTTAGCCTAGTCACCCTCGTGTCATTTCAAACCTGTAGAACCTTATTTTTTTCTGTGGAGTAAAAAAAAAGACATTTTGAAGAATGTTTACATTACACAAAAAGCTTTCGAATCCCATTTGCACGTCTGGACAAAATCATCACGTACCGATTACATGAAAGAACCAATAACATTTGGATTAACTGAACAGGATTCTCACCAGCTTGGTTTGGAGTGGCATGAGGGGACGTTTTATAAAATGAAAATGGGATCAATCGGAAGCGAGAGCACCACGTCAACATCTACATGTGTTTTTTTCCCTCAAAGCAGCCAAAACAAACAAAAAGCAAAGCTAGCTGAGTAGCTGCCACTGCAAATGCCGGCCAAGAACTTTCCTTCCCTCGGTTTCCTTCACACTCTCACACTTGTGATTGAGATGAAACAAGCAAAAAGGACAAGCAGGAAGTGACTCATGGCGATCATTACATCACACCGCCTCAGTTCTTGACCTACTGTTGGACGACACACTGGCTCTCCACAAATCTGAAAGAAAGGTTGACTTCTACTCTATCTGAATAATCTGTGGTGAGAACACTGTGTCACCAAAACAGATTTGAATCAGGAGTTTTTGAGCCACGATAACAGATGCTAAAACATTCATCTGTTGCCAAGCAAGGAGAAAAGAACAGCACTGGGAGGGAGAAAAAAAAAAGACTTCTTGAGTTCTGAATCTGAATGAGTTCAGGCCACAGGAGAGCTTACATCACGAGAGACTGGTGGGTTGCTAGCGTAACAAGAAGATTCAGGCAGGAAGAGAGCATGATGCAACAGTCAAAGAAAATATGAAGTGCAATATTATTGGCAAGTTTCTGCTATGGAGAGTTAAATGATGAAATAATGGTGATGAAATAGTCGCGTGTTGCTGTCAAGTACTTGCATGAAAACAAGTAATTGAGCATTTTGAAATAAGCTAAAAAATAATGAGTATATGACAGTATGTGCTACTGTTTTATAAGTCTTGATGTTTTTAGCCATGCTTGTTTATTTAAATATAAAAATGAATGAATATATGCAATAAAAAACAGTAACACTTAACAACAGTTCCAATTCGTTACATTAATTATTAAATTAGGTATCATGATGAACAAACAATTGACTAGTTTTATGGCGTTTATTAATATAGTTTACCATATATATATATAGTTTCAAACTATTTTCTAAATTGCACTCACCCATAGAAACATTTGAAAAGGGGACCAACAGAACAAGCTCAAAAAATAAAATCAAAGATGGCCGACAAGAATTCATTCAATAAAAATAAATCGACTATTTTACCCAATATTTGCGAGCATATTGCATTGCATTATTTGCATGCCAAATCAGTCAAATATGAGGTCCTAGATGGCAGCTTGCCATGAAGCTAATATGTTTTTTCTTTCCGTTAATTAATTCTGGTTTGGAAATATGTGAGAATAAATCCATCATTCAGCTTTGTGTTCCACTATTAGAGTTTCCCTGTTAACACAGATGAGAAAGCCAACAACCATAATATCGTCACAAACAAATTCCACAAAGCCTCAGGAGACTTGCTAAACCGCGCACTTTTCATCCTCCAGTGGGTGGTTTAGCGTGAAATATGATAATAGCATTAAAGTACGAGAGATGCAGTATTAGACTTGATATTTTATTCATTTAAATCTTACCAGGCTATTGCATTTACTCATTGCCAAGGCTTACGCTGTTGCACTGGTATTGCATGTTGTTTTGTTAGAAGTGTGGGGGGGGTGGGTCCTCATGGGAAATAGGATGTCAATGCATCGGTCCAAATCTTTTGTCTAAATAGGACGCATGTCACAACAAAAACAACATTAACATTGAGATAATGTACTAGATGGCCATACTGGATGATCCTTTGACTGAAAGCTTACTGACTGGAGAGATTACAACACAAACAAGCCTCTGGGCTCCATTCCACCAATATCATAAATCTGGGTTGTCCGTGTCTGGAAGGAATAGCCTTTAAGCCCTAAAAAGATGTTGGGATTTGGAGTCAAAAGACACGAGAGCGCATTGAGCAGCCATGGGTGAAGAACGTTCAGACAACAGACGTTCCTCACTGAGCTCTTTTGACCTGCCATTTAGCCTGAATGGAGATAGTCATTACTCAGTGGAAATGGAACAAGTCTAGGCAAACAAAAAGAGGATGTGGCCATTTTTCTCAATGCCACGTTTTTAGAGAAGTACACATGGGCCTCCAATGAGCGAGTGCGATACATTTCTGATGGTTCCTCAGATAATGGGTGAAGACTGGTTTCTTGTGGCTTGTCAGGTCTAATGTAGATCCTAGCAAGGGATTTAGTAGAAGAACATTGGAAGACACTTGAAGGATCCTTTGAAGGAGTCATCGTAAGTGCATAAACCCAACTCAACCAATGAGATCTCCTGAAGGCTTAACCAATCATTCACCTAGACTGTAAGCAGATGAAGAGTCTCCATGGTGATGGCAAGTTCACAGGCAGAATTCACAGTATGTAAGCCATAGATCCCACTACGCTCTCAGAATCCCACTTTGTACTATGTTTTGAGCCTGAGGCCTCCTTGCTGACTAAAGCATGCATGAAAATGTGGAGAATTTCAAGGAATATGTCTATTCAACTGTTCTTGATTTGTGCTACTAAGGAATTAGGGATGGGAATTAAGGAATTTAACCATTTAGAATTCCAATTTTCCACTTAATGCTACTTAAAGGTGCAATATGTAAGAATTTTGTAATGAAATATCAAAAAAAAAATCACTTGCACTTATTTGAACAAAGAAGGTCCATTATGCGTTATCACTTATTCAGAGGCACTGTGAAAAAAAAATGTTTTTAAGATTTGTTATCACAACATTTTTTCTTTTGTCAAATCAACTTGAATAATTTATTTAGTTGAGATAACTTATTATTTTGAGTTTCTGATGATTAAATTAATCTCCTTCATTGTATTAACTCACTTTTTCCAGTTCAATCAACTTAAAATTATAAGGCAACCAGGTTACTTACTTTAAGTTAAACCAACAATATTTTTTAAATGCAGCAAATTTGCATGTTCAAAGTTTAACAAATATGAATACGACGTGAAATCCATATGGGAAAATGTTTCGTCTCATGCAAATTTCCAGATCGCAGAGATTCTTGAGATTGAGTGCATTTATTTTAAACGTGTTTTCATAAGTTTCGGTAGTAGCACAATTCATATGGACTGGTCCCATGGTCACCATTTACTATAATTGTGGAAGAAAAGAACACTCCGTATTCTACAGAAGAAACAAAAGGTCATATAAGTTTGGAATGACATGTGGCTGGGTAAACAAGTCAAAATTAGCTCATTCACTTGACTTTAATTGATAGAGTCCCTAATGATGATGTGGAAGTGTAGGGTTTCCAGTTTGTGTGTCAAAGCAGAACCTGACAATGAACTCCCGCATCCATCAGTCCCGAGCTTGAGTTACTTGTCATTTAGCAGACACTTTTCATCCTGTGTGACCTACAACACTCTAATTGCAAAGACTCCCTGGAATAAACAAGGGTTAAGTGCTTTGCTTCAGGGCATAATGATAGAACAGTAAGATAAAGTGGGATTCTGAGGTGAACCTAAACCCTTTGTGTTAGCAAAGCGAATCTACACTGCAATGAACACCATTTTGAAGTGTGGCTGCACTTATTTGCTAAATTAAGCCAGGCTGAGGGAAGTCAGGGAGGAAACTGCTTGCAAAAAAAAGGCTCAGCCAACAGAGAGTGAAGCAGCAGGAACCATAACATAAAACGAGGGCAAAGAAAGATAAACTAAAGCCTTTCGCTCTCCTACTTTATGTCTCTATGTGAAGAAACCGACTGTCTGTTTTAAACACAGGCAAGCCCCTGAGAGTAATGAGCACAGGAAGCAGCATTTAGCATAGGAAACTAGGGTTTACTGCTTCAAACCCACAAGCTTGGCCAAGACCATCACCCCAACAAGAGCAGGGCACTTCCTCCAGACGCAAGTGTGCTGCAAACCCTCACCTTTGCTTGGAGATCAAAACGTAAACAAGACTGCAACTGCCATTAAAAATAGCATAGAGCCTTACAGTTTAAACTAGAGACACACTATCACTCAGAAGTTTGGGGTCAATACATTGTTTATTTTTAAAGAACTTAATACTTTTATTCCGCAAGGACACATTAAATTGATGTGCACCATTGACAGTAAATACATTTATAATATTACTAAAGATTTCGATTTCAAAAAAATTCTGTTGTGTTGAACTTTCTATTCAAAGAATTCTGAAAAAATCTATCACGGTTTCCACAAAGCACCACATCCACTGTAAAAAATATTGTTGGTTTAACATAAAAAAGTAAGTAACCTGGTTGCCTTAAAATTTTAAGTTGATTGAACTGGAAAAAGTGAGTTAACACAATGAAGGAGATTGATTTAATCAGCAGAAACTCAAAATAATAAGTTATCCCAACTAAATAAATTAAGTTGATCTGACGAGAGTTGAGAAGAAAAAAAATGTTGTGATAACATCTTGAAAATATCTTTTTTATAGTGAAGGATCATGTGACACTGAAAACTGGAGTAATGATGCTGAAAATTCAGCTTTACATCACAGGAATAAATTACATTTTAAAAGATATTAAAATAGAAAACATTGTAACAATTTTACATTATAATAATATTCACAATATAACAGTTTTAGTGCATTTCTGATTAAAAAAAAATTCTAGCCTTGTCGAGCATAAGCGACTTCTTTCATTAACATTTTTTAGACAAAAATCTTATCGACCACAAACTTTTGAATGGTACTGTATTTTTTTTAATATCAATCATTTTCAAGTTTCAACTATCTAACATGGAGAACAGATTTATAGTTCTTCATTGCTAATCACTCATTTGACTACAACAATAAAACAAATAAATACTAAAATGATAGTAAATAGTAAAAAAAAGAGTCTTTTTGAATCAATGATGTCACATAGTAATAAATATTATCAAACTGGAGTGTCTTGTGAATTTCAAAAGAGTCTGGTATTTTGTGATGAGTGAAACCAAACCTGTGGTTTGAGGCAACATTCCAACAGCTCTAACTATTTTCCCTTTTCAATGCATTAAAATACTGAAACAGCCCATATTAGTTATGGGAAATGTGACAGATGACCAGTGAGATCATCCAGTGCTATTCATAAAGTGGATAATGGTCATGAAATCAATAGGTTGCCAACTTAAGGACGTTAGTCATAACCAGCCAGTAAAAAATCCATCTGACAAATGACTTAAATAACATTGTTACCAAATATGGAAAACCGAGATGGTTTAGAGTTTAGAATCATACATTTATATTCATGTAAGATATGTTACTGTGTACAAATCATTTTCTTTCAGAATACAATGTATGAAAATCGATTTTATCCTAATTCATATTCTAGTGAAGCAGCACGTGATCATCTTGCCATCATTAAGAATCCCTAATGTCACGTATAAAAACAAGGGTGAATTTTTTTCGACCAGGGCCAGGCCAATCCTACTAAAAACCCTAGCTGACAAGACAGAAGTCATCCATCTCTCCTCAGGGTTTTCAACCTCAGAGGGACGTTGATGAATGGGGCTTTGAACTTGCCTCTGGGCAGTGGAGCCTTCATCAATCTTTCTCCTCCTACAAACACACACAAGCACACCCACGCACGTGAATCAAGCATGCAAATACACAGATTATTCCAAAGACAGAGACCGCAGAACTGGTTTAGGAGGATTTGCTTAGGATAAACTAACCATTTAAACAGGTCATTAGGTAACATTCCAAGGTCACTGTAAATCTTGCCTGCACCTGATAGGTAAGGCATGTGTGTGTTTTTTTTTTTTTTCTCGCAAGATTGAAACCGTCACTATCAGGCATGAATATCAGGAGTTTTGTAATTCTCAGAGGCCTTTCGCCCCCAGCGGATCCTGCCTCCCGAAACAGGCAGTGCACGGAGCCAGATAACAGCCAGGCCAGGGAAACCGGCAAGACAGCTTAATCCCATTGGTGGCAGGCAGCAGTGACACACTGAACCTTTGAGGAACAGAACAAAACACATCCACCACGCACCCAACAAATATGATTATCCCGTGTTATCAACAGTGCCAGTGGGCACCACAGTGTTGTGATACAGGGATACAGAAATCCCCTTGGCAAAATTAAACATCTCATGCAATTTAAATACAGAGGCCTAATGCAAGTATGCTTGAAAACCTTGTAAATATTTATATTCTATAATACGGGTGGGAAATTTGGGTTGTGTGACCGGTTTATGATTGGTCTTTGAAATGTCGGTATTAAGAAACTGAATTCAAACCTGCATTCAGCCATGTGTTACGAATACAAATGCACAAAAATATGCAGGAAAAACTGTTTTCAACACTGATAATAATAATAAATGTTTCTTGAGCACAAAATCAGCCTATTCAAATGATTTCTGAAGGATCATGTGACAAAAATATATTAACAAAGAAAACAGTTATTTTAAATTGTAATAGAAACAATATTAGTGTTTTGTTGCATTTTGATTAAACATCCTTGGTAAGTAGTAGAGACTCACAAACATAACTTGGCCCTTTATTCCAAACTTGTGACCGCTAGTGTGAAGATTTACAAGTAAACTAAAAACAAATGTGCCAGCCATATCACACATAAACAACGCGACGTTCTTGCATGCCTTCCGGCATTTTTTTTTTGTTTGTTTTCATCCTGAGCATTCACGCAACTTTAGCTCCTCCACGCTGCACTTGTCAAACGGTACCTGTCCCTTTAAGAGCCGGAACCATATGCCCATATTTGTACAACTGGGGGATTTAAATGCCCGACCCCTGCTGTCAATCAAAAAGACCAAACAATCACAGAAACCTTAGGGGCTGCGCTCCTTTACAAGCGTGTCTTTCCCTTTTACATTTAATACTGCATTAAACCTAGCAAACCCCAAAATTGGAAAGTACTTTCCAAGCAATCTGTAATGCACATTTAAGGCACTTAACGAGAGAAATAGGCAAGGGTCTGATCTCGTAAACTCAACCACACGTCTTTGTTTAGTTACACCCCCCCATTCCCCGTGTAACTTTTCATCGAAACCCCCCACGTTTCTTCACGCTTCACAGGCTGAGTGCTAAAGAAAGCCCAACAAAGAAACAACCTGAATGTCAAATACATTTAATTTAAGAGTTAAGAGCAATAAAGTCCCAATATATAGACTGCATAAAGCAATCCCAAGTCACCAAATATCCATATGTTGTTGGATCAATATTGGTGAAAGTGAATTTCAAACAATTAAAATGCTTGTTTTATTTTCTGTTCCCAACCCCTATGATAGAAACTAAGTTTTGTACTGTAGTCGGTTCATATTTTTTTCCCCACAATAACAAATCTTAAAAGGAAAATGTCATGCACGAGTTCACTCGCAAGTTTCAGCACCACCCGATCATGCTTTAGCTCATATCCCTTTTCTACCCGTTTTCTTTTTTTTCATTATAACTGCATGTTATTTTACTGCTTTGTAACATGCTTTTTGACATATACAGCACCCAAATGCAGACAGTTAAATGAACATTATTAATAACCTTCCCTTGGCGTCTGGTTCGACACCACACCATCTCACGTGCACTTCAACACCCATGTCAATGCTGTCATTTATTTCCTTATGTGACAAAACAAAAACTACATGAGTTGTTCATGTCAGCTGATGCTCTTTAATCCTAGCCACAAAGCTACTGAGAAAATGCGTGAACCCATTTTTGCTGCTCTGATCGCTGAAGAAGCCATGGAAAAACAGTCAAATGCTCCAGCAAAACAACAACGAAGCTAGGAAAGAATTAACAAACGCGCAACACGAGCGTTTACATCATGAAAATGGCAACGGGTGCGATTAACGCCAGAAAATATTGACAAAGCAGAGCGTGAAATCGTCTCAGTGCGAGCGAGCTCAACGCGCGGCTCACTGACATCCGAAGTGCCGTAGAATTTCATTGTTTTTGTTGCCTTTCTGACACAACATATGACGAAGAAACGGTTTCGTTCCTTACCTGCCATGAAACCAGTCCTTACAAATATCGCATTCTATCATAAACCGGCTCACATCGTACGGCTGCCGGCAGACGCAATACAGCTGGGCCGTCGCCATCTTCGGACTGTCCCCAAACAACGCAGCCAAGCTGGAATCGGGTTGGGCGGAGATTCCTTTAATTATGCGGAAACAACACAGAAAGAACGCGAGGGGAGGGGCGTCGAGAGCATGCCGTGACGTCATGCATAAACACTGAGCGCGAGGCACGGCAAATCACTTCATTATGTAATAGCCTACGTGATAATAAAAAGCACTGGATGAGGCAAACTACTTTTGGAGTTGTCCTCGTTCATTTTGTTTTTGGTCAAATTTCTCTTCTTTTATTAAGGCTCACATCACGCCCAGCTTTCAACTGTGCTTTAAAAATTGTTTTATTTCGTTTCTTTCTCCTACAAATCTTATAATAAGGAATAGCCTACTTAACTAATCTGCTACTTCTTTTAGCTAAATTTAGTATTCATAAATGTAAATTTGGGGGAAATAAGCCTTTTATTTTAATTTTATGATCAGAAATTCAACAATAGCCTACCTATACAATGTCATGTTTAAAAAATATAAATATAAATGTCTCTATTTGTAAACATTTTCATATTTTATTTAACCTTTAAGTTCGTCACGATTAAAGTGATAGTTCACTTTGAAATTAATTTTTGGTATATTTTAGCTCACCTCGAGGGCAGGGGTTAAAAAATGTTAACGTTTCCAAATGTTTAGCTATAGCCTAACAAAGTTGCAAATACTCATTTTTTTTACATATGAAATATGAACATATGAAAAGGAAAGCTTTTTAAATTTGAAATCTTACTTTGAGTAGCCAAATCGGATGACTATTTTTAAACTTAAAATTAAATTTTGATCTATCAGGTGAATTACCGTTTAATTTCAGGAGGTTTAATGACATTATAGGAATAAACATATTCAGAGACGAGAAGGCTAAAATAATATATATTTCTGCAAAATTGAACTCAAATGCTTTAAATGCCACCGTGCATGATGGGAAGCAGAAAAATTGTATTGGTGGTATTGTATTGGAAAAGTTGCACCCTTAAAATTTTAAGTACAATCAACTTGGATGTTTGATGAAGTCATTTCAACTTAAATTAGCTGCATTAAATTGACAAAAAATAGTTGAATCTTGTATAACAAAATAAGTTGAAAATAACATATTTTAAATATGTTAAACCAATGTAAAGTTAAAGCAATGTAAAACATGTTGTATAACTTATTGAACATTTTTTCACAGTGTATGACAAATGAAGAAAGATAGCAAGTAATACAAAAGCAACCAAACTTGAATGTGGTGTCTAAGAAAAGAAAACAAATCAACTTATAACTGTAATGTGGTACAGATAACATCATAGTTTGAGTTTCTATTCATAAAACCAATCTCCTTTATTGCATTAACTCAATTTTTTTTATTTTAATGAACTCATTTTTTTTATTTTAATGAACTCAAAATTTTAAGGCAACCATTTGTATAAATAGCCAATATGTTAAGACAGTGTCTTAAATTATATGACCCATAGCAGTTAGATTTTGGTTTCAAATTAGGCTAATCTTTTTTTTTTTTTTTTTGCAGTGACTTGATTCAGTGTATAAATGATACAATATGCTTTATTTTAGTTAAACCATTTTGTTTTAAATGTTATTTATATTTGGAACTTATAGACCTATATACAAACTCAATTTGTTGTCATGTGACTTGACTTTAAAAATAAGTAACATATTTAAACTTTTTTTTTTTGAAAAGGCACATTTAGTTTAAATCAATTTGTTTTTGTTTTAACATTTACTCTTCATATTAATGAAACCCATTAAAAAATCTGCACAGGTCACATTTAGGACCAGTTATTTTTTGTTATTGTGAATTTATTTTTTATGACAATTATGCTTGCCCATATTTGAACATTTAAACGAGCATACATAAATTATTAATAAATTGTTGTTTTATTAATGAATTATAGTTGATATTATGGGGGTGCCTACTGGTCATACACTTGATGTCACTATTTAAAAAGAAAGGATGGTAACTTTGCCCGTTTGCTAGCCCTAAAACTTCGAGGAGAAGGTTGACAATTGCGCCACCTTATGGAAAAACTGATCATTACAGTTGAGGTAAAAGCGCAACTAAATACCGTAGGCTAAACACTGCAAGCGACTCGACAACCTAGAACCGTTCCATTATAATTAACGAATCTGCGACGCGGTGAAATGAGGCGGCGTTGATTACAGGTTTGTCGCGTCGCGTCAGATGGGCTTGCTTCGGGGCGTCGCCTTGACTCGACCCGGACCAATCGGGATTCTGCTCAATACTTTGTAAACAACACAGTCGCACGTTGTATGAAAACTTTACTACGAGAGGATGTCGCATGCCGAAGACTGCCAGAAAAATCACTTGATTCGGTAAGAGGCATGTTTAAGATTTCTACAGGTTGTGTGAGTTTAACTGTTTTATCGCTTCGATGTTACGAGCACTTTTTCATCTCTGAAAGAACGAGCGCAAGTAAGATGTTGGCAGACATCCGGGACGTTTGTCGGTGAAAAATAGTGGGTTTTGGTGTATTTCTTTAGCAAAATATGTTTGTTGAGTCACAAAGAGTAGCTTAATGGGTAACTGGGAATGTTGTTAGTCTTGCGTTTCTTTCGTAAAAGAATGAAGCGTAATGAGATCCTTATCTAAGTGATAAATTCTTGCGCAATTGAGCCCTATAGGGAGCATCGGTGGGCGGCTTACTTTTCAGTGTCTTGTTTATATATCGTGAAGTTCAGGGGTCAAGGGGTTTTGTCCACATTTTTTATGACTCGTAGGCTATAGGTGTATGTATTTAGGCAATCGTTTGGGAGATGCTGACTAAAAATGTGAAAATATAGCCTATTCTTATAGTTGTATGCAAATTGACGCACTTTGTAATTTTTTTATACGGATCGGTGACGTGACGCTTGTTTTGTACAGTTCTTCAAAATGCGTTGGTAAAATGTAATTCATACAAGAATGTTTTTGAATACACTGTTTATTAGCACAGTCATTTTAATCCATATGTGTTAATTAAAAGTTTTTTTTCAAAGGTTGGACGTCAAAAATGTCCAGGTGGTGTATTATAAATAATAATAAAATCTCGTTAATAGGTTGAAATTCTTAAAATTACATTAATTCTTCTATTAATAAGTAAGCAGTGGAGCAATTTTGTCTTAAATATTTATATTAGGAAATAGGATATAGTCCACTTTAGGATATAGTCCACTTTGTTGTCATCTGACTTTTTTAATATAACACATATTAACCAATTTATGAAAATGTACATTTTGTTAATATCAAGGTAATTTATTACATTAATTAATTATACACTCTAAAAATATTCTGGGTTATTTTAACCCAATTTTGGGTCAAAAATGGACAAACCCAGCTGTTGGGTTAAAATTATAAATTGCATTTTTTTGATCCAACAATTGGCTTTGTCCATATTTGACCCCAAATTGGGTTAAAACAACCCAGTGTATATATTTTTTAAAACAGTAAAGCAGTGTTATAATGCATATAATACAAGAACCATTTTTTGGTAGTATTTTAAAGTATATTTTTAAAAGATTTTGACTTTTTATAAAAATTAATTTTCTTTGATATTTTTCTAAGGTCAAGAAATTTGGTTACTCTTGAAATCAATTTTCTAAAAACATTTAAAATGGGTTTTAAAAAAAAAAGTTGTTTTGCTTTTTTGAAAAAATATTTTTGACATAAAAATTGAAGTTTACATCCATGAAAAGTACAAATAAAAAAAAAATCTAGAGTTTGATGGTGTAATGTTCAGCTCAGCGAGTCATTGCTGTCATTCTAACACAATGGATGTTTCAAGAGCACGATTAGGTTTCAGAATCCTTGTTGATGGAAGGTATATGGCATTCAATAACACAGTGTTTATACAGTGTTTGTTTGCTTTTAGTGATGCATGCAGTGCTTCCTTTGAGAAATCTGCCCAGCAGATGCTTTTCAGAATGCAAAACCCTAAAAACAAAACAGAAAATGCCTCAGCAGTTTCAGTTTTTGAGTAATGGCAGAAGGCGATGGGCAGGGCAAGGCAAGGCAAGGCAGGTGCTCGTATAAGACATTTAACATGAACACAGGATGTGGTAACAGCCTTCATCTCAGAGCCTCGGCACTGTACGCGCAGTGTTCATCCAGAGTGCTCTCTCCTGAGGAAGAGGAAGAGAAGGAGGGGGAGAAGAAGGGGTGTGGAGGATTGGGGGGGTTGGCTCGATCGGGAACGCAGTGTCTTCTCTGACTCCTGAGTCCTGAAACAGAGGCACTCAGATCTTTGTCATTCAGAGAGAAGGTTGAATTTGTCAGGACTGATTGATTGATTGATTGGAAATCTTGCATATCTCAATAATCCTTTGCATTAAAAGTGTTTAAAGCACCCTTTTTAGTTTAAAATCAAAATGGCGGATCTCTCCGTGTGGCTGTTATGGTTGATTTGTCTCCTACGCATTCTGTCACCTGCTGTGGTTTTAAAGAGACTTGGCTTCCGAGAAATGACACTGTTGACTTTCAAGATCAGTGTTTCAGTCAGGAAGAATTTAGAATGACTAAAAAATTAATTGAATTAAAAAATTAAAATTAAAATATAGCACATCTGATATATTATGTTGTAAAATGTATCTAGTATATATACATATATATGACTAGATTTGTGCCTAAATCTAATTTAGTTGCTTTGCGAAATATTGACAATATCCCTTCAAGTCACTGTGATTTCACTCACACAAAAAATGATTACCTATATTTAAAAGTATATACCTATACTATACCTACAGAGAATGTATTGTGGTGGTGAAAATGCTCGCTCAACGTGTGCGCTCTTACACTCATACCGTGCATGTTTTGTTCTGTTTGTTGTGCTTCTGAAGCGGAAATGACGGTAGTTGTCTTCTGAGCAGCTGTTAGTGGGACTGATAGCATGACAGTGAAACCTCATCTGGGTCACATCAACGTCATGCTTTCCTGGCATCGATGCGAATGGAAATAAGAAAGCGGAATTTGTGAGACATAAACAAGAATGTTATTGTCATATAGGCCATCTATATGGTCTATATCTATACTAGATATTTCAATACTATTTTCTTTCCTTAATCACTGTTACTATTGTAATTGTTATTGTTGTTACATATTTACTATAGTTGAGAATGGTTTCTTTTTAAGGGAACATATTATAAGTGAAAATAAATACTATGTAATATACGCCAGTTGCAGTTTACACAAACAATAGTGTATTTTTACAGTATACCAAAAGTGCAGCAGGCCAAAAGTGAAAATAGTGAGTTAAGATAATCAGATAATGAACCATGAATCACTTTTATATTAGTAGGAAAAAAAATAATAATTTAGTAATTTCTCTTGCGAAGTGGCTTGGCAATGAAAGCTCTAACTTCTGTATGACTTATTCATTATGGACTCAGTTTATGCTGTAAAAAATGACAGACAATTATGAAATCATCTTTACCTAGCACAAAACAGCGTGTTCAATCTCAACAAAGAACATGACAGCTTTACTTAACACAAAGGAATAAGGAAACATGATACATTTCTTTGAAAATGCTGCCATCTAGTGGATGGAAGATTAAGGTCAGCGACAGTTTGGTAACATTATGGTACTGTATGTAAAAAAAAGAAATATATGTTGATCATAAACAAAACGTTTTTTTTTAAAAGCCATATTGGGCCAGCATTTGCTCCTGAACATGTAATGTGGCTCACTGGAACCTTCTGGAACAAGCTGTGCTCAATTTTCTTGTTCTTATTTTTTTTTTTTAAATTCTTTTTCTAAATATTTAAATATTATAAAATTGCTGAAATGTATTGCTAATATGGTTTACATTATTTATATTTGTATAAGAAAAATATTTATATTATAGTGTATGAATACTATAAATAATGGATACATCAACAGTGTTATTTTAGTACTGTATATATCAATATTTACTTTTATTTTTATTTTCATTTTTCATTTGTTTAATTTTTAAGGATTTTGTTGTGCTTTCGTCATTTGTATTATTGTTTTATATTCATTTTTAACTTATTTTTATTTCAGTTTTTGGTTTAGTAATTTTAGCAAGTCAAATTTAAAGTATTTATTTCAGTTAATTGCCGGGCAACATTTATCGATCTCTTTCTAATATTAATTATTAATTTATTAATTCATTTAATTTAATCAACGATAACAGCACTGTAAAACAATACATGAGTATAGATCTTTTAAATAATAGATTTATACCCATATTAATTATATTTTACTTTTATTTTCGTTGTAACAATGACAATCACGTATTGAAATCACTGATCTATATAATGACGTCATTCTATATATAGATCAGTGGTTGAAATATGAGGATAATAAACTTGAGTAGCCTATCAGTAGGTGTTCCAGTAGGTGGCAGCAAACACCTACTTGTGGATGATGGTTACCTCCTTATAACTGATGGTTCATGCTTCTCAAAGAGGGATTTTCCCTAATATTGTGAACTTTACTTGATATCCTCTTCCGTTGGCAGAATGTATGAGGCACTGTCATATTCACCGCTAGTGGATTCTAGCTTTTTATATGCCACGTTAACACGAAGCAGCCAGGATATTAGGCTACCTACTGAGTAACCCGAGCCGTTTGTGGTCCACGACTGAAAATAATGAATAAAGAGTCATAATTGACACATATAGTATCCAAAGTTCATTGATATACTGTACGCACGCACATTGGGAAAGGGCTAGCGTGACTCGACGTTTGAAATCAGACCCTGCGTCTAGCAAATCTGGGCGAAGTGTGCGACTGATGCAGCCGAGAGAGGCATGTGCGAGATAGAGAGAGGTTTGTGTCTGAAAATGAGAAGCTATGGATGTAAATGTGGGTAGAGTGAAAGGACTGTATGTAAAAACGGGTGGTCAGCAGGAAAACGGAAACTCCTGTTTAACCACTGGCCTACTCTTAATTATCTCGGGATCAACAGCTTAATCAGGCCCGGCCAAATGTAGACTTTTAATTAGAACAAATAAATGAACCAGAGTCGCGGTGATCATACAGGAGTGCCTGTCGACAGGACTCATATTGTAGGCCTAATTGATTTCTTTGCGAGATCACTCCGTCTTTCTTACTCCCAATGGATTATTGTGGTGGTGCGCTTAAATATCAAGCCTCCCTTGGTTTTAACAGTTTTAGAAAGACCATGCTGTTTTTTTCTACATCACAGGTTTTAACCATAGACCCGTTATGTTCATCACCATCTTTTATCAAAGCCTGTTTTTCTCAGGGAATGTGTGTGGTTTCAGAGGGTAGGGACACACCAAACCGACGCCTAAAGCCCGGGACACACCAAACCAACGACAAAGAGCTAAGTTAGCGCTGATGAAAGCCTCGTGTCAGGGAATAAGCTGCACTTGAACCATAGACTGTAAAAAAAGAACACACGAGAGAACTACTGCCGACTGTCAGCTAGAGTCACTGGGGAGGAATGATCTGGTCATCTACTTCCTTAAGGGAGCCAAGAGGCTGAATCCTCCCAGACCCCCCTCAGTTCCCCATGTGGGACCTTGCCGCGGTTTATTTCGCCTCGGGTGATGCGGTTATCATTCCGCCCAAGTAGCAGTGCTTCGCCTTCTGAGAATATAGTTCCCAATATATGAAGAGTTCAGATGCAAAAGCCCCTAAATGCCATTTGAAATTTTCTTCTAAAATGACCATTTTTATCAAGCTTGTATATTTAAGTTCAGTAATTTCACTTAAATGACAATTAATAGGTAATCTTTATTGCCATTTAAGTGAAATTACTGAACTTAAATATACAAGCTTGATAAAAATTGTCATTTTAGAAGAAAATTTCAAATGGCATTTAGAGGCTTTTGCATCTGAACTCTTCATATATATATATAGTTAAAAGATGGGTAACGCTTCCTTTTACACTACAGTACTTACAGTGTACTTACCTAGAAAGTACTGGCTAATATAAGGTAAGTACATGGAACAGGGGTAGGTTTAGGGGTAGGTTCGGGGTTAGTACTAGTTATTACCCAGTAATTGTGACTATACAAATCACATACGTAAATAGGAAAAGGTTTGCCTTATTTTGTCAATTATTTGGGAATAGTGTGCTGCTGCAACCATTTATATCCAGCCTTTGTGCTAAGCTAGGCTAGCGGTGGGTGCGTCAGACAGAGTTACAGCACGCACGGAGATGAAAAAGGTATGTATGGACTTATCTAACTAACTCCGGGGGATATGGTGAATAAGCCAAAGTCCCAAAAAGTCAGAGTGTTCCTTTAAAATATTCAAGTGTGTGGCCAGCTTTACCTGGCACGTTGGGATGCCCATGGCGTTTTTGGTTCCTGTTTGCAGTTAGCATTAATGTGTAGTAACATTGCTTTATGAGTGGTATTGTTTCCTCATTTAGATGCAGGATCAATGTCTTTATTTGTGCGTTCTTACACATAGCAGGCAGTGAGCACACTTGTGTGGGAACCTCAGGTCACGCCGACTGAGAACGGCCGTGATGGATGTCTGACCCTCTCCCACAATCCTGCTGTTTCTAGACTGTCCCATCTCTCTCATCACCTCTTATTTCACTTTAATTCCTGCTCTCCCACAAACAAATGGTAAATCCTGACCTGACATCACTGCTTCTCTCAGTCTCCGCCACAGGACTCAAAGCAGCGTGTGACATTCATGTCATGTCAAAAGGCAGTTATTGTTCTGCAATAGGCTGTGGTAGTTGTTGCCTGTTTTTACTGCTAAATGAGAATGGATTTTGGGACTGGCCTTGGGAGCAAAAAGTGCAACAGGTTAAATGATGGTACTTTCCGCCATAGCCAGTTGTGTGAATGAGTGTTTTAAAATGTCTATTGCTTCAATAAAGCTGAGAATAAAGCTAGTTCAATTAAGATGAGAATGGGCGAGAGGCCTTTAACACTCAATAAGTTGTGTAAATAGCTCTGGCAAGGGTGCTCAATAGATCCCTATGTGAGGGGGACCGCAAGCGACTGTTCAGTCAAAACTGAACCGCTGGTTTTGAAAATCTCCATCTGTGGTTTTTCTGTTTTAAGGGCGCTGCCAGCTTGTTCGTCACCATCACTGTAGCTTAATTTCTGAAGGACAGGCCTGTTACGGCGACGTCGTCGGTCAGCTTTACTTCAGCTATGTAAAGTAATGACCTCACGATATGAAATGAATAAGCACAAATGCTGCGATTCATCAGCCAGGAAGAGCAAATAGGAGGTTTCTTTGTGTGTTACCCATTTATGTCCTCTATACAGACAATGCTGAAGATTACTTACAAACTTTAACCCATTACTGAATACAAATTTATTATGAAAATTGTAGTTAGTAACATAATCTCTTACATTACACATTTTATGTAATGTAATCCGACTACTTTTAGATTTCTTTTGACCTATTTTGTTTATAACAGTTTGTTTATAACAATTTATTTACGGCACTGTAAAAAAAATATTTTCAAGATTTGTTATCACAACATACTTTCTTTTCTCAAATCAACTTTATAATAATTTATTTAGTTGAGATAACTTATTATTTTGAGTTTCTGATGATTAAATTAATCTCTTTAATGGTATTAACTCACTTTTTCCAGTTCAATCAACTTAAAGTTTTAAGGCAACCAGGTTACTTACTTTTTTAAGTTAAACCAACAATATGTTTTTACAGTGTTGTAATCACAACATTTTTTCTTTTTTGTCAAATCAACTTAAATAATTTATTTAGCTCGGATAACGTATAATTTTGAGTTTCTGATGATTAAATCATTCTCCTTCATTGTATTAACTCACTTTTTCCAGTTCTAAGGCAACCAAGTTACTTACTTTTTTAAGTTAAACTAACAATATTTTTTACAGTGGAGTTGCGTGACTAGTGCTGCACAATTCCACATAACATTTATGAGCTATAGACTTCTTTTAGAAAGAAATATTTAAAAGATAAAAATGAAGAATTTGGACTTTGCTGACATTTTGTGATTTATTAAGAGCTGTGTAATTAATCAAAAACTAATTGTAGTCTAATTACAAGTATTTTAAAATGCAATAATATTTTTTTTAGAATCTGATTACATAATCCAGATTACATATTACTACTCAGCAGTGTCTACAGGCCACTTAGATGCATCATTCTGTATGATGTCATCACGCAGTTTTGGGTACTTACTTGGATACTCCTTAGCTTGTTAAAGAAAGTCACGGTGTACTGCAAGACCCGCAGGTACCCGTAAAGGTCTCAAATCCCCTCCCCGGCACAGCGAACCCTTACAGGGGGAACAACCACAGCCTTTGTTGGCCGCCTCATGGATCTCACACACAGTTAATATAGACTTTTCCCACTGCCTCTGCCAAGAGTCTAAAGTCATTTAATGAAGTGGCGCTGAGTTTGGAAGGAACCAGTGTGCTGCTCGGCGCTGACAGAATGGAAAAAGCGGGCGCTGTGCGCGCAAAGCGGGGCCCTGATAGCTAGTCACCTCCGTGGTGCCGAATACAAGAACACCATTGAGACCATGCAGGGATCCAGCCTTAACCTCGACACCCCTTTCTCCCGGCATCAGAGCGATACGCATGCACAGTTGCACGCTAGTCGGAGGATTGCGGAGCAGGGGTGGGTGCCTTCTTTGTTGTGGTGGTAATGGATCTGTTTGGAGTAGTACTTGGGAGGGCTGCCTGAAATGAATTACTGGTGAAGCACTTACTGGGGTTTATTATATAACATTTTTATAGATCTCTCTGTCTTCTTTTGGATCGATATCTGGGTCCATGACGTATTGTGCCTTTGATAAAGAGAAGGAAAAGCCTTTTAAAATCTAGTCAAAGATGCGCCAAGTTAAATCTTAAAGATGCGCCAAGTTAAAGACTTCATGCTACATATATGGTTTTTGAAAACTTTTTCAAGAAATTTAATTTACATTAAGTAAAAAACAATGCATATTTTCAATACACCTTGAATACATGTGAGCATACACATCAAAAATAATTATTTTTGTTTATTATTTATTATCATTTATACATTTATTGTTACATTTTAATATGTTCCACCACTTGACATTTTAAAGATCAAATTATCTAATATTTTACTAATATTTTATCTAATACGGTCTGAAGGGGTCCGCTATGCTATAATTTTCGCGCGCACACACACACACACACACGCATATATATATATATATATATATATATATATATATATATATAAATTAATGTTAGTTGTACCACATGACTTCAATTTTGTATAAGTTTTTCAAAAGTTAATAAACCGTTAAGTTAATTATTCAAGAAAATTATAATAGAAACAAGAAAGTTTTATTAATTCTATGAAATTTGGACAATTGTCGCCTTTTCACTTGATGCCTAATCACATATTCAAAATAAGTTTTAAATTAAAATTTCTAAAAAATGCTAATCATACAAGAGGTATACACTCAAGTTATTGTATATTTGAAATATACATTTTTTTTCTTTTATTATTTAAATTCCTATAACTCTTGACTGAGTCTTTAGCATGTATCTGGTCTCCTCTAGCTGCCCTGCTCCCATTCAGATATCAAACAGTATGTTCACAGATTGCTTCCTCTTGCGCTTTCCCATCACGCAGCTATTTGGTTGCGAGCCCCCCTCCTGCCACCACCAGAACCCTTCAAGTGTCATCTTCCTCCAGTTTGATTCACAGTCCTCGTCCGTCTCTCTCTCTCTCTCTCTCAGACCCACACTGCTTACTGTTCTCCCCAAACTATTGAGGGACTGTCATCACACCGACTCAGTGTGTGTCTTTCAGAGAGCGCCTTGTTTTCATGGAGTCCATAAGCCTTCCCATAAATCCTCACACAATGTGGTTTTGTCTGGGCTTCGGATTTTGAGAGCAGGGCCGGGGTGCCTTCTCTGCATCTGCAGGGCTTCTGTCGCCCTGGCTCCACGTGTCTATGTGCCTCTAATGAGGCCTGCTGCCCAACACACACAGAAACAGAGTCATTCACCCTGCCTGCGTTCAGCTGTGTGCTGTTATGCCAAGCGCCTTTTTATGTGTACAATTGTGTACAACTTTTCCAGCATGCCGCTGCGCTGCCCTACTTCCTTGTTGAGGCTCAAATGAACTCGTTGTATTTAGTCTTGATCCTATAGCTTGAATTGATGTCAAGGTCCATGAATACTCTTGCATATGTTGATTTGGACAAATGCATAAGCTCCAAACTCCAGTTATCAATGATCTGTCTTAGGCCTTTCTAGTAAGAAAGTCATTTACCAGAATTGCAGGTAACCTGCATATGTTGTGTTTTGGATGCTTGGCCTTAAGATGGGATGCTGGTTTGATGGTATCCCCACCAGAGTTCATTTAACTAGCAATAGTCTCAAACAACTTCACTAATAGGATTACATCAGTTGACCAGCATTTGTTTTGTAGTAAACAGCATAGCTGTACTTGACTATTTCCAAACTAGCCATTGCCAGTGTTAAACTTAATGTTCAAAATTAAATCGTTGGTGGGTTGCCTTGTCATCTAATTGGGATGACATCTTAAAGGGATACTCCACCTTTTTTTTTTTTTTTGGAAATAGGCTCATTTTACCACTCCCCCAGAGTTATACTGTTGGGTTTTACCGTTTTCTAATGTAGTCAACCGATTTTTTGATATTTAGAAGAATATCAGTAATCAGACAGTTTCTGGTCTCATTGATTTCCATAGTAGGAAAAAAATATACTATGGAAGTCAATGAGACCAGAAACTGTCTGGTTACTGATATTCTTCTAAATATCAGAAAATCGTCTGAATGGATTTGAAAACGGTAAAACTCAACTGTTTAACTCTGGGGGAGTGGTAAAATGAGCCTATTTCCAAAAATAGTGGAGTATCCCTTTAATGGTGCAATGGTCGGACTCAATTAACGTGTACTGAAATTTATCACGCACACTGTATGCATACCCAATTGTACACATAAAAAATGTAAAAGTAAAGTATACTTTGGGTTTTAAAGTTCCCCCTTCAAAGTTTGTCACCATTTACTCACCCTCATTTTATTCCAAACCTGTATAACTAACTTTCTTCTGTGGATCATACAAGTAGGAGTATACTTCAGCTGTTTTTGTCTATACAATGTCAAGTCAATATACTTTATAACAATAAAAAACAAACAGAAATTACATTTTGCGGGAGAACTGTTCTTTTCACTCACAACTCTCTGTCAGCTCCAGACAAAAACGCATTTCACACTGCTGGACTTGGGTCGTAGACAGCTCTAGATATGTAACCTACAAAATATACATACTGTACATGCTTCTGTCAGATCAGGTCTTTGAAAAGTCAAACAAACATGGCAATCGTCACTCATGTGAACGAATTCTTATTTCAGCCATTTTTTCTGTATTCTCCCCTAAGTGTCTGCGAGTAGAAAATCAGGATTAATAACGTGCAGCGTATGGGAAACATAAGACGAGGAAAGGAAGAATATCAGCTTACATTTTAAAAGGTACACTCTCAATGTATCTAGAGAAGGAGCGTGTTCGTGTTGAGCTCCCCAGAGGCCCCGTCGCTGCCTGATACACGCTGACATGGAGTCTGTGCATTTGACTGCCGCAGAAAAAAAAAACACAAAGTGTGCTTAGAGTGTGCCAGTTCACCAGTTTGGTGGTCTTCTTCTGAAGGCTGTTAATTAGTGCAGAATGCAGCCTACAGTTCCACTGCCAGCTCTGATGAAAAGAGAGAGAGAACGGACAGGAGAAACGCTGAGATAGAGAGAGAGATCGAGGCTATAAGGCGAAGACTTGAGCGGCTGCCAAGAGCAAGGAATTCGTGATGGGTTTAGAGAGAGATCCCACATGCCCGTGTGGAGTGTGGAGCCTTGTTGCGCTGATGGCTTCTGACCCGATTCGGTAGGGTTGACTGCACAAAGCGTTCACTTTACTCGGCGAGCGTCATAACATCGGCGCAGACATTTCGGCTCCTTACATCACCGGTTAATAATTCACACTCGCGCTTGACATCGGCGCATTTCCTGCGTTCACAAGGAACTCCACACCGCAAGGAGGTCAAGCCATGTGATGAGCCTCCGGTGAGCGTGTGAACAACCCTGAATGCACAAGAGTCTCGTGAAGTTGCTCGGGCCAAGCGAATGCGCCCGGCACCGGCGAGAGATGTCTGAGAAACATCAAACGCGCTTCTCGCGTGTGGGCCGGGGACGTGCGCAGCCTGGCCTTATTTAGCGCTCTCTCGCTTCGTGTGCACGATGCTAGAGCGTGATTTAGTTCTAGTCTCTGCTCATCGCACTCTATTTAAGCACTTTTCTGGAGGGTACCAGGCCCCAAGTGAGCCATTTCAGAACGACCCTCTTGTTTTAACTGCAATGTGTTTGGAAAACATCGGGCCTCGTGGCTTTGCTCTCGCTCCCACTAATCCGGGAGATGTAAATGACTCCTGGCAGACAGACAAAGGAGTCTGCTTATACTTAAAGGCCATACGCTTTTATCGTAAGAAGGCCTTTACACACACACACACACACACACACACTCCCGCCCAGTGGCTTCTTTTGAAGGAATAGCAGAGCAGACATTTGGCAGAGTGAATTGAGGAAGATTCCTCCCATCGAATTTAAAAGCACCTCTGCCACCCTGAGGGGCCCTACGGAGGTTGACCACACTGGGGGAAAGGACAAGAGAATGGAAAAGGACATTGTCATACTGGTGGGATGGAAAAAGTTGGATTCCCCAGGCCTCATATGGTTTTCAAGTCTGTTCCTGTTAGTGCGTTATTATCTTGCAGTGTTGTATTTTCCTTATCATATGTTCGTCAACAGTATGTTTTAATTACAAAAAATACATAGTCTTTTTTGTCTCGTCTTTGCTATCGTTGATTAAATAAATCGTGTTATTGTCATAATTATTTTAAAGCTACACTGTGTAACTCTTTTAGTTTATTCTTAGCTAAAAACACTTAGTTCTCTCAAAAATATATGTGCTCATTAATGTGTATTTACTTCGTTCTAGTAATAAAGTATTCTCGTGAGTGTATAATATGTCATTGAAAATACATACGGGTAAGGGGTTCTAATGTTGGTCGCCATATTGCCCCTCCATCTTGAAAGTACATTAGTCAAAGAGGGACATACCCGTTAATTCAAGCTTCGCATTTCGCGTTTACGTTTGAGTTAACACTCATGGACGAGATCGAACTGGAAGCCATGTTAATCTTGGACTACATTGGCCACCGTAGGAGTTAAAACGAAGTCGGAATTGAGAGGAACAGAAACTAATATTCACTGGAAGGTCATATACCTTTTTTACCGCTAGATGGGGGTAAAAATCACACAGTGTAGCTTTAACGAGATATCAATTGCTGTAGACATCGCTCATAACACTTAGCAACCGCATATCAACACCTTGGTAATCATTCTTACATGGTGTATATTTCAAATAATGAATCTTTCTTTTTAAAATCTAAAGGTTCTTCGCCCATAGGTGACGTAAACTTATCCCAATCCCAGATGTTATGCTGTTTTATTGTTCTACCTAATGTAAAATGGGTACCACAAAGGAAACTGGCCAAACAAAGCACAATTTTCTCAATTTGTCTAGTTTCCTTCCATCGTGGTTAATTTTGGGCCACTGCTGCCCAGTAACAATGCAGTGAAGAATAGTGCAGATGTCGCACTGCATGACATCAAACTAACCCCCGTGCAAGCACATGTGTCCATGAGGATTGATTTGTCTGCTTTGTGTTTCTATAGGCATCACACATTTGGAGACTCTAGGTTTTGGCATTACTCTCATGTATTGTTAGAAAAACCCGAAGAGAAAAAGACACACCAGACTGACACTAAACTATTTTAAACAACGTTGCGCATGTATGATTGTGGCTATTCATTTGAAGCTAGGCTAGTCATGCTAAAAACATTCACTTATGGTTGTCATAAGTCATAGTTATAGATAAAGTCAAGGATCCAAAAAAGGCTAATTTTTAACAGATGTGTTTGTCTGTGAGGAACAGTTACTGTCTCTCAAGAGGGTGGTTTTTCGTAAATTTTGACGTTTCTTGGATTGGGTGTTTGTGTGTTGTACCAGTCACTAGGCAAAGCTGTATGATTCTTGGATGGGCCATGAGATGCAAAATTAAAAAAAGACACATGCCTGAATGTTCTGACTAGAACCCCATTCTTTCAGATCCTATTGTGTTTATAAGGACTCAAAGAGATGTTATTGACAGCGGGCCACATAATCTTGAAAATTTGATCAATCTCAGCTGTAAGTAAGATTATACCCGCACAACTATTCTGAACCTCTGTGGTAAAACTGAAGAGTCATGGCAAAATAAAAAAATATAGATTTTATGCTCATCGCTAAATGTGTTTGATCAAATGCTAAGGAATATTTGTGAAACATATTTTAAGATAATAAGCATCATTACTTTACTATTCAGTGTCACTTGACACTTCAGAAATCATTCTAATATTCTGATTTGGTCTTTTATTATCAACATTGAATTATTGAAAACTTTTTTTTTGTGGAGTTTCAAGAATAGCATTTATTTGAGATAGAACAATTTTGTAACAATGTAGAAGTCTTTGTAACTATTAATAAATTGAATGTGTCTGCTGAATACAAGTATTAAACACCTTTGAACGGTAACATCATTTGATCTCAGTTTGATTTTTTTTTTCAGTCTGAATTGATTATCTTTAAAGACAAACAATTATAAGCCAACCACAACCAGTGAAGTTGCAGGTTGCTGATTGTTTGTGAAACTTGATTAAATTATAAGTATTACATTGTATTTATTGGCTGCAGGAGTGGCAAAATCTGGTGTTACAAGTTCATGTTTCCCACTGAATTCAAAGACAAACTCTTCCTAGAGTGATGAGAACTCTGACTGCGTAACTGCTGGCCCAGCTGTCTTCGTTTCTCAAGACGCCTTTTCCTCCTCCGCTCACATATGACAGTGTTGAAGGTTTTAAGTGAAATTCTGCCCAGACCTAGAGAGCTGCGTCCCACCCAAACACTAACCTGGTGGTGACAGAAGAGGCAAGTTTTCACACCTCTTCTTGTCCCGATGGGGAAACACTTTTCACTTTTGTGAATTGGGCACAGATGCGGTTCATCTGGCTTAAAGTTCTCCTTATATTTCACATTTCACGCAAATCCAATCCTGTTTCAGCAGCTGTCAGGGACAAGTGTAGCCTGGATGGTTTAAAAGTTGCACATGTCCTGATAAGGCCAGTGTTCAAATGACGATGGACAGGACTCGTCTCATATTCGATTTCAATCTAACTGGTGTGAGGGGTTCCCACTCTTTACTGTATATACAGCTTATATTTATGCCACTTTGGCATAGCGATCACTTGAATATACAGCTCGGATACTTTATTTAACTTGAGGAACTGGTATCGTTCACAGGTGATGGCAGCACAGAACGAAAAAATTTAGTCTGGTAGTACTTCACATGTAGGCCTGTAAGCCACTGGTTGCATTTGTAGACTTCAGTATCAAATAGCTACTTGGCTAAAATCTGTTTGTGCATGCTTTAAACATTGACCTTATTCAGGTGATATGGGTTTAATCTAGAGCATCATGGTTTGAACGCTGTTCCCGTCATATTAGCGGCACATACTGACGCTGATTACATAAGAACATCAGCCATTAATCTAAACATTGTATTTCTGGATGGTAAACAGAAAGAGGTGTGTATGAAGTTTGCGGCCAGGCAGCTGCAGAAACACGTCAGGAACCCGAGCTGTAGCGTATCTCCCGCCTTAGTTTGAGGGATGAAACTCTATGAATCATCACCTGTGTCCCATCCAGCGCATAGCTAGAATGCTTTCTCACTTAGCCGCTGGTCAAATTTTTTTTGTACCGTGCTTGGTGCTGATCTTGCTACTTTCCTGAGTTTACACGTTGAAAAATGCTAACAGACTCCTTGGCTGACCTTCTAGAGTCTCATAGTATGTTAACAAAACGTTTGCAGAACAAATGCTTAAGCAAGCAGATTCACTTTGAAGTACCTTAGATTAAAGTCCTCGTGAAGTCAGAGTTAGAGTGTTTGGGGCTTTTAGAGTCCATGGCTGCATCCAAAATCGCATACTTCTCTACTATTTAGTAGGCAAAGAACAGTATGTGAAAGTCTGAACCATAAAGAAATGCTTTCACACTAGAAATGAACCAAACCGAGACTACCTCTTTTCGTCCAACCAAATTTCATCTGTTTGTTCTGGACCGTGGTCCGAGGTAGGTTTCACACGTGTTATTTTGATTCGGACCAAACTGAAAAGTCCGGACCAAACAGGGTAGGTGTGAAAGGGCCCTAAATAATTTAAAAGTGTTTTGGGGGTTGATCTGAAGAAAAAACGCTCTTAGATAAGGCCACAGGAATGGGAGCTAATGTAAAAACAATGTTTAACTTCAGTTGAGTTTTTTTTTTTTTTTTTGTGTAAGTCTCCAGGCTTCTAGGTCGTTTGCTCACACCCCCAGTTGGAATGCGTTTATCTGTCATAACTCTTTGCATCATATGTGTCCAATTAATGCATTTGACAACACCCCTAAAGCACAGAAGAAAGCAAGAAAAAACAAACACCAATAAAACTGTAACGATTCTTTTTCTCTCTCCCTCTCTTAACACGGTTTGGCTCCAAATGAACAACAAAGCTTTTCACGGCGGCCTACGTCATTCGGTTACATTAACTCTACGGTGGTTTTGATTGAATGCTTTCCTTGATTTGACTCTTTGAATTAAACTATATTTCCATTACAGCCAGCAATTTCGGGTTTCTCTACATCCAAGAGTGCATATGTAGCTGCTTAATTTTGTCCTATTTCCTATATTGTGCCAGTGCTCCTACAAAGCATGAGAAACGAAGCTTGCTTCAATCATGTGCTTGGCTACGGTTCCCGATGAATTTGAACCATTCTTTTGTTTGTCATCTCATGAGAATATCACTCAGAAGTTTTATTCTCTCTTACTAAATGTATCAACCATTGTTACAGTATGTTTGCAGTTGCAAACTGGGTAGCCATTGCGCAAATAAACTCGCCTGGAAACTTGACTTTGTACTAGAGTGGTATGTTGGTTCATAACCTTCATACACTGAACATACAGTAATTCTAAAGCACACCTGTGCAATAACTATGCTGTCCCCTGTGGTAATGCTCAGAATGCAACCATTATAAATTGCGGTCGCGCACATTTCGGAACGCAGTGAAAATCACTTTGCTAAGGTCACCAGGGCTTCTTTGAGTATAATTGATGTTATTACCTAGATAATCTAAAAAGAAAGCATCAAAAGACCATCTTTAGCAAAGTTTTCATCCTCCTCCACTGAACAGTTTGTACAATGTGAGAGGTAAATAAAATACGCTTGTAATGTGTAAAAATGTAAACATACGCGTCAAGGTATTGAGAAAATAGTCTGATTCAAGTGTTTTTTTCTTAGTGATCGAATTATTTCAGGTCTACACTGCCACCTTTCAATCCAATCAAAATTGAATTCATATCGAGCTCAGTCGGTTCGATTGTGACATTTTTGCTCCGATAGAGCCATTAATCTGATTGCTAATGGATACTTTGGTACATGTTAACGTTGTTAATGATAATTTCAATTAGAAAAGTACCACTCCTCAACAAGCCTTAGCAAATAACAGGATTATTTTTTGCCTGCCACATGATAAAATGAAGGTGGAAAAAAAGAGCGTTTTGGTGAACTAAACCATATCTAGAAACTTGAATATCATCCTGAGAGTGACTTGGACTGGTAAGCAATCATCTAGGAACCACCTAGATTGGAATACTTTTAAAATGGCCATGAAGCATCTTTGTAAGCAAGTAATGGGAAAGTTCTTAGGTGAACTTAGGCATTTTCCATCACTCCATAGTATATTCCAGCGCATTCACATCCTTTAGCGTCATATAGGTGACGCTATATGACAAAACGGCGAAATACTACGCACATGGCACCCGTTATCGTTAATATAACACGCTGTGATGGGTAGGTTTAGGTGTGGGGTAGGGTAGGGGGGTCTCATATTCACGCTAAAAGATTTATGACGCCTTGGGTTCGCGTGTTATATTAACGAAAAAGGCTGCCATGTGCGTAGTATTTCGCCGTTTTGTCATACGCTAAAGGATGAGAACGGGCTGTATATTCTTTAGTATTGGTAAAAGTCCTCTTATTAAAGTTGGACATTGCCATATATCAAGTATAAGCCTTAGGCCGTGTGTCCACCAAAGCGTTTTTAGCCAGCTGAAAACGCTAGACGCTCTGCTGAAGACGCCATGCTTTGGGCGCTTTAGAGCGTTTTGGCAGCACAGCGTTTTTTCCGTTGTGACGTTTCGTTGCTATGATACAGAATATCCGCAGCAGTTTGAATGTTGTGACAGTTGGTCGGTGTGGTATTAGTCCCGCCCCTCCTCCACTGTGATTGGACGGCTGGGTAAAAAGTGACAGTGATGAGCGCTCCGTTTTATCCAAAGTTGAACATTTTTCAACTCCTAGCGACCAGTAAAAATGCTTCAGCGTGAAAAAAGCGCTCAGGGCCTCGGTACGCTCATGGCGTTTAAAAAACGTGGCGCTCCCATTGAAAACAATTGAAAACATACGCCAGGCACGTGGAAAAACGCTTTGGTGGACACACGGCCTTAGAGAAAGGGACAATGTTTTTCGATAGGGAAAGAGGAAAAGTAGTACAGATTGATTGTTTGTTTGCCATAGTCTACACAAGGCTCGACTGCTATCTGTGGTCCATTCACTGCCGTCTAATTGGGCGTCCGTAGAACCAAATGCGTTGAATTAACGTCTGAAGTGTATTATTCTGTAATTTCCCCCTTTCTCCCAGGGCTTGGCTCTTGAGCAGATGGAGATATGGCTTCCTGTTACATAATCCCACTATTATAAATTTTGACTTCATTTGGGGTTTCCTGTGCGCGCACACGGGCTCCTGCACATTTCCCCGTTCTGTTCTTGTGCAAGGCCTACCCTCCATTCAGCGGCTTAGAGACCATGGCCACTACAGTGTGTTGTCAAAGCAGACGTGATCAGCTTCCCAGCTGCTTCCTTCCCTCCCCTGCCTTCTCCTCGTCTCATCTCTACTTCCAGCCATTTCCCTCTGGCCAGACATAGCTATCTTGTCCTTACTAGCTTTCTCAGAAACGGGGAACAGACGGCCCCATCAGCGGGCCAGCTGTTGTCTTGATACATTCTCTCCTCAGAACAGGCCAGTTGAACTTCCTAAACTCCACTTAGGATGAAAAAACAGGACAAAGTCCTTTCTTTCTTTCTTGGAAGCAGGTCTAAAACACATGCTTGTCTCAATGTCAGTGAGCTACGGAAGGTTTTTGTATGCTAGC
This sequence comes from Cyprinella venusta, assembly GCA_038021265.1. Lineage (NCBI taxonomy): Eukaryota > Metazoa > Chordata > Actinopteri > Cypriniformes > Leuciscidae > Cyprinella > Cyprinella venusta. The sequence continues at coordinate 15,274,603 of CM075886.1, read as the reverse complement.
TGTGGCATGTAAAACATACTTTGAGCTGTTTTGGAGAGCTGCTCCGTTCTACTTGCTTTGCGTTGTGAACCATAAAGCTGTCAGCTGCTGGAATGGTGGGATGTACTGAGGTGAACGTCTCTCAAGTTCCAGATTGTTCTTATTCCAGTCACGGCTTTTCCAGTAAATGGAACTCAAAATCCATGCTTTATTGAAGAGATGCATGCTGCATGGGCACTGGAGTGGGTTTCTTGGATCCAAAGTGTGTCTATTATGCATTTACAGAACAATGCACAAGAGGGCAGTCTGGTGGCTCTTTGACTCGCATTTTGCAAAACCCCCGTTGGTGACTTAATCTAGTGGTATTTCAGTGTTAATCAGACATCCGTTATGAAAAGTACCTCGTAATTAATTTTTCAAGGGATATCTCTCGGTTGGGATAACTATTGTTGATCTTCTATGTCATTGTTCAATTTAAAGGGATAATTCACTTAAAAATTAACTTTGTTATCATTTTCTCACCTTCATGACGTTCCAACTATTTGCTTTTGTGAACAATAAAAAGTTTAAGTAATGTGTTTACTCTATTCCAAGTTTTCAAGCTTCAAAAATGGCAGCAAAGAAGTATCATAAAATAAATCATGTATTGTATTTCAAGTCGTTATTAACTGCAAATACCCTCCAGTGAGCTGTTAAACTCGAAGAGATAATTGAATCAGTGAGGGAACACAAGAACCAGTTCAGTCGGATTTAGGAATGAATCATTCTGATTCATCCATTCACAAATCAGACATAGCTTCTTCTCTCATGAACATTCCAGAGCAGATGTCAGGAGTTTCAGTGAATAGTCTATGACTTCATAAGACTCATTTGGATCATTTTTGCGATATGTTTTTTGGTCCGATTCACATTCATTGTATTGAAAAGAGTGGCCGGGGTAAATGGGTCTAGAACTTGATGATGATAATTTCTTTATGCTGAGTAAATAATGACATACTTATTATTTTTTAGCTGAACTGTCCCTTTAAAAATGGGAAGAGTCCCTGAATGGCCTAACTTGCCTTGTCAAACCTCATCCTCCAGTATACTTCCTGTGGACATGAATAAGTCCGTGCACGTCTGTGGCGCCCACTATTAAAGATTGCCTCTTGACTCTCTTTACGGTTGAAGGCCGTGCATAGCAAGGCTGCACTTACCCATGTGACGCTGTCCTGACTTGCTGAACTTTAGGACTTTAGCCAACCTTGTACATTAAACCACCCTAATTTTTTTATGGCATACCATGCAGGGCTGTTTTAAGTGTATTCGTTAGATTTTATCAGGGGTTAAAGCATTACAATCCTCTGTTGTAATGTTTTACTTTCTTTACGCAGTGCTTACCACTCTTGAGTCACTTTATCAACTGTAATCAGCCCTGTTTTTTGTTCTCCATGGTAAAAAGACACTGATTACGTACCAAACCCGAGCTCAAGTGTAGGCGTAAATACTCGCCCAAATGCGTTTGTGTACGTGAGGCGATAAATGTGTTTCATTGCAATCTGAGACAATGCATGTTTCTTAGCCGGAAAAATTCCATTGACAACAAACACACGGGATTCACAGGACCTCTGGTCAATTATATGCAGTCATACCCGAATTCCTTTGAGGACAGCGCTCTGAATACCCGCAGTCATCGACTAGGGGCTTCCCTGCTTGTTAGACATGCTTTATACTCTCATTCCAGTTGGTTCAGTGTCACAAGTAGATTTAATAAAGGGAATTCATTAAAATGGTTAGGAAATGTTCAGTTAGACAAGCATCTGAGTGTGGAATGCAGTACTGGCTTCCTCCTTTAGATGGAACTGCTGCATTCGTAATATCGGGCTGAATGGGGCGAATACTTTGCCGTGTTCATCCTGATGCCTGCTGTTTCTACATGTGCTGTAGAGTTTAAGATGCCCTCCTACAGGTGATGTTTAAGGTGACGCTATATGCCTCCCCATTCATGAAACGTGACTTGTGAAAATCAATGAGGTGATACACCCCAGAAGTGGTGGAATTTGACTGAAGTCCTGAAAAAACTATGAAAACAGGTACTTGAAAAGTGCTTGACTTATTTAAAATTATATATATATATATATATATATATATATATATATATATATATGTATATATATATGAAATTACATTTTTGGAAAAAATACAAATAATAGTTTCATGCAAAATTAACACCGCAGCCCGTCTGTTAAACCCCCATACAACATGAAGTATGCCAACATGAAGTATCTGATTGTGGTCCTTGAAAACCAAAAAGTAGTGCTTGAAAGTCCTTGAAATTTCTTTTTACAGTATCTTTACGAACCCATTTATTCTGAAAGCCCCATTTCAATTTGATAGAGCTATTTTTAAGTAAAATTATATTTTATACATAAGATCATTTTAACTATATTACACTATAGATTTGCTGCATCAATCTATTATAATACATCTGATAGTTTAAATAGCTAAAGGCTTTTATTTTTATATAACTAATTTTTTTTAAAATTTATCAGCACTCATTTAAAAAGAGTTTTTGAGAGAAATTTAATGTGCTCACATAACAAAATATTACGCAGCAAAAATTGTTTCAGCACTGACCATAAAAATAAATGCTTTATAAAAAAGCAAATCAGCATATTAGAATGATTTCTGCCTTTAATCACATCAAAAGACTTTAGCTATTTAATATATATTTATCAGAGTTATTATCATAATAGAGTTAATGCAGCACATATATGATAATGTAGTTAAAATGATCTCTAAAAAAATATATCATTTAATATCACTTAAAATCATGTGACACTGAATACTGGTTTAATGATGCTGAAAATTCACAGTAATAAATTACATACACATTTAAAATAAATTAATATAGAAAACAGATATTTAAAAATATTTTTACTCCTATAAATGCAGCCTTGCTGAGCTTAATTATAAAAATATAATAGTTTAAAATTGTAATTATTAGATTATGTCTGTGTTAGTAAAACAGGTTAGTTTTTATGTACATATATTTGATACTTTTGTCATTTGTAATGTATCTCATCTCTGTAAATAGTAACGAATTATGATAACATTTTCAAGTGAATATACATGTCTCTGTGTCTAATGTTAAAAGTTGCATCAAAATACAGTATGTTTATATACATTTTGTTCACAATTTACAATACGGTTCATTTGTTAAGATTAGTTAACTACATTAGTTACTAGTTAGCATAAACTAATAATGAACTGCACTTATACAGTTCATTATTAGTTTATATATATATATATATATATATATATATATATATATATATATATATATATATACTTTATATATACTTATTCTTAATCTTTGTTAATGTTAATTTCAACATTTACTTATACTTTTTTAAAATATGGTCAACATTAGTTAATGTACCATGAACTAACATGAACAGCTATAGTAACTAACATTAACAAAGACTAACAAATACAGTAACAAATGTATTGTTCATGGTTAGTTCATGTTACATTAACTAATGTTAACAAATGAACCTTATACAATGTTACCATTTTTATATAAGTCAATTAGATGTTTCTGAATTAAATAAGGCTGATTTAACCATATTTCAACAAAAACAAACATCACTTATAAAAGAATATGTCAAACAAACATACATTTTTATGAAAAGAAACCACTATATTTCGGTTCTAAAGTGTAACACTGTTAGCCAAGAATTGAGAAAGTGTTTGGTTTCCAAAGATACTGATATTAAAAAGCCGTATTCTCCAGTAACAGTCATTGTGAGCCGGAAAGTTAATCTAAAAGCGTAGCTGTTAATAACTGGAGTATTTACATTAATCTTCGTGGACAAGCCTGTTTTGAGTAGCCATATGTCGCATCATTAACATCTGCCCCATCGCCTCATTTTTGACACGTCTTTGTCATTTTTATACGCGTCATCAGTTCACATTGAGTCGGCGCTGGAATGAATTTACTCACTGAATACACTAATTGCTCTTTTTCTTTTGGATTATTGTTTTTTTTTTTTTAGCCAGGAAAGCTGGGTTATTGTTCAGGAACATTATATTGAGAGGGAAATTTGGAGGTCTTTTAGCTGGGTCTCTCGCAGGTGTGGAGCCATCTGGGCCCCAACCGTTGAACCAACTTCCCAGGCAAAGGGGCCCCTGTGCTCACTGAGCTCTGCTGCCATCTCGACTGCTTTCTCGGTCTCTCACTCCTGTTTTCTCTCGTCTCGCTTTCGTGTATAAACGGGATTCTTATTCACATGAGGTCAGATGCAAGGGGATGCTTCAAATAGGGGAAACTATTTGTCACAATGGATCATTTTAGTACGATTTCTAGTCAGAATACAAGTGTGTTTTCACTAGCAGTGGTTTTGTATGTTGGTTTCAAATATCAAGTTCACAATGGTCCTAAAATTTGAATAATTGAGTTTCTTAATGATATATATACATATATATACATATATTGTGTTGTGTTTTATAATTATTTTTCTGTTTAAATTGTCCATTGTCCGGATCTGTGACAACTTGCCCCATAGTGTGACAACATGCCCTGCTATTGCACAAATCTGTATCCTTTTTTTTCCTGGACAATAAACATTTGAATGCAGTAAAATGGAAAAGTGACAACTAGCCCTGGTCTCTTCTACGTGAGCTCTCTCTCTCTTTTTTTTTTTGCTGTTGCTGACGTATTACACAGGCCTGTCGTAAATGTTGCTTCGCATGCCACAGCTCGATGACATACGTAGATGCTTCCTACCAATAACCACACATTTCACTAGAACACACATGGTCAACTTCTAACCTCATTTGTTCTGCTGTTTCCAGCAACGAACATGTGAATACTTGGAAGATTACCATAGTAACTTTAAAATAGAATATCACGATGGTCAGCAGGAACCCGGATTGGGCCCGACCGTATCTAAAAACGCCTTTGCTTTATCTTACAAAGGGTTTGGATTTAGTCAAATGTGTCTCATGCTTGAAGCACTAAAATAAAAGCAGAATATTGTATTAAAACATGTTTGCATTGCATGTCTTCCTGTTTGCATTTCATTTTTTAAAAGCATTGCACGCGTCCGGTTCTTAGTATCATAGTATTTCTTAAACAGGCTTCTCAGAATTCAAGGCAGTTGAAGCTATACGATTTTATCACACGTTTTGTTTCCTCCACTGTTGCTTCAATACTGATTGAAGCAAATCCGGCACAATAGACAACAGCTGACATGTCAGTGGCGATGTCATCCCCATGGTACCTTCAGACGCACAACACTCGTGAATAAGCAGTTGTCCTCACCTGGCCCCTGCTCGTGGCTTGTGGCTCTGCAAACATTAGCTGTGTGTTCAACTGATGATGAATATAACAAACTGGCATCAAACAACCAAGGATGTGTTTAGAGCTTTCTCAACTTTTGGGAAACGTAATATGGTGGAACGCTAGTTTGATTATATAATAACTACCGTTCATTGATACCAGGTGTCTGTCGGAGCGAAATGACCATCTGGTGGCCGAGCACTTTGTGTAACTGTAGAGTCGACGGCGCATCGGCGGGAATTAGATTTGAACTAAACAAAACACTTCGTAACTAAACAAAAGGTATTTTCTGTGCTTTATTTGTGATTTGTAATAAAAAATAAATTGAAAAGTTACACAGGAAATGGTTTAGAAACGACAAGATTGCCAGTGTTGTTCCTGTTTATGACATTTTAGTCTAACATTTCATCATTAAAACGGACAGACTTTAGTCATGTGACTTCAATTACCTTTTATTTTACACAATTTTGTCTAATTATTATCTATGTGGTGATTAAAAGGATAATGATTAAAGATACCTAATTATCACGTTTAAGTGAAAGGAAAAGGAATATGTTGGGAATCCAGGAATCCACTCTCGGTCTTGATTCTGATTGGCCATACGCTTATTTCACGCAGCCGCCATTTTCAAGAAAACCAGAAGTGTCGCCTTTAATCATAGGGGAGTCACGAATGCGATGGCGTATTGTTGTGTTTGATGTTGAAATTAGTTATTCTAAAAATGTACATACATTTCTTTCATACTTTAGACTATATACAGTGAAATTAAATATATATATATATATATATATATATATATATATATATATGAAGAGTTCAGATGCAAAAGCCTCTAAGTGCCATTTGAAATTTTCTTCTAAAATGATCATTTTTATCAAGCTTGTATATTTAAGTTCAGTAATTTCACTTAAATGGCAATGAAGATTACCTATTAATTATCATTTAAGTGAAATTACTGAACTTAAATATACAAGTTTGATAAAAATGGTCATTTTAGAAGAAAATTTCAAATGGCATTTAGAGGCTTTTGCATCTGAACTCTTCATATATATATAATTCAGAACGTAAAAAAAGAAGCAGGAACGAAATATATACATATCCTATATTGAATATTAACATCCAATAGTGTGAATCGCGGCAGCAGCTTCAGGTTGGTAGTCCAAGGCATTGTTGTCTATCTGTACTTCCGGGGTTCTTCCCACCCCAGCCTCGCTTTCAGTTTCAAAATGGCGGCTGCGTGAAATCATCGTATTCTGTTATCAGATGATGCTGTGTTTATTTGTGTACTTGATCATTGTCACGGCAACCGATTTCCTAGATTGATATGCTAGTTTCATTTGTTGTAGCTCTGCCACCACTTTATAAGGAAATATGTTTATATTTGGTTAATAAGTAGCCTTGATTATTGGAAAATAGACCCCCTTACAAGAATAATTATAGCCTACTCATACTCAAGACTGTAAGAATTAAAAGTATTAATATATTTTTAAATGATTGTATTTAAAATATATATTTTTTGTTTGTTAATACAGTTATTAATGACATTTTTGAAATAATTTGTTTAAATTAATTATTTTTAATCTCATAATGGCATAATTATTTTTAATCTCATAATGCCACAATTTCATTAGAAACAATGGATATCCTCATGAGATTGCTTTATAAATCATAGGCAGTAACTGGGAACATGTCACTATGAGAATATGAATTGAATGGATGGTTAGACTCCCTTTTAGATTAGTGTTCCACCCACAGGCACCTAAAGTCATGGGATCATGCACAGAGACGGAAATGAGGTTGTCAGCCGATTGTGTTGGTAATGACTTGTGCCTTGAGGAGTTTTTATGGGATTCAATGCAGCATCTTGTACAACAACTACAGTTTTTAATGTTCAGTGATGATCAATGACTAACACTGTTAATGAATAGTATATATATATATATATATATATATATATATCTTGAATTATTATTTTGTGGTTGAAATTACATTTGTTTGTAATAAAATTGCTGACATATTTGTCTTAAGGCTAATTTTATAGCATTTATTTTTAGAGCTGGAATGACACGTCAATGTAATTGATTGTTTTAATAGATTGCATCGATTATGCGCTGTGATCAAATTTCCCAATGTTATGGACATCGCCATTTTTGATACTGCCCCTGAATGCAGTTGTGAGCCCTGAAAATGTGTGACATCACATACAGTAGAAGTTGTCAAGTCAGAGATTTAGTTTGACAAAGCTGCAAATGTTTTTTTTTTTTTTTACGAATTGGAAACTGATTCCGACATGACGTAAACATAGCATTAATGTACCACCATCTCAATATGTTTGGTTCTTGATCCAAAGGGGAAGTGGCTGTATAATTCCCCCGAATGCTTGAAACATCAAACCTTGCATTTTTTTAGTGGTTCAAGTGCTGTTCAAACTAGGTAACTTGTACAAAACACGGCATTTAAGCTCTCGGATGACCCTGTCATACATTTCTCAGTGATTAGTTTCAATCCCGGAAGACCACCTTGTATCTGTCTGCTCTGGGTTTGCCACAGCTTTAATCAGGTGTGCGTCATCTGAGCGTCTAAGCAGCCTGAAAACAATCCGGGCCGACCTGAAGGGTCTTGTCTAGCAGTTTGCCAGGTTTATCCTTGTGGAACGACTGGATCAGTTGTGGATTAGCAAAGGAAGAAGGCTTTCCTTTTCCCGTCTCCAGCCAGGTTTGAACGAGATTGGACTCGAAACATTTCACACATGCTCACGTTTTAACTTAAAAAAGTAATACTTAAAGTAGAGAAAATTGCGGGAAAGCTCTCGAAATCTTTCTCGGCTGTTGGAAAGCATGCACAGATGTCTCTGTTAACCAAACGCTTGTGCTTTTTTTTTTTCTTCTTCTCCTTTCCTAATCTTGACATTTATGAGGCTTTGGTTTTAGCCGAGAGATGAAGGGGGGAATGCCGGCCCGGGCAGTGGGTGGTCCTGATGTGACAGTTGCCCCGTTACTTATGTATCCATTGCATTCAGAAAGGCCGGACATTGGCCTTCAGAGACCCTCCTGCTTCTCCATCAACCTTCGACTCAGATTTTATGGCCATCTGCTGGTTAGCAGCACTGATCGCATGGGTTGCTTTCCAATGGTGGGCCGCCACATTTGACCTGTGCTTTCCAGGTCGTGACCTTCACCTCATTTCCTTACACGCAGCCATTCCGACAGCAGGGTTGAGTTTATCTGATATCCCCCCTTAGTGCTGCTGCAAAGTGCCAAGTTTCGGGAAGCAGACCACTTAGCTTTGATACTTCAGTTTCTGTTTTGACCCTGCTCTGTCCTTGCCAAGCCTTGGTCCATCTGGACAGGTCTGCCCTGGCCTCCCTTCCCACCACCCAGGGAGGGAATACCAAGCTTCCCATGCAGGGAATCACTGTTGTCACTTTTTACCTTTCCCCTACTTTAGTATACCGGGAACAATTTGGCTAGAAAGAAATGACAAGGTTGTTTTGGTGTGTTGCATGTTGTTTTGAGTGCTAGGTTGTGAAAGCTGCTGCAGTCATGTGGTGCGACCAGCATGCCGGAGAAAAACATATATCAGGAAAGGATATCCTATAGAGAAGACCCCTGCAGACCTTCATGACTGTGTGTCAAGGTCAATAAGTCTTAAAATAGCAGATCATTTGACCTTTAAAATGTCATGTGGTGCGACTCTCCAAAAATGTATATGAATTATGATATTTACACTATAAATTAAAACATCATGACATTAAATATATCACATAATTTGACCTTTTTATGACAAGGCAAGGTTAGTTCATGTTGTGAAAAGTCAAGTGGTGTGACCCCTAAAACCGAAATAAAATATAGTATTAAATATGAATATGAATTTATATTTTTTGATATTTGATAAGTCTTTTGTTTAAATATCTAAATAACAAATAATTTGACCTTTTTATGGCAATGTTGGGAAATGGCGTGGCGTGACTCCTCAAAAACTTGTTTATGTTTATGAAATAATAACTTATTATTTGTATATTTGTAACAAAAAAAGCTTGATAATTTTGGAAATAAAGATTAATAAAGATATTTTTTTATTTACTTTTTAGAGTTGCTAGCCTATAATTCCAAAAACTGAAGTCTTCAGTGTCACATGATTGTTAATAATTCATTTTAGAATGATGTTTTGATGCATTATCAGTGTTGGAAACTGTTATAATACTTCACAATATTACTGTTTTTACTGTATTATTGAAAATTGTAAAGTTAAACTGTAAGCTTTTTTCAAAACCATATGAAACCACCATAAAAACAATTGGGGCCGACCTGAAGGGAATATATGTTATACCTTTTTACATGATGGTTGCACCACTTGATTGCACCAACTTTTCATGAAAATGGTATAAACGTTTTTCCTTGCCAAAACAACATGAAAACAAAGTACATTTGTAAGAACTCGACACGTGTTTTAAATTATGTTTTTATTTTATTTTTTTATCATGGACTCTTATACGACAACGACAGATATTTGAGTCCCTTTTTTAGAATTCATATCCTCTGCTCTTATAGCTGTAATTCATGATAAACAATTTGCTATGTAATACTGGATTTCTTGTTGGTTCCTTGCAACAATTTTCCCAGAGGAGCTTGTCTGGAATCTGGGAGGTTGTGATGTCAGGGTTCAGGCTGACCTCAGGAATCTGTCGGAGGTCCTCAGAGCCAGAAGTTTTCGCATTCTGGAGCTAGCGTAGTAGCATAGCTTCCGGCCTACATTCAGGGTTTCTAGGAACAGCCGATGCCTGGTGCAAAGGCTGCCTTGTCTAGATCAGAAAGAGAAGGGACAGAGAGAGCCGAGGGGTGGTGCGGATACTCGAGGCTGTACATCAGCCGAGCACAATGCTGTCAGCCGAGGGAACATCTGGGTTTTTCCCTCCAGACAATGCTGACATGGATATGCACAAACATTGCCAGAGGGACACGCAGGGAGAGGAGATGGAATGGAAGGAGAGTTGGAAGTTTATGTACTGTAAGAAGAGAGATATTTACAACACCAGCACGATGGGAGCTGCTCAGCATTAGGCTTTTAAAAAAAAACAGACTTAAAGGGATAGTTCACCCAAAAAATCGTAATGTTGTCATTATGCACCCCCATGTCGTTTCAAACCTGTATGACTTTCTTCTACTGAACACAAAAGGGTGAGACTTGAACGTGTTGGTGAATGCAGTTACAATGCTTTCAAGCTTCAAAAAGGACCATAAGCAACATAAAAGTATTAGCATAGATTTATATAAATGTTTTGATGCCTTAAAGGAGCACTCCGGCGCAAAATGAACCTTTGGTCTAATTAAACATTGGTACCTAGTCAATCGTTCTCTGAGATTTGTTTTCATGATAACCGAATCTAAAGAGTTTAACTCTAAAAACTGTTTAGCGTATAGGCTAATGCTAGTACTGGGGGCATTTCTTTTTAAGTAAAAATAAATCGCTAGTTTATACCACTTACAAGGCTCAAAATAGCCCCACACTAACACAGTAACATAATGAGCGTCCATACATGCAAAACGAAGAATTGAGAACTTTGTAAGTGTACAGACCTTTAAAAAAAGGATTCTTTATAAAGACAGTTCACTTCGTGTATACAGAAAGGAGCCATCTTAGAAAATCTCTCGAGAAGTCTATCTAAGTCTAAGTCTAAGATAAGTTCGTGGTTTGACTTGTCGTGACTGTTTTCCAAGATGGCTCCTGTCTGTAGAAACAAAGTGAACTGTCTTTCAGTTTCGCTATTCACTGATAATCTTCCTCTCCATTGAGTTTGAGTCAGTGAGAAGTAAATCAATCATTTAGACCAATTTTGTGAACTTAATCAACTGATTAATTGAACAGAATGGTTATTTGTCCTTTCATATCGGGGTGAATTGTTTCTTTAATTTGTCAGATTCCTGAAGGTTGCCTCTGATATGCACAGTGGAGGTCATCTTTTGGATTCCGTAGGAAGTATGCGTGTAAAGGTCAAGCTGGTGCTCTTCTGGCATGTATTACTGATGTTAACCTTGGGCTTCTTGCCTTGTGAGACACATCAGCTGGGAGGCAGGGCAGAGAGCAAGGCTGATCCCAGCATCCCACCCACAGGTGCTCTACGTCCCCAGTGAAGGACACCGTCACTTTTGCCTTGCACAAGCACCACTCACATTTTCTTCACAAGCCAAAAAAAACATGGAATAAGAAATTCGTGAATTTTGAGTGTCATTACTCAAGTCTTCAGTGTCACATGATCCTTTACAAATCCTTTTAATATGCTAATTTGATGCTCAGCTATTTTTTGGTGTGCAATTATTAATAAATAGTTGATATCATTATCAATGTTGGAAACATGTTTGCGGGAACTCTTTGATTCGGAAGAACAGTATTTATCAGCAATACAAGATCTTCACGAAAAATGAATGCACCTCTTGATGGAAATAAATGTTGTGATGATAATTCCATCAAGAGGTCTTGAACTGGCAATGCAAGCGTCCAGTACTCTGTAAAGTCTCCTCCAGCACATCCCAAAAACTTTCAATGAATTTAAGGTCGGGACTCAGAGGTGCCAATTCATGTGTGAAAATGATTCTTCATGCTTCCTCCCAACCATTCTTTCACAATCTGAGCCTGATGAATCTTGACATTGTCATCCTGGAATATGGCCATGATGTGTCTTCCTACATGATTCATAAGTGCAATGGTATGAGCTACATTCCATTTAACCATTTAAAATGAACCAGTTGATGCAGTTCATTGTGATCAGAATGAATGATTCACATGCCAAATTGATCCACTTCTGAAGTCGTATTGCCTTCTGGAGCGGAAACAGTCAATTTTAATTTGGGTCTGTTTCTCAATTCAAGCTGTCAGACTTCAGAAGACTTGGAAGGTAGTGCAGGTAGTCATATGGACCCCTTTTTTGATAGCTTTGCATCCTTTTTGAAGCTTGAACGCTTGAGTACTCTGATAGCACAGATGAGGGGTTTTAGCGAGCGTGTTGCTCCACCCTCCTCTCATGTGGTATGGGCCCAGAGCCCAGGTTGGCAGGGTGGAAAAAGCCCCTATCACCCAACCAACATTGACGCTTGCTTTGCGCTTGGTGTGGTGTTGTTGTTTTCCCTCCTCTTTTATGCCCCACAAGAATTTCTGAGAAATCCACCTTTTCATATTTCCTCTGTCTTATAAAGCAGAATCAAAGAAAGTGGTTTGCATTCGTTTGAGGTGCAGAGCTGTTTCTCTTCCGAGTTTGCTGCGAAAGGCCAGTTTGGCATCAAACTTCCAGCAAAGCATCTTGTACCAAAGGCCTCAGCCGTTTGCTTTTCTAGACCTCCACTGAAAGTATGACCTTTTAGTTGCATCAGTGTGGTAATTTAGCTTCTTTTTACTTATGGGCGACTTCACAAGTTCAACTAACCCTATTTTTTTCTTTATGACCTACATTTTTTCGTGTTTTATATTTGGTTTGGGTTGGAAATGTCAAATAATAGAAAACCCAATTTAACATGGTTTTGAAGGTGGAACAAAAAGAGTTATTAAATCATACATTTTCCTATCACTTTTTGCTGGCTTATTAGTTAAACGGTGCTGTGCTAATGGTTTTAAAGGAATTGAAATTAAATTGAGTTGAGTTTATTGAATAGTTGTTATTTTCTCCCTTATTATAATTATCAAATAAATAAAAAAAATAGATGGATGGGGTAATTTACATCAAATTTTTCTGATTGTATTGCATTAAAGGAGTAGTTAGGAGTAGTAGTAGTAAAAAAAAACTTTTGCTGCTAATTTACTCACCCCCATGTCATCCAAGATGTCCATGTCTTTCTTTTTTCAGTGGAAAAGAAATTAAGGGTTTTGATGAAAACCTTCCAGGATTTTCTCCATATAATGCACTTCAATGGGAACCAAGCGGTTCAAGGTCCAAATGAGAGTTTCAGTGCAGCTTTAAAGGGCTTTAAACGATACCGGGCGATGAGATCTAGTGAAACGATCTGTCATTTAAAAAATAAATAAAAAAGTTTAAGTTTTATAAGCACAAATGCTCGCCTTGCTCTGTTCTATGATGAGCGTTCGTGACTCTCCTGTTCAAACTCGTTCATCAAAATGAACGAATCTTTTTTCGAGTCATGACTCGAAGGGTCCTAGATACGATCCTTACTCATCGTCTGGTGTCGTTTAAAGCCCTTTGAAGCTGCACTGAAACTCTCATTTGGACCTTGAACCGTTTGGTTCCCAATGAAGTCCATTATATGACTTCATGGGTTAATGGCATGGCATTATTATCTGTGTTAAAAAGGTCAGACGAGGGCTGTCGGCCCGTGCACCGGCACCATCGGCTCTCTGCGGCAGGTGAGCTGACATTCACCTCAAAGTCACTGTACTCGTGTCACTCCGCAGCCTGGCTCATTATGGGATTAAGCACAGCCTAGTCCAGTCACATCATGATTCCTGGCCGGTCTGGCCTCGAGGGCCGGCTCCATGCGGCCCCATGCCTCTCTGAGCGCCGACGGCTCCCAAAGCCCTCCTCGAATGTGTCACATTCCACATGACACCCGTCTCAGTGGCAGCCGACTTTCTCACAGAACTTTAAAACCCTATTTTTCTTTGAATGGGAGTTTCTCCTTTGTTGTGCGGGACCGTGCAGCCAGGCCCCTAGCAACTTCCCTGACCTGGAATGCTGCTGGAATTCTTAGGCAGCGCTTGCCAACTTTGGCTACCTGGTAAAAGGGATTAGGGTAGCTTTATTCCTTAGTCAAGAATGCGGAATGGATGAACTTCTGACCAAAGAGACGAGGTTGATGTTCAAAGTGTCGTCGCGGAGCGATGCTCTGACATGTTCTTCCCAACCGCTGTCTATCTGATAGGATCGATCGGGTTTCCACTCACCCGTCACATGACTGTACAGTAAATAACACAGTTGTCACTTCCATTTGAAACATGACACCACAAACTGTTAAACTACTTTGAAATGGGTAGCAATGACAATATCCTAAGTGCCTTGTTCCTCAAAAAAAAAGAAAAAGGAAGATAAAGGAACAGATCAAAAATATTCTGCATTACAAAATATTTGGGAAACATTAAAAGGCTCATTTTTTCATTTTTTTTATAATAATATAAAATATTTTATATTTTTATATATTTTTAATATAATATTAAATATTAAAAAATATATAATACTATAAAATATTTTTAATTAATACAAACTTTTTAATATTTAATTTTGGGTATGTCTTTAATGAGAAACATGAGACTACCAGCCGTTAAACTAGTTTAAAATGGATAGTGATGAGTGACAATATCCTATACTTTGTTCCTCAATATTAAGGGAGCGGATCAAAAAAACGCATAACAGAATAAAGCCTATATGCCGGAAACGTTAAAAGGCTTCCCATGGAGCTGTGACAATGAGATCAAAGCGGCTACCCACTTATAGGCTCAATTTACTGTCGATCCTTTCATAAAGAAGAGAATCTGTTTTTACAAAACATGTCAAATAAATGCCTCAAACTGAGCCAAATATACAACAACAATCATTTTGGAGGATATTTTTTTTTATGCCTGCATCACAAGGGCACTTCGGTATACTTTTTAGAGAAAGCAGGTAATCTGAACTGAGCTGCACAGGAATGCAGCTTTCGTTTACACTGAGGTTTGGGGAGCTGTAGAGCAAAGGAGTGGGAAAAGAGAAAGTCATGGGAACAGGACCAGCGTTCTGTGCATGCCAGTGATGTCAGGTGGAGCTGCAGTCAACATTATAGGGAAACTAGACAGGAGGAGGTTACTTTATTAGATATCATTTAACAAATGCTTTTCTTAAACTTAGTCAAGGGGTCTATAAACTCTTTAAGTTTGCAATATTGCATAAGGCATTTGTGAATTAAGCAATATTTCCATCCCATGTTTTCAGGAGAACAAAATCGTCACTTCCTGTGAAATTAGAGCAAAATATCTGTAATAAAAATGGAAGTTGCTGCAATCTGGGAAGGCACTGTGGCTCTTAAATGATGTAGTCATCTTGCGTTCGAATTCTGGTGTTTGGGAATGCAATCATGAATGATGCTTCTGGGAGGGAATTAAACCGCATCTTGACAGACTTTGGCTCAGGCATTTCAGAATGATTAAATATTGAATATTATAAATGTTTATTTTACAATAATATTAAATATTAATTTTATATAATATATAAATATTTTGAAATCTATTAAAATGGAAAACACTTATAGTAAATTGCAATAATATTTCAAGGTATTAATGTTTTTACTGTATTTTTTGCTTTGGTGAGCATAAGAGACTTCTTAAACAGATTCACCCTAGACTTCCAGTATTGAAATTAGTGGTTGATCAACGTGGGACTTTTCTTAAACAATTACATTTGGTCCTCCAAAGTAATTTTGCTTTGTCAGTGCTTTTAACATGTACAGTGGCAGTGAAAAGACAGGCATAATTCAGGTTTGATTTGGTACCGGAGACATTGGATTTACCAGTTACTGTAGATTCCTTTTACATCAGTCAGGATATAGTCAGAAGAATGGCCTTTTTTTAACAGAGAGCGAGAGAGAGAGGATATCTAATTATCTTCTTGTCTGGGTGCTCATGAATGCTGAATAAACATGTGCTCTTGTTGTAAAATTCCATTTAACAGACAGACTACACTGAATGTCTCACTGCAATGAATCATAGCCTGTCGAAATGAGAAAGTTGCCATTTCCTTTCAGTTAAATGGTTAGTTCATCCAAATATCCTTTGTGTCAAAGCTATTGTATTTTTTTCATCTCATTTTTGCAACTCAATAGCGCACGTCCTCACTTACTTTCATTGTATGGGAAAAGTTGAGTGTGCAAAGGCTTTATATGATACCATAGAGAGAATAAGAAGGAAAAAATGATCCCACTGTTGTTAGATTGTATTGCCGATTTGAAACACGTTATTGACCCAATATCTTGTCATACAGTTTTTCAGACCATTTTGAAACCATTTTTACTTATGAATTGCTTGTTTAATGTCATGTTTAATTCATTGTGTTCATTTCTAAATAGAAAGACTGAAATAGTATTTTCTAAAACTTATGCCTAAACATATCTAAAAACATATGCCTACTTCATTGAACTTTAAAGTATTTTTTTATGGTGCAGGTGGGTACAATCCATGCAGTTTTCTTATATGTGGATATCCAGCTCTTTTGCTTTGCTTAATGTTTTCTCAAATTCAATGTTTTTCAAAGAATTGTCTTTAAGCTAATGAAGCAACAGAAAGATGATGTAAAGTTGGCGCACAAGTCTTGGGTCCATTGCCCAGTTTGATCCATAAACAGAACCAAGTCGACAAGAGACAAGAGACGTCTACTTCCGATGTCACTACAGAACAATCGCCTCTGCACTTGATCGGCCAAGTGTATCTACACTACCTATTCCCAAAGAGGAAGACAAGACAGCCATAGAGAGACAGATTGAGTTAAAGGTAAAGGAAAGACTGAGACAGTCATTCCCGACTCGTGTGAGAGAGCGAATAAGAGACCTTTTCCCACACGGCGACAGTAACTCTGCCCAGAGGAGCAATGCCCATTCCCATCCATCTCACCGTTTCACAGGCTGGAAATCCCCCGGCTGCACAAAGAGCCCAAATTTAATACTGAGCCTCTGGAGGCGCAGGAGGGTCCCCTGACCAATATTGATACGAGAGGTACCTTTGTGTGAGAAACCTTAGGGGAGCAAAACAATTGTTGTGGTTGCAGGGTCCATATTATGCCCGAGTGCGGCGGATACGTGTTACGTTTTGTTGATAAAAGGGAAACGTACACTCACGTTCGCAATCGATTCCTTTTCTCTGCAGACATATAGTCTTGTACCTGTCACATTATTTTCAGAACTCGGGTCGCGCTTGCCGAGCTGTAATTTGAACGCGCGTTGTCCGCTCGAGGCTCTGATGCCACGACTGTGTCAAATATGCACAGTCACCTGGTTACAGGCCCAAAGCTAAAGGAAACGTGAAGTGGGTGGTTCACTCTCTGCCATTGTGCTTTTGTAAAATCAGCTTGCAAGTAATTGTAATTCAAATCGTTTATGTATCATCTCCACAATCAGCTCAGAAGTAATGCTTGGGGACAGGAAATGAACAGAGCTCAAATTACATTATAGCAACACAATATATTTTCAAAAGCAACTTGACTGGGGGTATATATTTGTCGGCATGTACCTTAAAGGGATACTCCACTTTTTTTGGAAATAGGCTCATTTTACCACTCCCCCAGAGTTAAACAGTTAGGTTTTACCGTTTTCGAATCGATTCAGCCGATTTTCTGATATTTAGAAGAATATCAGTAACCAGACAGTTTCTGGTCTCATATACTATGGAAGTCAATGAGACCAGAAACTGTCTGGTTAATGATATTCTTCCAAATATCAGAAAATTCGTCTGAATGGATTCGAAAATGGTAAAACCCAACTGTTTAACTCTGAGTGTGTTGTAAAATGAGCATATTTCCAAAAAAAGTGGAGTATCCCTTTAAATCAGTGAGTACGTACCTTTGTTGGTTTGTCGTGAGTTTTATAATATATAGTAATATAATAATAATTTATTAATATGAATTATTGCCATTATTAGTGGTTTTATTTTTAAATAAAATTAAAAAATTCATTAGATAGTCTGCCAGTCAAAAGTTTGGGATCAGGCTACATTTATTTGATAAAAAAAGAAAAGATAAAAGAGGAAATGTGAACTAGTATTATAATTTAAAAGAACCGTTTTCTTTTTGAATATATTTTAAAATGTAATTTATTACTCCAGTCTTCAGTGTCACATGATCCTTCAGAAATCGTTCATTATTGTTATCAATGTAGCAAATCTGTATATTAGAATGATGATGATTAAAATTCAGCTTTGCCATCACAGGAATAAATTACATTTTAAAATATTTTCAAATTATAAACACTTATTTTAAATTGTACAAATATTACAGTTTTTTTATTTTTAATCAAATAAATGCAGGTTTGGTGAGCATAAGAGAAAAACGTAAAAACTATTACAGATTCCAAACTTTTGAATGGCAGTGTACATTTAATATTGATTTTATAATAATATAAATATAAGATAAACACATTTATATTAGATATGATTATTGTTCATTTA
This sequence comes from Cyprinella venusta, assembly GCA_038021265.1. NCBI lineage: Eukaryota > Metazoa > Chordata > Actinopteri > Cypriniformes > Leuciscidae > Cyprinella > Cyprinella venusta. The sequence continues at coordinate 15,256,176 of CM075886.1, read as the reverse complement.
TAATCTTTAAGTCAGTTAGACCATTGTGACCCATTCCTAGTATGGCGAATGTACGTTGTTGCAGTTCTTTTGGGATCAGGATTCTCCGTCGTTAAATAACTCCAAACTCAACCTGGACCTTCCAAAACAGCCCCATTCCATGTCTGCGTGTTCCTCTCCTCCTCTCTGCGCTATATAATGAAGCTCTGTGTGTATTGGTGGTTTTTGAACGTACATCAGACAGCGGCACACATACAGCTCCATATGTACTGGCTCTCTCCTCCAAACCACATCATATTTACAGTCTAATGAGAACTGCAGTCAGGCAGCCCTGCTGTCAGACCCCAGCCAAGAGTATGCACTACTGACTGCTCCAAACAAGAAAAGAATCCCTTTCACTCTACCATTGTACAGTCGTTTTTTTTTTTTGATTGCATGGAGAATGAGCAAAGACATTTTCTCAGAATTATTGGAACCAGGCACGTCTTCATGTGGTTTAGAGGTTCTCGTCATTGTGGAACGTTTGCGTTTTAACCCCTTCTGTCCTCGTCAGTTTTACAATAGGACTGTTGATGTAACATATATCAAGTACAAATGATTCATAATAATAAATGTAATGCTACTAAATGCTAATAAACTCACCGACCACTTCATTAGGTACACCTGGACCCCTTTTGACTTTGGACCTGTCTTAATTCTTTGTGGCTTATTCAACAAGGTGCTGGAAACATTCCTCAGAGATTTTGGGCAATATTGACATGATAGCATCACACAGTTGCAGCAGATTTGTCGGCTGCGCACATCCATGATGCGAATCTCCCGTTCCACCACATCCCAAAGGTGCTCTATTGGGTTGAGATCTGGTGACTGTGGTGATCATTAGAGTACAGTGAACTCCATGTCATGTTCAAGAAACCAATTTGAGATGATTTGAGCTTTGTGACATGGCGCATTGGATATCCATTAGAAAATGGGTCCATTGTGGTCATAAAGCGATGGACATGGTCACCAACAACACTCCGGTGGGTTGTGGCGTTTAAACATGCTCAATTGGTACTGAGGGACCTAAAGATCAGACTGATCTCATGACATGGCGTATGTATGACACGCCAATTCATATTTCCATTTTTGGTGTGCTACAACACGCATAACCGCTTTTCAGCGTGTTTATGAACGCCGTTTACTTAATGTTAAATTACTGTATATATAGATATATGACCTACCCCAACCCCGTCCCTAAACCTACCCGTCACCGGGGTTAATAGCATTTATGAGTCTTCGCCTACCATCCTAGGAAAAGAAAAGACATTTAACGGCGTAGACATACACCCATACACGTGGATAGCTCAAAATGCGTATATATAACGTGCCACTTGACTTGAAAGTGGTGTGTGTGTTTAGTTTATGCAAAAGTCATGTTGTCATGTTGCAGAGATGCTCTTCTGCAGACCTTGGTTGCAACGAGTGGTTATTTGAGTTACTTTCTATCAGCTCAAACCAGTCTCCTCTGAACTCTGGCATAAAAGCATTTTCAGAACTGCCTCTCGCTAGAAAATATTTTCTCTTTTTCAATCCATTTTCTGTAAACCCTATGTGGCTTCACATACATGGATATGAATTACTGTAGCTGAATATTTGTGTGTGTGTGTATATATATATATATATATATATATATATATATACACAGTATATATATTAAAAATTGTTCAAATGTCTATAGTGTGTAAATTAAATTAAATATGTGAAAAATTGAAACGTCTATAAAAAAACTCTATTGATTCATAATCATCCACTGTAAAGTTCAAATTGAGCACTTTGTGCAAATGAAACAGTCCATAGCAAGTAGAGAGATGGGAACTGTGTTTTGTTTGCGTTCCACTTTTTGGCTCAATAACCCACATTAGCATGAGCCGTGGACAATTAGCCTACTGGGTAGTCGAGGAAACCATGTTGCTTTTAACGATAACGATTCCAGACATTCCTGCAATTATCAAAAAGGCAAATAAAGAAGTCTTGTTGATTGCCCAACTAGATAGCACAGTTCCAGCCAACAGGTTGGATTCGTTTGAATGAATTTCAATTTAAAATGAGTTCATACATAGATGGACCTCGGAGATAAAAGCCGGTACTGTTTAAGTGTAGGTTGACGGATCCAACGACTGGAGGAATATGCTTTCTAAATCAAATATATTGCATGCCTTGCTTGACTCAGACTTGTGGTTATGGCTAATGAATATATATAGTCATAACTGCATCATCATATCAGTGCATCAATGAAACTTCAGTGCATGTCCTTCACATCCATTAAGATTTAACTCAATTTTAACATAATTTGGTACCACTATTCCAAAACAAACAGCTGCACAATTTAAAAAATTTCATTATTTTGACCCATTTGCCAAATTACATAACGCAAATAATTCTAGGTCATTTCTGTCATGCTGTTTCTGTCATGCGGCGATGCTGCTCTTTTTCTTCTTCTTCAACAGTTCACTGCTCAAGAGGCGTTTGAGTGAATGCAAATTATTTTGCGTCCTTTTGAATTTTGTTTTAACTTCCTTTTCTGTGTTTATTTGCCTGGGCGCTGAAATTTTAGGGGAATTCTGAATTGAAAGGCTATTTAAAAAGTGCCTTCCTTTTTGTCAGTTTACCACTCATGTGTGTCTGTACTGTTTTTATGTTGTCATGTCACCTGCCCCCTTGCCTAACCACATCTTAAACCGGCCACACAGCTGCTGTATCTCTGGAACTGACTGAGCTTCAGTCAGTTTGTCCATCTGTTGGTTTTCTATGGTGCTTTTACCATCAGTCGCCATTGGTTGGATGGGAACTCCAACAGAAGGGCATTGTGGGCTTTCTGTAATGTATGTTGAGCACTCTATTTAAGGATGTTACTGTAGTAAGTTCTAGCCGTCCGAAATGACACATCAACGTAATCACTCAGCACTGTATAAAATAAAACCATAATTTTTACGGTAAAAAACTGGCAGCTGTGGTAGCCAGAACTTTACCGTTAAAAATACGGTATGAACTTTAATGGTTTAACAGACTTTACTTAAAATTTACAGGAATAATCCGTATTTCATTTTCTGATAAAATGTTGAATTACCAACCTTTTGACAACTTGATATCTGTTTTGTACCATTGTAATACACTGAAAACCAACATATGAGCAATCAAAGCTCATTATAAGTAGTCTTCCATTTATAAGGTTACATTATGGTAACACACATGAAATTTAAAAAAAAATGTAATAAACATTAATTTAACAACATTAAATGTAACATAAAACCCTAATGTACATAACTGATTAGAAAAAAAAACAAGAAAACTATGAGGAACCATATTTATTTAAACAAAAATACATAAAGTGTATCACAACTTTACATTTTCCGTCGGTCTTAGTGTACGATGTAACTACAAAAGAGTCAAGTTTTAAATAGGAAAAAATATCGAAATACTTTGGTCATTTTTTTTTTTTTTTGAGAAATGCTAATGGTCTTGTGCACTTCAATGTTGTATGCTAAGCTATGCTAAAAGTGGTACCGCCAGAACCGGAGATCGGCTGAATGGATTCAAAAATGGTGAAACTCAACAGTTTAACTCTGGGGGATTTAGAATACATTTAGAATAATTGTTTTTCACTGTTTTTTTTCACATTTATTTTCCTGATCAAAACCAGGTTGGATTTGTATGGTTTTGTCATCTCTAAACCTGCTCTGAAAGTCAGAGTTTGTTCAACTAGCTTCATGCAACAGGTCTCTGTTAATGGATTGTGTTAGTCTCAATCTAGATAGTTATTTTACATATAATCTAAAGCCTAGATAGCTGTGATTCGTACTGCAATATAGATCTAGATGGTTATTTCATGACAACTGATGCATTGTGTTAGAGTCTCAATCTATATCCTTATGTACAAAGCCCATGTAACTACATAGTTGGTGATCCGATGGTGTGCACTGCAATCTTATGGGAGGGTAGGCTTTTTTTTTGGTGAAGAGTACAATAGCCTATAGAAGAAGAATGTCAGGGAAAGTAGGGGCAGAGAGATTGACACTTTCCGAAGGTCCTTCTGTCCCGTGGACAATATGTCCTCTGAAGCAGCAACTAAATGTTCTGTTTCATAAATGTGCCCCCCAAAATATCTAATATCGAATCACCATGAGGTATTCGAGTGTAGATTAAGAAAATAACGCTCAAAGAGCTGTATTATTTGTCAATGAGAACTCAGAGGACACAAAATTTAGTATTCAGCAGTGGTATTTGCTTCATTGTTGGCTGGCATTTTGAAAGCTGCACATTAAAATAGATTAGAACTACGAGCATTATGATGTCACTCCATACTGACAATAAACAAAGAACATTCATGGAGATCTCCACAATGAGAAGGTTTCACTGAATACCTTGTGGCTTCATTGAGTAAGCAGGTGGATTCTGTGGCCATAATAGATGGATGCCTTCTGTTAGCATCCCCGCCATTATTTTTATGAGCTCACAAAGGTTATTTATGGCCACAGACACATTCAATAGGTGCTTGACGCTTGCTTTTCCCTTTCACTTTCTAAAGGTAGTGAGATAAACGTCTCAACCAGTTGCAATGCACTGTCTCGCTCATAACATAAGGCCTTACAGAGATATGAGGGGATTTCATGCTGTTATGAGAAACCTTAGTTCTTGTTTTTATGTGACTGTCAGTTCCCAACATGCGTGATCTTAGGATCAAAAAAGGACAACAACCTAATCAAAAATGGCTTTTTCAGGGCTAGTTTTGCCAGGTGTTCTCACATGGGTTCCTCTAATGCCATGTGACATTACATAGATGTGAAAAAATAAACACCCACATTTTCAAATTGTCTGAAGTAGGAGAAGCTATAAATACGCTTAAAGCACATACACAACCTTGTTTTGGCTTCATGCACGCCCACACATTCTACAGTGCATCAGTACAGATAAAAGGACTTCCTGTATGCACTGCTCTTCAGTATTTATGCTTGTGTCTTCCTAGAGATATTGTGTTGACCAAAACATCTGCTTTTGAAAAGCATTATATATTTAGGTCTCAATTATATGGATCTTGGCCAATTTGAGAGAGTTTGGAACTTTTGCATCATATGGAATAGTTTTTCTTTTTTCTATTTATTTGTATTAATTCAGATATTATTATTATTTTATAATATTTAAGTAATAAAAATGAGCATTATTATAAAATAGATAATAATTTGTTTTAGATAAAACAAATAAACTTAATAATTATCATTATTTTATAAAATATGTCAAGTGCAATAATGTAAAAATATACTTAAACATAATACTTTGAAATAATAGATTATTCATTATTTATTATTATTATTATTATTATTATGTTTAGTACAGCAATATCCATAAATATTAAACTGAAAAAATCGTGGTGAGGCCAGTAAAAATATTGGCTGGGCCAATATTAAGTAATTTAAGTAAAACCCTTTTCTGTTAATTTCTGTTATTTGATTAAATATATATATATATATATATATATATATATATATATATATATATATATATATATATAATCAAATTTCCATAAAAAATTTTAAGGCTCATCAAGCCAGAAGAACATGAATGGTTGTGAGTGAGATGGCAGCAGTTTAAGGTGTGTTCACCCCCATTTTGGAGATTATGTTCATCGCACTCTAGTGGCAGGAGGACTTCATGATGCTTTGTATGAGTAGGCCACCTTTTCAATGACAATTTTACAACTACAAAACAAAACATCTTCATCAGTTGTACAACACATGTGTGCTCCAAATACTCACAACACAACCAATACAAAAATATGCTACTAAAAGTTCCACAATGGAAATGTTTCCAGGGGACCCCAATAAGTGACGAACCTGCTATTTTTTTTTATCTTACAGCTATTTTATTTTATTTTTTATTTTTTTAAACATACAGATATGACATGTTTATGACATACAACTTTGTATACAATATACAAAATGTATTAACAATATGTTCAATGCCATCAGAATATGAGAGAAAAGAACAATGAGCTGAAAACTAGAATAAAAATAGATAGAAAAGATAGAGATGAAGAACACAAGGGAAAGATATTAATCTATACATCAGTTACATTGTACAAATGTTGTCATGTTATGTTTAAATAAGTTTATGCAAGTTCATGCAACATGAGGTGGCAAGTTTTAATTTGAGACAGATATATAACGCATATTTTAAAAACTTTTTTGTATAAAATGTATATTTATTTGCAACAGTTATATTAACAGCAATAATACGATATTTCTGGTAATAGAGCTATTCAGCTGATGGACAAGGTGCTGTGTTGCCATAGAGTATCCCAAGTAAAAATAATGAGGAAATTGCGTTGTCTTTCTTCATCAAGTGTGTTTTAAACGACTACATAATGGCACACATGTGCCATGCTAACTCCAAAGTCCCTACTTCAAGGGCTCTGCCATCTGCCCTTCGAAGGGAGTAGGGCATAAGGATGCTCACGAGCAATAAGCACGAGTCCCAGCCAAGTCCGTCACTTATTGTGGTCCCCTGGAAACATTTCCGTTGTGGTCTGTGCCATTTGCAGTGCGCTGTGTTGTGAGTATTTGAAGCGTGTTTCTGTATTTGGTTGTGTTTTGAGCATTTGGACAACACATGTGTTGCGAAACTGATGAAGATGTTTTCTTAATTTGTGGGTGTTTTTCTATTTGCATGTTTTTTTTTTTTTTTCAGTTGCAGCGCGTTGAGCTCTCTCGGCCACCATGCATTCTTCCAAAAACTGTACTCAAATTGTTGAGAAATTAGTCCCTTCTCACATGATTAATGGTTTTGTTGAACACTGATCATATTTAGAATGATATGATTCCTGGTTTGGACAAGCATGAGGAACAAAAATGGATAAGGCAGTTCCAATAGGAAATGCAAACAGTCACTTGACATTTCGAAACAAATGCTAAGTGTTGGTGCTGAAACGGCCTTCCAGGAGAGCTGGGCCTGGTCCTGTCGGAGGAGAGAGCGAACGAGAGAAGGAGAGAGATAGAGGTGAACAGAGAAAGAGTGAGAGAAAACATGAGGGAGCGCCATGCGGTTGGATGGTATTCTTGGGAAAGTTTGCAGCTCTTGCAGTATCTGGAGCTCAGCTGGGGACAAATACCACATGGAAACGAGAGGAAGCCTGCAGAAGTAGAGAGGGCCTTCTGGAGGAATGTTTCACTTCAAATGGAAAATGTTTGCAGCTGTTCGCCATCGTTTAATGTTGTGTATATATGGTATCCCCTCTGATTCTGAACAAACAGACTGTTCTGTTTACACCTGGACTTCTTAGGACATCGTGGTTTGGGTCTTTATGGAGAATATGAAAAACATTAGACCCTGATATACTTATGGTAAAGTCCTTTTTTCACCATTCTTCACTTAGAGGTGAAACATTCGAATTACTGTAACAGTGGTATACTGTTAGCGGACATCCCGGATATGTAAATATGTCCTGCTTTCCTCTCAGTAACAAAATAAACACACAACCAAAATGACAGCGGTGAGAAAACAGCAGGTAGGAAAGCATCTGAGCGATGTGGATATGTTTGCACCACCTTCACAATTCGGCACTCCTGTCAAGTCATGTCATGTTTATTTGTTAGCACTTCATAGAATAGACTGCTTTAAAGTCGAGGTCAGATACGGTTAAAACATGCTTCATAGCAGAAGTTGTAATTCTAATTCAAAGCAACACTGATGCCGTTTTTAACACTGTAGAAGCAGTTCAACTCGGAAGTTTCAACTAATTTCAACTTTTTCAACTCACTAACGAAATCTTTCACGCGTAACGCACTTTACGCACTTAACGCACCAGACGCTCAATTCACGGCATTTGCGCGAACAAGGCATATTCGTGTCTACCGCGCCACTTTTTACGCACGTAACGCGTCTTTGCATTGACTTAAAATTGAAATCATTCGCGCCTGACACGCTATTTGTGTCCGGTGTGAACGTAGCATTAGACACCACATGATCATTTTCAGAACATTTTCTTCAAAATCTCTATTTTTGTATTGCACAGAACAAAGGATGTCACACGGGTTTGAAACCACCTGAGGGTGTGTAAATGATGATGGTGACTAGCATGATCAATTACAGGTCCAGTCACAATGACCCTTTTTGCCCACAAAATGTTGCTATTGTGATGCACCTTCAGTCATTTTTGAGTATGTTGGCCTTCTAGTTGCCCCAACAGCACCTGACTTGACCTCTGGCAAACTCTAGGTACGGATTCCTGAAGAAGATGCTACCTGCTTTCACTGACATGCCAACCTTAGAGCTTGGCTGGGCGAACTTGGCACGACCATAAAGTCATTGTACTCCAGCCACTTATTTTGAAGTTCACCTCGAGTCCATCTATTTTCATCGTTCAATGCCTCCTCTGTTCTCTGTGGTTTATAATAGACCCACAGTTTGGATGACAGCAAGGTGTGGAAACAGTTATTGGAAATAGTTTTCCAGCAGGCACCTCCGCCTTTGCCTGTTCCGAGAGGCCTTGCGTGAAAAAGACCAGGCTTTCGGGTCTGCTGGGGGTTTGTTTGTTGTTCTTCGCTGTCATGTTTCGTGGTTATTGTTGTTGTGGAGCTAATGCTGTTTCATCTTCGCACATGCTGGTAGTTAGAGGTTCGCTCATGGACACTTGTGTAAAAAAAAAAAACGGACAATGTGGCAGGCGAGAACCTTGTCGTTATTGTATTAGCTAGTTCGGGGAAAACCCCATGCGCCATGCAGGCCTGAAATGATTACAATGATTAATTCTGTGCTGTTTTTTCATGTCCGAGTGTCTTGGTTCCTTGGTGCGAGGTATGTTGTTCCTGCACCACTTGCTTTTCTCCTGATGACGCCACCCTGTAGGAATTCGCCTCCTTGTAGTTGGTGTGTGTGCACATGCACCAATGCGGACACACACCCCCGTACATAAAGGGGTGTTGGGTCCCCCCCCAAGCCCAGGGACTCAGAAGACCCCTCTGTTCTGCCGCCGCTAACCAGGACCATTTGCTGCCGTGTTTTTTCTCCTCCTTTCTCGTTTTCTTTCTTTCTTCCTGCCCGTTTTCACCCGCTCCCCTTCCTGTCTGGGTTATGGCAATTGTACATAATTTTGTTTCGAGATACGCCGGAGCGGTGCATGTGTGTGATGTGGGGGGGTCGGTCGGTCCTCCAGAGGCCTTGAGGGGGTTCACCTCAGTCTGATTGATGGGGGAGGTGTCGCCTCTGTTCGCTCATCCATCACATACTTTATTTGGGTTTTAGAGAAGAGGAAAAGGAATAAGGGGGGTGGAGGGGGGTCCTCATTCCTCCAAAAATATCAGTCCGGCGAGCCCACCGCGCTTTCTTTACCCCCCTGAGCACGAGCAGGAATAGACGTCTTACCCTTGTGACCCAACACCATTCAGCAGTCTCAGCACTGGCAACAAAAGACTGATAAATGTGGCCCAGATGGATTTAGAGCAGGTTCCTGCTTTCTGAAACTTTCTATTATTTCCTTAGCTTTGAGGAGTGGAAAAGGAATTCTGGGATAGTTAGTGGGCACATTTGCTTTGTGCAGGACTCAAAGTGTCTGTTTTTCAGTTGTGACTTGACATGTGCCGGTATACGGTAATACGATATATCACCATACGTAACATGGACTATATTGTTATCGTGGGCACTTCAAAATACAGTGAATAATTTTTTATTACAAATTATTCCGCTTTTTAGAACGCATTTTAGGAATACTTCTACCATCAACCGTTTAAAATGTACAACGCCGCTGTATGCTTCGTCAAAGAGGCACGGTACTGATGGAAATGCAGCCGTTACCTTAGTAACCTGGTAAAAAAAGTTTCTGGCTGTGTCTGAAATCTCCCACTACTCACTATATAGTGGACTATATAGTGAGCTCACCATTTTGTAGTGCTGTCCAAATGTATAGTGATGATTATTATACCCTATATAGTCCATTCAATGTATCCCAGAAGAATGGTCACTAACCCAAGCCCCATCATGCATTGCGCTGATCGTAAAAAAGACGGACGGGCGACAGCAATGACGTAGTCAACGCCGCCGATAGATGATCGAGTAGTGTCCGAAAGTGTTTCTATTATAATTATAAAAATGATAACAATAAATAGTATTTATTAAACGCTATCTGGCAACTATATCTGTTTTACTTGAAAACCTTTTTTTAACTCAAATATGTGTATTTGTGTATGTGCAAGTATAAACACCTGCATGTGTTTAAGCCATTGACTGTAAAAAAATAGGTTTAAGCAGGAAATACAACAGGATTGTTTTTTTTAAGGCAACACATCTGCTTCTAAAGATTTTTGAATAACTGTTTCTAAAGATATCAATGAATAACAGTATTTCAGCTGTTCTTCCTGTCTATTCATGTAGCTTTAAATGCTGTTAAATAAATACTCGATCCTTCGGTTTTCAAATGTGCTTTGTTTTGTACTAATGCGGCCTTTCCAATAGTAATTCAGCACAGTAATTAAACACCAGATTACCTCCACAATAATATAGCAACAGTAGCAAATAGATTTGGAAAAGAAGTGTTACCAATGGTATAAACTGAGATGATTTTCATCTTCCATGTCCCAATCACCTGCTTGGTTTCCAGTAAAAAAATATTGTTGGTTTAACTTAAAAAAGTAAGTAACCTGGTTGCCTTAACATTTTAAGTTGATTGAACTGGAAATAGTGAGTTAATACAATGAAAGAGATTAATTTAATCATTAGAAACTCAAAATAATAAGTTATCTCAACTAAATAAATTATTCAAGTTGATTTGACAAAAGAAATCTTTGTAAAAGTTGGTTTGTAAAAGAAATACGGCCTGGAAGTCTGTAAACTCTCACTCCATTTCAGTTTGTAATGCCCATTTTTCCTGATCAAGTCCCCTTTTTTGTGGGACTCTTATCTTATCACCAACTAGCTTGGAAGATTTCACTAGCATGTTTTCAACTTGTTTTTACAACTTTTATGTCTTAATGTCTTGGGACCAGAAACATCTCTAGTGAGTCGGTATTATTTACAGTTGACTTGGTTAAAACAGAGGAAATAGATTTGAGTTTGAAATGCATCATTTACCCTCTGTCAAATGATAGGAATGCACCCTTTGAACTGGCTGGGGCATCGTCTTGACTCTCGCTGTCCTTTTCTCTTTTTCATTCATTTTCCTCTCCAGTCTCTCTTTGTCAGAGAGCCTGGTGTTGTCAGGCAGCCAAGGCGCTCTGATATCCATTTTGCATGCTTATCAGAAAAAGAAAAAAAAAAAAACAACACACACACAGTTATGAATATTCAGGGCATTCAGCAATTTCAAAGAGGAGGGGAAAAGATGGAAGGTAGCAAAGACAGCAAGGGAGAGCGGGACAGAAATTTAGCTTTGTTCTTGTTTTAAGAGCATCAGTCATGGAGTGGAATAGCGGAGAGCTCAGAGGCAAACGGCTTACTGTAAAAGTCTGCGGCGCAGGGAGAATGGCAGCTTCAGATTAGCCATGGTCTCCGTTTGAGGGTCCCATTCTGGACTGGAGGATGTCTGGTGCCGCTGAACCCCATGACTTCAGACAGACTTGTCTCTGGGGAGAGACAGTATTACAAGAAGCTCACTTGGTACGACGATATTTATCATCACCGTCTAAGTAAAGTGTCTGTCAATCAAAACAGAACTGAACTCATAGCGTCTATAGACTTAACACGTAGGCATGTGAATGACCTCACCTTTTTCACCAATACATGTTCTTGTAGTTTACACGGGGATGGTAAAGATATCGTTTTTAAAAACGTGCACTTTAAAACCAGTTTTCAAAAGTTTGAATTTTCAGGTCCACAAAATGCCGTTGTCGTGTAAAATCGTGACATGACATATGTTATGAATATGAAGGAAGTTTTATGCATGTTTGTGACAACTGTCATTAAGTGTCATTTGCTCAGTTATGACATTTTTAATGCAAATATGACATTGTTTGAAATGTCATTGTTATGACACCTTGACATTACCAAGACAACACAACCTGTCATAAACATGACATAGCGGATTAATTATCAAACATAAGAAACCATAAGAAACCAAAGAAACCATAAGAAACCAAACATAAGAAACCATAGCTTTATTGGTTAACATACGTTAAACTGGTGGTTGGTTTTGACATTGGCTGTCATGAAGCCATTATAACATTTTAATGACAAATTCAATTAGTACCACTGTAGTTGACATCCAGAAAAATATTCATGACAGTTATAATGCCCTCATGATAGCCAATGTCAAAGCCAACCACAGTTTAACTTCATTTTAACTTAATGACACTGACAGGTTATGATTTATTGGTTTATGTCAAGATATCAAAACAAATACATCTTAAACAATGTCATATTTGCATTCAAAATGTCATTATTGAGCGAAAGACACTTAATGACAGTTGCCATAAACATGCATAAACCCTATTTCATATTCATGACATATGTCATGGTTATGAAGGTATCATGCACACCCCTTCAAGTAAAGTGTTACCAGTCTAGTTTTAAAACTATAGTTTTTCATTTGTGTAGATCTGAAATCATCCTGATCTGTCATAAAAATTTATAAAACACTTTTTAGAAAAAAAAAAAATTGTAGTCAGTGATCACCATAGCAGCTTTTGATATTTCGAAGATAACGCCGTGTTCCACTGGTAAAAAGTTTTGAGCGTCACATGGGAGGTTCAATGATAGCATTTTCCATTGAAATTGCATGATCTGAATGAGGTGCGACTCAAATGTAGACATGGGAATGAGTGATTCCTGCCTCGGCATTTTACACAAACACTTTACTTGCTCCAATCTGGAAACTTAAGAATCAAAAATACAAATAATCTTCTTTGGCTCAAAATAAGGGCTTATTTTATCAATGTGTATTAACGCTTTACAAATGTCACGTGATATTATAAAAGAGAACTTATTGGAAAGGCTTGCTAGACCCATCTCGAGTTTATACGGTGTGTCAAAGAGCTCAACTTATTTTTGGAAGGCTTCTAATGGCGCACTTGTTGCGTCCTCATCCTACGCAGTGCACTGGACCCTAATCCTTCATTATTCTCATGCACTTTTCCAGCTGTTTCTGAGCAACATTCCTCTGTTTACGGCCCACTCTGTAACCGTATCCCCCTGAAATCTCTCTAGGAAGTCCTGCGAGGAACGCACTGGATGTTGTTCCCCCCTCGTGTTGGTTTGTAGATGCTGTCACAACCAGGGATCAGTTTTAAGACGGCGTGAACCGTGAATATTCAAAGTGAAGTACTCGTCAACATCCTTTATCATGTATTAAAAGCTCCATTGAGCTTGTGGCTTAGGAAGAAAATACTATGATCTTTATATCCACAATAACCGGGAGAGGTTAAGAGGCCATGTGCGCTACAGACTGCAGTGAACTCTATCATTATCTGAGGCTTGTTATACGCACGGGCCACTTATGACACCCTGCAGGGTTCTGTTGTGCCCCGCCACACCAACAATTTTTGTTGAGTCACAAACGTGCGGCACGCTGAGCTCCTCCGAGAAACACCAGGGACGGCACAGCAGTCGGTACTGGGGATACGAGCGGACAGGAAAGGAGACCACATCATAAAGGGACGCTGCTGTGACTCACCGCCTCTGGAAGCATAATGTTTATCCAATAATGTGAATGGAGTTCTCTGGGTTTTCAGATGCCTTGATCGTGTTCAAGCTGTTTGTGTGATGTTTTAGATTAACCTTAGATTAACCTTTAAATAAAGGGGGAAAATGCAAAGCAACATGAATCATGGTATGGCCTTATTTTTTATGGTACCACAGTAATACTAAATATCATTTTATTTTTTTATTTATACATATGTTTTATTTATTTCATATTATATATATCAATATATATATCAATATCTATCTATCTATCTATCTATCTATCTATCTATCTATCTATCTATCTATCTATCTATCTATCTATCTATCTATCTATCTATCTATCTATCTATCTATCTATCTATCTATCTATCTATATGTATGTATATATATATATATATATATATATTCATATTTTTTTTAATTATATCAGTTTTTTTCACATTTATTTCCATCATGATGGCACAATGTTTTGTTGTCACATTTACCATGGCAGTACCAATGTATTCTCTACTATGGTGGAATACCATTATACCACATTTAATCCATTTTATTTTATTTTATTTTTAAATCAATTTTTGGAGGTTTTATATTAGTTTTCTTGCACATCATTTTACTTACATTATAGTATAACATGGTATTATGGTATTCAAATACATATTATGTTTTATTATTTTATTTTATTGATTGTCCGTTCATATTTCAGTTTTATGCATCATAATGGCCCTATTTCTTAGACTGGTTAAAACCAGACCATTCTCAGTTATGGTCTGGCAAAGAGTCATATAGACAAATCATTTCCAAAGGGGCGTCACCAACGGACATCGCGGGTAGACTTAAAACCAATCAGAGCGATGAAGGAGATGACGTATGCAGAGCGGCGGCCGGCGGAGAAACATCTCTGAGTGTTGATCTTTGCTCGATTTTTAACAAAAAGGAAACGTTCAAATCGCTTAAAACAGACGCGATAGCTGATTCGAACGAGTGATGTTCGACGGCGGCATCCATCTTTGTAATGTAGGCTACAAAATCTGCTTCAAAATCCCAGCGCTGTCGTCATCGTGTAAAGCCCGCCCCAACGTTTCTGATTTTTGATTTCGACGGATTGGAAATGGCCTTGAATGAGCTCTTTGGCAGACTAACTTTCAGAGCAAATACTAGTATAACTATTTCTTATTTCATGGTATCAAATTAAATGTAAAATGGCAAAAACAACTTTTTATTTTCAGAATATGCACACGTATACGATGTATACGCAGACGAATGAAAGATTCTTCACATCAGATAACCTGTAAAACGATTACATATTTTATAAGACGCAGAGAAGTCCTCTTCTCGACCACCATATGTGAAATACTTTAACAAAATAATACTAGAATATTTCTTCATGTCCAGTTGGAACGCACGCTTGCCGTTTCTCCTTCCTCCCCTGTCATGTTATCTAGACAAACAGCAGCTCTCAGCATGTTAGCAGGAGAGCTTGAGGTAAATGCGTTCCTGCATCAGTGCCAGCATTAGGGTGGGCTCTCTCTGGTGAGTCCTGCTCAAAGGGGCCGGTGTAGCGAGTTAACGTTCTTGAACAATGTGGTGAATTGGGAAAACAAAGCGGGGTCTGAAGGGAGCGTACACCTCAGAGGCCATTAACAGCACAGCTCTGCTAATTGCTAGCAAGGACTACAAAGCTTGGGAATATGCTCCAGTCTGCCGAAGGCGGTGATCTTAGAGTTTATAGTGTCTTGTACAAGTTTTTGATGTCTTCAACATGCACGTGATTGAATGGTTTCATGATAGCTTCATCTGGAAGAGCAAAAAGATTAGGTTATCTTTTCTGTCTCCCTCTCGTGTCCCTGTGTTCACACTGGTCTGCCTTGATGGGTCTCTGGGGGCTTGGTGCTTTTGAGCCAGAGAGGAAATGAGTTTTTCCATGCTCCTGTGTGTCGGAACATTTATCACCACCATCACCAGGAACTGCAGCCTTGGAAAAATGGTCTTGGTGTAGAATGTGTGACCAGAACCTTGACATATAAGTGCACAAGGATTTAGTCTCTCCTCTGATCACCAGTCAAATCGCAACCTTCTGTTTAACTGTGTGAACTAGCAAAGAGTTTAACACTTGGACCATCGGCCATATGTTCGTGGTTTGACTTGTCGTGATGGCTCCTGTCTGTATACACGAAGTGAACTGTCTTTATAAAATATCTTCTTATTAAACGGTCTGTACACTTACAAAGTTCTCAATGCTTAGTTTTGCAAGTAAGGACCCTCATTATGTTACTGTGTTAGTGTAGGGCTATTTTGAGCCTCGTTAGCGGTATAAACTGGGGGTTAGAAAATGTCTATATTTATATCATTTTATGTAGTTAATGAATATCACACGAAGAGTGCCATTTCAGTTTTTCTCCTCCAAAAATCAGCATGATTAAAATGTGATAATAAGTTCAATAATGTAATTACAACTATAAAATGTTGCAGAATAATCCAATATATGAATGAATAATAGCCTATAAAGAACCTTTGTGCCAAAAGGGTTCTTTTTTGTCATTATAGAACCTTTTTTAGCATAAAAGGTTCTTTGGAGTTGAGTAACGAACCCTATGTGCTTCATATATAGAACCCCAATGAACCCTTTTTTCTAAGAGTGTTGCAAAACTCAATTGTTGCAAAACTCTAGAAACGTACCTATACATACAATTCAATGCAATTTCCAGCTGAAATTTTTGTAACATGTAAAACACTAATAACTTTTATTGCTTTTCATGCAAAATGATTACAGGGGCAGATTATTGATGAAATAAATACTTAGTATTGTGCAAGGAACTGTGCAAAAATATGCACTCCAAACACATTTACCATTTATTACATTTGCATCTCCATATGTTCGACTTTTCTTATGTAGTAAACTTGCTCTGAAGTTCACCTAGTACAGGGTACTAGGTGGGTATGAGTCCCATGAAATGCAGGTCATCATGAAAGAGCTCAAAGATTCCTAAAAGCAAGCTAAAATGGCTTAGTTGCGTCAGCAAATGCGTTTTTATCTCACGTTTGCTAATGTTAACACTAACGGTTAGGTTTAGAATGTGTTAGAGCTTAAATCTTTTAGCGCTACTCAACTGCAGTGATACGAACAACAAACAATGTAATAAAACGGCCAGATTCACATACATCTGTTTCGGATAAAACTGAACACGCTTTTAGTGCCCTTTGAAAGTGAAACATTTTGCAGGAATGATGCCACAGGCACATTTTTTTGAGTGAGCCTGGGTAAAAAAAAAAATCATATATGGATATACTCAATTGGGTCAGGGATTGAGACAAATGAAAAAGTCAACATTTCCACAGATCTTTAGCACTGTTTGTTATTAAGTGAGCTACATCAGCGTTCCTATCCATCATTTGGTCTATTTGGAACATGATTAATGTAATCCAGGTGTTTGACGGTACACATTAGATGTCCCTGAACCCCACAGACGAGTCAGGAAGACATTGTGGAAACGTGTTCATCAATAGAAGGGAAGCGTGTGGCATGTAGAATAACAAGAGCGCACGAGGCCAAATAGGATTGAGTCTGATCGTGCGCATTCTAAAGGGACAAATAGATCTTATTTCAGGAACAATGCTAAAGTGTGGTCACGCCTGGATGACACACAGGTCAATTGTTTCATTCCAGGCGAGAATTACCTGGTTTCCAAAGGAAAGGCATCCTCTGTGGAGCTCTGGGAAAGTGATACATTCTGCCAAGTGGCACGATCACCGCCCAGTTCGTTCCGGAGTCATGGGGGGATTCCAGCGGCATCAGCCTAGGCTATTCTTATCGGATATATATTTCAGACACAAAAGGAAAGGGTGGTATGTTAATAACAATATTTGTCACATGCCCAAGAAAGAAACTTGTCCATCAGAAATAGCTCTTCAGGGAAGGGAAATAAATGCTTTGTTTCTGAATTCGGGTTTGGATTATATTCTGAGGAGAGTCACTTAGAATGAATTGCTTCTGCTAATAGTGTGTTTGATGCGCAATTACTCAATGGCATTGTTTTTCCTCTCAATTCACCAATGGTACACACTGCACGGTTGTCAAAGTCATCGGATTGCTGTTCTTCTCACTTTTCACACAGCATTTATTTGCATGTTATTATTGACTGATCACAAAAGGGGGTTACACATTAAACATGTCAATAGGAAGAATCGCCGACATCTCTGTTTACAGTAGGTTTCATAACCACATGTGAGAATTGTTACATGAGAGAATGTAAGATCACGTGTGAGATAGGAGCTCTCGTGCGAGACTGGATTTTTTTTTTTTATTCAAGTCAAGAAATATAAATATTTTTGCTAAAACTATTTGCATAACACAAATTTCACTATTGAGCATTCTGAGCATTTTACATTCTACAGCATTTTAATCTGGGTTTCATCGTAATTCCTACATATACATTTTTAACATTTCAAGTTGACAAAATCAACATGAGTTATACTATGAAAAAATATGAATGAACAGTGAACAATAGTATTTTTATCAATTAACCTAGATTAATTAATACTGTAAAAAAAAGAATAGTTAATGTTTACAATTTAGATAGTTCAACTAATACAGATCAACTAACACTCTGGGGCTGTACCATTTCAAAAGGTAGACTTTTGTACCTAAAGGCTGCATATTGGTACCTTAATGGTATGTACATATTAGCACCTAAAATGTACACATTAGTGCCTAAAATGTACATATTAGCACCTAAAATGTACATATTAGCACCTAAAATGTTCATATTAGTACCTAAAATGTTCATATTAGCACCTAAAATGTACATATTAGTACCTAAAATGTACATATTAGCACCTGAAATGTACATATTAGCACCTGAAATTTACATATTAGCACCTGAAATGTACATATTAGCACCTGAAATTTACATATTAGCACCTAAAATGTACATATTAGCACCTAAAATGTTCATATTAGCACCTAAAATGTTCATATTAGTACCTAAAATGTTCATATTAGCACCTAAAATGTTCATATTAGTACCTAAAATGTTCATATTAGCACCTAAAATGTTCATATTAGTACCTAAAATGTACATATTAGCACCTGAAATGTACATATTAGCACCTGAAATTTACATATTAGCACCTGAAATGTACATATTAGCACCTGAAATTTACATATTAGCACCTAAAATGTACATATTAGCACCTAAAATGTTCATATTAGCACCTAAAATGTTCATATTAGCACCTAAAATGTTCATATTAGTACCTAAAATGTTCATATTAGTACCTAAAATGTTCATATTAGCACCTAAAATGTTCATATTAGTACCTAAAATGTTCATATTAGTACCTAAAATGTTCATATTAGCACCTAAAATGTTCATATTAGTACCTAAAATGTTCATATTAGCACCTAAAATGTTCATATTAGTACCTAAAATGTTCATATTAGCACCTAAAATGTTCATATTAGTACCTAAAATGTACATATTAGCACCTGAAATGTACATATTAGCACCTGAAATTTACATATTAGCACCTAAAATGTACATATTAGCACCTAAAATGTTCATATTAGTACCTAAAATGTTCATATTAGTACCTAAAATGTACATATTAGCACTGAAATGTACATATTAGCACCTAAAATACATTCACACCTAAAATGTACACATTAGCACTTGAAATGTACATATTAGCACCTGAAATGGACATATTAGCACCTAAAATGGACAAAAGTTTACCTTATGAAAAAATACAGTGACAGCTTTTGTACCTTTTTTCTGAGAGTGTAAAAATAACAGTCATTTACTCACCTTCATTTTATTCCAAATCTGTATGATGTTATTTTTTTTCTCTGTGGAAAAAAAATAAGTATATTTTTGTCCATTAATCAAAAGTGGACCCCACTGACCTTCATTGTATAGACAAAAAAGGAAAGATGTCTTTGTTTGTGCTCCACAGAAAAAGTTATACAGGTTTGCAACAACATTTACGGCGAGTAAAAGAACAGAATTTTCATTTTCAGGTGACCGATTCCTTTATTTTTTTTTTTGTTCAGAGTTACAATATATTTATATTTAATATTTGTAAAACATTCTGTGTGCTTTCCCTGTTCTGTGTGGCGTCTCTGGCCAAAGTGTGGAATCCCCTTGTGTTATAGTTTACTGTGCACTATCACCGTTTTTGACATACGCTCCGTCAAACAAGTACAGCCGCTGCCAGAACAAGCGCACAAGTTAATGGCTCGGAACACGTTGCTTATCCTGACCATCAGCTCAACAAAAGCCATAATTATCTGCAAAATAAACTCAATCCCATGATTGTTAAACAAATAATGCATTAAATTGTTCTAGATAAACTTTACTCTGTTGTAGAAAAGCCAGAGTCGTCTGATTCAGTCGTACCATATGGACCTGTATAGGGACGAGTCATGATGGCTGGGTAGTCGATTAGTTTTAAATCATTAGTCTAACATGATCCTTCAGAAAGCTGATTTGGTACTCATGAAACCCTTTAACGAATAGTGTTTGATGTAAAAATCCCCCTATGAAAACCTACAGGAATCCCACCGACTAGTTAATTCTGACAACATAGTGCTGATGCTCTAGACCTGTAGGAGTTTCCTTCCATTCTGACTTAATTTGGAAAAATAGCAGGTACAGCAGATTATGCATTGTAATATGACCTTTGTTTCTCTTGAAGGCAAATGAAATCAGGTCCTCTATAAAAACTTCCCTGAGTGTTTCCTTTCTTTATGACTCAGCATTGTCTGACCCATGGGATTAACTTTATATAGGCCCAGACATTATTTTTGGCATTTTCTCGGCCTCCTCCTTCTCCTCCTCCCATGCAGGCTGGAACTCCTCCAGGAAGGCCAAAGAAGCCTGGCACTTGCTTGCAGCTTGCAGCCAGACCTGGGCAGCTGGGATCTGGAGGGAGTTCCCTGCAGTTTCTGAGCTCTCTGGCACCACTCACACCCCCTACATCCAGCCCGAACCACGCACCCCGCCTCCTCCTGCTCCACCTTCTTCTGCGCAACACAATACAGAGGAGCTCTGTGCTTCTGTACACCCACACCATACCCTGCTGCACACACAGCAAGCGAGTCTCTCGAATAAACGGGATTCAAAAACTGGTGGAAAAGTGCAGCAGGCGCCCCTCGGGTGTCGAACCGACTCTGTGTGGCACTTGACACGGCCACTCTCACATAAGCTGCCTGTTATTCGTTGTTAGTAGCGAGACTCGTCAACACACTTCGAGGTCTATTCATCTGCAGAATAAGAGTACTGTATTGGGTATCAGCACAGCGGAAACGGTCCCCCGTTTGCCCTTTGAATATGACTACCATGCGAGATATGGCGCTGTTTCTTCAGCTGGAATCCATAGCAGTTTCTCTCCCTCAGGAACGTCAGGGCACCTGCAAGAAGCCGCGAGAGTTTTGGTTACACAGGTAATGCGCCGCTAGCCCCTCCTACCTGCTGAAAGGCGGCCCGCTGACACCCTCCCAAACAGTTGTCTGGGGTTCTCAGCAGCCAAAAAGGCAGTAAAAAAGGAATTCCTTCCTAATGGTCCATGAAAGCAGTGATTCACCACTTATTATTGTTCGAGCCCTGGAGAATCTTTCCATATTACCTCAGTATTGTAACCTATCCGTCACACTCTAGGGTTTATTTTCACGTCGCGCCACCCTCGTCCCGCTGTTCTGACTTGCTTGGGCAGATCTGCAGAATACAGTCGAGTAATCAATGGCCCAGAAAGCCCTTCCAGCTGGACACTTGTCATCCACGATGGAGGAAAACCATGACAACCGGCCGCTTCTAAAGGACCGCTGGCGTTAGGGAGGTCAGTGCCCTGCCACGAACCCCCTCGCGAGTAAACAGACTTGATGGGGAGGGACTCTCAGAATTGGACTGTGTTCTTTTCAATAATTATATTCATTGTTCTCCAGCCACTGTGGGTTATGGTCGCAAGCTGTTTGGTAGGCCCCTGTCTGTCTGCCACCCCCTACGCTACCAGTGCTAGCGCTTCACCCTCATGGGTATCTGCTTGTGCCAGAGCTGAGATGCCAGCTTGGTGACCCTGATGGCTTGAAACTGATGTGCCTGTCAGTGTAGGTGTTTGTCTGTCTATCCATCCATCGTTCCTTCTATCCATTGTTCCATCTGTATCTATCACATTCTATTCTTCTGTCATTCTACCTTGTAGGCCTTTTAAACAAGATTTGTTTTAACAAACTTTGGTTTTCTTGTTAAAATGACCATTTTATGACTTTTTGGATCAAAACATCTGCTAAACGAATACATTAAAAAAGGCATGCGCAATTCTGAATTCGAAACCTTTATACAGCCCACAGTATTACAAATCCACTGTCAACATTGCTGCCTTTCTTTGGCTACCGTTTTATGAATGCTTCATATTCCGGCTGATTATTATTATTATTTGACAAATTGCTTTTCCCATACTATATACTATGTAAGATAACGTATTTGGATGCACGGAATTAGCAGAGACCTTGCTTTCTGGCCTTAGTATTTGATTGTGCTTCTTTGACTTTATCGAACAAGAGACTCCCGCAAGTGGGGCCTCATGGGTAGACTCACTGATATGGAATGCAACATAACAGCCATTCAGAACAAGTCAGCACACAAAAAAGGAAGTCTTACGAGGGAGATCCTCACTCTTTCTGTTTTTTTTTTTTGTCTTTCGCTTCCATTTTTAATCTTGTCCAGAAGCTTCTTCACATTATGGCTGCAGGAGCTGATCTCTGCCAAACAAGCGTGGGAACTGACCCGGCCCATCCAGAACAGCCTCATCTGCAGCCTGTAATGATTGAACCTCAATGACATCATACACGTTTCGAAGCAGGGCTCTGGTAACTGCGCTGTATGCCTCATCCAAATACCAGTGGCTGAACGGAACACACACGCCGAGCTGAGCAATGGAAGTCAGATGGTCTGCGTTTTCTTTCTTCCTTTCCCCCCACCTCCTGACTCAAGCGTAAGCGGCTGTCGGGATTTAGAGAGAATAAGATCCGAGGGGCCTCTGCGAGGTTCGGCCCGACCGTAAATGTCGGAAAGCGAACGCAGGCCTTCGTAACAAAGTGGAATCTGATATAATTCACCCCAGGCGGGGGTGTTTGATCTTCACCTACTTCAGGGTGCTTGTCAGAGCCGTGGAGGGGGGACTGGTGCTGCTTATAGGCCAAAAAGTCAGCGTTTATAATCTGACGTCATGTGTGTTGAAAAGTATTTTCATGTGTGGGTTGACATTTTGAAAATTGTGGATTGTATGCGAGCATTGCTGCTGTTTTCTTTTCATGCTTCCTGCATAAATGCAGACATATTTAGTTACCTCCAAGGACTCCTGTAATGTAAAACACTGCCTTCGCTTCATTCCTCATCGGCCAATCTAGGCATCTTGAATGTTTGCATAGTTCATAGCCTTTGCTGTAGAAAGATCCATATACGTCTTCAAACGGACAGTATAGTACCATTTAGTTTCTCATACGCTAAGAAAATGCCCCTACACAACAAGATTTCTACATTTATTTTAGCGTAGCTTATTAGCTTATCGGTTTGTACACAAAGACTTCTCATGTGAAAACCCAATCAGATTCAATCTGTTCATCATATAAAGTGATCATGTCTCATCAGAAAATTTGGTCTGAACCGCTCAATTCATATGGATGAGTTTTTTTTACGATCTCTTCATGAACTTTTTGAAAGTGTCAAAGTGGTAGTTGCGTAGCTTTCAGTGGAGGGACAGAAATCGTTCAGATTTCATAAAATATTTCTTCATTTGTGCTCTGAAGATGAATAAAAGTCTTTTTTGGGCAAACTTATCCCTTTAACAATCTAGCCATGCCATCATCATCGTCTCTTTCCCAACGATTCCCTAGCAAAAGTAATGTGTGTGTATATATACACGTATGCCTAGTTCTGTCACATCTGCAGCCATTGAGCTTGCTGCTCACCATTCAGATGGCTGGTTACCATTCAGTATAGCCGTTTGCAGCACTTTTTCAGAGTTCATCTAAAACCCTCCCCCTTCCCCAGCTCCACCCGTATCTGCTATGGGTAATTGATATATGATATTTTGTGTCTTACATACTCACTGCAGCGTATTGGCATATGTATTGGCTTTAGCAAGTCTTCGGAGAGTTGTCGTGATAGAAAACAGAAATATACTGTATATGTTTGTATAAATATATATTAGTTAAAAGTTTTTTAGAGTTTGGTTTTGGAAAGTTGTTCTGTAGCTTCAGCATCTGCCCTTTAATGGCAGCAGTCATGTTAGTTTTCTTCCTTTTAAAGAGCGTTTGAAGTCTCAGCTCTGTAATCCTTCGATGACCACCACTCCTATAGTTAGCACACGAGGACATGTGTGAATTTAACTGCAGCTCAGAGTTCTGGAGCACAGAGTTTGTCTCTGTCTTGGGCCCATCAGAGACTATATGAAACAATTCCACATTTATAACGCTTTACATATGACATTCGTATACCCCATTATCTGGAACAGGAAATTCCCGAAGCATATGATAATTACAATAATTTGGAGCTTATGGCTCTTGTTGTCTTCCCATGCTGCTTCGTCTCTAGTGGGTCTGAAGCCTCAGTGAACCACAGTGCCGATCTGCTTTGTGGCGGCTGCATTTTAAGTACCTTCAAATTACAGGTCTATGGGAAATAGGATGAGCTAAAAACATGCACAGCGCAGATATAGAAGCATGAGGGAATTTTAAACCAAAATATGATATTAAAAAGACGCAAATATTTGACGCACACGTTGGGCCTGCTGCGCTTTTTGTTGACCTCAAGTTTCAAAAGTGGTAAAACTTATGTCAAGTTAGTCCTTAATAGTTGGATTATTTATAGGCCTTTCCATTTAAAATGTTAATTTAGTGTTATTAATTATGAAAAAAACTATATAAAACCACCATTTCATCACAATTTATGTATAATTTTTTTAAATGCTGAAAAAATTGGTGTAGAAATCATTTTCACTCAGATATTGCTAAATAAAATTGAAAAAAAAAAACCAAGTAAAAAGTATTTTTTTGTAAAAAAATATTCCAATAGTCTTTGGTTTTATTTACATCTTTGAAAAATAAACGTACGGTGTATATCTTTGTTAAGCCCAAAGGACAGCCTATACGAGCTTGGAACAACATGATTACTGACAGAATTTTCATTTTGGGTGTGAACTAACCATTCGTCAAGGCTTCACACTCCATCCTTATTTGCAGATTATTTCCTTATTTACTTGTTATTTTCCAGAAATGCCTTATAAGAAAATTAAAAATAGACACTGCAGCGGGGTGTCTGTTTTCCATTAAGGAGAAAATCTTATAACAAATTTCTCTGCAACTTATTAACACTATTCACGTGCCAAATAAAATTAGCTGTTTCTGTTCATAAAGTGACAAAGGCAGCCAAATGACTTGTTGATGCCAGAGTGAACCACCTTTGAAGGCTTCTCCCGTGGCTGAAATACCTCTGTATCACATTACAGCCTGTCAGAAACGACACTAGTGAGGCCTGAGTATTCAGGTTAATAGTCCTCAGAAAAATCGGAAATGTCAATCACGGTTAGGTGCGGACATTGGTCATTATTTAGGTTCTTTTTCGTGAATCAAAAACATACACCGCTAACAATCTAGTCCAATTCCCGAGCAAATTACTCTAATTATTTGGCTCTTTTTAGTAAATCAAAAACATTCATTCATCAACACAACCAGTGTCCAACTCCTAACCTTATGACTCTTTTGAGCCAGTTCATTTAGTGAATCACATCATGAATCCTTAAAATCAGTGTAATTACTGATTGCTTGTTCATATGACAATGCACATTTTGTTTTGTTTTTTGTCAGTAGATATACCAGGTGTTTTGTTTATAAAGTATTGTCGTGAAATATTTAGTTAAGGACAAATATTGGATTTGCATTAAAAAAATAAAGCCAGATTATGTTTTTGCTGAACGTGGATCCATTTACTAAGTCAATCTGTTAAAGTTGTCCTGCGAGGAAGCCTTCACAAACCACAATTTATTTTCCTTGCTATAGTTACTAATTGACCGGACCCTCTGTAGCCAGTTGATCGGGATGCATGGGAGTCATATGTGACTATGGCAGTTGATGCGGGCTCCATTTGCAACCATTTAACGTGCGGCCAATGCTCGCAAAGCACACAAAGCGTGCACGTCTTGAACGAATAAGACCTGACAGAACGCTCGCGCTCTCGATATCACCAGTTAAAATGTGGTTCACTTTGTGTCGATGACAGAGACAAATGCAGAGATGAGGTTTTTCCTCGCTGTGGCTGAGGACTTTGAACTAATACAATTTCCTGCTATGACTATTATATATTTTCAGAGACTGGTAATTCTTACCGTACCACCACCACACAGAAGCATATCCCACAATGCAATTCAGATGCTCCACTTCAGAGCGCGATGTACGGTTTGTGAACTGTGTTTAACCTCGTGATGAGTAACGAAATTGCTTGAAGCGAGTATTTTCCAGAGCATTAATTGGAGGTGAAAGTTCACACAAGAAGGATTGAAGTTCTCACAAGAGTGGTTTATTTTATTTCTAAGTAGTGTTTTTGTTGTGCCATAGGCAAAAATGATGTCAGTCCAGCCCAGAGTACTTCAGGAGTCAGACCTAAGATTGATTAGTTTAGCGTTATGTAACCAGGCACAATGAAAGAGAGGGTGACACTGTAAAGCCCGATGTGTTTTTCTTGTGGGAAACCTTTGTCCTTCTGAAGGTGCGCTAGACTTTCAGCCGAGCCTGTGGAAAAGTACGAAAGGGCCAAGAGTATAGGACACAGAGAGGATGCACTTTGCCCTAGATGTTTGTACAAACAGCAGTCATCCACTGGGAGTCAGCCTAATGTTTTATGAAAGCCTCTTGTGTGTCAGTGTGCACAGGTGAGTTAAGGTGTTGAGAACCGAAATCCTGATAAGTCACTGCTGTTTAAGGTAACATTTGATTTCGATCGTCCACTTTAGACATTCTACTAATTATCAGTAACTTTCAAACTCAATGGCAATGTCAATGGCCAGTAATTATAGAGTAGACTCCCCCAACAGGCATTCTACCGACTATTAGAGTTGTCAAAAAGTACTGACTTCGGTACCAAGTACCACTGAAATGTAAAACACATGAGGCTTTGAGCACTGTTGAATGTAATCGTACACACCTCTGATTGGCCATTGTATTCATGCACTCATCAGATGTGAGTGTGTTTCAAAGATACTGTATGTTGTAAATGTACATCAATGATGCTCTTCACCTAGTGCTTACACAGATACAGACATCTGAATGGAGTCTGTCAGCAAACCGCTCCCGTGCGTTGATCATTGTAGCCAATCACAAACACATCCGATAAGCGCACGAGTCGAGTACAATGGCCAATTAGAGGTGTTTACGATTCTGCTCAACAGCGCTTAAGCTTAAAGCGTAAAAATTTTAAAATGTCAGTATCGACTTGGTACCGAAGTCGGTACTTTTTGTCCAACTCTACTGACGATAAGTAACTTGCAACATATGACGTATTCTACAAACCCATTGACTTCCATAGTAGAAAAAAAAGGAATGTAAATGGTGCCAAAGTTCCAATCTTTCTTCAAAATATCTTCCTTTGTGTTCAGCAGAAGAAGAAACTCATACAGGTTTGTAACAACTTGAGGGTGAGTTAATGATGACAGAATTTTCATTTTTGAGTGGAGTATCCCTTCAAGGTGAATAAGATAACAATTTATCAAAAAAAAAAAATAACTTTTGCTCATTTTGTTGAGCAAAAGTTGAAAGCACTACTGTACAAATACTCAGACCTCAATACCTCAGAGATGGGAAAGTCTCTTGGTCATTATCAGTGTGTTGTCTTGGATGAGTACATTAGACTTACGTCTGGACAATCTGACCATAACTGTGGGTGGGATTCTGATGCAGATGTTGTCTGGGTTTCCACCCGGCAACTGGATAAATCATGAACAACCAGGACTATCATCAAGAAAGTCAGCCAGCTGATTTGAGGAGCGATTTAAAGGCAGTATGGCACGGTGCACAGCTTGACACTGCAGGGTTCATCAAGTCCATTTCTAAAATGGATAAAACCCCTAAATCGAAAAAGAAATCCAGACCGCACAGACAACTCCCCTTTTGTTTGCGAAGCAGACGTGTAATCAGTTTTCTTTGGCGTACGTTAAATAAAGTCATAAAGTGGTACTAATGTTTTAATTTAGCACCATGTGTCTGCTGTGTGATGCTCATCCCTGCGTCCCGCTGACCCTCATCTTCGGAGACCAACAGTTGCTATATGGCTGGACCGGAGAGACCAAATAAAATGGAAGCGATGGTAGAAGAGATGGAAAAAATGAGAGGAAGGAGGGGTGGGAGACGGGGCAGGTGGCAGAAGCAAAGATGCGGACAAGTGGACGATACTCTTCCTTAAAGAATCGCTAACAACATTTTTCTCTTTTGAACTCGCCAAACTGTTCAACAAAGTGCCCTAAATAACAAAACTGAAGTAAAGGAGTGAGAGTGAAAGATAGAGGAAACGAGAGAATCAGCTCATCTGAGGCTGTGCTGGACTCAACAAGTTAGCGATTACTGATTAGCCAGTTCAGGCCAGCGGGGAGGCTAGTCTGTCCTTGGCTTGGGAAAACAACATGAAAGGATGCCGGTCTGTTTTGTCCGGGTGACTTGAAAGCGCAGTGGCTATCAGAGACATTAGCCTTATCAATGGCTGGTGCTTTAGAGCTGAGCTATATGAAGCAACAAGGGCACGTCTCCAGCGAGGAGATAACTAGCACATACCTCTGGCCCTATTTGCATGCACCCGGGTAACAGGAGGGATGGGACAGGGAGGGAAGTGGTTTAAAATAATTCTTTAATGAGACTTTGAATTTGAAAAATCAGCCAGAACTAGGCACTGGTGCCAGACGTACCCCAAATGCCCATTTTGGTGGCATGGCCAGGGAGGTTGGCACGCAACTGGCAAAGCTATGGCTTCCAGATCCATAACATCTGCTGGGCCGAGCTGTCCTTGCTTGGGTGGGACGGATCAAGAGAATTGCAACTTTTGAGGTCAATAAGTGTGAAATAAACTTGGGTGAGGCAGGCTATTAAAATAAGAGTTTGACTATGCTTTTTGAGCAAGAGTAGTCAATGTCTTTTTTATTAACAGTCACTTTAAAAAAAATGAGCAAGTGTTTAAAGGTTAGTTCATTCAAAAATGAATATTCGGTTATCATTTACACAATGATAACCTGAATTTAACCGAAACCAAAAGGGAACTGTAATTTAAATACTAAAGTTTAAAAAAAATTGCAAAAAAGGTCCATTGTCAATAGCGTAGAGATCTATGAAGCTCTACTGCAAACCAAGCAAGATTCTGTTGGTTAGCGTGGTAAATTCGCCAAAATTAACACCTTTGAACTACAGGACTCAGGAGTGAAATCTGTCTGTCTGTCTGTCTATCTGTCTGTCTATCTAGGATCTAAGACAAAATTGGCATGTAAATCATTATACATTATTGAAAACTCCGTAAAAGGGGTAGTTCACCAAAATCTTTCATGATTTACTCCCTTTCCTTTATTCTGTGGAATAAAAATTTTAAAAAAAGATATTTTGAATGTTTTTATCCTTGTAATGAATATCAGTGAGAGCCAAAACAACATTGATTGGACCCAATAACTTTCATTGTATGGACAAAAAAATTATCTTTTTCAAAATATCTTCTATGTTCCACAAAAGAAAGTCATTCGAGTTAGTAATGAAACGATGGTGAGTAAATGATTTTACTATCACTTTACGTCTTCTGAGCTATGAAAATGCAAACTCCGAACACATTGGTGTCACTCTTGTAGTTCTGATGCAACACAGACCTGTTGATGTGTGTGACAGAAAGCAGTGTTGAGGGGTTTGGTGTGTTTGCACTAAATGACCTATGCAAAAAGCACTTCTCTCTCATTTTTTGTTTTAATATAAAAAGAAATTGACCCACATGTGGGACCCATCCCTTCTGGGATCAGAGGTGGTTTGCTGTTTGTGGTGCTTGCCAACAGTAAACTGCAAATCAGTAACCCCAGAGCAAAGGGCAAATATGACAACTCTTAAAGTGATGGGGGAAAATGACATGCAGAAGATTCTGCGCTTTAGGGCTTGGCACTCATTGCCATTAATATGAAAGTCCTATTTTTGGCCTCAGATCTGTCCGGCACCTTTCACCCTGACTGGATGATTTTAACCGTACTTGATTACTTTGTTTGTTTTCCAAACCTGAATGGTTATTTTTAGGTATTTCAAGGATTGACGCCTCTTGTTTGATTCAGAGCGGCAATCTTTATACTTATCACACAAAAATGTATTTAACCTGTCACCTTCACATTTGACCATTTTACCATTTTCAGATTATGCACCTGGTCAGTCCCAGATCTCACCTGAATTACATCAAAGCTTTAAAAGTCTGTTTAACTGTTTCTTGGCATCATCTTAAAGAGTAGAAACTTTGAGTTGAAAATGGATTGGTTCTGACCAAATATAGAGCAGAAACCTCAGAAGAAATGGCTCTTTTCACTTAGCCTATACTGTCAGTGAAATGTCATTTCTGAACTGATTCTACTAATTGCGACTAATCCAGTCAACAGTTTTGGGGAATGTTACTGCAAAAAGTAATGTGTTACTTGGTTTCTAAATTAAAGCATTCATTTCTTTCAGACCTTTGAACGTTAGTGTATATAAATCCACAAGTACGACCAATGGGGAAAAAAATACCTACTTTTTTGACAGATTATATATTTGGTTGAAAACATCTGTGGATTTCAAGTTTATGGTTTCATTTTATGGTTTCTGAAAATATGCCACAGTTTTCCCTCTCTAGCTTCTGGAATTCTTTATCTATTTGTCAGGAAGTTGTGTTACCAGGGTTCATTCATTCACAGCTCATGTGATGTGTTTAAGGAAATGACTTGAGCATTGAAACATTGTATTATCAAATTTTTACCCCGCATGGGACATTCCTTATAGAACTGACGACAGCAAAACATCACAACACACATTTCCTAATGTACAGTTGTATTCAAAATGATTCAACCCCCATTGCAAATCAGGTTTAATGGCAAAATGTACATTTCAGCTGTTTGCTATGAACAAATAAAACAAAATTGAAATAGCTCAACACAGCAAATGTTTCTAGTGGTTTCCCCAAATTCATAAAAATGTAATGCCTTATCTAACTTGTTGTATCCTGTTCTTTGTTTGTGAAGTGTGATGATAGCTTCTCTTGGACCATTCTTTTGACCTATTTCTAACATGCAGTAAAACATGACACTCAACAAACCTATAGCCAGTTCAGGTGTTTCATGTGTTCTAGCTCAAGCACATCCGTTGCAACTAATGAAGCCCTTGATTATTTGGATCAGGTATGCTTGACACCTGTTTTGCAGATTTTCACTGTTGTGAGGGATTCTAGTCAGGGGGTGGAATAATTTTGAGACTGCAGAAGTTATTAAAATTAGCATTTTCACTTGAATTCGGGGAAACCACTTGAAACATTTTGTTGAGCTATTTAAATTACTTTTGTTTGATTCGATCTTTGCAAACACTTAAAAGTCTGCACATTTTGCCAATAAATCTGATTTGCAGTGGGGATCGAATCATTCTGATTACAACTGTAGCTGACAACACATATGGCTGAGCATAATAACAGTTTGCTATTTTATTTTGCTAATTTGTTCCCTTTTTTGATAGCTTACATGCAGGCGACTCTATATATGGCATCCTCTGTTTCTCTTCAGTGAATTCACATGCAATTTGTCACTTGAATTCATTCCATTCGGAATTGTGCGAAAAGAGTTTTGTGGTGGAGATTTCAAAACATCCCCTGCTCACATGGAAGAGAAAAGAATTCATCATTATCTCTAATTTGTTTCATCAGTCCTTGAAAATATTCTGAGATTTGACCAAGAACGGAATAAATAATGATTGGGTGAGTGTTTAGAGGTAGTCTTGGCTTTTTAATACGAAATGGGCTCCTTTAAGCATCAGTATCCCTGAAGTTCCTCCCCAAATCATGATGGAAGAGCTGGCAACGGCTCTGAAGCGGAGCTCTTATAGTCATCAAGTGATTTTCAACACTTCCTTCAAGCTCCAGTGCATTGCACAACAAAAACCAAAACACAGACTCTGGCCAATTCCTAGATGCGTTCCAAAAAGAGCATCCTAAGGAAAAAGAGGAATGGAACTAATTTAGAGCAGAGGAAGTCATGGTTTTGGTCATGGTTTTTAATGGAGACATGCTCTAGGAAGTGCTATTTTCAACCCAATTGCATTGCATTGGGATATTACTCCCTAAATAAGGAATATGTGGCTCCAAGAAAATTTCTTTTTTCGATTTGATTGAAAGACGGTATGTGTTTTTTGGCAGAGTTTAAGCTGATTGAAAGTTATAACAGTGGTTTGGCAAAGTACAATATTACTCTGTTCCAAACCTAGAGTGAGCATTTTAAGAAACTGTATTATACTTCCTCCTATAAGATCAGTGTCGTTTTAGTGTCATTGAGATTTTCCATCTTTTTTTAAATTAATATTTATTTCGGTTTTAGTTATTTGAGTACATAAACTTAATGAAATTAAAATAAAATGTTGATTTGACGCCAAGAACTAATTATAAAATAGGTTTGTTAACACTTTACTCTTTACATATAATACTTTATAAAATTGTTTAATGCTTCGTTCACGCTGTCGCATTAACTGTAATGTTCAACTATGGCA
Source organism: Cyprinella venusta (assembly GCA_038021265.1). Taxonomy (NCBI): domain Eukaryota; kingdom Metazoa; phylum Chordata; class Actinopteri; order Cypriniformes; family Leuciscidae; genus Cyprinella; species Cyprinella venusta. The sequence goes on along the minus strand of CM075886.1, from coordinate 15,223,784 downwards.
ACTCTATCAACGCCTAAATGAATCTGCTGCGGTCACATGTACAAGTAGGAGCTCTATGAAAATTCCCAGCTAGCAAGTTGTAATTACGAGCTCTTGGAGAAGGTGAACGATGTGATAGAATCGGTACGGTAGTTACGACACAGCGAGAACAGACCTTAATAATGCTCCTTATAATAATTGTAACCACAGTTATTATATTATAATATCTATTCCTAACCCTAACCCTATTCTGTTAATAAATAAAATACTGTAAAAAATATTTTCATGATTTGTAATCACAACATTTTTTCTTGTCAAATCAACTTGGATAATTTATGTAGTTCAGATAACATAATATTTTGAGTTTCTGGTAATTAAATTAATCTCCTTCATTGTATTAACTCATTTTTTCCATTTCAATGAACTTAAAATTTTAAGGCAACCAGGTTACTTATTTTTTTAAGTTAATCCAACAATATTTTGATTGTTACACCTATTGCATTAAAACGAACAACCAATTTCAAGATGTAACAATATGCAAATATTATAATGCATTTTAACTTTTGTTAAAGTTATTAATGAAAAGATAAAATGCATTATGAATACCTTTTAGTGCTGTCAATTCGATCAATCACAATTATTCACATATAAAATAAGTTTGTCACTGTAAAAAAATATTTTCAAGATTTGTTATCACAACATTTTTTCTTTTGTCAAATCAACTTAAATAATTCATTTAGTTCAGATAACTTATTACTTTGAGTTTCTGATGATTAAATCAATCTCCTTCATTGTATTAACTGACATTGTATTAAATTTTTTAAACACACATATTTACTATCTTTTTATGTTAAATGACAGCACTACGTTATACCTAAAGGCTTTAAGTAAAGGGTTACCTACTTTTTTCATAATATATATTTTTCCAGTTAACGATGGTTATGTTTTATGGTTTTAGTTGGTGTAAACTGTATACTTCACAAAGATTAGAATCCTAAACTAAACCATTTAGAGATTAATAGAGCTAGATTAAAAGAGCTGCATTTTACAGGACGTGTGTAAAATAAAGCTCCTGTTTCATGCTTTTACACCACAAAATGGGAGACAGTAACACCTCCAGACATTGTGTTGCTTTGAGGGGCTCAGGGGCCACTTCCGGCTAGCTCATTTTAGGGGAGCACTGCCTCTTTTTTCCCATGGACCACTGCCGGCTAGGTAACCAGACGCAGATGGTACCTGTTACCAGCACAAACCTCACTTGTTTTCCTTTGTTTGAGTTCGAACCCCGCCGGTGGTAAAGGGGGAGAACGGATCAGACATGCGTTAGCTGAATGTAGCAAGATCGCTGTTAGAGAGGATGGGGTATTTTATCAGATGACAGGATGTGGTGGAATGAAAGCTGAATTTATATTAATTTTTTGTCGCATTGTTATTTGTTTCACAAGCAAGTTTATATCTTGCTACTGCCATTGTAGCTACATTTCGCCAGCTTCACAATGTGAACTGAACTTTAAAGTATCTATTTATTAATTACTTTTCCTTTTTTTTCTCTTCATGGCATCTTGCATTATAATGTTTATAATTGAGTTACAATTTAGTTTTAAACGCACAACATGGGAATATATGATTGTTGCGGGCAAGTGATATTTTCAAATTAAGTATATAATAATAAATAACTATGTATATTTTATAAAAATATTTTATACATATATATATATATATATATATATATATATATATATATCAACAAATATTTGTAACAAATAATAATTATAAGTAAATATATAGAAATGCACACGAGTTGTAAAAGTAATAGGATGTAATTTCTTTTGCTTGACTTTATTAAAGTTTGTTATACTTATTTCTCCAATAATCATGTATATCTAGAAGCTTGATGTGAAATCTCATCTGCACCTGGAGTCTTTCTGATATGACAGGGTATTTTTTTATGATTCAGGTCCGTTAGAAAAACAGTGTTTAGTGGGAAGTTTAGAGAGTACAAAGTTTCCCCATTTTCATTTAATCTGTAAATGAATCACATTACATAATATATATATAATAAGTGTGATTTTTCTTTGAAAGACAACACTTATTTAGCAAGGGCACATAAAAGTGATTCATTTTAAAAAGATTTTTAAAAGTTGTTCTTTTGAAATTTAGCCTATATTTTCATCCTGAAAGAAATGTCATGTTTCCACAAAAATACTAAGCAGCAACTGTTTTAAACATTAATATTAATAAGAAATGTTTATTGAGCTGCAAATCAGCATATTATGATATCTGAAGGATCATGTGACACTGAAGACTGGAGTAAAATTCAGCTTTGCATCACATGAATAAATTGCATTTTACAATATATTAAAGTAGGAAACAATTATTATTAATTGGTAATAATATTTCACAATATTGCTGTTGCTGTGTTTAGTTGCTTTGGTGAGCATAAGAGACTACTTTTAAAAACATTTAAAAATCTTACCAAACTAAAACCTTTGAATGCTAGTGATGTGTGTGTGTGTATTACTAAATTAAAGTTAGGCTGCCCAATTAAGTGCAAAGCTCATTTTAGTTCCTGCCAAACAAATCCAATTAGGTCAATTCAAATAAGCTGTGTTCAGATCCCACAGCTGTCAGGCTTGCTTTTCGGTTCTGCAGAAATAATCGATGATTCCCCTACTTGAATTTCACTGATAGTTTACAGTAGACTCATAGGGGCCATCTTTTCCCGCCTGTTCCATTGGCTCACAGTGGCTCTACATGCAGCATGTGGCGTGTTTTGGATCCGACAGTGTCTCAGGAGAGGGAATGTGTTTGTAGTGTTTTGCAGTGTTGCATTTCCTTGTTGAGGTGGTCACGTTCCCTGTCCCCTGCTCTCTATTCATGCTGATAAGTCTTACCGCAGGCGGCTTGGGCTCTGGAGGGGTGGTTTGTGCACAAACGGCGGTGTGAAAGGGTGCCAGCGGAAATAACACGAGCGGTCCAGCCGATAAGATTACATGACCCTCACCTTTATCAGACAGGCCTGGGAAAAGCGCTGGGGGGTCGATGAGTGCGATCTCAGCAGCGTCTGTTCATGAAGCAGCCGTGTGCTGTGGGAAGACAAAGCCCTCGCTACTGTGAGAGATGACAGATAGTAGCTATGGGAATTATGGGTCATTCGAGCGTGGATGCTATCGAAATAATATTTGTGGAAATGGAGGATGATGCATAATCAGCCTACACTGTAAACAATTATTTTCATGATTTATCAAAACTTTTATCTTTTGTCAAATTAACTAGATAATTAATGTGGTTCAGATAACATAACATTTTTGAGTTTCTATTCATTAAACCAGTCTCCTTCATTGTCTTAACTCAAATTTTTAATTTGAATGAACTCAAAATTTTAAGGCAACCTGGTAACTTGCATTTTTTAAGTTAAACCAACAATATATTTTGTGTGTTTACTGGACATTTAAGCATGTGATTATGTATCGGAAGCTTTGTGAATCAGATCTCACGGTCTCAAAAAATCCCCTTGGTTATTCTGCTGTTCTTGGTACATGTTTGAATCATACAGTTTCAATATATATATAACGTTTTTTGATCCCACCACAAAATTATAAATTGTAAATGTGTTCACCTAAAATACTTTTTAATCTAATTGTACTTGTAACATTCAGAGTAAGATCTATGAAATATACATTATATATAGGCATATTAAATGATATTTAATAACCAGATAATGATCATGATGATAACCTAATAAGGGACATATTCATCAACTCTTCATGCTTCATGCAGTGATTATTCTTCATTTGTCACTCCTTTTCTCTTTCTGTTTTTGACACTCCACACACACACACACACACACACACACACACACACACACACACACACACACACTCCCTTCCGATCTCTCACCCCTTCCGCCTTGCAGTCACACATACACACCCAGTGATAATCATTCTTGCACCTTTCATGTCATAGTGAAATTGTCACCACCTCGTTCAATCACTTTTTCCTTTTTCTCTTGAATAAAAACTGTTCATACATCCTTATTCAATAAAACAGTATCTTCTAACTGATAACAGACAATGATGTGCAGTGCAATACCTCATGTTGCCCATAGAGGACGCAAACCAAACAAATCAGAGTCTGTGTTTCCTGTGCCTATACTGCTGCAAGCAATAGAGAGACTGACAGAGGCTGAGTTTAAAATAACAAAATTGCACACTAATCTTACTATTTATACATTTATCTGACTATATACTGAAATCTGCACAGTATATACCTAATTCTGCCTGCTATGTTTAATATACATCAATGAATTGTATGCTACATTGAGTATTGAACTTGTAAAAGTTCATATTTTTTAAATCAATTTTAGATGTTCTGAAGTTATACTCTTATCGTTCAAAAGTTTGGGGTCAGTATGATTTTCTTAAAAATAATTAATACTTTTAATCGGCAAAATTACATTTAAATTGGTCAAAAGAGTCAGTAAAGGCTTTTCTAATGTTACAAAATATACATTTTCAAATAAATGTTCTTTTAAACTTTCTATTCATCAAATAATCCTGAGGGGGGAGGAAAAATCCTTTATATTGGTTACAGGACGACTGTTTTTAACATTAGTAATAATAATAATAATTTTTTTCTTAAGCAGCAAATCAGCATATTAGAATGATTTCTGGAGGATAACGTGACACTTAAGACTGGAGGAATGATGCTGAACATTCAGCTTTGACATCACAGGGTCAGTATAAGATACTTACTCAAAACAATCTAAAATCTTTATAAATTGATTTAGTTTTGGCTATAGCAGCCTGACCATGAATATTGACTGTGGCGTGGAGCTCGCGACGGACAGTTTTGGTGGAAACAGGAAAGTCGAGGTGCACATTTATTTCTGTAGTAAGTTGAACAGCTGTGGTTTTATGTTTTGGTGGTGGTGGTATATGCCGTGGTGGTATGCCGACATTACCCTGGATGCCATAGCTCTCCATACACCACAAATACTGCTGTCCCGGTCAGTCACACATGAGCCAGCGAGACACGGCCAACAATTTGTCCTCTTTTGAGCTCTGATATGTCTCCAATGCACATTCTCTTCATATTATACACCAGTATTAGTAGTATTCCGTAATTAATTAAATGTGTAGTCAGATTTTTCAGTGTATGAAGGGGAATTAGACTCAGGATACATCTTAGTTAGCATATAACAGCATAGAGGGTCCAAAGATTGGCCATTGTCAGTGACCTGCAGTTCATCTGCCTCACCTGAGTGAAACGGCATGCGTGATGTCATCATGTTGCATGTTTTCATATGCAAATCAAAGTTCACCCTGGGCTATTAGCAGTTATCGCCCCTTCTCAAACATGCAATTCCCAATCATACACCAGGGAATTCTCTTGTGAACAATCTCTCTTTTTTTTTTTTTTTTTTTTTTTTTTTTTGTGGGTCATAGGGCTTGTGAGGCAAAGCTGACCTTTAACTGGCATGGTTTTGTCAGATCAGATGGGTTTGGCTATTTTGAGGCTAAACATGGGGAAATCGAGCAAATTCCACTGCAGAAATAGTATTGTAGCAATGAATTCCAATAGACTGGAATTTAGGTTTGACTAAAGAGCAACTGAATGCCATTGATTTACTTCATTAACAGGGGAACAGTTTTACTGTGCGTTTGTAAACCGTCGGTTGCTGATGTCAGAATGTCTTTTTATAGGACCTTGTAAAACAGATTGGATGCTTATTGGTCAATACAGCATTCTGGTTGCGCTAAAATATACAACATAGAGGTGCGCCTAGATACTGTATATATTGCTTTAATGCATTCATGGGTATCCTAGTTTGAAAGGATTACAATCTACTGTTTTACTAAAGCAATAAGGCTTTAATAAAACACACAACGTAATCTTTCCATGCCGACTGGAATACAGTTGTACTGATGATCTCAGCAGTAACATGACACCAACAGCCAAGAAGCATAAAGGAGCTTTTCATGCAAATCAGGCTGAGATATAATGAAGTCAGCATACTGAAATGACAAGCTGATTATAAGGGCAGAAAATAAAGGACTGATGGACGAGCCGGACAGACGAAAGGACCAGTTCTGGTTGGCATGTCTGCTTAAATACCGGGCACTTCCTCTGCAGCTCTGGGCTTCAATGCTTCTGACTGTCAGGCAGATGAATGAGGCAGTAATTGTATGCATTTCAGTGTGTATGCTTTGCTCAGTTCTTGCATGTACAGTGCTGCGTAACAGCACGGCTTGCGTCACGAATTGCATGGCAGATTCGTCAGCAGCGACATCTGCCAATTTGCATACACAGATGTTTGAGTTAAGGACAAGTTTGGTATTTTACAATTAAAGCCCTGTTTTAAGATCGTTTCTGACGAAATCGAATGGTTGAGATAGTTTTTTAGACAGATGCTTTCTGTGGTTGCACCCCACACCATTCGTAATGGTAGCATAGGCGCACAGGAACAATCCTTCATAAAACATATAAAACTTTAGTTTACGAAGACGTGAAACTCACCGAGTGGTTTGGGGTGTTCACTGATGTGCTCACACAAAAATCGTTGCAAAAGATTCTTTCCAACAGGTTTTATCATAGTTTTTGTACAACTCCATTGACTTGTATTGTATGTTCTGTGATGTGCGGTATTACTCCCCCGCCGGAAACAAAAATGGGGTTGTTTGTATTCTTTCTGTAGTTTTATGCAGTCACGGTATCGTAGGCTACTCTATACAAGTTGTTTGCTTGCAATTGGCAAAGGTGCATTATCGCCACCAACTGGGCTGGAGTGTTATTCAAGCTCTCAACGGAAGAATGTACGGTTGAGAGGCGTTCGGAAAAATAGGTCTACAGTTTTACAACGAAAAAGCATCTATTGCAGCGATTTTTGAGCATATCAGTGAACACCCCAGACCACTCTGTGAGTTTCACGTCTTTGTAAACTAAAGTTTTATGCGCCTATGCTACCATTGTGAAGGTGGGGGGTGCTACAACAGAATCCGAAAATTCTCAGGACAGCAGCATCTGTCTAAAAAAACAATCTTAACCAGTCTGTTTCATCAGAAACGATGTTAAAACAGGGCTTTAATTGTAAAATACCAAACTTGTCCTTTAACCAACGTTCGTGTTTTCATATTCATATGTTATTGTGTTCTGAAATAATTGGCTATATGGAAGCTTTTTGTTTTCTGCTTCAAATAGAAGATAAAAAAAGGTAAATTGTGAGATAAAAAAATAAGAAATTGTCACATGGTGAGATACAAATTCATAAATATATAAGAAATGTGGATGCAATTTTGACATACAAAGTTAAAAAGACAGAAATTTTGACATCTCATTTAGGAGGAATAAAGTTGCAATTACCCTTTTGTTTTCATGTATCTTTTACTCTGAGGTGGAAGCAATTAAATTTTTTAAACTCAAATAAAAAAAAAAATCAAATGATTGCATAGTTGAATTTTCAGCATTATTCGTCCAGTTTTCAGAGTCACATGATCCTTCAGAAATCATTCTAATAGGCTGATTTGCTGCTCGAAAAACATTTCTTATTATTGTCAATGTCGACAACAGTTGTGCAGTTTAATATTTGAATGGAAACTAAAAATACATTTGCCCAGGATTCTTTGATGGTTCAAAAGAACTGTATAAAATACTGACCCCAAACGTTTGAACACACACAACTATAAACCTACTTACGGACGTAACATGTAGTCTGACATCCATTTTTTTTATCCTGATATTTTGCTGATAACATAAAGTGCCCAGCATCTGCCTAATCCTTGTGCCAGTGAATCCTTGCAAACCGCTGCCATACCCGAGCAGATCGAATCAGCGAAGATCCAAGTTTCCACAGGTGACAATTCTGGCAGCACTCCGACTCTGTACTGGTGGCCCGGGAAGAGGCGTCCCACCGAGGACAGTTGTGGGTCGGCAGGAGTGTGCTGATAAGAAGAATAGTAGTGGGCGGCGGGGGGGTTATGGATTGGCCACAGCTGCAGGGGCGAGTGGTCAGCTTAATAGACAGCTGAAGGATGGAGAGGAAATGACTAAAATAAACTGCGTGTGATGTGTGCGGCCTCGTTCTGAGAGCAGCACTCCACCACTGCAGCTAACACATCTGGCCGAGAGACGCGAGACGTTGACGTAACCATCATAAATATTTAAAACAGCAGAAAGGTTGCAGAGTTGATTCACGCCATCCAAAAGTGTGAGAAAAACTCGCACAGTGAGGGAAAAGAGAACACGATTTGATTCACGCCAATCGTGAGTCAGCAGCTAAGGACGTGCTAGTTAGCATACTAGCAAACACTGGAGTGTTTTATATGATCTTCAGGTTACTGGGACTCCGTGGGAAAGGTTATAGGTCCTGTTTGCCTTACCATTGTCAACAAGTTCCACTCTACACAGACCCGGATCGCCGTGTGTTTCAGGCTGTATGGCCACTGTGCTGGGAAACACCTAGCATCTCTGAGCTGCTTGTTTAGCGAGTGGCTCAGTGACCTAGAAATGTCAAACCACTGTCGCTAGCGCTTCTGAAGGACAGTGTCAAACTGAAACCGTGCACTGTATACTTAGCATTTCGAAATTTATGTCTCTATGTTGTGTTTAACACAAGCCGAAATATGTGCGCCAGAAACCTTACCGTGTTCTTGAGTCACATAAAACACCTTTTTGATTTGCCGTACGATCACGTACGATCCACAAACTTGGCTCATGGATTGACTCCGGCCACCCGAAATTTGTCTTAAATAACATATTACGCGAGAAACGTTTCAACAACTTGTTTGTAGCCACAGAAGTTTACAAGTTAGCCAAAGTACTTGTTTTTACATGACGCTTGCAAACAGAGGCTCCCTTTCAATGTCACTTTAAAGTTGTTAAAATAGAAATTCTCTGAATTCCCTAAAAAGTCCCACAATGCAGCATGAAAACCAGGTAGCATCGATGTTCAGCAACTATATATGTTTAAAAAAAAAATACAAACCATTATTTACATATATTTTAGCAGCAACATACATCGCTAGACAGGCAAGAAACAATCTAGCTAACATTTATAATATATTTATGGCTGAAAGGTTGCATGTATATGAAACAAGCAAAGTATTTATCATAATGTACTTTAAACAACATTAAAAGATATCAGTTCTGCTGTTGTTCATAAATACCAGTAGACTGATGTTGTACAATGAGGATGTTGTCATGTCGCCAGAGTCATCAGTGTCCCAATGTTTAGTGAACCCTGGGTCCATACCGTCCTTGCCAGTGCCTGAATTTGTGTATATACTGATTCACGACCTGGGAAGCTATAGGTAGCTGATTGAGACGCACCGTTTGTCTAATTTGCCCACTGTACTCAGGCATAGCATTAGCATGTCTACTGCTCTGAGGTGCAGCAACCCAGGACAGACTCGCCTCACCTCAGCCCTACCCCCCGTACCGCTGACATTTGACCTCCACTCTTCTGTCTGCCAATGAGGTCTGACAACAGCTCCCTTTACAAAGAACAGGGTCTGACCCTGGCCCTGTGAGTGTGTGTTTCATGTCGACTCAAGCCGAACTGAGAGGGCACAAGCAGCTCTTTGTGGGACAGAGGTGGCTGGGCTCGGTCCAGAGAAGTCCATGCAGCTGTTCAACACTGACAGCAGCTTCATTCGCTGCGCTCCGTGTACATCAATGTGTGTGTTCGTTCGTGTCACAGTTTGTGGTTTTGTTAATAGAGAGGAGATACTTTATTGATGATCTGACTTCATGCAAATTATGCAAAGTGGCCTATTTAAAGAGTTGTTTTGTAGTAAGAGTGAGAGTGTCCAATAATATACTCATATTTAACATGTTACAAACTAAAGCTTCCGGCCAAACGGTCATGCGCAGTCTAGTTGCACAACTTACGCAAATGATGACATCGGAAGTAGCGTAGTGCATTATGGCATAGTGCAAATATCAGCAGTACTATCAGCAGTACTAATCAAGCTCGGAAGAACCAGGATATTTTTAATATAAGTAGGAAAAAAGTAATATACAGTGTAAGTAATATACAATACACCTATGGCTTGAGGGCGAGTAAATGATGAGGTAATTTTCATTTTAAAGTGAACTACTGTTTTAAGTAAAGTGCTTGTGTGTGTGTTTGCTGAACACACATTATGTGACATCAGAGCTCGTAACTGGGAGTACATCGATCTAGTACGAGTTCACAGGTGGGAAGTCACGGGTTTGAATGCCGTTCCAGTGCACTTCCATGGGTATAGGGTTGTAAAAACATGAGTTACGGGTTGCCTGGAACGTGGCATTAAAGGGATACTCCACTTTTTCTGGAAATGGGCTCATTTTACTATCCCCTCAGAGTTAAAATGTTGAGTTTTACCGTTTTTGAATCCATTCAGCTGATCTCCACTTCTGGCGGTGCCACTTTTAGCATAGCTTAGCTTACATCATTGAAGTGGACAAGATCATTAGCATTTCTCAAAAACAAAAAAGACCATATATTTTTCCTATTTAAAACTTGACTCTTCTGTAGTTACATCATGCACTAAGACAGACGGAAAATGAAAAATTGCGATTTTCTTGGCTGATTTGGCTAGGAACTATGCTCTCATTCCTGCGTAATCACGAAACTTGCTGCCATACCATGAGTGCAGCTGGCGTAATGATATGACACAGCACCTGAAAATAGGCTAATACAGAGCTGGGGACTATTTTCAGGCGCTGCGTCATATCATTACACCTACTGTAACTTTTAAATAGGAAAAAATATCTAAACTCTTTGGTCCTTTTTTTGTTTTTGAGAAATGCTAATGGTCTTGTCCACTTCAATGATGTATGCTAAGCTATGCTAAAATTGGCACTGCCAGAACTGGAGATCGGCTGAATGGATTCAAAAACGGTAAAACTCAACAGTTTAACTCTGGGGGAGTTGTAAAATGTGCCTAAGTATCCCTTTAATGACCAGGGGAAAATGTGGGTCACATGGCCAACCCAGTTGAGAACCACTGCCCTAAAGTAAGCAAAAGTTGCTAACTAATTTACACCTCATATATCTATGCAACTTTTTCTCTCCGTTTTGTTGTCTAGCTAGATACATTTTCACGTGCTGGGTCCAGATTCCACTGACCTGCCCGGACGTGTCATTTTTCCAACCTGAATCTGGCTGTCAGTGCCGGTATATCGAAAGAAGTGTTACACAAAAGTGTATGGTCTATGTCCCATTAAGTCTTCTTAAACAGAAGTGGCGATGAGGGGGGCCTCAAAGCCGCATGTTGTGTGAGCTCTGAGTGAGGAGATTGCAAGAATGCAGACCCCCTCTGATTGGGCCGCTCCCCTGGTTTTTGCAGCTTGTGAGTTTGTTTGTCTGTGGGTGGATGAGTGAAAGCTTTAAACCTGTATGAATGATCAAAGAACTTGGAAATGTAACAAATATTCTCCAGTGTTTTACACCTGGCGGTTACGGGCTTTACAGGTTGGGACTTCAGTAGAAATATAAACAGAAAGTATTCATGCCTTCATGTGTTCTCAAGGACAAATAACTGATATGGATTTTACACGCACATCCTTTTACCTTATTTGGAAAATCACCATGGAGATTTTGAATGTGACTTTAGAATTATGTTTCATATTATTAGTTTAAAAAAACTGTTAGTCTAAAACAGAAATGACAGAAATCATCTATTTACTATCCAATCCTCGTCGTTAAAGAGATTTTCCATCCTTTATGACACGGCACTTTCCCGCCATTGATGATTTTTTTCTAGCAATCCACGTTTTTTGTGATCTTCTGAAGTAGTACAGCTTCTTCAGATACAAAAACTAGCAAAGAAAAAAAATCTGTGTTAACCAGAAGGAGCTGATAGGAGTTGTTTTTGCACAACTAGCTTAACGTGATCCTTAAACATTCAAAGGCATATCAATCAAAACATTACAGGGAAAAATGTCCAACCCACTGACACAAGCTTTTTTGATGGACTCTATCTACTCGATCTAAGTTCTAACGAATTTGCTCAGAATTTGCTTCGTATCCAGACTAACCTGCCTTACACTTAACAAACTTACATCTAAAAAGTGATTTGATTTTCTTTAACCATGTCTTATCTCGCCTGGCCACCAAGCTCAATAAAGGTGCACGCCACCCTCTTTCCAGTGTTTTTCAGTTCTTAAGAAACCCCTCAAAACTGCAGAGGAATGCCTTTTCATGGACTATTCAGTCTCTGTCTACATCTCTCTTTCTTTTCGCTGTCTCTCGCTCTTTTTCATCCCCATGACAAGGTGAAACAGTTCCATCAATGCAATCCCAGCATGTGCTGCCGCCAAAGAAACATCTGCGTGACACTGTCAGCTGTGAACAAACATGGCTCTGAAGTCCTCCCAGGATACAAACAGAGACACGGACAAAGACACCGAGAGGAAGTGATTCTGGCTTAATCCTCCATGTACTCACTAAATGGGAAGGTAAACCGTCCCGCTGGCAGAGCGAGAACAGACCTTGTCCGTCCTTCCAGTATTGCATACTTGTTTACTCAGCTTTTTTTTTTGTCCACACATATATCAAAGCAGTTTGTTTAAAAAGGGAGATTGGAGGCATTGAAGAGGTGCGTTTGGACTTGATGCCAGCTCTCGCCTTTGACGCCCACCTGGATGACACTTGTGAACTGTTTTAACCACACCCGCAAAACAAAGAGCAGCATTCCAATCATTATGTAAAAGCTCTTTTTTCTTTTCAGATGGAAAGAAAGACAGTATTAAGATGAAAGCATCAGCGAAGAACACGATAAAGCAATGACTTTTTGTCTTCACTTTTAAGATGACCCTGCCTAAAAGACCAGGTTAAACCAGCGTGAATTTCCATGCTGTTCCAGACTGGATTATGCTAGTCAGTTATAGTTTGGAGCTGGTTAAGCTAGTTAAGAACCTTCTTGGGTACACCAGTATCTCATTTTATACAACAGCATCCAAAACTATGACTACGTTCAGGTAATGTGGCCCAAATCTGTTTTTAAGTTGTTGCTAATTTTACATCAAATAGTGGACACGACCGTTGATGTGACACATTGTACCGCAACCGCTAGAAGTTGTTTACAGTGAACGCGACAAAGCAACTGTTGCAAATCTGTTTGTCCTTCCTACGAGAAGTATTGAGAGTGCTTGGAGTATCTCATAAATAAACAAGGCATCAGTTAACTGTCTGGGATTTGTCACGTTGTGCCGTAGTTGTAGATGACATCACTATCCCCTTTCACACAGCAATCCCGGTAAATTACTGTAAAATTGCCAGAATGACTTTACCGGTAAATACCCAAATATGCTGTTCAAACAAGCAACGGCGTTCCGGGTTTTTACCGGTAAGAGACCATTTCAGTTAGTTTACATTATTGAAGATCAATTTTTATTGTTTCTTCAACCAAATACGTTGGCAAACTCCCCCAAAATGTAGATAATCTGTTATATTGAAAGGGTGGTAAAGTATGATATCACTTTTCTAACTTTAATTAGTGTGTAATGTAGCTGTTTGAGCATATCGAAGTTACAAAGTTCAAAGCTAAGGAAGATAATTGCTTTTAAAGAAAATGACTGCAACAAACAGCTGGTAGGGACTAGCTTCCTCCCGGGTTAGTGACATCACCAACCCTAAAATGTACATAAACCCTGCCCCCGGGAACAGCAGTCCATGTTGAGAAGAGAAAGAGTGGTTGTATAGGAGTACATTAGTAAGTAAGCTCAAACTTTAGCATCAATCTTTTCACATGCAATAGAAAGTCACTCTGTGTGCATCTGACAACAGTTCCTACAGTATAAGAGTGATTTATAGATTACCATGACAGAATATCCTAATTGAAGATAGTTAACTCCACATCAGCAACATAAATTCATAAACTAACCATTCAGAGACCTCTACATTCTACATGTTGTCAGTTCTTCGAGTCTCCATCTTTGACTGACTCCATTTTAACAGTAAAGGGAGAAAAGTTTCTGTCATTTTAGTGTCTGCGTGAGGTAATCGCAGCTAACACAAACGAGCTCTTGAAACTCTGCCCTCTGCAGCACCTCATTTGCATTTAAAGGGCCAGGTACAAAATTGTGCATTTTTGCAAACCCTAAAAAAGTGACAACTTTAACATGCTATATAAAAATATTTGTGGGGTATTTTGTGCTAAAACTTTACACATACACTCTAGGGACATCAGAGATTAATTTTACATCTTGTGAAAATGGCATTTTACCACCCCTCTAAGTAGTATTTGAGGAAGCTCCTTCATGTTTTAATTAAAATTATCAATGTAATATCAACTTAAATATTTTTGGTAGTGAAAACTTGGCTAGAGTTAGCTAATTCAGTAAATGGTAACTTGCAAATTGGTAACACAATGCGGATTAGCATGGCATATATATTGCTGAATGAGTGCTGCATTAAATAACATTTAACATATTTCTGTTCTCAAACTAAGCTTGTGCTCCACTCGTCAATATGATGGTAACCCCCCCCCCCCCCCAGAAACTTCTAAATTAGCATATCAAAACATTAAACACTACTAAATCTCACATTAATCTTGCAGAGAAACATTTTAAGTTCAATTTAAGTTTTTCTAAATTAAAAGAAATAAGTTAAAATGAAAAAAAAATGTAAATAATTCAGATTAATAAACTAAATATTCATAAAAGTTCATTTGATTTAACCTAATTTGTATAATTTCAGCTCTCCCCACTCAAACCAATGTATTATTTTGAGCATTAGGATTTACAGTGAACACCACTAAAGAAATTGATGATGAACCAGAATCATTAAGTGCAATCGGAGAACAAGTACAAGAACTGATTCCCATTGTTATCCAAAACAGTTTGCTTTGCTGTGGAATAACCTCCATAGTCACATCCTTTGCTGCTGCGACTTGATGCTACTTTTTTCAAGTAAAGCGGATGAGTCAGCAGGCACACACACATACGCACACACACACACACGTATCGTATGCACATCACACCGCAGTATGGGTAACAAGGAGTAAGAAATCACATCATCTGCTTTCTCATAAGCTCCAGTAAATCTTCATGGACACTAACAGAGTAACATTTACATCTTTCAGAGGGTTGAAGACATCTCGTGATGGAAACTGTGGGAATATGTCATGTAATCTGTTGGGAGGGTGCGGATATTTCGCCGCTAAGTCAGCACTCAGGCAGAAACACGCACTCATGCCACACCTACGGCAGTGCTAAAACAAGCACAGACCACACATATACAGTATGCATCTGTGACAGTCACAGACACAAATGATACTGCCCCTGTTGGAAACTATTAACATGCTCGAAATCAGTAGAACCTATAGGTGGCTTGCTGTTTCAGCTAGTTAAAAGATTATTCTAGGGTTCAGTACTAAGCTCAATCGATTGGTTGCATAAATTTGATTTCCCCCTTCTTTAAAAAAATAGCAACAGTCTCTTACAGTGTAAACTAATTGTTTCAATAGTATAGCCTCAAGACATAATCAATGTGTGCGTTAGCATGAACTGTGAAAAAAATTAGTTACTAACCTTGTCTCTAACCAATTGAACAAATTTGTTGCCTTGGTAAATTAATTGGATCAAATCAGATTCAAAATTCTTTTTTCATTTTGCTGACACATTAGAGTCAAAAGTTTTTACAGAGGGGATTTTTGATATCATAAATTGCTTTATAAAATCAGGAAAATTATGAACAAACCCCTCTGTAAAAAAAAAACCCTTCAGAATAAAAAGGAATAAAACTGTAACGTAAAAATTTCTCAGTGCATGAGAAAAACAACTCATTTTGAGAAGATGGCCATCAAAGATATTGAAATCTACAGACACATATAGATAAAAGTGCAATAAAATAAGTGTATTTTGTATGTTTTCTTTAAAACACATGAAGTGCATGAAGTGTTTTTGCCTTAAAGTAAACGAGATACAAGTCCAATCGATTATGCTGCAAAATGAATGAACTCATCTTGAACCTGGATTATTCTTTTAAGAAGACTGGTCGGGACACCGGCATCTAAACATCTATGCAGTTTAAACCGCATTAGCACCTGAACTTGATTCAGTAACTTCTGAATCAATAACACAAGTCTCGTTTGACCACCTGTGTTAGGTATAAATGAAAAAGGAAATTGTCTTTATCTGTCCTTTCACTATCAAATCAGGTGGTTTCATTGAAAGCACCCTAGAAGCTTAATTCAATGGCACATACACACTAAGTGCTCAAGTTTCAAAGACATTTTTGGGCGATAATAGCGCTGCTTCTAAATGCAAGAGGAACAATGGAAGAACTTTAGTCTCACATCATTTATCTCCTAGTTTCCTGAGAATCTGAAGCCTGGGATCTGCTCCAGACATCTGCCCATTCACACGCTTTTGTGTGCATACTCCTTGCTCACTTTGTTCACATTGAAATATGTGTTTTGACAACTTCACATCTCAGTAGCTTTAGGGATGCCGCTTCCCCCTCGCCCCTCATTTCTTCCTCATGCGCTGGGATTGTCACATTTGCTCTTTCTTGTCTACTTTCTTTCCATTCTTGCCAGGTGAGCCAGACTAATCAGTCTTGATGCGTCTCTGACGTGCTGATTGGCCGCCTACTCACCTGTCAATCAGCCACTGCACTGAAGAGAGTTTTTAAATGAAAGAAAATAACTTCCAGCTCCTAAAAATCTAAAGGTTTTTTGTTTGTTTGTTTTTTGCAGTCTTGCCATAGAAGAGCCATTATTGGTTCCCCAAAGAAAAACCTTTTGGCACTTTGGTTTGATTAAAACGAACCCTGGTGCGATTGCTCTGTGCAGTTAATTTGGAGTGTGAACGCTTCCAAACAAACTCTGGTGCGTTTTCCACTATAAATACATTTTTGTGCAATGAAAAGTTTCCATTGAGCCACTTAAGCCTCTTTTCTACCATCGGGATGAACCGTTCTTGTTGCCCAACCGTTCCAGTCGAAATGGATATGGTTTATTTTTCTACTGTGGGGCTGATAACAGAGCTCTTTGGAATGTAATACAAATGTTCAGTCATAAATAGCATTGTATCTCACCTGTGAACTTGTGATTGTATCACCATAGATTGATTTTAATACCTGCAGTGAACAGGGCCTATAATGCTAAAGTGCAGTGTTGTGCCTGAACGCGTTCAATGAACGCGTTTATATTTTGGGCGAACGTGAACTGAATACAGTACGTATTACTGCCTGATGAAGGTTACTGTGAGCTCGTTCATTTTGGTGTCTGTGAACGCAAGCTCTCTCAGTTTCACTTCGTACAAAAGGTGCCAGATTTGTATAGAGCCTTCCAGGCGAAAACCCGGCTAAAACACACGTAAACAGGCCTTAATATGTAGCGGAAAAATACCCAATTTGGCAACACCAGCCACCAGTGTCACACTGTGGCCGCCGTTGACAAAGCACCGAGCGAGGAGCGAGCTTTGCCCGTTGATAAAATAATTGTTGTCTGTGGTTGTATATGGGCTGTGGCAATAATAATAAAGCTCGCAACATATGGAAAAAAAGAACTATGAACTAGTTCATTTTTTTGAAGCATGAACTATGAACTGAACTAGTTCATTTTAAGATGTGTGAACTGAACTTTGAACTAGTTGATGTAGAAAGTGAACTTTCCCAACACTGCTAAGTGGCGCAACTGTTCGGTAAATCCACCCATCTGTCTTTATATCGCTCCTTTGATGGCTTAGGGTTCAAATGGATATTATTAATCTTTGCTATTTCTTTTTTAAAACAAAAAAGCTAAATGGTGAATCTCTCAAGTAAAATGTGGCGGCATAAAGTCTTTGGAGACGGTTTGTCACACTTTGTTTTTTTGAGTCATTCTTCTTGTACTCTTAACAACCTACACTCTTTCCATGTCCTTCTTTATTCACAGTGTTTAATTCATACTGAAATACGTTTCTCAACTGTGCTGAAACTTTTTCAGTTTTTCCACTTTCCAAAGTCTTAATAGAAACAAAATCCGTATGGTCTGAAAGTGTGGGGTTTCTCTCCTCTAAAACTGGCTACCATTAGGGGAATTCCACCAATTTCAGTACAAGGAGGACATGGATTTTCCACAAAAAAGAAGATATGTTCACTACGCTCCATTGGGCTGTACAGTTCAGTGCCATAGGCAAAACCGTGACTCCCCATGCACCAGCCGAGAACATCAGAAGCATGTTTAGATTGTGAAATAAGTCATATAGAACGACCTAATCACCGTTTGTTTCTCTGTTTTGTTTGGTTTGCAGGTGGCCATGAATTTCACGCAAACCAAAGCTTCTGCAGACGTTAAAGTAAGTGCTGGTTCAAGGTCCATAGCTTCTATCTGAACTAGGCTTACTCTTATAAAAGACTGCCTAAGAAGTTTGTCTGAGAATTTGGCTATTTTTTGGAATCCATCAAGGGTTGAAAGTTTTAGGTTTGTTTAAGGGCATATAGGAAGCTCTCTGCTAGGAACAGGAAATACCTGCTGTTAACGTGATCAAGTTTTGTGACCTTTGTGTTTATGTGGTAACCAGGGCTTTAACTCTTGTAATGTCAGTGCTCCTAAAAATTATGAAGTGAAACGATGAATTATTTATTGTAACAAAGAATAAACATGGAGAATGGTAGGCTCTTTGCTAACATTTGAGATTCGACCGTGCTTCATTCTAGTTTTGTTTGTTTGTCGTGTTGACTTTCTTGTTGTTTCCTTCTGTCTGTGTCTGGCATCAGACAATTTCGCCATATCCTTTCACCCTGGCTTCATTTTGAGTTTTTCTACATTTCCCACAAGTATCTAAATACACATAGTTTCATGTAACAGCACGGAGGTGGGTGTTGTTTTAAGGGCTCATTATTTCAGTAAAGTGATAATGCATGTGTGTGTATAGGGACACGTCTTACCAGGAGCGGGTGTTGCTGACAATGGCTCTTTCAGTTGTTGCTCTGCACATGCTGTGAACCTCAGATCTGTAAATATTCTGTTTGTTGTGGTGATTTAGATTCAGATGTTGCATCCTTTTAATATCTGCCACATTGCTCATTGTTTAATACCTCCAACTGGTCAGCCCTTGCATACATTTACAGTTGAGGCATACTATACTCTTTTATTTAACAATTTGATTTTATTATTTTTTAAATAGTTTTTTTAAACCATTTTATGATATTTGTCTGAGAATGTACTCCCTTATTTTAATATTTTATATCATTTTTATTTTTTATTTTCTTGTTTATTTTACGGTGTTGTTTTTTAAAATATTTTTCTTACTTAAGGCATACTGAAATTATTTACTCATTTATTTTTATATTAAAAACATAATAATTGTTTTAAACCTATTTTAGGTTTACATTTTTTTTTAAATATTTTTTTTGCAATTTATCTAACGCAATAAGGAAACTATTTCCGTTTTCAACTCTTTGACCTTTAGACTCTGACCCAGACATTGGCCAAGCATCTTACCATTAGCAACAGCGGCAAAGATTTTCGGTATCACAAATGATCTGATACTTGAACCACTGAAACCCGAATTACAGTTAAATTCCTGTAAATGCTCTCAACAGGGGTTTCCATACTATTTATAAATCCCATTCATTACTAAACCTCATTTCATTAACTCTTGCCTCTTCACTTATAGCCTACAATGATTCTCTGTAAATCCTGAAATGGAGGTTGTCTAAGTTTATGAAATAAATTCATTATTGACACAGAGGTAATTATGGACAGTGGAACATATATGGCTTAAAGCAGCTTTGTCTGGATGCCAATGAGAAACAGTATAAAGTTTTGCTAGGGCCAGAGTGACTTGTTTGAATTGTAGTAAAGATGGTGGCACTTTAATCTGCTAAGCTACAGGCTACTCATGATTTAAAGTAGCTTTCCTAGTGCAAAACAGCAATTTATACACAATCATAGAAAATAAACACATTATCCAGGGTAAATGTGAATTTGGAGAATATATGTATGTTATGAATCTAATTTTCAAGTAGATCAGTGTGTATGTACAGTACGCGCTACTGGTGCATGCGTGTCAAGAAAAACCTCTGGTGAGAATGACTTGACACTTTTGACATGAACATTTGCACTTTTCAGTTCCTGGGATAGGATCTGTGCAGCTGCCTGCTTGCAGCTGAGCTCCAGTTAAGTTTTGCGCTGTGTGAGTTTTCTAAAACCCCTAGGCACCCCGACTTTACTGTATGTTCTCCTGGAACGCTTTAGTGCGTCTTTCCTTGTGGTCTATTCTCCCTGCGGTTCAGACATGCCACCCAATCTCCCGCTTATTGGACCCATCTGTCTCATTAGATTGTGTGTCATTGCTGGTACTGTTTTAAATGTCAGATTTGGAGACCAGCCTGTATCACTTCCTCTTCCATTAAAGACGTTAGAGAAAACGCCAGGTTCTTAATAGGGTTGGCATGATTTCCCTACAGGGTTTAAGAGTTTTAGATGGTATATGGGATATTTCGTGATCCAACTGCATTTATTTCTCGGTTGAAATTTTCCTTCCACCTTTACTTTATAAATAAAGTGTTCCACAAGGATTAGCCCAGGTAATAAACTCAAGGTCGTGCAATGGCAATCGAACACAGCCATGTCAAGTGCAAGTTTTTGACGTTAAAGGGACAATGTGTACTTTTGTATGCATTTTATTATTTAAAATAAATATTTTTATTCATAAAAATGTCCTCAGTGGTGTATAAATACCTCTGGCAATTATCTGACTTATCCTCGTAAACGAAGAATTTATTATCATTATATACATGGGACAGGTAGGTCCACGGAGGCTTCCATGTAAATTCCGCCATCTTGAAAAACTATAATAGCAGAGAGGTTACCACAACGGGTTTTCATTCGGAGCCAGCGTGACGTAACTGAACACAGAAGAAACGGGAGCAGAGCAGTGAGAGGCGCTTGACACTGTCCCGGCAAGTTTAAAAGGCTGCGTTGCAAATCCTTGTCACCAGAAATGTCCAAAATATATCGTAAAAGGAAATGTGACCGGAGATTACAAAAAACACAAGTTAAAGGAGAACTCTTCCGCAAAATGAACCTTTGGTCTAGTAAAACATCGGTACCTAGTCAACCGTTCTCTGAGATTGTTTTCATGATAATCGAATGTAAAAAGTTTTATCTGTAAAAACTGTTTAGCGTATAACGCTAGTATATGGGGGCATTTACTAAGTAAAAAGAAATCGCTAGTTTATACCACTAACAAGGCTCAAAATAGCCCCACACTAACCCAATAACATAATGAGGGTCCATACATGCAAAACGAGAACATTGAGAACTTTGTAAGTGTACAGACCGTTTAATAAGGAGATATTTTATAAAGGGCGGCGCCATCTTTGGAAAACAGTCTCGACTAGTAAAGCCGTTTTACTAACTGTTTTATAATTTGCTCTATCCTCTGCGTTTTCATGTTCGTTCATCCTTCAAGTATTCCATCGGAACTCGACTCATGTATTGAAGTTGTGAAGTGGTAAGCTATTGATTATAGTTTATAAAGTTATAAATATGGATATATTTCTTGCAAAAATGTATCATTTCTCTTCAGAAGGGCTTTATTAACCACCTGGAGCCTTATGGATTACTTTTATGATGGATGGATGCACTATTTTGGGCTTCAAAATCTCAGTTATTCACTCTGATTATAAAGCTTGGTAGAGCCAGGAATTTTTTTTTAATATAACTCCGATTGTGTTTGGCTGAAAGAAAAAGTTATATACACCTACGATGGCTTGAGTGTAGATTATGAGATGATTTTCATCATGGTTGAACTATTCCAAGGAATCCTTAAAATAAAAAATAAAAAACCCTTTGTTAACAAACATTGGACATGGAATATTGACTGTCTTTTTGCTATGCAATCCTATGGGGTCTCTGGTCCTTTACTGCTAGCTTGATAACTCGATGCAAGAAAACACACACAACCTCATGTATACGCAAAGTGTTGTTATTCAGCACCCTGTTTGCTGGTGCACAGCGACTCGATGAAGGAAACATCTGCCTGCGTTTTGCACCGTCTGCACCAGATCACCACAGCCGGCTAACTGAGGGAGAACTGCTGCACGGCACATCCACATCGCCAGAGCAACTGCTGCTGCTGCTGCTCTCTCACACACACACACACACACACACACACACACACACACACACGCACACAAGTGAAGTTCTGCTTCAGCATACCACCAGCATCCTCCACAGCAGCTGTGTGCATGTGTCTGTTTGTGTATGTGTGTCAACACATGAACTTTCTCTTTTCATCCACCAGTTGGGAACATGGTCTTCACCGCTGGCCATCAGCTCTGTTCCGTATTCATCTGGAGTGTGTGGATGTACACACGCACACGCTCACAGTTCCTGTGTGGTAACCCTGTTTAGATGCAGTGGGTTATACTAAGCAGATCTGAGATCAGTGCAGTGCCACACAGGTTTTTCATCAAGGCTCATTTTCACCATATTCAAATGGATCTAACAAGAAGTCAGAAAGCTGATACAGAAATGAAATGTGTCAATGAAGTTCCACTCGGATCTATGTGGTTTTAGGGATAAAATCAGTGTATCTGCTCATTTAAATGTAGTTTTCTAAAGGAATAAAATGTTCAAACGTTGGTGGCGATATGGTACATGTAATATGCATCCCAAACTGATTACTTTTCGAAATAATTAAAGGTAAAGGTAACCTTCAATACTAAAGGTAATAACAGTAAATGGTGCATAATTATAAGTAACTAACCCTAAAGAAAGCCCTAACCTTAATCCTATAGGAAGCGCATGTAGTTAAGTAAAATTACTCGGTACCTATTTATGTCATTTACGCTGTAACAATGTAACCTTAAATATGCGTATTGAGTAAAAAATCTGCCTGTCAAGTAATCTGGTGTTACTGATGTAGAAAATCAAGAGCTTCATTCAGCTGAAAGTGAGAAACAATAAGGAAAGTCACAATCCATAAGTACTAACTGGTACATAATTAGTTAACTGGGTTAAAATGCAATAAAGCATTAGTGGTCCCAATTTGAATCCATGGTTGACCCGTCATTCATCATAAATTATGGATAAACCATTTTTCTCCACATGCAGAAAGGAAAGCAGCATATATACCATGAAATGTGCATTTCATGGTTATATTTTTCACAGGAAGCAGAATCATGTGAAATGATGAATCAATGCATTTACTGCATGTGATTGCTTTAACGTGACAGGAGACCAGTTATGATAATTCAATGCTATTTCCATTTTTAGTAAAGCTCTATAAATACATTTGACTTGAATGCTAACTTGAAAGTGTTCATTTTTATTATTCTTTTATCCAGACCTCAAATTTTAGAGGAACTCTTGTACATTTTCACCTCAGGTTTGGTAAACAACCTTGATGTGTGCAATGTCATGGTACTTTTCACCTGCAACTTCCACTTCCACATACACTGTAATATTGGGAAAGGTCATTGTGATATTGCTCTGCTGTGTGTAGTCCTTCTGGAGGTTAGGAAGCTAAGTCAATATCAGGTTCCCCAGAGAGGAGGCTCTTTGTCCGAGAAGAGATGGCTACCACAGTGACCCCATGAGTCCAGACTTCCACCGGCCCTTTCTGTCCTCTCTCCCAACCACACAAATAGCCTAGCGTGGGTAGGGCGCGATCGGACGTTAAAATAATAATATCCCGTTTAGCAAAAGGGGAAAGCATAGGCACTCTCATTCCCAGAGCGAGTGGTGGGAAGAATCGATGATTTCCTTTTTCCGAGTCTCTGAGGATTAAGGATACAGCGCAGGTCCCGGGGGTGTCTATCGTATTTATAGTCATCTCGATAAGCTTGCAGAACTTGTGAGAACTTCTCATCAATGAATCAAACAAGGGATCATGTGGAAAGTGCATCTCCCAACCACGAGCGTGCAGTATCTTGTATCTTGCACACAATGGCCGAGCAGCGAGGGTGTGTGACATGTGAGTGCGCTGAAGACGGCAACCTGAGATTGAGCTTTTGAAGTGTCAGTCCAGGTTTCTATTGCTCTGGAATTGTCAGGCATTAACCACAAGTCTGTCCCGGGGTGCAGCGCCCTGAGCGAGGGAGTGGGGGACTTTTTCTCAGGTGAAGTGTTCCTGGGCTTTGTGTGCCACCGCAAATTGGTATCCCATACACGAGTATGAGAAGTGCTCGAGTATCAGAAATAGATCGGTGGCCTGTGCTGGGCTGCTGACATCGGGTCTCTGCTAATGGGGAAAGCCCCAGCGTGTGCATGCGTGACTCTATTCATGAGAATGTCAATTTAGCATCACATGTCGAGACTGACACTCTTTATCTGTGTGAAACTTTCGAGCATGATGGGGAAGAAATAAATGGTAATTAGAAATGGGAAGATCGATGTTCACTACCAATGTTGTACTGTATTGAGAAGGCTGATACTTCTGATATCCTTTTTTAAAGGGATCACAAACTGCATTGTTTTATAATGTTTCCTGGGGTGCACTTAAAATGTTATGATTTTTACATCAAAAATGGTCATAATTTGGAAAGGCATTTTTCCTACCCTGATTTTAGAGTCTGATTTGAACGCTCTGTTTGAAGGGGCGTGTCACTGCTGTGATTGGCTGACATGTTTGCATATGAAATAGCTTGGATTACATGTGGAGCTTTTAGAACATTTTTACTATTACAGCTCTCAATGTTAAAGCTACACTGTGTGATTTTTACCCCCATCTAGTGGTGAAAAGGTATATGACCATCGAGTGAATATTAGTTTCTGTTCCTCTCAATTCCGATTTCGTTTTAACGCCTACGGTGGCCAATGTAGTCCAAGATTAACATGGTTTCCAGTTCGACCTCTTCCATGAGTGTTAACTCAAACGTAAACGCGAAAGGCGAAGCTTGAATTAACGGATATGTCCCTCTTTGGCTAATGGTAGGTTTAGGTCTGGGGTAGGGTTAGGGTTAGACCACTAGGAGGCGCCTTCTGCCCCATATATATCTGCATCTCATTTGACGCTAAAGGGTGCCATGTGTGTTGGATCTCTACGCTTTTGCAAAAGCATCGTATATGACGACTTAGGATGAAAACGGCTCTTATTTTAAGTTTTTTTTTGTAAAATATCCATTTATATACACAAAATATATTAATTAATTGCAGTGATAGTAGAGTTGATAGTACTGGGTGTCAGATTGAATCTCTAACGCAGGTGTTTTAACTGTAGTTAGATCAGAAAAGAAATTTATGTAAAGTCAAGGATGGGGTATAGAAATGAGTTCTTAGTTAGCAGGATCTAGCTATGATCTGAGATGTGCTCCTCTGGGCAGGGTGGTGATTGTCCAGCATTGAGGACAGGCCTGTGGTCCCTCAACGGGCACAGAAGCACCAGCGTACATACCAACGTGTCCCAGAGCGAGGACCAAGCAGCGAGCCCACCCAGCTCAGTCGGCCCTCCGCAGTCTACCTTCCGCGTTCCTGGTGGGGTCCGGCCGAGGATCAAGGGCAGGCCGCACGTCAGGGGACACGATTATGAGTGCAGGGGCCCGGCCATCACTTTCAAGCTATGGCCCAGGAGTGTAATTTCATCAAACGCTATTTCCTGCAGATAAGACCCAAACATTTCTCCTTTTTTCTTATTTTTAGGGTGGGAGGGAGCAGGAGTGATTGACATGATTTCGACTGTGGGAATGTGATTCATCTGTAGCTAGTGGTGTTGCAACGTGTCAAGTTAAGGCTCATCTGCCGATGCATGTGTACGAGTATCCTTTATGAATAGCCGCTTATCTGTGTTTCGTTCTTTGCATTCAAACATAACGTAACTCCGCTCTCTAGCTCTTTAATAGCTTAATCAGACCCGTATTACACTATTACTTTACTCACCCAAGACCCTGCAAATTGTTTCCAGCTTTGAGGAAAACCAGTTAAGATCGTTTGCAGGCCCTGATAGGAAGCCGATTTTAATTTAGCGTATTTGGTCCTTGTTCTCTCTCTTTTGGTTTTGTGTTTAGACTAGAGAGTCCAGTCCATGACTCCGATTTTTGCCTTATCTAACTTTGTTTGACCTCAGTAGCATGTTCCTTGCTGTTGGCATTCCCACAGTTGAAATTTAAAGGAAAGTGTGTTGTGTCAATGAATGTGAAACATTAGAAGCTCATCTGAATCAGAACTGACTGACGCTGTCACAAGGGAAAGGAGGACAGGCAGACGAGGACAAACACTTACTTCCTTCCACGTGCCTGTGATCCCAATCATTCATAGATTTGCACACCCAGGGAGGTTTGGAAGTCTGTCCATCCTGTTCATTATCTGGAGGCCTCTGGCCATTAGGCAGGAATGAGAGACCATCACACAGGCTCATCTCCAGATAGCGTCCTGACTCATGGTCCAGAGGGATGGAGACCTGAAAGCCCTAACAGTTCTGTTTTCCGCTGGCTCTGTCTCAGTTCATCACTCCCTGCCCGCTTTCATCTGGCCTCACTCTCTCTTTTCTCAGTTTATGGCCTTCCATGTCAACACTCTTTTGGAGCACGTACTGTACACTGGCAGCGATTCACAGTGCCTGGACGTTACTCATTTTAAGTTTGGTTGGTTGTTTATAACATTTTATACCACTGGCTGTTTAAATGCTCGATTCTGATTGGCTGGAAGGTGTGAATTAAAACCGTTTAATGCACAGGTAGTTCCAGTCAGTTTGATTACCGTTTGAAATTAATCCGCTACTATAAACATTGGTAACCATAGTAACACAGACACACTTCCAAACAGATTGAGAGACGCATGAAAACGTTTATTTACTCTTTCAGCTCTCTGTCTCCCTCTTTTAATACTTAATTTGAATGAATGTGATAATCCGTTCAAATAAGAGCAATCCGATGGCTCTACTTTATTTAAAGCGGACCCAGCGCTAGAACTAACAAGCTGTAACTTAAGAAAATAACTGTCATTTTTACATGTCTGTTTAAAAAATTATACTGTAAACATCAGTGACAGCTTTAATTTCTTTTTAACTTGGCAAATAACCAAGGTATAAGCGGGATAATCCATGGCTAGCCATGCATTAAAGGGATACTCCACTTTTTTTGGAAATATGCTCATTTTACCACTCTCCCAGGGTTAAACAGTTGAGTTTTACCCATTTCAAATCCATTCAGCCGATTTTCTGATGTGGGGTAAATACAACAATTGGGAAGCACTGGTATAGACTCCGCAGCCACCATCTTCCTTTCTGCTTTCCAGCTCTCATGCATATCAGCACTCATAAACGAGAGCAGAAAAGGAGGGGATATTTTCAGTTTTCAGATTTGTCCATGGTCTTTCTCATCCTCTCTGTCTTTTTTGACGTCTCTCGTATTTGTCTCTGTCTTCCTGTCTGGCGCGTCTTCCTCTCTCGCTCTCTTTTCTTTCCGTTTGACTGTTTCACCGAATGACTGCTCTGCCTTGGCCTCTTCTCCATTTTTTAATGTCTGCCCCTTTTATCTCAGCCCCAGTCATCTGTGCCATCTATGTAGAACGTTTAACATTGTCCCCTCTCAGTCATCTCAAAGATTCGCCTCTCTCAGCAGACTCTGTTCTGAAAGCCCAACTCGCCAAAATGTAAATAGTGCAGAGTCTTTCTCATTACCTCACTCGGTATTTTTAGGTGCCTCTTAAGAGCAGACACAAGAGAAGCCCATAACTCACAAGAAAAATCACAGACAAACCAAAACACAATGCACCGACTACAGTAAAGCAGTGCAGTGAAGCATGTGACAGTGCACTGCAAAATACATAAGAAGTCAACGTTGTCCTTATTCCTTCCCTCCTTTTTATGTCACATTTGAAAGTGCTTTTGAGAAGTTAGTAATGGTCTTGCTTTCCATTGTGGGAACAGGAGTTGGTGTCCAAAGAGAGATCACAGTTGTCATCACATCATCCATCGCTAACCCTCCACCCATGTGCCTCTCCCTCTGCTGGTATGAAGTGTCCCGGTCAGTGACAACAGTGTCTTTAAGGAAAGGAGGAAGTTTTGCTTTGTCTGCTGTATCTGTGGGGCTCGGCATTATTGGGGTGTTCCCTCCCTGGTTCCTCTCCAGCAAAATTACCTTCAGCTGCAGTCGGAGCCAGAAGATGACACACATCTGGGAGTCTGGGCCCAAAGCCGAGGTCTTGATGCTTCTGCTTATGCTGTAGTCATCACGAGGCTCTCTTCGCTACGTCTCCCTGCTTTCTTCCAGGAAAGGACTTCTTCAAACCCGTTCACACTGTACAGTCATTAGACTGTTTGGAAACAGAGCATGGGATTCAGGAACAAATCACAAGGATGACTTTCCTTTTCCTTTCCTTCACTATTCACTCACAAAATTCATTAATGTGGCACTTAAATAGTTAGGAGGCAATGCTATATGATCTCAAAAGTATTGGGGACACAATTATAAAACAACACATTTTTAAGAACTATTTAAGTGCCATGGCAAGCAGACTTTGAGAAAAAAGAGGACTAGAACGAAGATCAACATCTTTCGAGCTCCACGTCCGCAACTAACTTTGACTTGACAGAGACGCGAGTGTTGCGAGTGTTACTTTATTAGACATGTGAGCAAATGTACATAAAACCAATCAATGTTATGTAGTTCAACATGATGAAAAGTTAGAATATGATCTGTATGTTATTCTAATGTTGATCTAGCTTACCACCTCATACAGCCGACATACAACCTAACTAATAACATTCAACACACTCAAATGCCACAAATGTTAGAGCAAGTGAAACAGCGCTGCGTTGCCTCAAGTTTCATTTGTCTGATAAACTGACCTGTTTGAGAATTATTCCAGCACTTGCGTTTACTTCGGTCCTTATTTCTTTATATCCGCGGGACTCGCATTGCGTGTGGTGCTGGTCTACCTCTAGCAATTATTCAATCATCCATAAAAGATCCATCAGCTTGACGACAAGATCCATAATTCCGCTTAATGCAGAATAAACGTCATCAATATACGCCTTTGTTATTGTGAGAGGTTAGCGACCCCTGGTGTTGAAAAATCTTGCAAATTGTACCTTTAACTATAAATTAATATGTTATAAATGACTGCGCAAGCCTCAACAGCACAACTTTGTTACAGCCCGTACATTAGTGGGAGCACCACAACAACAACTCTCTCGGCTAATAGCTGCCCCGATTGCTGCCTCGGACTAGGAAATAAATTAAATAAATCACTAAAGAGCTATAATTTTCACAATCGTTTTTAATGTTAAAATATATTTGTGGGGGACCCCTCAAAATCCAGAAATAAATTTTTATGTGTGGTCCCTAATGACTAATGGGGGGACCGGAACCCCTCATTTCGAACCCTGGTTCTCTATCTCTGTTGCTTCTAGCCATGGTGGTTAAAATGGTATGGTCCACAATAGGGGTGTCTGAAATCACTTTACATCAAAATGCTCCTACAGTGAAAATAGTAGTTTACATGTATATAACTGTTATATAATGTTATATAATGTTATAACTGTAGTTATACTGTTATATAATGTTATAACTGTAATTATAACTGTTATATAATGTTATAACTATAATCATACCCCCCCCCCCCCAGTGCCCACTGTAATTTGAATGTGTGAAAATGCTCATAGCGCAAAGCGCTACTTCAAAGAAGTGACTCAGAATTTGTTTCCACTGAGGTGATCATTCTCCATCCTGTCACCCGTAGTCATAAAGAAAGTGACGTCACATGCACCTTTTAGCTGTATGCATTGTTGAATAGCTCATTCTTGCTTCTGGTAAAGAGAACCAAAGAAATTACCTAAGCTCAGTGCACAAAAAAACTAGTCTGTCTGTGACACAACGGGTTACACTGTCTGCTGCGTTTAATGGACAGACTCCAGAGTTCTTCCCATCTCCATTCAGCCTCTGTTACAGTGAGAAGGCTCCATCGGAGTGGATCGTGTCCAGCAAGGATTCTCCTCTCACACTTCCTCTTTTTCATCTGGCCGGAGCGGTTTCCTGCCCCCTGGACGCCACGAGGCCATAGGGGCGGATGTGTCCCGAGGAGGGCTTTCCATTAGTACAAAGAGGTGCTGAAGAGAGAAGCCTTCATCCTTCCTTCCTTTAAAGAACCCCAAAACATGACATCATAGACTTAAACCTTAAAGGGGTTGGGAGGAGGAGGAGGAGGAGGAGGAGAAAGAAAGAAAAGGTTGAGAGCCATAGAAAATACTTATCTTCACTTTTTGAAGCACGGCAGCTCAATCTGACCCCAGACTTCCAGGAGGCTTTGATCAGGCTCAGCTTTCTGTTTCCAAAAGGCTACAAAAATATCCTTCTTATTTCAGAAACGTACATAATTTCTTCTCCCTTTTTCCCTTTGCATGGAATCTAATAAAGCAATGAAACTAATAAAGTGAATTAGGACCTGAGCCGGGCACCGGCGCACAAGAGCCCTTTATGTCTTTCCTCCCAATATGGAGCTCACAGAGTTGAGCTCATGGCTCACAGGAAGGTCTCCAGCAACGTGGGGGAACAGCTCTAGTTTGGCGTGCAATGTCTGCAAGCAATCCGCACACCTAAATGTATAGCTTTGAAGTCAGGGATTTTGAGGGGTCTGCTTTCACATGGGGCCCATTTCCTTCTCAAGATGGATGCAGAATGGGTTTCTGAAGCTTCGACTGCAGAAAAAGGACAAGACAGATTTAGAAAGCTAGATGGTGTCAGACCATGTGCTGTGCCATGCCTACAGTGGCCTAAAGGAGAAAGATTGAGAGAGAGAGAGAGAGAAAAAAACGTTTCTTTCATTTTACTGTGTAGCCAGCTGTACTGTACTTCAGCGGCTCTATGCACTCTATACACTCTGCTGAGCTGCCAGATAGTAATCAATTATAACCCTTGTCACTTGGGGCCATGGGTATAGCAGCTGGCCACAGGAAGCACGAGTTCCATAGCCTCTTAGCCAATCAACTACCTCCAGCTGTCCCCACACTTAACCACCATTCAAAGTGTGGCTGCTGCGTGCTACTGACGAGGTTCGCTCACCGGACTTTCTTTTCCAGTTCTTCCTTCCTAATTCTCAACAGCGCAGATACATCCGCCTCAGGCTCTGACCACCACCCTCCCCCCAAAGCGTCTCTCTCTCTCTTCTTTCTCTGTCCCTGCTTTTTGACATACTCTCCCTCCGTTCTTTCCTTTGTCTTTTCTGAGTCTCATTCTCATTCTTTTCTTTCGTGTCTGTGAACTTTCGTCTTTCTTCTGCCTGCTCTTCTTTTCTTCCCTCATGCTCTTGGAGTTTTTTCACAGGTGTTTGTGTGTGTGTGTGTGTGTGTGTGTGTGTGTGTGTGTGTAAGGGGGGATTTGCATGTTCTCTGGATATCCAGCCTGTGGAGAGCAAGCCAGTCGGCAGATCAAAGCCCAGCCCTGTAAAATGATCTGAAAGAGTCCCCCATTAGCATCCATCAGGGTACCCTGAAAGCTCCCCACTCGGCTGAGGGGGTCTGAGGGCCCCCCAAAGTGAAAGGCAGTCTGCGGAGAGAAAGAATTGGAGGGGGGGATAAAAAACAGGCAACCCGGCCGAAGACATACAGGAAATATTTTAGGAAGGGAGGAAAATTCCCACAACACACTGAGGTCGTTTTTTTTTTGTTCTTCTCTCCCCTTGTCTTAGATTTCCTTATAGTGACGAGATCGTAAGCGGAGAATATCTCCATCTGTGCACCGTCTCGAGCGTCGTATCCTCTCTACTCCTCTTTCCTCTGTCAGAGGGTCAAGGTTAGTTCCGACTGCAGCAGGGAGGGAGCGTTTTAACCTGGAGCTTCGTGTGGTGTTAACGAGCACCTCCATTTGTCAATTTGAGCGCTGAACTGATCTACTTCCAAACTGGTTTTGGAGGCGCGGCGTGAGCTTTGTGCCTTTCAAAGGCCTGAACTGTGACTACAAATCTGCCGTCTGGTTTTACATCAAATGTATAGTCTCTCCTAGTGCTGTAACAAATGCTTGTGCTAGCTTCCTCCACACTAGGGTCTCGCAAAACCTTTGGTGCCCCCATATGGAAGAGAACAAGGGGGCCCCGCTGTAGCAGAGTTATGTAACCTTGCGGCCCTCCCATGCTACCAGCACACATGCTCAGACACACTCTGCTTGCTTGTCCCTTTGTGCCGACTGTTCCGGCGTGCGCATGTGTTGTAGATTTGACTGATGGCTGGACTGTATGTCTGCATGCAATTTCCTATACATTGCAACTTTGTGGCGTGTGAAGTCTACTCTATATGGTTTCATGATAATTTGCATTTGAATCTGTAGCTAATTTTAATGTGTGAATGCACGTTCAATTGTATGTGCGCTAGTCCCAGTAATGGATGTCCCGTTTGGCATGCCGAACACTCGGCTGTCCGACTGAGGATGAGTCTCTCAGCCACTGAGGGAAGAGGATGTGATCTCACCCGTTAAAAATCCAACCTATGTCGTTTGCTGCTCATGACTTAATCCAGGCTTCTTCTTTGTGCTAAGCAGCCCCCTCCACAGCCCACCTCCCTTTCTCCCTTTTTCTTCTGTCCCCAGTTCCTGCTGGATAGGAGAAATGAGGCGGGAATGGGTGAAGGTCTTTTCGACTGCACTCTAAAAGACTTTGGCAGATGCAGGGCTTTCCTACTGCCTAATCTTCACATCATTCCTGTTGTCATTACTGCTGTTGTGTGTGTAAAAACATCAAAACTGGTTTGCTAAAACCTGCACACACGCTTTCAGAAAAGTTAGCCCTACCGGCCAACACCACTGCTCAACAACTGTCCCGGCAGCTGTTGGGACACGGCAGATGATGGTGGCACATCATAACTCAATGCAGCGACTGCAGCCCGCACTTCCTGTCCGAGGGCAAAGGGCCTCTGTGTTAGCATGATGTAGCAGGAGGGCTCACAGATGTCCCTTAAAACTCTGGCCGTGAGCTTTCACTTTCATTCAGCAACATCTGTTGTCACAAGTGTTGACATACAGCAGATCATCACAGCAGCTATAAATAGTTTCGGACAGTAATTGCAGAGCATGTATGTACAGCTAGCATGAAGTAAAACAAGTGTCTAAATGAAGCCAAATATTTTTAAGGTGGTTGCTAGAATTCCCAAAGCATAACTGTGGTATTCAGTATGCTCGTTCAATCGGAAGATTCACAGGAGATGTGTCATTTGGCTTTGGAATGAATGCACATGCCAATCTCATTGCAAATTATTTCCTGAGGATGAATTGAAATCTGTTTCTGAACACTTCAGGGGATTGATTTGCAACAACGCTTCAGGCCAAACTGATTATTCTGTGTGATGTGTGTCATAATTGTATCTTTTATTATTTTACAGCAATCATAGTTGAACCATGGTATTTTATTTGTAACTGTCCCATCATACATAAATGCACCTCTGGTGTTGCGCATAACTCCTCATGGAATGTCTTACAAGACTTGCTTCCTTCCCACCATGTTATCTGCTGCTTTGTCTGAGGAACATCCAGCCCCCAATACGGCACAAAACATACATACTCCTCAAGTCTCGTGTGCTGAAAGGGGGCCGAGCACCTCCCCTGGTAATCGTGTAGCTTAAAACCTTGTTGCCGACACAAGGCTCGGGAAAGCGTTCCCAGCACCTCCATTCCATTGCACAGCGGATGTCATTACCTTGCTCCCAGCCTGGCTCCCTCCCTCTCCTCATAACATCCAATTGATTTATCCTTGATTGTTTGAAGCTTGCCGATTGCAGCTGGATTTGATCCATATGAGGACGGCGCTGAGGGGTCATCTATAACAATCATTTTCAGTGGCTCATTATTCTAGGGCCAAACAACCCAAAGACCCAATTTCCTTCTTGGCTGTCCATAAAACTGACAGATGGCAGAAACCTGGAAAGACATTTTTTTTGTTCTCATAATCATTAACCCCTCAAATGTCAAATACAGAGCTACCCCACTCTCAAAGACCTTTTCTTTTTTTCTTTTTTTTTAAAGGTGAGGCACTCGGGAGGCGGGACAGGAAAAAGAATGTGAAATAGCTTGAGGGTTCACTCACCAAAGTTAAAGTTTTCATATGATCTACTTCGGGATGTTGATTTGGTACAAAGGTGTTGTCACATTGTTTGTCTTGCTTTATGGCTGTTGTTGTTAGGTGTTTTAAACCATGGAATTCCAACACAATGTCCTTTTTCATGCAATTTTGGAGGTTGAGAGAAGACATGGGACAAATCGCCTGGCCTCTGAGAGTCTCTCAATTTCTGGGGGAAATGCCTCTGTGATAAATGCAAGGCCTGGAACAACAGCTGAAGTAGGACTTGGCCAGATCCCCCAACTGTTTGAGACACGAGAGCAGTTTCCTCATAGCTTGGCTCAGGCTCATGAATGACCTCTTAGATTTTTTCCAATAATATCCAAACTCCTCTACTCAGCATTTAAAACACCCCTTTCTTCCTGTTCTTTTTTTTTACTTCTTGTCCTTTCTTTTCTTCGAAATTTCCACCCCTGTCATTCTGGCAACACCAATGCAAGTTCAGAGCTGAAACCTAATCTATATCACAGCAGACTGCAGGGCCCTGGACAGAGTCTGAGCAGTGAGTGGGTGGGCGAGTGTGTGTGTGTGTGTGTGTGTAGGGGGTTATCAAGGGGGGCTAACAAGCCTTTTTTTTTCTTTCCTAAAAGAAAGATGAACACTGCTGTCTTAGAGTATCCCTTTGGTGGAATGCTTTTTTTTATCAGACTTATTTAAAAAATGTATCTTAGCACAAGATATGTTTGTCATTGTGATATTCATGGTCTCTTTTTTTCTCTTTGGTTCTTGTTGTCATCTGTCTACATTTCTAATAATCGGATCCAGGTTTACGCGTAGACCTGCGAGGAAGATGACAATCTGGTAATTTGCTCGGAGTGACATTTTTACTCTGCCATCTCTCATTGCGGTCACTGACCTACTGTAAATATGTAGTTAATCTCTCCCCCGTGTGTTTGAAATGTCACGGCTGATGAGAGAACATGTATTTGCTTGTTATGGATTTCCTATGGAATGCACACTTTCGGTCATACCCACGTTTCATGTTTTAATAAGCAGTCATTATGGAGTATTTATTTTCCTACAGGGTGTGGGAGCCAAACCTGTTGGTACACTACTGATTCACACTCCCCCGGCCCACCATGCCTGACACCACGGTTTCAACTAGTCACTCATGTTCTTGAAGTGGGAAAAGGGGGGTGGGAGTCTGACGACATCAAGGATTAAAGGGAAAGTTCACCCAAAAATAAAAATTCTCTCATGATTTACTCACCCTCAAAGATATTTTGATTAGCAGTTTTTTGTCCATACGATGAAAGTAGCGCGCCCACGACACAACATTGGACTCCAATTGTTTTTCAAAATGTCTTTTTTTGTGCTCCACAGAATAAAATAAGTCATACAGGTTTGGAAAGACATGGGGGTGAGTAAATTGTTTAATTTTGGGGTGAACTGTTTCTTTAAGCAAACCCATTGTGAGTTCTGATTTGACATTTTTTAGGTTCCTCAAAAACTGAAATGCACTTGAAGTGATTTTTTGAATATTTCTGTTTCAAGGTCAAGCAGAAAAACACTCATGTGCCTGCACTTTTATTTCTGTTTTGGAGCTCCACTCAAAGTTCAATGAATGGCATGTACTGTATACGCAAGTGTAGGTCTATTAAAGTGAAAAGAAGGGAGGGGAAAAGAGATGCCGAACTTTATATGACTCTTCAATGAATGGTGGAGGGGAGGGTAGCAGCCACAGCAGGACAATTCCAATGATGGCGACCATTCATAGACACAGGAAATGCTTGACCTCACACCCTGAGAGACGGCAACAACAGCCTGCTTGTGTTAAAGGTGTTATTGGGTATAATTACGGCTTGGCAGTGAAGATGGTCTACATGTTTGCGGCTACCACCAACATTCCCCTTCTGATACCATCCTAGGATGTGGTTTGTACACAATTTGTTTGACCAAAAATGATAATCCTCTGATCATTTATTCATATCGCTCCAAACATTTTTTTCTCTCTCTGTGAAACACAAATAAAAACTACGTTGGACCTCATGGAATTTGGACAAAAAAAATTCCCCGATATTGGCGAAAATTTCTGCCTTTCCGTGTTTTCACTGTTATGTGGTAGGGGGCGCTATTAGGCATCTTTTTTAAGAGTACTGAATACCAGCAGAACCAGCAGAAACCAGTGAAATCACATTTAAGCATATATGTAAAATAACACGATCATCTACATTTAACAGCATAAAAATCAAAACGGCCTAAAGTTACTGAATGAAATGTTGATGAGGTATGAAACTTTTGTGAAAATGATCAAAAAGGCTAGTATTGGCGACGTTTTTCCCCAAAAATGCTAGCGGGGAAAGAGTTGACTATTAATGCAATAAGCATAGGCACCCTTTGAAGCTTACCAAAACTTGTTTGTCTGCGTGCTTATCCCAGGGTCAGCTCAGGGATCTAACTGTCCCTGTTTCCATTTCACTAATTGGATACATGTAACGACATTACCTAGATGATGGTTTTGATGGAGCATGTGACAGGAGTTTAAAGAACCACGCCATTTGACCTCATTTATGGACCCCAGACTCAATTCTACTATTGTGCAGATGAAGGCTTGACTAAGGGCGACCGATTCAAGCTCTGGTGGCATGACCGCCGTAGCCCGTAATGCGTTCCCATGCTCTCATAGGCCCTGCGTAGGAATTCAGAGGTAGCTTTACTGCTGTCACCTCACTGCCTTTCTCCATGGCTCGTCTGTTCATAACTGCTTCTATTCACTGTCGGCAAACTTCCTGAACCGCTCGAGCTAAGCAGTGTGGAAGGGGGACATCGCTTTAAAGGTCTTTTGGTCTCTCCGAGGCATCTTTTATGGCTGAGCACTGGGGTCCAGATTGGTCCCTCCCCAGTTCATTAGAAGCTTGTTGTCCATTCTCTTTTTCAGGCATTCTCATGGAGAGCTGTGTGGAAGTCAGGGGGGGTTGACCCATCAGTCAGGAGGTCTGACCCTTGACATGCTGGGAAGCTCTGGAGAGTGGAAGTCGAGCCCTAGAGAAATTAACGGGGGGAGCGAGACATTTCCATCCCACGTCCCCGACCGAGTTTCTCTTCTCACATTGAATGGCCTCTTAGCATTCACAGCCCTAGATTGAAGTGGACAGTTCTGAATCCTGAATCAGCATGGAGGGAGGGTAATGGAGATTACCTTGCAGAGAGATGAAGAGGGTGGGGGTGAATAGAAAGAAAGGAAAGGGGAATATGTAAGAAATGGAGGCTTCAGGCTCCTGAAGCCCTTGTTAGGGAGAAGATTTCAGGTCTGTTTCCAGCCACGGGCGCTGTTTACACTCCCCTGCCTCGCTAAAAATAGTGCTCTCGACTCCGGAATGATTCAGGAAAAAGGCTGCATCCCTTTTTATAGCCTTTGCATGACACAGCATGTCAGTGTTGTTTTCTTTCCTTTTCCCCTCATTTCCCCCCGTTTCTCTGACACAAAGCATCCCTCTGTCTTTGGCGAAACACATGTATTAGATTGGGAGTGCGGAAAGCAAGGGTCACACTCCTGTCAGTAATTGCAATGCGATTATGAACGAGCTAACGTGATTAGGGCAGAGGAGTGATTGAAAGGTGAGTGCCGGCCTGTGATGTGGTTTGGCTCTTCAACTATGTGGAGGAATTCCTGAGGTAATGGATCATGAATGGCTTTCTCTACCCTAAATGTAGACAGGAGAGGGGCAGAAAGTTGAGAATGAGTCTACCTCTGCTGCTTTAGACAAGCATGTCTGTAAGCATGGCTATGTGCTGAGAAATGGGGAAAAAATGTTTTAGAATCAAATTTAACATTTTGCATTCTCAAGTTTAACTTTAAAACCACACTCTTAGAAAAAAAGGGTTCATTGGGGTTCTATATATTAAGCATAGGGTTCTTTACTCAACTCCAAAGAACCCTTTATGCTAAAAAAGGTTCTATAAAGACATTGTAATCATGCTGATTTTTGGAGGAGAAAAACTGAAATGGCACTCTTCGTGATATTGATTAACTAAATATATACATTTTCTAACCTCCATATCTTGAATTTTGTGATCATTCACATGCATTCATAAGTACATTTTAGGGTCTTGATATTTGTCATTAATATTAAATATTTAATCCGGATGTTAACCCAATGTTACCTCTTTGAACCTTTTTCCTGGTTACAAAGATCCCTAAAGGGTTCTTATTATTCAACCCTTAAAAGGGGTTCTGTATAGAACCTTTTAGGGGTTCAAAATACATAGGGAAACAACATTTTAAGGTTCTATATAGTACCTTTTCTTCTAAGAGTGCGGTATAATGCAGATTCTGTTGCTGTGACATAAAGTTGGGGATGATTCTATTTACACACAGTATATAAAATAAGACATGAAATATTCAGGTGTTTTGTTGCATGACCATGCCCTTACACATGATTGTAAATATATAGTAAAAACTTTCCAAACTGATATAAAACGGTCGCCAAGTTGCTGTATTGTTGGTTGCTCATAGGCGTTTCACTGTAAAATTGACTTTTCAAAGTTGCTGAAAAAGAGATTATTGGAGTGTGAAAATACAAATTCTGTTTTTCTTCAAAATTTCATGTTTAATTCAATGTGTTACTTGCCATTTCTTTGTAATCGTTTGTTAAATTTACTAGCAATTTCTTACTATAAATTGTTTCTACAAATTTTTTCTGCAATTTTTTCAGTGTTATCAGGAGGCAGATCTGCACACCTATTGTATGTTGTTGCTGATTTGCATAAAGTTAACTCTGTTGAACGCTGCTGTTTCATCGTCACCTCAAATTGGCTGCTTAAAGGGATACTCCACTTTTTGTGGAAATAGGCTAATTTTACCACTCCCCACAAATTTTATTTAATTTAATTTTACCTCACAAATTTAATTTTACCACAAAACAGTTTCTGGTCTCATTGACTTCCATAGTAGGAAAAAAAATATACTATGGAAGTCAGTGAGACCAGAAACTGTCTGGTTACTGATATTCTTCTAAATATCAAACAATCGGCTGAATACATTCGAAAACGGTAAAACCCAACTGTTTGACTCTGGGGGAGTGGTAAAATGAGCCTATTTCCAAAAAAAGTGGAGTATACCTTTAAGGTTACTTTGTGGCCCTTTGTGGGCCAGGATTCTCTAGCTCAAAATATACAAAAAACATAATGAATGAAAGTGCTTATTTTGTTGCATGACCATGAAGTGATGTGTATGTATATCCCTATATTTACTCTAGTAAATTAAATGAAAATTTCATTATGTCTATAACAATGCCACCATGTAGGTAGCTCCGATTCTCCGAATCCCTTTGAATAGAGATTTCATTTGATAAATATTTAAAATGACTTAGAATCACTCCAAACACAACAAACAGTTTAAGGCAGAATAAAACCACTCAGATCTGATAAAGTTATGCCTTGCAGTCATGCTTTCAGATATTGTGTGTTTATGTCTGTGTGTTGTGCTTATTTTATGCACAAGAATCTCACTGGTCGCCACAATGGGATATGTAAGCATAAATTTCTTGCATACAAACAAAGTCACACAATTTGTCTTGCAGAAGCAAGCACTGAGGTGATGATAGAACAGATAATTGTTCACAAAGTGGCACTCGGCGAACAGGTGCATTCAGCTTGAGAAACTTGCATTTCTCTAAATGACTTAAAAACCCAGTTTGACTCACTCTCAGTTTTTCTTTTTTTTTCCTTTTCATTCTGTTCAGTGGAAAATGATCCATGACACATTTTTGAAATCAAGCTGATGGGGACATGCGTGCTGTCAATTTTCAATAATATGCAGAAGGTTGCTTAATAAATGTCTACTAGTCTGACTAAATAGATTTAAAGTTATCAATGCATGATCATTATCTTTATTAGTGTGCATTTTAAATAAAAATAAATCTTGGAAGCCTCAGTGCTTGCCATAAAATACTTTCTGTACCAATATCATAAGACTTCGGATACATTTTTTGAAAAACGTGTTCATTGGTACATGTGCAGATTCAAAGTTTTTCCCCAATAAGATGGTCTGATTTAGTGGAGTGTGTGTTAGGCTGGGCAAGGATTAGCCTTTCTCTGGCCACTGACTTGATTGCATTTAGAAGGAAAAGCTGCATGTCCAAAACTGCTGGTCTAGGATCAGTTTTTTTTTTTGTAAGCATATTGGTGAAAAAGATTTGGTGTTTGCTCTCTTTAGAGCATCAAAGGTTTAAAAAAAAAAAAAAAAACGGGTTTGCAGCATTGAGCAATGAAGCCATGCACTTATCTGTTGATTTCTTGAACATAATGGCCAAACAAACGTGTCTAAGTCAGAATCCACATCGATCCCGAATCCAGAATCCTCTCGTTATAAGTTGACTGTTAACGCTTTATTTCGATAGTCCACTTTAGAAATTCTACTAACTATAAGTAACTTTGCAGCTACTGTCTGCTTATCTGCTAACACTATTTTTTTCTGCTGACTATTAGTAACTTGGCAATTTATTCTCCTAACCCTAACCTAACAGTCTACTGAGAGTCTACTGATACTTTAATGAGAGTTAGATCACTATAATGATGTACTTGAAGAGTTACTTATAATTATTAGAATGTCTCAAGTGGACTATTGAAATAAAGCGTTACAGTTAACTTATAATAAACAAAGTGTAGACCTTGTGTTAAATAAGAGATTCAATGTGCTAAATAAAAGTGTTAAATAAGAGATTAAATATGTGTTAAATAAGAGATTCAAGAGTCATTGATTATAGCAGAACTTTGTGTGATTGCGATGAATTGAGTGACAGGTTTTTAGTGCCCAGATAGCAAATTGGTTTTGGTGATAAAATTGGTGATATAATCATCAAACCCACAGATGAAATTCAACCAGATTCGGAGCCACGCTGGTATGGAGACGGGTTTGTTGAGGATCAGTGCCGATGGCTGTCATGCCGATGAGGTCTTCACAGGGGAGAGTCTGGTTGACACGATCTCTGCTGACACTTCAGGGATGCGTTGTGGTCGTGTCTAGGCACTGGTCCATCATCTGATCTGGATACGATCAAAATGCATCCCTGAAGTGTCAGCTGAGATTGTGTCAACTAGACTGGTTGAATTTCGTCTGTGAGTTTGGTGATATAAAAACAGTTGAGAATTTGAATAAAACTTTTTGTTTTGCTGCATTAGGTAAGGTAATGTTCATTTATTCATTTATTAGTCAAATTGCATGCCATCCTAAACCATGTATACATTGTGCTTGCTTTTATGGTCAAATTATAGTGCTATGCGACACGTAATTTGAAACCAGAGCCGGCTCTGCTTGAAACTGTTTCATTACATTCCATTTAAATGTGTTATTAAAGAGAGTTAAGTTGATTCACCCTCCACATACTCTTTCTTTTCATAAGTATGTTACTCTAAACATGTCCTCTAATTATTTCTATTTTCTCCTCTCTTTTACATCCAGATCATGAATGATGATTACACCTTCAACAGTCCAGACTTATCTTTAGTTTTAGGAAATGGAGGCATAGAACCTCTCATAAAGTCTTCTGTTCACATTAGAAGTGTGTGGAGAACTGTGGTTCATTGTAGGTTAACAAGGTGTGAACAACCAGTATCATAAAGCCCAGAATGCGTAATTGAAATGCAGGAGAATCAGACTCCCCAACTTAAAAGAATGCGACATCCGACAGTACTGTGTCTGTTGTGTCTGATATTTAAATCTGCAATTCCACAAATCCCTGAATTTTTCCCTCTAGTGTTGTTCACACAATAGCATCCCAGCCAAAACAACCTCCACCCTTCTTAAATAAACCCAAACAGAATCATGGGCCTGTCCTGTGGGGAGGTGTTGCTGTATCACCATTTCACTGCCTGTATTGGGGGGCCCGGTCTAGAATGTGGTTCACAATACTTGGAATGCTTTGTAGAGCTTGAAATGTTTGTAGTCAGCTTTGCATTTTTATTTCAATATTTCGTTCTTTTCTTTTGTCTTTTACTTTACTCTATCGTTCTCTGTACTGCCCTTTATCTCTCTCAGCTGTTTTACTGTGGTGGTGTTATGGGTTCATCGAGCTGGTATGCGGCAGGAATCTTTGGATCAAGGTAATTTCACTCAGTTTGAGATTTTCCCAGGATGTTAAGCTTCCCTTTACCTTTGTGTGCTTCAGCGAGCGAGATAGCAAGCGACACATGTTTCAAATGCATACACGGTGGCTCCCGGGGTTTGACGCCAGCAGCAGGGCAGGGGGAACTTGAAAGATATGGATCGTAAATAACACCTGACACTAGAATTTCCCAAAAGGATCAGATTATTGCAGCCTGACTTAAGTGCTATGCTCTGAATTCATGTGTGGTAGGGTAACCGTGATGGAGGGCTATTTTATTTGTAATGCCCCTTGCTGATGGAGAGGTCTGAATGTGACCCATCATTGAACCTTTAAGATCCTTCAGTGGTAATAAAGGAGTAGTTCACACAAGAATGACAATGATGCCAACTTTTATTCAAACTCATGTCGTTCCAAACGTGAGTCCGTTTTCCCTCCGTTGAACTAAAACTCCAAACAACCTAAGGCTCCAAAAATGTGATTTATTTAATCTTTTGAAGTTGTACAGCAGATTTGTGTGATCAAAAGATAAAAATTTAAGCCATTACTCATTGATAATCTTCCCGTCAAGTAAGCGGTTAACTGTTGCAACCGAATCAGTGGGTCAGTGAGTTGGACTAGTTTTATGAAACAAATCAAATGATTCATATCATGGAATTATTTCATTCATGAATAATTTATTCATCAATCGAACATCGCTACCTCTACCATTAAAATGATAAATGTATAACACAAGGGGGTAATCCATCGACCGGAAGTCTTGTAGCAGAACTTTACTTGCGTTAGCATTTCCATTGACTCCCATTCATTTTGGTGTCATTTTGACAGCAAATAACTTTACATCTGAGGCATTTGAAGACCCCATTTGTCCTTTATTTATTTCTAAAGAAACACGACAATGTATAAATGCTCCATTACCTTGTAGCTTATGTTATGGCCCCGTAGAAGCAGTCTTTGTAAAAGTAGGCTAACGATTGCATCATAACCAAGCGACTGAATGAACACCGTATGAACAGGAGGAGAATCTCGCGGGCGATCGGGGAAACGTGGAGGCAAAATGACAAAATAATTAATCAGAATACCTAGCAAAAGTTTCTCCTGCTCCTAGCTCATAGACAGCTCCTACTCACACTCTCTTCCTCTGCAAGTTTCGGAAGGGAATGATTCAGATTTCTCATGCCACAGCCACTAGAAGACAGACGGGTTGCTCACGTCACATCTACAGATACTGTACGTCGTCAAGCTCTGTTTGTGTCGGTTTGAGTCTGCACGTAAGGAACGGAAGTGCTAAAAAATCGCCAAAAACAGGCTTCACTTGTCTCAATGGAGTTCCAATGAGATGGCTCTGTCAATTCTTATACTGTCAAGGGTATAATATCATTTATTTTTGTCTGTTTCTCACACTGTTTCTTGTGTCCTTTTTGAAGCTTAAAATGTTCAGTCCCCCATTCATTGTAATTGCATGGAAAAGAGCAACACATTCTCACCCCTAGGCGTCACCTTTGACCATGCTTCAATATTTGATGTAGGGTACACGCGATCCTAGGGCGTCATCTAACTGACGCTAAAGGACGCCTAAAGCGTCAAATATTGAAGCATGGTCAAAATGCTCCCAAGGCGTCAGTTAGGTGACTAATGTGAAATGTCAGTTAATGTCAGTTAGGTGACGCCTTGGGGGTGAGAATGGGCTGAAAAGAGCGATCAGCACAGTCTTTGGAATATCTTCTTTTGTGTTACACAGAAGAATTTATTTCACTCTAAACAATGCTGGGTTGTTTGAACCCAAATCAAAATGTGGAAAATGTGGACAAACCCAAATGTAATTTAAAATTTTAAGCCAGCTTCAACCTTCACTGTCAACTGTATATTTTTTAATTTAAAGTGGTTTGTACTATTACCGAGAACACCCTAAATGAGGTGACACCTGAAGCACGTTAAACGTGAGAATTTGTAGACGATCTCTCACATCTATGCTTTAACAACACCTGATTTTGCTGGGGACCCACAGGTCCTTATCCAAGAACACAAATAGGTGACTAGAGCAACCGAGGTGCAAACCCACCTCAGGATGCCACTCCTTATGCGTACAGAGCAGGTGTGAGTGTGGGATCACAGGAGAACATGACAGGAACCTTAACAGAACTGCACAGTGAAAGTGTTTAGCTTGCATTTGGATCAGGAAGCCTCAAGCACCAGTTTGCTTGCAGGTGTTTTTTTAGCTCATATAGAAAAGGTCTGTGCACAACACAAAAGTTCATTTAGTTTCAAGTTGGTTTCAAGATAGAGTGTTTCTGCTCAAAGGGTGTTTGATCTCCACTGCTACATTGTTGACAAAGCTGAAGTATGCTTTGCTCCCAGGTGGAACTTCTCAGGATGTTTTCCCAGTAATGGAAGAGTCAGCCATGCAAAGTCGGAATGGCCTTTTTTGTGCTGACAAATACTTGAGGGACATAACCTGCCCCCGAAATGTCCTTGCATTCTCCAACAAGGCTTTTGTTTCTCTTTGTGGGTTCTTAGCTTGAAGGGAGAAAGAAAAAATGGGCACTGGAATGGTA
This sequence comes from Cyprinella venusta, assembly GCA_038021265.1. Classification (NCBI taxonomy): domain Eukaryota; kingdom Metazoa; phylum Chordata; class Actinopteri; order Cypriniformes; family Leuciscidae; genus Cyprinella; species Cyprinella venusta. Next base: position 15,179,240 of record CM075886.1, on the reverse strand, counting down.
AAGTATCAGCCAGCAGCTGTTGTGTGAGTGACAAACTCAAGGGCTTGTGATATGAGAGGCACACAGGAGAGGAAGACAGCATTGGCTCTGCTGTCCAACATATCATGCGCTGGTGTGTTGCAAAGAAAAGACATCACCTGTTAGAGGTATGTTGGACTCAGTAATATTTACTTGTGAGGTGCAGCGTTTTAGTTTTCAAACCGAGCCCCCGTTTTGACAGATCTTGTTTGTATGAGGATTCTGGGCTCGGGGTATGAATGCTGCTGGCTCTGTATTGTCATTTTGGACTAGACAGAGTATGTCTGAAGAAAATGTCTTTCAACACATTGTCCAGGTTGGCGTTTGATGTCTGTAATGATGAGGGGGTAAAAATAACATAGATTCCTCCAGTCATTTTTGTAAGTAAAGCAAAGAAACTCTCTTTTTTTTCAATTTAAGAGATAAGCCTGATGCTATTTTGTGACTGCTGCGACTTGATTATGCTCTATACAGTTATTTCCTCAGGTCTTGTGCACCTGTTGTGGGTTTGTGCTAGTAAATAAGATAACATTGAGTAGAAGCAGTGTTACAACGTCCCCATCAGCATGTCAACAATGTTTAATTCCTCTGCATCTCTTTCACATTAGGATACTTTATACCTTTATTTGGCTAAACAAAGACATTTCCAGACAACAGTAAGACTTTGTTTGTCTGACCTGTCTTTTTAATGAGATTAAAGTGAGTTCTCAGGATGTTTTCCTTCCATCAAAAAATTGCTGGGTTGTTTTAACCCAACTTTGGGTCAAATATGGACAAACCCAGCCATTGGGTTACATTTTTTAATTACAATTTTAACCCAACATTTGGGTTTGTCCATATTTGAGCCAAAGTTGGGTTTAAAACAACCCAGCATTTTTAGAGTGTTTTTGTCTCATCCCAATAAATGTATAACATTTCATGTTAGACATTTAAGTCTAAAACTATATGTAAGATAATTATAAATATTATAGAAATGAATATAAATATTTTATTTTCCCCCTCAGAAAATTTAAAATCATAAGTAATATATTTTTAAAATTAATTAATATTTGAATGCATCTGAATGCAAGTTTCATGTGCTTGTGCATTTTGAATTAAGATAAATTAATGACTATAGTATTAGACAATTAAATGGAGATATTTGTCCTCATACTGTTTGTTTTAAAAAAGATAATTTAATTCAGTTCTGTGTAAATTGTGTATACTCTTTTGTCTCTAAAGATGAAGACATTCACTCCTTTTTTGTTGTTGTTGTTTTTTTCTTGTTGATGGCAATTTCAACCTAGTTGTCATTTACAATAATTGTAAACTAGGTCAATTAATGAAGCATATCAAATATTTTTTGTGATGGATAAGTGCTTTTGTTTTCATTCAGTAAGGACATCTGCTGTTGCTCAAGCATGACACTATAACTGAGAAATCTGTTATTTTGTTATTGTGAGAATTCAGTTGTAATTTACTATCATTGAAAAGACATTTTCTGCTTAATGATTTTTTAATGCATGTACTTCATAAACAGTTGGAAATGTTGGGTCCGGCCACCTGTTTTTCAAAATCTTGATTCTCCTGGAAATAAATGTATTTTGTTTAGAGAATGCTACTGCATTTTGATAATATATGTGGTCTAAAAAATTGTGAATATTGATTATTGTTATCTCTCTAGTTTAATTGCTCAATTATATAGAATTAATTGGGAATTGAACAATATTCTAAATAAAGAAATGTTTGTAATTTAAAATGCAATGAAATAAAACTGATTGTGGATGATTTTGTAAATAGTGCAATAAAAAAGTCCAAAATTATACTTGTAACATTAGTATGTTTTCATATTTTGTATCTGATAATAAAAAACAAACATGTTTTAAACATGTTTAGAGGAAGATCTCCCTTTCGGAAATATACATTTAAATAGCTTTTTTTTTAATTATTCAGTTTTGCTCATGCATTTTTTTTCTAGAAAAATTCTAATAATAATTTCTTATTATTTGTGGCTCTTTTTTTCAACAATAGTTTCCCATCAAGGAAGTTTTTGTGCAGTGCAGTAGTATTGCTGTAATGCATAAGTTATATCTTATAAGTTTAAATTAAAAGACCAAATAAGCCAATATTTCTGTCCTTAAATTAATTTCTTATCCACACACATGCTTCCTTGATTTATGGAGACTCAAACCTTACCCAAACCCCCAAATTTATGTGTGAAAAACTGAAACGTTTAATCAGCTATGATATTTGGATGGTTTAGCAAACTTTATTTGGGTGTGTCTTCACGGATATCGCGTTAATTGCAGGCATCCGGGAAATAGCTTGAACTGCTTTAGCCCAGTAGAGAAGAGTTTGAATGACGTCATTATTCCGCGAAAAAACAGCATGGTCAGGTTAGAATATAGGGGCGTGAACCACAGAGGCATTTTTGAATCAAATATAGTAAACTTTGTTTTGACGTTTTATAAATACCTGTTTGAATGTCTTAAATGAGTTCAAAGCAAACTAAAAGTGTTGATTTATATGAAGATTTGAAGTAGAATCTTAATGAGTCAAAACGTTGCACACTTACAATATCTACCTATTTTTATATTTCATGGTAATAAGAAAATATTTTATGTTTTTTTTAAATAAAGCGTTTTTTATCTAAAGCTTTCTAATGCGGATAATTTGAGTAACGTCTTATTGTTTATTAAAGAACATTTGAATGATATCCACTCTGTGCGAAAGAAAAAGAAAGCTTTATATTGTTTCAATAAAAAATGATGCATCTTTGATGTTTTAATGACTCATAGCCTTCATTGTTTGAATCAATTAATGCGGCATTTGGAACGATGAGACCCACTCATGTTACCCTGCATTACTGAAATTTCACGTGTCGGGTGCGTGTGGGCAACCCTGCAGTTTCACATAAGGAACGCGGATGTTTTAATAAGGAAATGAAATGACTATATGTTTCAGCATTTAAGTCGCCGGAATTGCTTAATTATACCTAAATTTGATGTTGTAGCTGATATGCGTCCTTTTTGCTTGCTCTGTTCATTTAGATTTATAGCTTATTGCGTTTAGTCAGAGTAAATGGGCTATGGGCTACTAATATATATATATATAAAAAAATAGAAACTTATGGGCTGACTTAACTTTTGAAAATTTTGACCTATATATTATTTAAATTGGATTGCTTTATTTGTTCTGCATGAATTGTAATCAGAATCAGTTTATCTGATATAATATAGATCTGATAGGCTAGATCTTTTCTCAAAGCATCACTCGGATTGTAGGTTGCTGTAAGTGCTGCACAGTTGAATAAATGTCTTCATGGCATCGGCGTGCGGCAGACTTTGTAAAGCAGCAACATTCATCAGGTGATCGGTATATTAGATTAGGTTCTTTCTGGCGCTTTAGAAGGAACTTCCACTGACAAAGTCTGCCCAGTAACAATCCGAAAGCGCGCAGAAGAACTATTGGCTATGCAAATTAACAGGGGAGGGAAACAATCTACAGCGAGAAAAAAAAAAGATTTTAAAGAGACATTTCCCATCACATTTAAAAAGTGTTGAAATGAAACAACTGTTGCAAAAGTAGACTACATAGCTGCTGTCTGTAGAGTTCTTCGGAATCACTTGAGAACCTCGAGATGCACCTCGGTCAATAACTCACTCACTATAGATGTTCTCTTTAAGGTAGTTGAAAACAAATTAGCGCCATTTAATTGTAATTCCCATAGACGAAAGGTTAAACTGCTATGTCTCATTTGCAACTTAAATGACTTTATAAATGAGTGCGTTATGGGCTGTTGATATCCGTCACCTGCATGTTAGGAATAGCAGAACACAATTTTGGAATGCTCACATCTCCTTTTGAGGCTTGGCTTTTCGGTCCTAAATAGAGACTATAGCTAATGCTTTATATAATACATTGGAGGCAGCTCATTGCAGCTGCTATCTCTAACCAGAGAGCGTTGCTTCATGCTTTCGCTGCATTTCCTAGAAAGCTATCTCGTTGACCACAGGCGTTGCTGCTTCATGTAAGATAGTTCTATTTCTACTTTGTGATGACGATGGGGACGTTTTAAAGTCAAAAAGAATTTTTTTGACCATTTATTGGTTTATCATTAGATAGCATACAAAATAAATAAATAAATAAATAAATAAATAAATAAATAAATAAATAAACGACGTTTTTGATCACTTCGAGAAAGGCTACCATATAAAAGTTGAGTATTTCCTTGGGTGCTGTGTGTTTGTGTTGATGTTTACCCAACGTCGTTGAAATAGTCGCGTATATGTATGAATGGGTGAGTTAACTAAGGATGAACGTCTTGTTTGAACCATGATACCAGCAAATATGGTCTTCCTGTCCATCTTGTGGAGTCTATTTATTATATGATAACTAACAAGAGCAATAGGGGAGGAAAATAAGAGGAAGACCGAGCGTGTTGCCTCTGGCCAATAATAAGATCTGCTTGTGAAGCTTGCGTCACACACAGCCTTACTTACATCTGCAGACCTCAAATGTTGCAGCGAGAGGAGCAGAGCAGAGAAAGAGACTAGTGGGGAAAAGTTTGCAAAGGGATCAGGACTAACCTGGACAGCCTTGTAGACTGATTTTATGTGTCCGAAAAGTCCTTTCTCCACTTTTTGATCTTTCGCAACCATTATATTTTACTGTTGGTAGGCATATTCGAGATCGAAAAGGACTTTAACAATCATGGAATTGCTTTGTCTCGAAATGGACACCATTGTAAGAGCCCGTCCTGACCCGAATCTTCTATATGATGACAGGGTACTACAGAGCTTGTTGACCATCGAAGAGAGGTTTCTTCCCCAGTGTTCATATTTTAAATGCATTCAGAAAGACATTCAGCCCTTTATGCGGAGGATGGTGGCAACTTGGATGTTGGAGGTTTGTACATATCCGATCATTTCCGTGCTTACGCCGTCGCTTCAAAACGTCTTGCAAAGTGTTTTCTCCTTTATTCTGTCACGTAGCCTTAGCATTGTGGAATGCAACTGAAGGAGCTACTTTAATATTTCCGAAAGGGCAGATCCGATTTTGTAGGGTTATTTATTTGATTGCAGTCGTAAGCGCTGATTTTGGACCAAGTTCACGATTAGATTTGCAGGGGGATGGAAGTTATCGACATATGTCAGTGATCATAAGCGCATATTTCTTAAGGTTTTTGGTTCCGTCAACACAGTGGAAAGAATCGTGCTTAATGTTATTTATTTATTTTTAGGATAAATATTTCCATGCACACGTATGCACTTCAATGCTTGCCGCTGTGCTACATCTAACCATCGCCATGTTGGTTTTTCTTTCACAACAACTTTATCGCAACAAAATGATCATAACAACTCTTTACATGTGCATTACTTGATAAATGAGCGTCTAAGGTTTATAATTATGGTTGAATATATTGGTAATTACTTTTCTATAATTTTGTACAATTTTTTGAAATAAATGGTTGCCGAAGGGGCGAGGGCCGTGCTGCTTCTTAAGCCATGCTGATCGAAGTCTATAGCCTTGGAATTAAGTTCGTTTTTTGTCGGAATCTTTCATATTTCTTATCTTTGAGTGTTGGAAACGTTAGATGAGGACCTTAGCTTTATTTTCATGTCTTAAAATTTCAGATGAATCGAGCGGGAGAATTTATAAAAATTTTTGAAAAACATATTTCGCTCCGATGCTGACGCACTCATCTAAGACCACATGCTACTTCGTTTAAAACATCTCGTTTTTATCTTATAAAACATCGATTTCATAACTTGTCAATTGTCGGGAATGATGTAAAAGGGATTGGTGAATATTTAGAGGTGTGAATGGTGGACGTAGACAATTTATTTATATTTTTAAATATTTTATGAAAATATGACGAATTAAAAAAACAGATCCCGTACTGTGTAGCATGGGTGTTTTTTGGCTCGGGTGATTGTGATTTGAATTCGTTTCTTACTGAATGAACCAAAGGAATGTGTGCTTATTGACAAAGACGTTTGAGTCCTCTTTTCATCCTATACATTTATAACTACAAGACAGGAATTGCACGTTTTTTTTCTTTTTTTTTTTAATCAATCTCTACTGTTACCGTAACGATGTACAGCCTCATATCTATGCCACTGATGGACAGTACGACATATTTCGTTTTTTCTTGATAATTATTTTACATATATATACAGACATTGTGAGTCATAAATTAGACTAATTTTGTTGCGCCACGTGCATCTTTTCCTCTGAACTGATTAAGTTATGCCCTGCCCTTTCCAGGTCTGCGAGGAACAGAAATGCGAGGAAGAAGTTTTTCCACTGGCTATGAACTACTTGGACCGATTTTTAGCGGTGGTACCAACAAGAAAATGTAACTTGCAGTTGCTCGGAGCAGTGTGCATGTTTCTTGCGTCTAAATTGAAAGAGACGCGTCCATTAACTGCAGAGAAGCTGTGCATCTATACTGATAACTCAATCAGACCGCAGGAACTGCTGGTAAGCACCAAACAAACTCTTTGCATACCAAAACCTACTAACCTATCTGTAGCAACTAGATACTTGTTTACATACTTTATCCACAATTTTCCCCAAATATGAATTGCAAACTGTCACTAATTCTTTTAATGCATCCCACTTATTTAATTTTAATTTACAAATGAATGTACCACTGCAATATTTGATGGAGTTATTTTTCATAATGTGTATGTTTAGAAAATCAGGCACATAAGAATTAAACGTAGTCTAAGGCAAAGACTAGGTTCTGTTTGACAGAATATTCAGCCGTCTGATGGATGTTCTCCACATTCAAATATCTACTAAAGGGTATTTGAGTGCGTTTCCATGTATCACGGGGCTATTACGCCATCTAGTGGCAAATATGCAACCCACAGCAATATCAGGGCTGAGGTCTTGTTCCGCTAGGTGCATGTTTTGTGAAAATAGAATAGTCTTAAGGTACATACATGTGGCAACTTTTTGTGCAATGTTTCCAACCGATGCTGCTTGGGAAATCTCCATTTGAGAATGGACAACAAATTTTGATCTGAAATCTTTCGATTGGTCAAAGGCCCTGCCTCCCCTGGTTGCCCAGCAACAGTGCTCAAAAAGTTTCCACATGTATCATCCCCTTAAGTGTCAAAAGAGAGATACAGTCAATTGATTAACTTTTCATCTTTGGAATATCGTCATTCAGCTTCTTTTTATTTCTATTTGCATAGGTTAACTATATGAGTACATTTTTGATTTAGAGGAAAAACTGTAGACATGAACGCTAAATATGCTGTTAAATCACTCATTACTCAGTGTCAAGGGGGAAAAAAACAGTATGTGGCATAAAAAAAACATTTGACTATGTTACACCTGCACTTTGTGAGTTTTTCCTCAGCTCTTACTGATTCAGCATTGTATTTCTTGTGGAAATGGGCAGTGTTTTAGTAATTCAGGGCAAAGATAAAAAATGAATATATTCATAAATTGTCAGCGAATTGTTGCTGTGGGCATCCTGTTTTTTTCTCTTCAGCCTGGCCTAGTGTTGTTGTGGAGCTTCTGCTGGTCTGCTAAGTCCAACAGATGCAGGAAACTGAATATCAGCTGTCAGTCATTTACATTTTTTTGTCCTCGCTAGCTGGCAAGAAGTTCTTGTAAATGAAACCACAGTGACAGCCTGGAGGTACGACTGGAGGGCACAAAAGGAGGAAGTGGGTTCCTGCATCAAGGCTGTGTTGCAAGAGTTTCAAAGTTTTAGGGCTGCCATCAGTGCACTAGTGAGGTGACACTGGACTGTTGAATTGATAGCCACAGAAGACAATTTGTTGTCCTAAAGTTACTTAAAGCTGGTGTTTGTGGTCATTTATAGCCTCATAAAGGTTCAACAGTGTGCTGAGAATATGACCAAAGATGTAGATGTAAATACAGTATATCGTTTGCTAATACATAAATATGTAGTTTTGAGCCTTCTAGTTGCCAAAACTTTCGCTCCAAACCCGTATGACTTTTTTTCTTCTACAGAACACAAAATAATTGTTAAATTTTTTTCAGCTGTTTTTGTCCAATCGAAGTGAATGGGTTCCAAAACATTGATTTGACCCTATGTACGTTCATTGTTAACTGACATTCTTCCAAATATCTTCTTTCTGTGTGTGTGTTGATGACACAATTTTCATTTTGAGGTAAACTTTCCATTTAAGAACAAATCAACACACCAAAATGAACATGTATATTTTTGCTGCCCAAACTTTACAGATCCGAAGTGACAGAACGCAGATTTTCACATTAGCGTGTAATTGGTTTTCTTTTTGAGAACGCCTCTGCTCATAGTTTACATTCCATCATACCCCTCTTGGTGTACCAGGAGTCAATGGTTTTGAGCGACTGTGGCTCCAACATGTCATCATGTCTTGATGTTCACATCAGGCACCTCCCCTGAGGAGAGAACAGACAGGAACATGTTGCTGTGTGTACTTTTAGGTGAGTCACTCACCAGTGAAATCCAGCAAAGAGAGGAAGTGGAGAAATCATGCACCAGCGGATGGCTGCCATTGTATTCTTGCTCACTAAGAAAGCTGTTGCAGGGGTATAAGTTCAGCATCTTTTGTTTGTGCTTTATAGCAACTGTAAAGGCTTTACTGTATTTCTCAGAATGTAATGGCAATGATATTTAGCCATCTCACGAATAAAATGTATGTGGTTCATTTGTGAAGAAAACCACCTCCATTTGAGCGAGTGTTCAGTCATAAGGACTGTCCCAGCAAATGCATGTTTTCCCCAATTAGTCATTTGGTCCCCTGTTACTCAGTTCAAATAGGAAGGGGGAGTGGTTATTTGAAAGATGCTGTCCTCTTGACTGAAACCAAATGACTGAGCATCTTACGTATACATTCGTCATTGTGAGTTAGGTCAAAGCAAGTTCATGTTATGCATCAAGAGTGCCCCCAAAAGACAAAATAGTATCATCAGTGGTGTTGAACAGTCACATTCATGGTCATAATTGAGCCTTGTTTTTTCTATTGAGGTTACAGCTCAATCGAATTACAAGCCTTTTAAATACAGCTGGGCTACAAATTAATGTTTTTATGAGTGTGTTTGTGGTTGCAAATGGGCTAATGACAGGTCCAATATTAAACTATGTCTACTTCGGCCTCTTCTGACTGGACAGATTACTATAAAACAAACTCAGAATTATGTTTATATGCTAAGGAGGAAAGTACCTGATGCTGGACAGTCTCTGTGAAGTGACTAGGCAATCTGAGTGACCCATTTTTCTACTCAAGTGTGCCTGCATTCGGCCTTTTAGCTGTCAGGATTTCTGCTTGTAGCTTTGCCATATCCAAGGCAAAACCATCTCCTGGAGGTCCCAGAGCTTTTCTGAGGCTAGATTTTGTGTGATCTGGTTTAAATGTATAGCAACAACATTTGAATGTGTAACAGCGGAGTCAATAAACATATAGACCTTATGTAGCCCCGCCCCTTTTCAGCGCTACGCTCGTTGTGTTCTGTCTTGTTTGTACTTCCACAGCATGAAGGTAAGATCTTACCGATATATGAATGAACCGCTCGTTTTAAAATCTTCTCGGTCTACTGACATACGTTATGACATCCACTTAAAACATTGCAATGCTCATGAGAACTTTAGTTAACTCTACAATAAGTAAATCCACTTCACCAATGCCTTAGAAATATATAGAGCCACCGCAAAAAAGTTCAAAGACAAAATTCTAATGATGGCGCATAAGGTCTATAGTACAAACCTCTTTTACACCTTCTGTCTGAATGGTTTATATGGAATGTTACCCCAACATTTAGTGTCTTAATAAAATTATATTTAGATCTTGTCAACGTCTAGTGTATCAAAAGAAAACATCTAGGGAAGCCACAGAGGATGCAATTTGTCACACCAGTTGAATGTGCAAAAACACTGATATCTTAATACCTCGAATACTGCAAATGGATTCAGATCACAGAACTTTTGAGGTTTGGGTCCATAGTGATTTTGCTTCTTTTCTCAAATCTTTTTACAGGAATGGGAACTGGTTGTCCTGGGCAAATTGAAGTGGAATCTGGCTGCTGTCACTCCCAATGACTTTATTGAACACATTATGAGGAAACTTCCACTGCCTGAGGATAAGCTGGACCTGATCCGTAAACATGTGCAGACTTTCATCGCCCTTTGTGCAACAGGTAGTGTATTCAATGTAGATGTCGGATGTTGGTTTAGAAATAATTAATGCCTGCAAAGCATTTCTAACTAATTTGTGCAGTGCTCCATCCTATAACGTATCCCACTCGTTTAGAATGAAATCTTTTCAACATCCATTTGTACATTAACTTAGTAGAGTGTCAACGTGTATGTGTCTTCCATTGGTGTTAATTATGAGTGTTAAAAGATCCACTGCCTAGTCAAGTTGGTGTTGATACCTTGCATCATCACTTCAATAAGTGATGTGTTGCAAGATCCATGTTTGTTCCTTGCAAAACTTGAAATTAAAGCCGTCTTCTGTGGGTTTAGTGTCTATGGCGACTTTATTCAGGTTCTTGTTGCAGGCAAATTATCAAATGCCAACTCATTACATTCATGAGAAACTATGCGGACTGAAATAGCGACTTGTAATGGAGAGAATTTCACTGGAAGCCTTATGTGTTTGCCTGGTATGTTTGGTGGGCATATCAGTGGCTAACTTTGAATGCAGTGACACTTCAAAAGGCGGTTGTATAGTTAAGGACATTCCTGTGTGCTGTTGAGCCATTGGTTATACTGCTCCTGCTCTTAGAGGTGGACCACCTTTAGGAGATCAAACATAGAGATGAGAGGAGGGTGAGAAAACGTGAGGAGTGTATTGTTCCAGCCGAGCCAAACAGTGAAGCATGTCATGTTTTCATATCTTATCCCCTCTTCTCACGCCTCCCAGATGCTTCAGGGCATGACGACTTTCCCATAATCAGGAGCCTTTGTGGGGCTGGTTCTCCCAGCCAAGCCTGTACCTAACATCACCATAGGCGGTAATGGGATCCAGTGCACCACCCTTGTTCCCTCAGGCTTCTCTCTTCCTCCCTGGGGTTGCTCAGCTCCCCATGAACCTCAGGAGTGACTCTCACTTTGGGAAAATGGCATACGACGATGGGAGAGGGAATAGGAGGAGGAGCTGGCAGGTCTTTTAAACATTGGTTTTTGCATTTGAGCATTGATGATAGCTGGGATAATATGAATGGTTTAACAAAATAACTTGGTTTTTAGAAGCCGAAAAATTGCAGATGCAGTGCAAAATGCCTCTTTTGTTCACTCTCTTGTTTCAAGCAATACATACATTAGTTACTAGTTTAACAACAGATTTTCAAGTGGTGTCCAAAAGATTTTAATTGCCAGGCAGATGCCTTGACTGCCGCTTTTCTTTTCTCTGTACAGTTTTCTTTCTTTGCGGAGAATTCAGCATCCCCCTCTTTTCTGAGCCATGCATAAATCAAGGCCCCTATATCTGAATGAGAAAGGAGAGAAGAGTGTGGAAAGACGACAGCTAATTTTTAATGGTTCTTTGCTTTTGATGAAACAGTTCCGTTTAGAGCACTCTGTGAGATTTGGTCAGGCAGAGTAGACCAGTTCAGTATTAATTAATAACATGGAGGGGCTTTTCAGAGATATGCAAATAGCTGGAAGGCTTGGCTAGAGACCGCAAGAAAGGAGACAAAAGGAACAACCCTCCATTTCATATGCAGAGGCATGTAAGGGTCAGTGCAGAAGGAGTACACGATAAAGCGTTTCTCCGGAGGGCAGTCTGTCGAAGGCCTACACAGGAACAAGCTCATTAAACGTGATTACACCCCCATTTTACTGTTAAACACCCAGCACCCCCTTTACTTCTCCATCATAGATTGTCTGTAGATGTATAATAACAGACCTGAGACATGCTATGATATTAGCAGCAAATGTGTTTTGTAGGTAGAGGTCATCTTTGCCACTCTTCAGATGGTTCCTTATCAGAGAAATCCCTTAGGAAAAATAACTACAGTAGTGACTGGTGAAGTGTTCAGTAGGACTGATAATTAATTCTACGATTAATTCATTCTATTTAATGACATATTCATGTAATTTCTCACTCAAGAGGCTCCGTTTCCTCCCACAACGGCCTGACTGCTGTTGCTAAAGACTCAGCACTGGAGCAAGACTGAAACAAGTTGTTACAGGATTTTAACAGTCAACGAGTGTTCCTGTTTTTAATTAATCTGTTTTACTATGGTTTGACAGGGCAGACCAGCATGCCACTTTTGATTATTAATTTACTTTGTTGAAGATTTGTGGCAGATTTTTTTGTTTAAAGACAATAGACTGATAATTTAATACAACATCAATGTCCCAGACAAGACATGCTGATATCTAATTACTTAAAGCCTCATAATGAGACACAACATAGCTAGGAGTAAAACACATTTTACATTCGGTTCTGTAGGTTTAAAAACTGCAACAAAAAAGTGCCAATGAATTAACTGTTACATGTCTACTCTTTTAGTAACTCTGTCTTTAAGTTCTTCACTTACATGCTTTAGCATTTATCTAAGCGTTATACTGCGATGCCCAATTCATACTTACGTTTGATCTTTATCAGGCAGGTCGAACATGACTGACTTTCTGTGAAGGAGGCAGACCTGTGCATCTACATGAAAGCCTGGCACTTGATTTATTGCCCCTCAAATCATCGGTCTCTTTGGCCGTACCTCAACTTTCCGGACGTTTAATTAATTTACAAGTTAAATGCGTACACAGCACATTGCACCCACCAAGGAGCTTGCTGTGTTGGCACAGTTCTGGGGATGCAGTGTGGCGAGGGCAGGAGAATGGTCCATTGAAGGGGGTGAGAGGCTGGTATACCAGGCCAGCCAGCCGCCGCTTACTAGGAGCCTTCCATCACAGGCGTCACCACTCAGCTACATACACTGTTTATACTCAGCATGAATATCAATGAAGGCGTGCAGAATACATCCATTCTTCCCTTACCACTCTCGCAAACCAGAGTGTCCAGCTCTGCCACTAGCACGCGCATACCCTTGTTCCCCCGACAAACTTGTCTTGTCTAGAGTGTGAAAAATCAGATTGCAACCCACTCAGCACACGCAAGCTGTGTGGGCATCTATTTTCCATTGTTTTCTCTCCCTGCCCCAAAAGACCTAAGAGTTGCAATGCGGTTTTTGTCTTCTTTCTGCTTGACCAGAACTTGTCTTTTGAGACATTTTTGTCTGGCCCGGCAAAAACTACAAAGGGAAGAGTGTATAATAAGTTCATTTATTTGTCAACACCGAGCCGCAAAATGAGAAAATGTCTGGCTTTGAATGTTAAAAAGGCATGCTCGTCAGTTATCAAAGGGCCCAGGGCTTTGATTTTCTTTTCCTAAAAAGAAAGGGGAAGAAAAATCACCCTTAGAGCCATCACACACAGTTTGCTTTGCAATTGAATATGGCAATATGGTAATGCAAAGACTGCCAGGGAGTGTGGGACCGTGAGCCCAGAGGTGGCCCTGCATCAGAGGAATGGCATGGGGGGAATGAGGTGGGTAGGAGGGTCTTTTCTTCTGCCAAAACCATACGAAGGTCTGGACACTGATTAAAGAATGATGCTTAGTGCCCCCCTCAGCCGCCCCTGCTGTCTAAAACCCAACAACACCCTCCCCCAACACCCATCTTTTGTGCGCCTGTCAGGTTGAATTGGAATCCACAGAGAGGACTTGATGTTGCATCTCTCAGTTGGATGATATGAGGTGATGATTTCAGACAATGAGGCCACACTCTCTTGCTCACTAGACCCACGTCCACCAATGGGCACACTCAATATGCCAAAAGATAGCAGCAACGCTGACACAAATCTCGAGCTGTTGTAACAACAATGACATGTATGCCATTCAACTTTAGGGGTATGTGTCTGAAGTCAAAAAGTGTTGAAAAACAGTCTGAAAATAGGGAGAGGGGGAGTCGTAGAAAAAGAAGAAAGATGGAAATCAATGAGGCAGGGGGCAGACAGCCTAAGTTGTTTGGTTCTTTCTTTCTCCCCCTTCTTGCAGTCAGTCGTCTTTTGGGGTTTCAGGCCCGTTCACAAGCTGTCTTATTTGCATTATGAATGACAGTGAGAAAGCTAACAAGGTTATTGGTCTTTGAGATGTACGCCTGTGACCACACGTGGAAAAAGGACCTACAGCAGTGAGCATTGGCAGGGGGACTGTGGCTCTTTATTCCATCCTTTCCAAAGGCTATAGGGCTTTTTTTTTTTTTCAGGGAGCACACGATTTACTTAGGAGCTGGAAGAAAAGGGGCCGATCTGCAAAGGGTGACTGGAGGAGAGGGATGGGGGTGGGGTGCTTTTCAGATTCTTTTCAAGCCAAGTGAACCCTCATTATCCTGGGATGCAGTCATTAGCAAAGGACTGTGCACAGACCTAATGGAAAGGGTCTTCATTTATCTGTATTTATGATTTTGGTGAATTTTGTATCTATTTAATAATATCTGATATTACCAAGTGTGATAAAGTACATTTTTATGAACTCAAAGTTTGACTGATCTTGCCTGGTTTGCTCTTTCCTCAGATTTCAACTTTGCCATGTCCCCTCCATCCATGATTGCAACGGGCAGCGTGGCAGCGGCTATCTGTGGCCTGCAGCTCAACAGCACTAACCGCTCACTGTGGGGAGACAACCTTACAGAGTTGCTCGCCAAGATCACAAACACAGAAGTTGTGAGTATTTTTGCTTTGACAATACATTTTATTAATGCATCTGGCACTTCCATGCGGGCCAGTGTGCTATACAGATTACCTCACAGTTTGTTTATATTCTAACGTGGAGTGATCATATAGGGATGCTTTATAATTTTAAACAGCGACCGTGATAAGATGTTTCCTTGTTTTTTACCAATAGCAACGCTATTGGTAATCTGTGGGATAAGTGTTGCTGTGCCTGTAGGACTGTGAGAGGAGGCTGTGCATTTCCCCTATTTACTCAATGGGCTTGGGTCCAGCTCCAATTCAATTTCACATTCAGCCACTGAATTACTGGAAATGAAATGGGATTGACCCTGACTGAGAGACTGTAAGGAGAGAATCCGCAGGGCTAGGGGAATGTGTCAGGGATACTATGGCTTTATGCAAATGACTTGCATACAAATTCCCACATACTTTCGCACAAGGGACCACCTCCTGGTCATTTAGTTTCTTTTAGGTCCTTTAGTATCTCTTTAGGGGTGAAAGCCAATGAGAATAGAAAATTAGTATTAAGAGAATGACCCAGGAAACACATTTAATTCCTGTCCTGACCCGAAGAGGTCAACCCTCCCCAAAATACCCTAGAGTGCACTGCTGCTGGTAGAATGACTGCTGCCCCAGCATGTGGTGTGTGAAGTCGTGCACCATAGCAGAGGAAAAACAAATAGTCCTCCACGGCAGTAAAGGTGCTCAGTGTCTGAGGAGTGTGAGGTCCAGGGCAGAAGGAATGAACTGCCTGCTCCATGAACAACTCGTCACATTGCTGGATGCCAACAAGCCATACCTTTGAAAACATGCAGGTAGGGTGTATGCACGCTACCCTGCTCGCACTGAGCCTAAAGCCTAAAGAAAAATTAAAGGTATAGTTCACCTCACATGAACATTTTTTTCATCATTTACTGACCTTCAAACTTGTATGACTTTTTTTTGCTGTGGAACATCAAGTTATTTTGAGAAGGTCTCTGTGTTTTCATCTATCCAATAGAAGTAGATGTTTCATTATTTGCAAAACAAACAAAAAAATGCAAACGCAAAAATACTGAATTATTTGGTTACCAACATTCTTCAAAATATGGAAGAAAGACATAGGTTTGGAGTGACATGAAGGTGAGCAAATGATGACAGAATTCAAATGTTTGGGTGAACTGTCCCTCAAAGGAAGGCAATTAAAGAGTTTGTCTTGTCAAGGATGCAAATTGACTTTTTAAAATGCTGCTGCAACAATATCTTTATTGTGACATTATAGAATCAAGTGTGTAAGGGTTATTGCTAGCAGTGCTATACTAGCACTTTTGGTTTTGCATCCACAAACTGAACCTGAGTCCACTTTTGTGGGGTATATGGTTCATGTAAACTATTAATGCTATTAATGACATGGTTCGGTAAAACTGTCTGTTTTTATGTTCTAACACACTTTCCTGACAAGTGGGACTGCGGCACTGCAAACATAGACTTCCCCGTTCTTTAGAAACAAAATCAAAGTATAAAAGTGAGACGGGAAAGCAAAATGCATTGCATTGCCCGTCTCACTTTTATAGTTTGATTTTGTTCAAATTACCTTGCAATGAGGGGTAAACAGCAGCAGCTTCAGATAAGACAAAACACCGCAGTTCAAAAGGCAAAAGAAAAAAAAATACAATGTGTATTGGGAGCAGGTGGGGGGGGATCAAAATGGGTTCGGACCAAGCAATTTAACCATGTGTGAATGCACCCTTATGTTTATTTGAGCACTGAATTTGTTTGGGACGAATAACTCATTTTACCAATTAGAATTGTTGTTTTGAGAAAATCTTAGAGGTCCTATCTAGATGTATAAAGCAGACGTAAAGTAGAAAAACCTAGTCTTCAATAAACAAGGTTTTTGTGTACTAAACTTTTCCTTAGTGTATGGGGACTATCCATATTGAGGCAGAGGTTGTGAGGTGAGCGGTCAGACAGAGTATGAAGGAAAGTCAACCTAATGCCAAACGATGCTGCCAGCCTGGAACCAGGAACCCTGCTGACATTTGTGGTGTCCAGTGCCTGTAGTTTCCAGTAGACATATGATAGGGGCAGCCAGCCTCTTCCAGTCGTCCTTGGAATGTGTGTGTAGCTGAAGACACACCTGATGAAGCATACTCTGTGCAGCAGTAAGGTACACACATGCATGCCAAACCAAGAGGGCTGATAAATTGGCTTGAAGTTTCCACAAACACCCTAAGGTCTCTCGAAGAAAGAAGCAACTAAATATTTGTCTGATACTGGGTGTTACTAGTAGTTTGTTACTGTAGCTATGGTAAATACAGTAAATGATGCTCTTTGGGATGTTGTAGGCATCCAGGATCACAGAGTTATCAGTTCAAATGAGGCCTTGTCTGATTTGTTTATGTTGAGGCATTCATTTGTGTCCTTGTGCTCATCTAGAATACTTATAGCTTTATACAAGCTAAAGATCTGCAGCTATAAAAACTTAAACTAATCAGGAAGAGAAAGTGCACAGTAAAAACTCTGAGATACCGCAGTTTCTAAAAGTAGGTGAAATGTTAGAAACTTTGGGTCTGGTATGCGGAGAATGCTCCTTTGCCTAAAGTCATAATGTCATAAGGACGTTGTTTTTTGCAACCGAAATGTTATTTGGAGCTGAAGAGTTGCAAATTATTTAGAGAAGAACTTCAAGGCTTTTTTTGGTACATAAGATCATGTGTTAGGCCCCCTGGCCTCTTGCATTAGGCCTCTGGGACATCTTAATCCCTTTCATTTCTCAATGCTGTGATGGCCTTGCTCTGAACCCGGCAATCCTTGCTTTCACTTCCCATTAAAAAACAGACACCATTTTTTTTTTTTTGGCCACTCAAGTCTCTTCTAGGCTTCTTCTGTCCAAGATGGCACACACTGAGTTACATCACAATAACTGCTGTTTCTTCAGTAGACCATCTTTCTTGCGGTTTCGACCGATTTTTATTCATTTGTTTGTCTTTGACAAACGTAGCCATGCTCCGGTGGGATAGAGGGTGTTCTTGATCAGGGCAATGTTGGATTAAGCAGGGACCACCCACTCCATCCTGCAGCTCACCAAGTGCCACCCTTCTCTGGATCTAATCATTGAGAAGCTCTTCTAGAGCAAGTCCTGGTTTTACCAGTAGTCGCACATTGAAGCTATTAGAGTTGCCTGAATTAAGCCTTTGGGGCTTGGCATGAATTTGGTTGTGCAGCTATAAAGACCAGCGTACAGGGAAATGTCTTTTAAGAAGTCGTGCCTGGCATTCTTGTGGTAAGACACAGGCAGTTCCTTTACATGTTTTATGCTTTAGTTCATTTACTAGAAGGAATTTATTTTTCATGACTAATAATGCCTCATCGTGGTGGGAAACAATCTTTAGAAGGATGGTGGCATTGTCATCCACAATGAAAGAAAGACACTAAGCTATTCCTCAACAATAAAAATAATAAATAAATGAT
This sequence comes from Cyprinella venusta, assembly GCA_038021265.1. NCBI lineage: Eukaryota > Metazoa > Chordata > Actinopteri > Cypriniformes > Leuciscidae > Cyprinella > Cyprinella venusta. Next base: position 15,161,083 of record CM075886.1, on the reverse strand, counting down.
GAACGATAGACTGCTTCTACGTGCAAGAAACACTCGCCTGGCCCAGGAGCCATGCATAAACATAATTTCAGACTTTGGCCCATCAGCTTTTAATTAGCAGTAAATGTCGAAGGAATGTAGCCTCTCCACAAGCAACACATTCTCCACAGTCCCTTCCCATGGGCCATTCACAGCAAACTTCCCACAGATGCCTGTTGTGTCTCATACCCACTAAATAGGAGGGAGAGCTTTGATCACGTATCCATTTAGTTGCACTAGAGGGCATCATTTCTCATTTTGGTATCAGTGTGTGAAAGCCATTTTAAATATGTCGTATGCTCTTTGGAGCCACCCACAGGGTTGCATTAAGCATTTTTCATATTTTATCTAAAAAAGATTGAGTTTGTTCTTAGTTATACAGAGCAGGAAGAAGACTCTGGTGAACTCAAGTGAGATTCCCTGTTGTGAAAATGAAAGGGTATACAAAAAAACAAGTGAAACACTACCTTGTTTTATCCATGGGATATAGATGTAATTAACATGGGAAACTGTGGTAGAGCTTTTTTTTCTCTGCTTGCAGGGAATCTTCTATTGTTTTAGTTGCATATTTGGTGTTGACAGAAAAATCTAGGTTAGAATTTTGGTTAAATCTTGTTGTTTGACCTAAACCATTAACTGAGTGTGAATTCGCATTTGCTTTAACAGTATTATTAATGAAGAGATTCTGGATAAGTACAGACATTGCAGCGATATAAACCTGTTTTTCTAACGTTATGCGTCTGATGCATTGCAGGATGTGTTAAAAGAATGCCAGGAGCAGATTGAGAGAGTGTTGATGAATAACCTAAGGGAGGGTCGCCGGCAGCAGCAGAAACAGCAGCAGCAGGAACAGGGTGGCCCACGCAGCAAAGCACTTGATGACCAGGACCAGTCCAGCACCCCAACCGATGTACGAGACATCAACTTGTGAGCTTGCTGCAGGAATGCTGTGATCAGTCTTCAAGAAAAGAAAAAAAACAACAAAAAACAAAAATGACAAAAAAACAAACAACCCCAACAAAAAGTGCTTGCTAGTCTCTGTATAGTTTTATCTTCATTTTCCAAAAAAAAAAAACCTCCCGTAAATGACAAAAAAAAGAAAAAAAATCTAAGCTATTTTAGATACAAAAAATAGATATTTTTAAAATGATTTGATAATGATGCAAAAAGCTCTACGGTGCCTCAGACTCTTAGAAGGGAAGCATGTAGTATTTTGCAAACTCTTTTGATTGTGTAAACATAATAATATTTAATGCAAAAGTGATAGTGTAAAGGGCTTTTCAAAATAGAGAGTCTACTGTATCAGACTGGCTTGAAAGGGTACAAAAAGTGGGGCTATGTTTTTTTTTCTTCCTGTTTTGTTGTGATTTTTTTTTTTTTTACTTTATTTTTTTTGGTTCATTTTGGAATGCCTGAACTTGAACACACATCGATGTGCCATGAGTCTGAATGAACGCACCCATTCACTTGGCTGTGTACTAAGAATGCATTAGGACCAGAAAATGGGGATTAAAAAGGAGCAGTGAGACACAAGTCGTATGCTAAGAACGCAGGGCTCTTTTGCTAGGGCAACAGGGGCTTATATCACGACAGTAGACTATTAATATAATTTTAATACGATTATTATTATTATTCCTGTTAAACAAGCAAATTATTGTCTCTTGATGCTAATGTTACAGACACTTCAAATAAGCTTTTGTCAAGCTGCTTGTGTGCATGCATTTACGTGTGGTGTATTTTGGCTCATGTGCAAGCGTGTACCTTAAGTTACCCTATATCAGGCACTCTTGTGTGAGTCATGTGGGCTTTGTTTAATCATCTATCTGCAAGTGTTTGGTCATTGAGACTGATTCAGTGGTCGGCACATGGTCTGGACAGGGATAGCAAATGATTCCACGATGCTTCGAGGGCCTCCTGTATCAGTGCCTTATATTAAATGCTTTTATTTACTGGCCTGGAAACTGCTTGAGGGCTGAGCCCAACCCAGTGCACAGAACATGAGGAGGCAAGAAAAGGGAGCGGACAGAGACGGCTACGTTCCCTCATTTCTTCTAAAGGCAAGAAGAGTTGTTTTTTAAAATTTGTGGGTAAGGTTGTCCTTTGGGGCAACCTCCCACTAAATATTAAATTTGTATTGTATACAGTTTATATTGTTATTACGTACTTTGTTGTTAGCGTGTTGAAGGAGCCTTAGGCTGATTTGTGTTTGGTCCAACCAGGGACCGAGAGAAGAGTCATGGACTTGTTTGCAAACAAGTGTGTGCAAAATTGATGAGCAGTAAAGGAATGTGTAGGCAAGAATGATTGAGGATGATGATGATGAAGCTTGGTTAGTTTGAGGTGTGAAGCATGCTGCTGAGATGAGGATGATGATATGGAGAAGCAGGAAAGGAAGCCAAAGGAGAAACAACAGCTATTATGGTTTCCATAAATCACCTAATATTTAAGATCTTAAATTTGTTTGTCAGTTTATTTGTTTGTCCTTTTTTTTGTCTTGTGTTTGAATTACAGACCAGTATCTAAACCAGTTTCTTTGATACTGCCAGCTCATAACTGGGGAAGATTACTCCATCGGTGTCAGTTTAGTGTTGAGCGTATTTGCCATGGATAACAAAAGGTTATGATTAAGGGTCTTTTTTTTCTTTCCTTTTTCTTTCTTTTTTTTTTTTTTTTTGGTAGGAGGGCTGGTTTCCCATGTTTTGATAATGGCATGTTCGGTTCATTATAGCGATAAAGCATTGGAAACCAATGTATGACAACAGCAACAAAATAATAAGGCAAATTAATTTAACAAAATAAAAAAGACCAAATAACCAGACAACAAATAGACAGAAAACTGATCAAAGTGAAAGAAAATAAATTGTTTGTTGGTTTGCACGCTCCAAGGGCAGTTTTCTTGAAATTTGAAAAGATTAACTTGTGCAACTGCACCATTGCAGAAATGTTTTTTTCCATAGTGCCTTGAGTCTGATGAGTCTTGAGACTTTCACCCTGTTTAGCAGAGCTTAAGCATAAGATCCACTACCAAGCCATCCAAAATATGCTGCTTCCAAATGTTTAACTGGCAAGGGATTTGAAAACTTCCAAAAGTCATTACAGTGTCCAAAAACAGGGTGCCTCATCAGCACAAAACGGCTTTCATATGCTGAATTTTCATAGCTTACCTTGAAAAGGGGCAGTCGAGCTTTCCGTCTACATATGCGTGTGTGTTTGTGTGCATGTCTTTCTGTGTGTAAAGGAGATATCTGCGTGTACTCACACATTTCCTTTGCTGAGAAACAGTTATTAGTGATGCTTGAGTTTCGCAAGTCACGTTTCCTCCATCCTCTCACCGAAACCCTTCAATCTTATTGTATTAAATTAGTCTGTCTTAATATTTTCCCAGCTCTGCTCTGAAAATGAATTACAGTACTGTTAACAGATTGTATGGGTGGCTATGTCGTTTGACTTTGAATATGGACTGAAGTTACGTTCATTAAGGGGTATGATACTGTATTCCAAAGTGATGAGATGGAAAGGGTGTGAAGACATCAATCAAGTGTCAATATTGTTATTGAGTTATTATTGTTTTTTCCGCTGCTAAAAAGCTATGATTTTTTTTGTTTGTTTGTTTGTTTCATCTTATACACAAAAATAACATTACATAGTTGTGATGTCACATCAGTGTGCTGCTATTTTATAAACAATTGTATTATAATTATTTTACTGCTTACAGAATACTTTGAGAATACAGAAGTAGAGGGTAAAAGAAGAACATGAATTGAGTATTCGACTGGAAATGCTCTTTGTACAGTGTGCTCTTATAAAGGCATGTTTCTTTACCTTTTAGTCTTTTCCTCCTCTTCTTTCTCTGTCACATTCTGTAAGTATGGTATCTCTATACCTCAGGTTTACTGGACATAAAAAGACTTTTTCCATTACCTCACACAACTCACAACAGTTTTTTCGGGAACCTGGAAAGGACAGCACATAGAAGAGGTTATGATATGTCTGATGTAGTAAATACAGTTGAATTTCGATATAGATGTAGAAAGCTTAAGGCTCCCACCTGGACATCAGAAATAGTGGATGGAGGAGGTGACAAACGTCTGATTGACAATGTCTTGTGTACCCTGCCCATTCCAGTGCATAAAAACCTGTAAATATAAAATAAGCAACATTGAGTAAAGGACTCCTCCCTCCACTATAACCATATCATGTACCTCAGTTATGTCTGTTGCACAACCTCTGTTCAATAAATATCTGCTTTAACGAGTGTGGTGCTATGTTGGTCCTATGTTATTCTTAACCTTTTATTGGCAATGTTAATGGTGAAAATAACAACGGGAATCTATCCAGCATGTCATAACCTGGTAGAGAATGACTGTAAAGATTGAGTGTGGATAATCAGACAGACTGGGTGAAAATTACACATTTGAACAGGTTGAACTTTTATATTCAGCCACGTTTCTTTACATAATTACCTGCTAAATAATTATAACTTAAATAAGTTGGAAATTGTTACAGCTGATTTATAAGAGATGAATTATAGGGTGAAGTCATTAGGGCTTGGCAATTCTGTGGATACTCTTTGAATTTCTGTTGAACTCAGTTTGTCTTTGAGAGCATGAATGAAGTTAAAGGAGAGGACATGCTGTATGCTAAGGTCAATAAAACTTACCATGAAAAAACTTCGCCTCCTCTTCTTATTTTAGTGGGCCCACTGTAGGCTATACTGTGGTAAAAATGTTTATTAACGTTTATATTTTACTACTGAGGAACAACTGGTGAGTCATGAAAATATCATAATTAAAAAAAAAAAAAAAAAAAAAACCCTATGTCGACTCAATCTAATGCCAATGAGATAACAGTCCAAAAGAAAACTGTGACAGACATGTGAGTCACTGCAGAGCAATTCAGTCATGGGTGAACGAACGGGTCATTCGTAAACGAATCATTCTTTTGAGTCGGATCTTTTCAAGGATTCGGTTGAGCTGGCGCATACAAAAGTGCGAGGAAAAAAATCTGAACGATTTGTTTATGAATCGAATGTCGAATTTTAAACACACTGGAAATATCTATATGACTTAACCAGATATGACAGCTTTATCAACAAACTTACCCAGCAGAGTTGGTTTTAACATAGCATTTTATTAAAACAAGCAACGAATATTTCAGCCAAGAAATATAAATACATTTTAATAATGTTTCAGGTAAGTTACATCAAAATTAACTACGATAAATAAAATCCCAATAAGCAACCTTATAAACAAAATTTAAAAGAATAGCAAATATTGCTTAGGGCCAGGCTACATTTTGGAAACTGAGTCGGACCTACCAGCCATGCGTACGAACTTCCGGTTAAATCGAGTACGGTTGCTGTCAGAAGCAGTGCTGCCTGTCACCGCAAAGCAGCGTATGTTTGAAAACCAAAGGGCTGTGAGTTGTGACAGATTCCTGGATCAATGGATGAAGATCTATAACCCCACGACGCTGTTAACTGCATCGCAATAGCTGCAGCAATGCTCGCTTTTGGTTTAACGATAGTCCGGCAGTAAGTTGTCTTTTGTGTCTTGTTTGCTTAATGAAAACAAATGTTCTCATTATACATATTCATTCTACGTTGCCAATTGATAATCTGCATTATTGATTCAGTAACTCTAAATTAAAGTGACCTGATATTTTAATTATACTAAAATTAGTTCTAAATATGGCTCTGTATCAGAACGTCACGGCTTAACGGTATTAATATAACGTTACATGAGGTCTGTCTGACATTTAGTAGAGTTTAAATATGCAAGTGGGAATTTAGTTTTAACTTTACTGGGCTCATATCATATTACTCCTGTCTGTTGTAACTTGTGTTTAAAGGGCAATACGAATCCTCTTCCAGTGAAAGGTTAGAGACAAACTTGATGTAGCCTAACTCCAAAAACATCAAAAAACATGTCCTGCCCTCACTGTCCATGTTACATAGTAATTTAAGTTATAGTCTGTTGTCTTCATTGGTAGAGGTTTTGTAGAATCCCTTTCTTTTTCATTACAGCCTACAAGAATAAACGTGTGAAGTTAGGAACACCTATAGTCACAATTACAATTAAGGGTTTTCTTTAATTAAAATAATTGGTTACAACTGTGTGCTGGTTAGTAATAAAGTTTTTATTGATCACTATTTCTGTTTTGGTTTATTAGTGGTGAGACGCAGTGCAACAAAGATGGCCTTTTACAAGGTAATTTTTTAAAGGGGGAAAAACTGTTATCCATATCAGTACCCCTGCATTTATTTCAGGCATTAAGTATTACTTTTCTGTTTTTCTTCTTCTTTTTTTATCTCAGCACATGCTCCACAAACTATAATTTCTTTACTTTTAGGTCAGAAAATAGACTCACCGCTTTCTGAAATTGGGATACGTCAATCTGAGGCTGCTGGCCAGTACCTCAGGGATGTAAAATTCACAAACGTGTTTGTCAGTGACATGAAACGTGCCAAGCAGGTAAGCAGAAACATACTAGTTCAAGTTTAGTAGAAACATACACGTTTGCCACAAGTAGAGAGAAATGATTCTCCCCAAAATCAAATGAACTCTTTTTACGTTATTCTGTTCAGTGCTCATGTGGGTCAATATAGCTGTAATGCACGTTTCCCTGGATAAAAGTCAGCAAGCATTGAAGCGATATACCTATGTGAGTCTATTTTGAACCTGATAAAGAAACTATCATTAATAGTCACACCATATGTTAACAGACAAGATCTGTTAATTTGCAATATGCAACTGTTGCCAATGTTATTGTTATAAGGTTGCACATGCCCACTGAAGTTATAATCATATCTAACTAGTGTGTCCTATTGGTTTCTTGTAACAAATATCACTTTCCTTGTGTGTATTTGTAATAGGATGAATAATCATGTTTTTTTGTTGTTCTTTTTTGTAAAATTACAGACTGCAGAGATCATTGTGAGGAACAACAAAACCTGCCATGATATAGAACTAGTAGCAGATCGATCACTTAAAGAGAGAGTAAGTAATGTTAGAACTTGATAATATTGGAAAAATGTCTTTTCATATGCATCTCAGAACAATTTTTTTCCTCCAGAGTTTTGGTATAGCTGAGGGAGGTCGAGTCATAGAAATGAAAAACATGGCTAAAGCAGCTGGGCAGCCTATACCAGAGTTCACTCCACCTAAGGGAGAAACCATGGAGCAGGTAAAATAAACGGCACTAATGTCAAAAAATATATAATAGTCAGTATAGCTGGTCTAAATGGCAACACTATACAAAACAAGAGTTTATATTTTAAAATAATATAATATAAAAGTCCATGTCCCATGTAATATAATATTTTAAAACGAAATTTGAATTATCAATAAATAAAAAAGATTTAGTGTCCAGTTCATCACATTTTCAACAAAAAACAACAAATCTGATTGTCATCCTAAACTTCTTTTTACTGTCTTTAAATTAGTTAAATGAGGCAAAAAATAAGTAATTTATATATATATATATATATATATATATATATATATATATATGAAGAGTTCAGATGCAAAAGCCTCTAAATGCCATTTGAAATTTTCTTCTAAAATGACCATTTTTTATCAAACTTGTATATTTAAGTTCAGTAATTTCACTTAAATGATAATTAATAGGTAATCTTCATTGCCATTTAAGTGAAATTACTGAACTTAAATATACAAGTTTGATAAAAATGGTCATTTTAGAAGAAAATTTCAAATGGCATTTAGAGGCTTTTGCATCTGAACTCTTCATATATATATATAAGATTATATTCCTTTCAGGTCAAGGTGCGAATCAAGGATTTTCTCAAGGCTATGATGCAGCGAATAGTTAATGACCATCAAGACAAAGTACAAGATGGTGAGATATCCATATCAGATGAAACCAATTGGGCTCCTGCAGGACTCCCAGATGACGGAGTCTTGAATGTTTCTGTCCATGCCTTGGTTGTCGGCCACGGGGCTTATATGAGCATAATGATGCGCCATTTTTTTGAAGACCTGAAGTGCCCCATGGGCCGTGGTTTAGACCCAGCTCAACAGTTTTCCATTTGCCCGAACACCGGAATGTGCCGTTTTATTATCACTTTGAAATGTAGTAATGCGGGTTTTGCATTTTCAGACATAAAATGCGTGTTCATCAACAGAAGAGATCACATCAAGACTGATTAAGATCCGATTCATCATACAGAATTATGTAATATCACTTTTAGAAAGACAACCTATTTTACAAATATCTAATTTAATTTTACAATATAAATTCTGAATCCTATATTGTATACCATTCAGACACTGGCAGTATTAAATATTGTTTTTTCGAAGATTATTCATTTTCTGCAAGGGAGTGTTTGTGTGAATGTAAGTTATTGATTTACTTTTAAATATTATAAACATGTAAATGTTAACTAAATAAATGTCATACATCTATGTTGTTGTGTTTATATATATATATATATATATATATATATATATATGACGCTAAAGGTAAAGTGTCACGCGGTAATAACTCTGATGCGTGTCCACTGGCACGGAGCGGAGCAAGCGTTTTCAATTCATTTCTATGGAAGTCGAGCTTCACACTCGCGCATTGCATTATGGGATTGACAGCGGACCGGAGAAAGCGTTGAGAGCGACCGAAAGCGTCAAAAGGTTGGCCATTTCTTGACTTTATGCAAATATCAAGCGAACAACGCGGTCGGCACCCAATTGATGTGTGGTTCGGGATGTGACGTCTGTTTTGAGATTTTAAAAATATGCAAATAGAGTGCTGAAGTTACAACGTCACTCTGTAGGCCAAAACGCGGAAGTGAGTTAGCATACATTTTAGCACTGCCGGTTCCCTCGCTCTAAGCCTATGGGATTTTTGAATGAGTTTTTGGTAAATCGCCTGAAATAAGGTCTGTGGTGAACAAAGCTTCTAAATATTTTCACTTTTTGATCTATGACATAGTCATAGAACACACAGTTATAACCTGCTTGTGGTTTTTTAAACTTTATAGTGTCTGATTGTGTTTTTTTAAATCTTTATATAGGCTTTAAAATGTATAAATTTTGGATTAATTTGTAAAGATTATCTTGATAGACAAAACGTGTAAGGATCACATCTCTTTGTTAAACACATAACTTATTTTTTGCGATTTTCCAATATGGGGAAAATGCATTGCTTTTCGACCGAGGGAACACCATGCGCCGCTAGCTTCCGAGTTGTCCTACAAAGTGACGTCATCACTTCGGCACTCTATTGTGCCGGAGTTTATGCTTGATTTAGTGCGTAAATAATTTAATTTTGTTTACAAATTAGACACTTTGCAGTTGTTATATGTTAAATAATTCATTGCGGATGTGTTCATTGTGATTATACTGGCTGGGTTTATAAAAGTTTATAAAATTGACCGGATATCTTTGGGGTATTTATGTAAACGAAGCTGGTCTATTTCCCAATGTAATCGCGTACATCTCTGAGGATTATACTGTGTATGTTGAAAAAAAAAAAAAAAAAAAAAAGATTCGCAACAGACACCCAAAGTGGACTGAGCGGAGTTTTGCCACTGTAGTGGACAGGTGCGTGTCCACTATCGTAGTGCGAGCGGAGCGAGCGTTTCCAATTCATTCCTATGGAAGTCGAGCTTCACGCTCGCGTAGTGCATTTTGGGATTGATAGCGGACCGGAAAAAGCGTTGAGAGCGTCAAAAGGTTGGGCAGTTCTCAACTTTATGCAAATATCAAGCGAAAAACGGCTTTATGCACAGCTATTATGGAACTAAAACTCTTCCAATTGAAATTGGATTTTTTTAGATTAAAGACATTAATATAAAATGTAATAAATAAAAAAACGTATCAATTCTTCTTCAATAAATAATTCAGTAGAGGTGGCCAGCACCATCTCATATGTTTGAAACTATGAATTTAGGCCTACTGTCGACATGAAATATAATGATTCAAATTGCAGACTCCAAACATTGCAAGAAAATAATTGCCAACCGCACGTCATTCTTAGTATTTCATGATATTACCTACATCAATCAATGAAAAAGGTTCTTGCACAGTTCTGATGAAAACAACATCATTGCCACAGCATTGCAGAGTAGTTTAAATTTTAACTGACTTAAAAAGGTGAAAGGACTGACAAGCAGTGACCTAAACTAGCCTCACTCACTGAGCTGAAAAAGAGGCCATGGATTGCATCAGTTGCAGCTGGTTATTTGTTTCCATGGAACCATTTGCTTTCTTAACTTTACATTAGAAGTTCTTCTGATCAGTGTATTGTTTGTTTTTAGGTAGGCTACCATCCAAAAAAGGAACCATCCAATAGTTTAATTCACAGATGGTTTTCTTTGGCATGAGGCTGTAAAACCCATAAAGGAACCTAATTTGTTCAGAATGGATCAGATGGTGCAACGTGCTTATTTTTCTTTTCTTTTTGTAAATTTGGACTGACTGGGCTCTTGGAAAGCAGTACGTGTAAAGGGTCATCATTGGAAGTGATGGTCTCTTTAGAAACATTACTGCTGCGCTCGTGCTGTCGCTCTCGATGTAGTCTTCGATAATTGGTGGTTTTTGCCTTGGGGTTCTCGAATCCCAAAGGATCAGATGGGTCAATATTTTGGCTTCTTCTCTGCCTGAGATGTGTTTTATGGTTGTTTGATTGCAGAGAAAGTGGTAATTCTGCACTATAAGCCTCAGTGTGGCTTATAGCTCCAAAAAGCTTGATCATTGCATCACTCCTCTGTGTAGATTGATAGGAATTCTTTCTTTGAATTGTTTTAAAGCAGTCAACCTGAGGATAACAAACATCATTTATTAAGAAAAATAATGTTTCAGGATTCTTTGATGAGCAGAAAGTTCAAAAGAATAGCATTGATTTGACAAATAAATCTTTTGAACCATTATAAATATCTTCACTGTCACTTTTGATCAATTTAATGCCTCCTTGCTGAATGAAAGTTTTAATCTCTAACCAATTCTTATTAATTAAAAAATACTCATCCCAAATGTTTATACAGTACTGTAATTAGGTATTGGAATTTATTGTTATTAGTATTTGTTATTTAGGACTTTAATACATTTATGCTTATTAACCCTTAACATGGTAATTATGATAGCAAATGTCTAAGTATATCAATAGCTGTAAAATTAGATATTAATTTTTTATTACTATGGATTAAAAAAAAAATCATACTTACTGAAATATGTGGCTTTTTGCTTGTATCCAAACACATTATATTATTATTTTTAAAAACAAATTTTGAAAAGCAATCCTTGCTTCTTTTCTTCAGTAATAAAATAAATGAGTGTCAGTATTATTATTAAAAGTAAAAATATGTAGATTCAGTTTATGTTAAAAAAAATGAACTTACCTTTTGAGTGTTGGTGAATGGCTTTCCCCATCCTATTACTAAATTGAATCATCAGGAAATTCCTGCTGATCTTGGCCTCTTTATCTCTCAGATTTTCACATATTAAATCTGTTTGGATTGTTTCCTTTTGTATTGGATGACAAGTAACTAGTGTGCAGATGGTTACAGCTGCCAGACAGAGAAGATGAATGATGTGCATGATCAGTCTGGATCAGGCAGGGCTCAGGATACAGTGAGGCATCTCTCTGCTGGCTTATATAACTGGGGGAACATTAGTTCAAAGGTCATGTTTACCAACTAAGAACTTTTGGCTACTGTTGAGCAAATGCAACTGGCAGTTGTAACCGGATTATTTTACTGTCAAGTGATCCTGGGTATCCAAATTAAGTTTGATTTGGGAACTTTAAATATTTAGGCTTAGCCCTAACATTACATTAGCATAGTAGGCTAAAATTAGCATAGTAGGCTTATGGTCATTCAGTCAATTGCGTTAGCTCGTAAAACCTATTGAGCTCTTTGAAAGCAAATTTTCTTGGTGGAAGTCAAAGTTTTTGAAAGGGAATGCAAAGTTTCTTGTGGAAACGCAAAACATTAGCGAGATAACGCAAAAGCGTTGACATGCTATATTTTTTCCTCTGATATTTATTTTCTCTTCACCAGGTAAAGAATATGAGGAAAGAATATGAGTATTATCAGTGTTGTAGTACTCGAGACTCGGACTCGTCTCGGACTCGGTCTCGAGACCATATTTTAATGGTCTTGGTCTTGTCATGGACTCGTGTGCATTTGGACTCGGAATTGACTCGTACTCGAACATTTTTTTTTTTAGGACTCGGACTTATCCGGAGATTTTCTAGTGCGCAACTGCGCATGACAAATTGTAATAAAATTACTTTTAACACCACCTACTATGTGGCCTTTACCCTAAACTGATCATATTTTTTCAAACTCTAAGTAAATTCAGTAAAAAAAGGATTTCTCTAAGTAAATAAAAGTAAATTAGGTAATAGACCCTCACTGGTCTCGGTCTCGACTCGGACTCGACCGTCTCTGGTCTCGGACTCGACTCTCTATGGACTCGGTCTTGACTCGGACTCGAGTCTCTCTGGTCTCGGTCTGGACTCGGACTCGAGTGAGGTGGTCTCGACTACAACACTGGGTATTATATATATATATATATATATATATATATATATATATATATATATATATATTTATATATATATATATATATATATAAATGGGTAGGCTATTATATATATATTTATATAATATATATTTCAATGCTTTTTTTGTTTTTTCACAAACAATTTGTTTCCCTCCAAAACATTATGTTCGGCGGCAAAACTTCTGCGTCCACATGTAAAATGTTTGTGTTTGCACTTGTCCCTAGAGAAAATTTGCGTTCGCTCGCAAAGCACGCAAAAGTGCGAGCAAATGCAAAGTTTCTTGGGGTAATGTGGGACATACTATCATTTTTTTTTTAAAGATACATTGCTTAATGTGATAAATTGTTTTGATAAAATGGAATAAAGCTATAGGCAAAAAGGGAAAAAATGTTGTTTGTAAAAAATTTATTTTAGGTAAAAATAAAGCACAATTAAATGAGATTCTCGTGCATTTCGGATTTTGACCACATGAGGAGGCTCTAACCCAATGAATACCATCCACTTTTTTATTGATAACTCAAACTAAATCTTAAAAAACAGGCTAAAAACAACCTTTTATTTTGGAGATAAACTTTATGGGGCCTAAAATGTGTCCCACCTTACGTGGCTCTAAAAGTTGTCCCACTTTAGGGCTCTAATATGTGTCCAACTTAGCACTGTCCCAATTTTCCTGAAAATAGCTGTAGAGTAAAAATGGTTTCTTTTCATTTTTTAAACACACACACACACATTTCTTCATAAAACGTAGTTGGAGAGAGACCTTGAGCATTTGTTTAAAACATTATATATATATATATATATAATATATATATATATATATATATATATATATATATATATATATATATATATATATATATATATGTATATACTGTTCACTAAAAAGTGTCCCAATTTTGCTGACTTCACCCTTGTTGTTGTTTTTTTTTAATTTACTATACATTTGTTTGTTCATTATGTGCATAAACAGGCATATAAAACTAAAATTTAAATAAACAGGATGGTAATTTTACGTAAAAATAACACAAAGTTAAAGGGACACAAGGCAGTTATTTTAGCTTAATTTAACAGCTTCAGAGTTATTGAAATGGTTATATGACTTCTTTCGGGTTGAATGGTGGGTGTCTCGACCCCCCCTGGTGCCTGTGAGCGGAAAAATCTCACTTGCAGTTTCTGGCCGGCGGCTCGCCGCACTGAAGTATCGCGCGATATCAGCTCTCGCGATGTAACATATTCCTTTGCGAGTCTTGCGACAACACCGCACACATCCAGGAACAAGGTCGACAAGGATGGAGTTTGTCACACTATCGTCATGGCGGAGCCGGCATATAAGATATAGAAAGCTAGGAAAGCATTGGAACAGAGAAAGAGGAAAAAGCAGACTGACCGAGCGAGGAGTCAGACGCGAGAATAGCCGTAATGCGCATGTGATATGTCCCCATTGAAGCATCTCGCAGCACGGATGTACCAATACAAACAAATAAAACATCTCCAGGTAACTCTAGTAGATTCATTTATTTCGTTTGATCCAAGTGCTCGTTGCCGCTGCGATCAGTTTCAGTGGATTCAGTGTTCTGTTGTGATATTCAAACGGACGGCGCGCTCATTGCATCCTCTGGACCACTAAAGTTCATGGGGATATGTATTTAATCACGTGAAAATTCTCACCACTAACAACATATATTAGATCTCATTAAACAACAAAATAAACACAATACTATGTAACACGTCATGCCCTCCGTGAGTGGTATTTACAACAGTAATGTTAAAAACAAGTACTCCACAGTTACTCTAGGGGTCGCTGTTTGACAGCATTGTCGTCTAATGCCCCTTTAAATAAGATTTTCATGCATTTCGTATTTTGACCACACGAGGAGGCTCTAACCCAACGAATACTATCCACTTTTTTATGATAACTCAAACTAAATCTTACATGTAAGCCTACCTGAGTAAACAAAACCAAATGATTAAATCACAATTAAAATAAACTGCAAAGACAAAAACTAAAAAACAACCTTTTATTTTCATTTCAGTAATACAGTTGGCTGCTGTGCACAGCACCTTAGTATAAAAATAAAAGGAAACATTTTCTTAATATATTAGGATTCTTACTAATTTTTTTTCTCTTTTTACATTTTTTCTTTTTACATTTTTTCTTTACAGAGAACAAAATGATTGGCAAAAAGTTAGTTGTCTCCAACAAATCGTACAATCATTTCAACAAATTGGAACTAAGGCAGAAGGTGAGGTATATGTTAGAAAATATGTGGGGAATTTGGAGGGGGTCTGCCCCTCAGTGCAGGAATACAAAACTGAGGAAAAACAAAGACTGCATACGTACAAGGACACACACACATGCACTACCCCTTACAATCATCTCGCAAGCTGCAAACGGTGCCATTTCAAAGCTGGAGACAAAGTACAGTACAAAGAAACTGGTGGAACTTACATGAGAAATAGCTGTTTCTGTATAAGCACTTAGTTTAGAGGGCCTAACTTCTAGATACAACATTTCCGTCCCATATTTTGCATTAAAAACCATGCAAAATTATATTCACTTAAATATAACGAGATCAGAAATGTGACAGGGTACAGTGAAGATACATATAAATAAATTAACATCAGTCAACACATACATAAAAAAGCAGTCATTTTGACAGTCTCATTAAAGCAATAACATTGCATGCCATTTTTGGGGTACAAAGAATTTGAAATCTGTCGTTGTCATTCATAATAGATAGATAACATTATCAACATAATACAGCTGAAATCTCTCTTTACCCAAAACACTCACACACACAAAAATTACCATACCATATTGTTTCAGTTTTGCTTAGCAGTTTGCTTAGCAGTTTTACAAAGCAGTTTTGCTTAGTTCAAGATTCTGTCATTATACTCACTCTCATGTTGTTCCAAACCTGTGAAACATTATTTTAAATTGAAAGTCAATGGGTTTCAAAACTACATTTTTGGACCCCATTGACTTTCATTGTGTGAACACAAACATTCTTCAAAGTATGTTCTTTCATGTTCCACAGAAGAGAGAATGTCACAGAGGTTTGGATCGACATAAGGTCAGAAATCTTAATTTTTCGGTGAACTATAACTTTAAAGAAAAAGTCTCACACACACTCCTCGAGAGTACTATAAATATTAGTGTACTATCAGTGTACCTGACTCAAACATCCCAGCCATAACTGTTATATATATATATAAAAAAACCACCCTTCTCCTTTGTAGCATTAACATGTATAATATCTGAACTGCAACCTAGATGGAAAATGAACAGATTATTTTACTGTAAAAAAAGAATAGTTGCTGCCTTAAATTTTTAAGTACAATCAACTTGGATATTTCAACTTAAGTCATATTAAACTAACTTAAAAAAGTAGTTGAACTTATAAAAAATGTTGAAATTTGCTTAACTTATTTTGATGAGTTAAAGCAATGTAAAAACATGTAAACATGTTTAAAAAATGTAGGGTGACATTGTAAGTGAGGGAAGGGGAATGCCAAATACTGAAGTTCAATTCAATTTCAAGTACGACCAAATTCTCTAGACAAAGTCAACTGACTTGGGAATTTAAGAGTGTGCACAGGTGTTTGGGTCTATGCCTGGTATTCAAACATAAAGTAACGAGCAAATTATGTTATCTCGAATAGATTAAGACGGTTGTATTGGTTTTTACATTCCAAAGACTTTTTAAAGGAGGAGTTCAAGTATGCAGTCAACATGTTGGTGAATGAGCCCTCACTGGAGATCACTGACTGTAGAGGTAAAACAGAGACACCACTGACTAGTATCAGTACAGATCTATGTTTTAAAGATTAATGATTTAAGTAAAATGCGAGGTTTCCTTATCACTAAGCAACAGCTATGCTTTCATATATTCGTGCCACATGATTCAAGATGAATGCAATTCTATGCATTTCACTAGCTCCACTATCTCTTTTCACTATTCATTCAAATAGAAGCACCCAAACTATACAGGTCTAGCCGTCCACAGGCTTTCGGTCAAATTCTGACCTTACATGAGGCATAAAATGGCCTTCTCCGAGTTGAACTCCCAATAAGTAGGCTATGCATGCAATCCGTTTTTAGTTATTGATCTAAAAAAGGAACAAAACCTCTTTCTTGCATGCACAAAAGGAGGCAAAATAGCAGAGGCTAAGGCACCACCTAATCATGAAAAAGGAGTAACTACAGAAAAATAAGTGCTTTCATCTCCCTCGTAAAATGGCGCAACAGATGAAGATCAGAGTAAACTGATATTTATTTTTCCCTCCCTAATTTTTTCAATGCGGACGTGGCTCTTTGAGGTAATAAAACGTATCCATTTCACTTCTAAAAGCTAAGGATGTTAGTCCAACGCCAGGTATGGCTTACACCAGTTATGGCAAGCACCCATAAAAAGTGAGAGGGCAAAAAAAGCTCCTCGACTCTCGTCTATTCATAATAGAAATCATAAGCAGCAAAGAATGGCATGTACACAAATTTCAGACACAAAGTAAGCTACCGAAATATACATATATTATTATTATTTCTATGAGAATAAATACCGTAAGTGTTATTTTAGTTCTTTGCAGTTCACCTCTTCTACGAGAACATCCAACATGTGCAAATTATTGTGTTATTGCCAGTTTTGCTCATAAACGTGGGAGGAAATGTGTGACAGTCATTGCTGGGGAAGCCTTGTAGCCTCGCTTCAAGCGGCCATGTTTGCTGAGGGCAATATAAAATCCCTTGTAAATGGAAGACTCGTATGCATTGTAATTGTTGGGCAGCAGCGTCTCCTTGAACTTGCACTCGTCATGGAAGGCCCTCTAAAAAAGTTATGGATTAGATAGTTAGTTTGGTATCCTCCTTCTAAGCTCCATCACATCCTCTCAACATACATCTAAACTCACAGATCAATGGTTCTTCTTAAATAAATAATGATCTAACTTACAAAAGCTTTGCTCTAAAAATCCAGGCAACTCATTTCCAGTTTTCTTAGAACATTGAAAACTCCTCAATGTGAATTAATTTTTAAACTTTCACAGTCATCACATAACATACACGTGAATTCAAGGTTAGATGAAAAAAATGCCCATGCGCTTTCTAATGGAGATGCCAATAAGCTGAACATCGGGAAAGCAAACTTTTTCAATTTGTCTTTATAATGGATCTCTGAAAGTGCCAACAGAATCATTCTTTGCTATGCTTTAAGGTGACAATTTATCTTTGAAAGAAAAAAAGACTGAAGCTAATTAATCATTTTTACTAGGACAGGATATATAATAATTTGATGCACTTTGTGTTGTACATTGTTTTTTAGAACAGGCATTTATAAAATTGTATTTAAATAGTTTGCCAAAGCCATACCAGCTTGTGTTATTTAGTGGAAGCAAATTTTGCAGTATAAAAAATATTTAAATTAAACTAAGATTTCAGAGTGACTGAGCATGATGCCTATTAAGTTACATAACTGATTAGCGTCGTGTATTCACATTTTTACTAGTATTTTGGCAAATATTACTACCTGACTAACTTCTCAATCTCTCTCTTTTTCAGGCTAAAAGTGAAGCAACTGGCAGTTCATTTTAGTTTATCTAAATATGTTTAGATCTTCATAGTTAAGGGTAAAACTTGAGTGACGTACACGCAAGAGATCACTTCCGGCGCATGTGCAGACCGGAGCGCCCGTGCCTTCAGATCAGTTGGACATGGCTTTGGTTACAAGAGGTAAAAACTATATAAACACTTTTCGTTTTCTCACACAAACCGCTTTCGTTTCGTGTCTTTGGCCGTCAATGTGTACTTACATTTACAAGTTATTAAATCATGTTTAATTTGGACTTCTCTGTGCATGCTCTTTGAGGTGGTGACCATCGACCTCCATTATATGACTGACAGACAAGAACGGTTTGACCTAAAAATATCAAAATTGAAAATATTGTGGAAACAAAGACACCTATATCTTGGATGCCCTTGAGGTAAGCTAAAACATGTCAAAAATTAATTTCAAAGTGAACTATCCCTTTAAATGAAGATTCTCATACTCGTGTCTCTAATTCTCACACTGAAGGAAAACATGGACGTCCATGTACGACGAGCTGCCATCCTCCGTGCTCTCCCCGCCTATCTGCAAGAGGATGACTCCAAATGTCTCAAGACGTGGGATGTAAGTGTTGCACTGTTTGATTACCACAATCTCACATTGCCATTCAGATGTCATCCTGGTTCAAGTTCCATGTTTTTAATATATTAATTAGAATTGACTTTATGCACAGCTGCACTACTTCCTGAACTTAAGCTAGCTCCTTGTTTCCTGTCTGCCATTATTGGATAAATTGATTAATTCAGGTGTGCCTGACCTCAGTAGTCATGGCAACAATAATCAGACACACCTGAATTAATCTAGTTTGCCCAATAATGGCAGACAGGAAACAAGGAGCTGGCTGATGTTCAGGAAGTAGTGCAGCTGTGCATAAAGCCAATTGTAGTTACTGTATGGGATAGAATGGTTTGAAATAGATGTAAATATTTGTCACTTATTAGCAGTCATCTTTTGGAAGTTTAGAGTAACAGTTCTTTGTTCTTGTCTTCAGGTTGAACAATGAACCAGGCTTTGATGACGTACCACTTGGTCTCCTCTCCATTTGTGGCAATTCAACAGATACCATGTTCTTCTGCCCAGAGAAGATTGCAGTTGTACTTGAGGGTAACATGGTAATCGATTTTCTCACATTCGCCGATGCATTTATCATGCTTTTTGGACTAACTTACGCATTGGATCTAAGTTACCCAAAAGAGTTTGCCAACACATTTGACTTTACCCAGAAAGTCTTGATGGGTCTGGAGGATGGGTAGCTAAGACCCAGAGTATTGAGTCTTAAAAATGAGCTTTTTGCAGTGGATTAACCTCAGTGTTTGAACAACGATTTTTTTTTTTTTTGGAAAACAGCTTACATATGTTTTTTGAAGTATGATTGTTCAATTTACAGTTTAAATGTGTTGCTGTGTTTTGATGTGTTATACAATATGACAGACAACGTAGTGCTTTGCAGTTTACACTGTAGTAATCATATCTTTGATTTATGTATGCTACATAGCCTAGTACATTACATAGTAGATCATTATGTGCAGTTTAGTATATCATTGAGAAAAATGTTTATCAATATTGGATTTTTACACTATTTTCCAATTGTGTAATTCACAGAACAGTTTCTCAGTTGATTTATTATGTAAAAAATGACTACCATGTTAGAAGTTATATATACCACTCAGAAATGATGGTTTAAAAAACTGTTTTTTATATATATTTTATATTGTATTATAATATGTAACCCTTATATTGTTAAAGTGATAGTTCACTTTAAACTTTGAAACGGTTTGACCGAAAAATATCAAAATTGAAAATACTGTGGAAACAAAGACACCTACATCTTGGATGCCCTTAAGGTAAGCTAAAACATACCAAAAATTAATTTCAAAGTGAACTATCCCTTTAAGTACCTGACTGGAAGTGTTTACAGCTGGGGGATACCCATATTTTCCAGTTCTAAAATTGATAGTTATCTCAGACCATTTCTGAAGGGCCTTGAGTATGTCCAATTGACAAACAATTTATTGTTGATGTTTTGTGGTTACTTTAATAAAAGAATTAATTGCATTTAAATTGTCTGTGTTAATCTGTTTTATTTTATTTCAGAATGTGTTATAGTTGAAAATCTAGTTATTTAATGACGTTAATCTAAACGTACAAAAAAAATAATACATTGAGTAAATTGTTACAGAGAAATTTCAACTAAAATGTTTTTTATGAAGGTAAAATAAATTGTATTCTTACAAAGAAATGTAAGTCATCTTTAATTTTAATAAGTTATGTGAATCCAAAAATTCCTTGTAAAATTACTTGATTAATAATGTTACATTAACTTGTAATATCAAGTTTGGATCGTTTAAAATTATGTAGTACCATTTACTTAAAAAATTATGTTTCTATAACTTATAAAATTTAGTTAATATAACTTAAAATTTTCGATGTAATCAGTTTCAACTATTTTTTTGAGTTATATTAACTTATCCGGTTTTAATGTAATTTAATGTCAGTCTGGTAACTTTTACTTTTCTAAGGTGATCGTCCTCCGCAGCACACTCGCTAACTCCAAAGTTTACCAACAGCATCACGCGTTTCACGCAGTCTCTCTTGCGTAACTGAGATTAGGCTACATTCTTCTAATCCTGATTTCATAACGCCAGACTGTAAAACAAGTTGCTGCCTTAAATGTTTACAATCAACTTGAATGATTAAGTCGTTTCAACTTAAATTAAATGAAACTGACTTATAAAAAAAGTTAGCCTAATTCTTGTAGGCTATAACTTTGCTACAAAATTGCTATATTATGCATTAATGTAAAACATATGTTGCCATAACTTCTTGAGCATATCATTTTTCAGTGCAAGGTTAAAAAGTAACCGTCCCAACTGACCTCAAGGATGTGGGAACTATACTGTGAGAAGGGGTTGCTTTTTCTGCACTGTAAAAAAAATATTTTCATGATTTGTAATCACATTTTTTTCTTTTGTCAAATCAACTTAGATCATTGATGTAGTTCAGATAACACAATATTTTGAGTTTCTAGTGATTCAATTAATCTCCATTGTATTAACTAAATTTTTCCATTTCAATGAACTTAAAATTTTAAGGCAACCAGGTTACTTATTTTTTAAGTTAAACCAACAATATTTTTTTACAGTGTGAGAATTTATATTTCAGTTTTACAGCAAATGTCGAAATGCGCGCTCTTTGGTCCATTAGTGCTTGAGTCACCATATAGCCTATCGGAAAACATTTGGAATGGGTCAGACATATATTGTTTAAAGTTAATTTCGTTGTGTATAAATTGTATTTCATTTTAATCAATGTTTTCATCAAAAAAATTGACTGGATTAATAAACAAGAAGCAAATATAGGCCTACACAATATAATTAGGAAACGGAGGCGCCGGTGCGTGAACTGGAGCGTGGTCTCATCAATGAACCGAAAACTGACGGAAAACACTAGTTTATTAATAAACAATTCTAATTTTTAAACCATAATCCTTATGTGAAATTATGAGGCGGCTTCCCAAACGGTTTGGACGATGGCTATAATTTGATATTTTGTGAGTCAAACATTTCTGGTGTTTTGACCTTTAATGAAAGTATTTAGTTACTTTTTACTTAATGGTTACACCACTTGACATTTCAGAACAAACAAATAATAATAATAATAATAATAATAATAAACAATAATGTTTTATTATTATTAGGCTATTATTATTATTTATTTTTAAGAATCAGAATCTATGTCAGATTCTATGTCATAGGCCTACAAAGACTAGCCTGCTAATTCTAAGAACTGGCTCTAAAATGAAAAGATCAGCATTTTTATCACCTCAAACCAGATAAATCCTTATTTGCCATTGACCCATTTAAAACCGCAGTAAAACTGTGGCGTTCTCTGCACAAAAACAATGAAATCAAACGGCAGGTATACCTACCGTTCCATATAACCTTCCGCGGCTGCTCATTGCGACAAACATCTCGCTTTTCACCCCGTATAGAGTAACCACTCCTCTCTCTACCGCTGAGATTTCAATGAGACCTGATTGAACAGAACATCAGTGTTACATACATGACAATGTGGCGCACGGCTCATTTACTCATTCTGCGGGATGCGTTCTGCACAAGCCTTTGTTCTGCATTTTTTCGCATGCTGGCTAATTTTTTTAAAACAGTGACATGAAAAAAAAGCCCTGCAGATTTGGCATGTACGACAAGCAGATGGACGCAGTGTAAAATTAGTTGCCGTCTAAAATTGTCCAAGCATTCGTGTCATGTTTGAGCCTCGGGAAACTCAGCAGTGATTGACACAAGGGTTTATTTTAAAAGATATGTCATTGCTTTAGGGCACATGCAATAATAATAATTATTATTATTATTTAAAATAATAATTATATAGGCTAGTAAATAATAGCCTATAATTTATAATAATTAGGCTGTTTTTTAATGTATAAATATATTATTATAGCCCATAAAGAGAACTATATTCTGAAATCAGAATAATAGTAATTGAGCAGTGCATCTAACGTGTCATGCATGCCATTTCTGGATGCAACTCACTGTACGGGTTCTCATTATGGACACCGTTGATCTTTCCGCCTGGCAGGACCTGCAGGTGAAACCCGATGCCCACATTGCAGTACAGCCTCCGCACTCTCTTAATGCCCAGCAAATAGTCACTCTCCCAGTTCAGGTCCGATTTCTCCACCGAGATCCCCAAAACGGAGCGGGAGAAGAGCGTCTCCCACCTTTTCTCCAGTGGAGTTGCATTAGTCCTGTTCGAGGTGGGGTAAGAGGACACGATCCCAAGCAGAAAGCCCAGCAGAACAACCGCAGTCCACGTCCAGCGCCCGCTGCTCTCGCACATACTGATGAGGAACCTTTGCGCAGTGGCCATCCGGTTTACCCTCGGGGCACGTGGTCAAAATTAATGCCCCTAAAAATACCACTCTTGTTTTTCTTCTTTCGGCATGGTGGCAGGGGCTTATTTTTGGAAGGCAGGTCGGGGCTGCGGGCGTGTAACATAATAAGCCCCTCGGTAGATGAGAAGAGCAGGGCGGCCGAGCTTGAGCTGGTGGCGGTGGTGGTGGTGGTGGTGGTGGTGGAGATGATGATTACCATGTTTCACCTCTCTGGATGGAGAGCACCACACCACTCACCAAAATGCAAGCTCACCTTGTCTGGGAGATCTTCAGGATGACATCATTCACCTTCAGGATGACATCACGCTGACCTCATCGCGACCGGCGGGGGCAGCTTGAACGCGAGAACCCAATCACTGTCAATCCACGCGAGCGGCCCCGGGGACAGTGAGCGCGAGAGTGCGTGCGTGATGATGGGCTTCGTTGGCAGCTCCCAAATTGGACCTGTGGTCATATGCCCGACGGGCCGCTTCCTTATTTAGAAGGAAGGTGTCGAAACAGGCCAGTTGTCACCGAGGGGCCATGTCAGTCTCGCAAAACACTTCCTGCGCTGTCTGCCCAGGAAGCTTTCACTAAGATATATTTTGAATATGACGTGATTTTAGGTAGGTAGGTAGGTAGGTAGGTAGGTAGGTAGGTAGGTAGGTAGGTAGGTAGATAGATAGATAGATAGATAGATAGATAGATAGATAGATAGATAGATAGATAGATAGATAGATAGATAGATAGATAGATAGATAGATAGATAGATAGATAGATAGATAGATAGATAGATAGATAGATAGATAGATAGATAGATAGATAGATAGATAGAGATTTTTACACCTGGCAGGTAGCCCACACAAAAATAAAAGACAGTGTGTCCAGCAGGTGGCGATGTATCATAATGTTGCAATCAAATAACCCTTTTAAGAAATAACACCCTGAGTGTCAAGTATTGTGTATTATACATTTTCTTTTATATTATGCTGCTTATTTCCGGTAGCCTACTATCATTTGACCATTTATGCATAATTATGTATAGCGAATAATCATTTTCTATGAGGCACTAATATCATAGTAGGCTACAAATGCAATATATTTGTTAATTACCTTTAAGATTATTTTAAAAGAAGTAGGCAATTAGTTTCAATTTCCTTGGGGATTAGTTATATTTAAGACTCACAACACTTCTCAAATTTAATTAACCTAAATCAGTCGAAATGTTAAGTTATGTTAATATTAATTTATAATTTAAATCAACCTTGCAGGGAAAAATAAGTTTCGGAAATATCAACATTAATTTGGAAATATCATGTAATAAAAGGCAAATACAGTGAGAAGACGACCAGATGAGTATATGGTATACATTCCCCAATCCCTCCTTCTTTATATTTGTTTTGTTGTCTATAAATTAATGAATAAACCATAAATAAAACTGAGTCAGACAAAATCCATTGGGATGCTATGATAAAGCTCAATGCAATTTGTTTTTTCAATGCAAAATCCTGACCCATTTATCTACAGCATTAATTGTCAAAACACTTCAGAAGTCTAATTTATGGAACAAAAGAGAATGTTAAGTAATTGCAGGAGCTCGGCAGCATCATGTTACTTGAGTGCTGAAACTGCATCCACTTTATAATATGACATTTAATAATTTACAGCCTCAAAATGTGTTTACCCTATTTTTAATTGAAAGGTTGTATCCGCTGTTTACATATAAGATTAAACAAACACCATTTACCCATTCAGGAACAGACTGAAACATTTTTGAGCGTGCGTTTTTTTTTCTCTAAAATGACAAATAGGCTACTTCATTCAGTGACTTTAGACAATTGCAACTAAAGTTGTATTTTGTATTTATTTTTTGTTTTACAGAATTTATTTACAGATTTGTCAGCCAGTCAACTCTGGATGGAAAAATCCAATGAGGGAGAAAGCAAGTTAAAAAATTCAGAGAAATTTCTGAAATGTGAAAATTGAAATTTTGAAACCCTTCCAGAGCTGAGATATTGAGATCCCACGTAGCATTTATACCACTATAAATATCTCAATAAGCTCTGGAAGGGTCTAGAGACTCCATTTTTGGACACAGGTCTAAGTCTCATAGCCCTCTATCAGAATCCATTTTCAAGAAGATCAGAGAAACTCAAAATTTTGACCCGAAAAAAAAAAAAAAAAAAAAAAAAAACGACAGTGGTACACCTTTCGGTTTTTTTCGGGTCGAAATTTTGACTTTCGATATCTCGGCTCTGGAAGGGTCTAGAGCCTCCATTTTTGGGCGCTGATCGAAGTCTCGCGGCCCTCTGTCAGAATCCAGAGTTTCAAGAAGATCGGAGAGGGTCAAAATTTCGGCCAAAAAAAAAAAATGACAGTGTTACCCCTTATGTTTTTTTTTCGGGTCGAAATTTTGACCTTCGATATCTCGGCTCTGGAAGGGTCTAGAGCCTACATTTTTGCGCGCTGGTCGAAAAGTCTCGTGGCCCTCTGTCAGAATCCAGAGTTTCGAGAAAATCGGAGGGGGTCAAAATTTCGGCCAAAAAAAAAAATGACAGTGTTACCCCTTATGTTTTTTTTTCGGCTCCAAATTTTGACCTTCGATATCTCGGCTCTGGAAGGGTCTAGAGCCTCCATTTTTGTGCGCTGGTCGAAGTCTCGTGGCCCTCTGTCAGAATCCAGAGTTTCAAGAAGATCGAAGGGGGTCAAAATTTCGGCCAAAAAAAAAAAACGACAGTGTTACCCCTTATGTTTTTTTTTTTTCGTGTCCAAATTTTGACCTTTGATACCTCGGCTCTGGAAGGGTCTAGAGCCTCCATTTTTGCACGCTGGTCGAAGTCTCGTGGCCCTCTGTCAGAATCCAGAGTTTCAAGAAGATCGGAGAGGGTCAAAATTTCGGCAAAAAAAAAAAAAAAAAAACGACAGTGTTACCCCTTATGTTTTTTTTTCGGGTCGAAATTTTGACCTTCGATATCTCGGCTCTGGAAGGGTCTAGAGCCTCCATTTTTGCGCGCTGGTCGAAGTCTCGTGGCCCTCTGTCAGAATCCAGAGTTTCAAGAAGATCGGAGGGGGTCAAAATTTCGGCAAAAAAAAAAACACAGTGTTACCCCTTATGTTTTGTTTTTTTTCGGCTCCAAATTTTGACCTTCGATATCTCGGCTCTGGAAGGGTCTAGAGCCTCCATTTTTGCGCGCTGGTCGAAGTCTCGTGGCCCTCTGTCAGAATCCAGAGTTTCAAGAAGATCAGAGAGGGTCAAAATTTCGGCAAAAAAAAAAAAAAACGACAGTGTTACCCCTTATGTTTTTTTTTCGGGTCGAAATTTTGACCTTCGATATCTCGGCTCTGGAAGGGTCTAGAGCCTCCATTTTTGCGCGCTGGTCGAAGTCTCGTGGCCCTCTGTCAGAATCCAGAGTTTCAAGAAAATCGGAGGGGGTCAAAATTTCGGCCAAAAAAAAAAATTGACTGTTACCCCTTATGTTTTTTTTTCAGGTCCAAATTTTGACCTTCGATATCTCGGCTCTGGAAGGGTCTAGAGCCTCCATTTTTGCGCGCTGGTCGAAGTCTCGTGGCTCTCTGTCAGAATCCAGAGTTTCAAGAAAATCGGAGGAGGTCAAAATTTCGGCCAAAAAAAAATGACAATGTTACCCCTTATGTTTTTTTTTTCAGGTCCAAATTTTGACCTTCGATATCTCGGCTCTGGAAGGGTCTAGAGCCTCCATTTTTGCACGCTGGTCGAAGTCTCTTGGCCCTCTGTCAGAATCCAGAGTTTCAAGAAGATCGGAGGGGGTCAAAATTTCGGCCAAAAAAAAATGACAGTGTTACCCCTTATGTTTTTTTTTCAGGTCCAAATTTTGACCTTCGATATCTCGGCTCTGGAAGGGTCTAGAGCCTCCATTTTTGCTCGCTGGTCGAAGTCTCGTGGCCCTCTGTCAGAATCCAGAGTTTCAAGAAAATCGGAGGGGGTCAAAATTTCGGCCAAAAAAAAAATGACAGTGTTACCCCTTATGTTTTTTTTTCAGGTCCAAATTTTGACCTTCGATATCTCGGCTCTGGAAGGGTCTAGAGCCTCCATTTTTGCGCGCTGGTCTAAGTCTCATAGCCCTCTGTCAGAATCCAGAATTTCAAGAAGATCGGAGGGGATCAAAATTTCGGCCAAAAAAAAATGACAGTGTTACCCCTTATGTTTTTTTTTTTCAGGTCCAAATTTTGACCTTCGATATCTCGGCTCTGGAAGAGTCTAGAGCCTCCATTTTTGCGCGCTGGTCGAAGTCTCGTGGGCCTCTGTCAGAATCCAGAGTTTCAAGAAGATCGGAGGGGGTCAAAATTTCGGCCAAAAAAAACAATGACAGTGTTACCTCTTATGTTTTTTTTCAGGTCCAAATTTTGACCTTCGATATCTCGGCTCTGGAAGGGTCTAGAGCCTCCATTTTTGCGCGCTGGTCGAAGTCTCGTGGCCCTCTGTCAGAATCCAGAGTTTCAAGAAAATCGGAGGGGGTCAAAATTTCGGCCAAAAAAAAAAAATGACAGTGTTACCCCTTATGTTTTTTTTTCAGGTCCAAATTTTGACCTTCGATATCTCGGCTCTGGAAGGGTCTAGAGCCTCCATTTTTGCGCGCTGGTCGAAGTCTCGTGGCCCTCTGTCAGAATCCAGAGTTTCAAGAAGATCGGAGGGGGTCAAAATTTCGGCCAAAAAAAAAAAATGACAGTGTTACCCCTTATGTTTTTTTTTCAGGTCCAAATTTTGACCTTCGATATCTCGGCTCTGGAAGGGTCTAGAGCCTCCATTTTTGCTCACTGGTCGAAGTCTCGTGGCCCTCTGTCAGAATCCAGAGTTTCAAGAAAATCGGAGGGGGTCAAAATTTTGGCCAAAAAAAAAATGACAGTGTTACTCCTTATGGTTTTTTTCAGGTCCAAATTTTGACCTTCGATATCTCGGCTCTGGAAGGGTCTAGAGCCTCCATTTTTGCGCGCTGGTCGAAGTCTCGTGGCCCTCTGTCAGAATCCAGAATTTCAAGAAAAATGGAGGGTGTCAAAATTTCGGCCCAAAAAAAAATGACAGTGTTACCCCTTATGTTTTTTTTTCAGGTCCAAATTTTGACCTTCGATATCTCGGCTCTGGAAGGGTCTAGAGCCTCCATTTTTGCGCGCTGGTCGAAGTCTCGTGGCCCTCTGTCAGAATCCAGAGTTTCAAGAGGATCGGAGGGGGTCAAAATTTCGGCCAAAAAAAAAATGACAGTGTTACCCCTTATGTTTTTTTTTCAGGTCCAAATTTTGACCTTCGATATCTCGGCTCTGGAAGGGTCTAGAGCCTCCATTTTTGCGCGCTGGTCGAAGTCTCGTGGCCCTCTGTCAGAATCCAGAGTTTCAACAAGATCGAAGGGGGTCAAAATTTCGGCCAAAAAAAAATGACAGTGTTACCCCTTATGTTTTTTTTTTCAGGTCCAAATTTTGACCTTCGATATCTTGGCTCTGGAAGGGTCTAGAGCCTCCATTTTTGCGCGCTGGTCGAAGTCTCGTGGCCCTCTGTCAGAATCCAGAGTTTCAAGAAAATCGGTGGGGGTCAAAATTTCGGCCAAAAAAAATTGACAGTGTTACCCCTTATGTTTTTTTTTCAGGTCCAAATTTTGACCTTCGATATCTCGGCTCTGGAAGGGTCTAGAGCCTCCATTTTTGCGCGCTGGTCGAAGTCTCGTGGCCCTCTGTCAGAATCCAGAGTTTCAAGAAAATCGGAGGGGGTCAAAATTTCGGCCCGAAAAAAAATGACAGTGTTACCCCTTATGTTTTTTTTTTCAGGTCCAAATTTTGACCTACAATATCTCGGCTCTGGAAGGGTCTAGAGCCTCCATTTTTGCGCGCTGGTCGAAGTCTCGTGGCCCTCTGTCAGAATCCAGAGTTTCAAGAAGATCGGAGGGGGTCAAAATTTCGGCCAAAAAAAAAATGACAGTGTTACCCCTTATGTTTTTTTTTCAGGTCCAAATTTTGACCTTCGATATCTCGGCTCTGGAAGGGTCTAGAGCCTCCATTTTTGCGCGCTGGTCGAAGTCTCGTGGCCCTCTGTCAGAATCCAGAGTTTCAACAAGATCGAAGGGGGTCAAAATTTCGGCCAAAAAAAAATGACAGTGTTACCCCTTATGTTTTTTTTTTCAGGTCCAAATTTTGACCTTCGATATCTTGGCTCTGGAAGGGTCTAGAGCCTCCATTTTTGCGCGCTGGTCGAAGTCTCGTGGCCCTCTGTCAGAATCCAGAGTTTCAAGAAAATCGGAGGGGGTCAAAATTTCGGCCAAAAAAAATTGACAGTGTTACCCCTTATGTTTTTTTTTCAGGTCCAAATTTTGACCTTCGATATCTCGGCTCTGGAAGGGTCTAGAGCCTCCATTTTTGCGCGCTGGTCGAAGTCTCGTGGCCCTCTGTCAGAATCCAGAGTTTCAAGAAAATCGGAGGGGGTCAAAATTTCGGCCCAAAAAAAAAATGACAGTGTTACCCCTTATGTTTTTTTTTTCAGGTCCAAATTTTGACCTACAATATCTCGGCTCTGGAAGGGTCTAGAGCCTCCATTTTTGCGCGCTGGTCGAAGTCTCGTGGCCCTCTGTCAGAATCCAGAGTTTCAAGTAGATCGGAGGGGGTCAAAATTTCAGCCAAAAAAAAAATGACAGTGTTACCCCTTATGTTTTTTTTTTCAGATCCAAATTTTGACCTACAATATCTCGGCTCTGGAAGGGTCTAGAGCCTCCATTTTTGCGCGCTGGTCGAAGTCTCGTGGCCCTCTGTCAGAATCCAGAGTTTCAAGAAGATCGGAGGGGGTCAAAATTTCGGCCAAAAAAAAAAATGACAGTGTTACCCCTTATGTTTTTTTTTCAGGTCCAAATTTTGACCTTCGATATCTTGGCTCTGGAAGGGTCTAGAGCCTCCATTTTTGCGCGCTGGTCGAAGTCTCGTGGCCCTCTGTCAGAATCCAGAGTTTCAAGAAAATCGGAGGGGGTCAAAATTTCGGCCAAAAAAAATTGACAGTGTTACCCCTTATGTTTTTTTTTCAGGTCCAAATTTTGACCTTCGATATCTCGGCTCTGGAAGGGTCTAGAGCCTCCATTTTTGCGCGCTGGTCGAAGTCTCGTGGCCCTCTGTCAGAATCCAGAGTTTCAAGAAAATCGGAGGGGGTAAAAATTTCGGCCCAAAAAAAATGACAGTGTTACCCCTTATGTTTTTTTTTTCAGGTCCAAATTTTGACCTACAATATCTCGGCTCTGGAAGGGTCTAGAGCCTCCATTTTTGCGCGCTGGTCGAAGTCTCGTGGCCCTCTGTCAGAATCCAGAGTTTCAAGTAGATCGGAGGGGGTCAAAATTTCAGCCAAAAAAAAAATGACAGTGTTACCCCTTATGTTTTTTTTTCAGATCCAAATTTTGACCTTCGATATCTCGGCTCTGGAAGGGTCTAGAGCCTCCATTTTTGCGCGCTGGTCGAAGTCTTGTGGCCCTCTTTCAGAATCCAGAGTTTCAAGAAAATCGGAGGGGGTCAAAATTTCGGCCAAAAAAAAAATGACAGTGTTACCCCTTATGTTTTTTTTTCAGGTCCAAATTTTGACCTTCGATATCTCGGCTCTGGAAGGGTCTAGAGCCTCCATTTTTGCGCGCTGGTCGAAGTCTCGTGGCCCTCTGTCAGAATCCAGAGTTTCAAGAAAATCGGAGGGGGTCAAAATTTCGGCCAAAAAAAAAATGACAGTGTTACCCCTTATGTTTTTTTTTCAGGTCCAAATTTTGACCTTCGATATCTCGGCTCTGGAAGGGTCTAGAGCCTCCATTTTTGCGCGCTGGTCGAAGTCTCGTGGCCCTCTGTCAGAATCCAGAGTTTCAAGAAAATCGGAGGGGGTCAAAATTTTGGCCAAAAAAAAAAATTGACAGTGATACCCCTTATGTTTTTTTTCAGGTCCAAATTTTGACCTTCGATATCCCGGCTCTGGAAGGGTCTAGAGCCTCCATTTTTGCGCGCTGGTCGAAGTCTCGTGGCCCTCTGTCAGAATCCAGAGTTTCAAGAAAATCGGAGGAGGTCAAAATTTCGGCCAAAAAAAAATGACAGTGTTACCCCTTATGTTTTTTTTTCAGGTCCAAATTTTGACCTTCGATATCTCGGCTCTGGAAGGGTCTAGAGCCTCCATTTTTGCGCGCTGGTCGAAGTCTCATGGCCCTCTGTCAGAATCCAGAGTTTCAAGAAAATCGGAGGGGGTCAAAATTTCGGCCAAAAAAAAAATGACAGTGTTACCCCTTATGTTTTTTTTTCAGGTCCAAATTTTGACCTTCGATATCTCGGCTCTGGAAGGGTCTAGAGCCTCCATTTTTGCGCACTGGTCGAAGTCTCGTGGCCCTCTGTCAGAATCCAGAGTTTCAAGAAAATCGGAGGGGGTCAAAATTTCGGCCAAAAAAAAAAATTGACAGTGTTACCCCTTATGTTTTTTTTTTCAGGTCCAAATTTTGACCTTCGATATCTCGGCTCTGGAAGGGTCTAGAGCCTCCATTTTTGCGCGCTGGTCGAAGTCTCGTGGCCCTCTGTCAGAATCCAGAGTTTCAAGAAGATCGGAGGGGGTCAAAATTTCGGCCAAAAAAAAAAAAATGACAGTGTTACCCCTTATGTTTTTTTCAGATCCAAATTTTGACCTTCGATATCTCGGCTCTGGAAGGGTCTAGAGCCTCCATTTTTGCGCGCTGGTCGAAGTCTCGTGGCCCTCTTTCAGAATCCAGAGTTTCAAGAAAATCGGAGGGGGTCAAAATTTCGGCCAAAAAAAAATGACAGTGTTTCCGCTTATGTTTTTTTTTCAGGTCCAAATTTTGACCTTCGATATCTCGGCTCTGGAAGGGTCTAGAGCCTCCATTTTTGCGCGCTGGTCGAAGTCTCATGGCCCTCTGTCAGAATCCAGAGTTTCAAGAAAATCGGAGGGGGTCAAAATTTCGGCCAAAAAAAAAAATGACAGTGTTACCCCTTATGTTTTTTTTTCAGGTCCAAATTTTGACCTTCGATATCTCGGCTCTGGAAGGGTCTAGAGCCTCCATTTTTGCGCACTGGTCGAAGTCTCGTGGCCCTCTGTCAGAATCCAGAGTTTCAAGAAAATCGGAGGGGGTCAAAATTTCGGCCAAAAAAAAAAATTGACAGTGTTACCCCTTATGTTTTTTTTTCTTCAGGTCCAAATTTTGACCTTCGATATCTCGGCTCTGGAAGGGTCTAGAGCCTCCATTTTTGCATGCTGGTCGAAGTCTCGTGGCCCTCTGTCAGAATCCAGAGTTTCAAGAAAATCGGAGGGGGTCAAAATTTCGGCCAAAAAAAAATGACAGTGTTACCCCTTATGTTTTTTTTTTTCAGGTCCAAATTTTGACCTTCGATATCTCGGCTCTGGAAGGGTCTAGAGCCTCCATTTTTGCGCGCTGGTCGAAGTCTCGTGGCCCTCTGTCAGAATCCAGAGTTTCAAGAAAATCGGAGGGGGTCAAAATTTCGGCGAAAAAAAAAAATGACAGTGTTACCCCTTATGTTTTTTTTTTTCAGATCCAAATTTTGACCTTCGATATCTCGGTTCTGGAAGGGTCTAGAGCCTCCATTTTTGCGCGCTGGTCGAAGTCTCGTGGCCCTCTGTCAGAATCCAGAGTTTCAAGAAAATCGGAGGGGGTCAAAATTTCGGCCAAAAAAAAAATGACAGTGTTACCCCTTATGTTTTTTTTTCAGGTCCAAATTTTGACCTTCGATATCTCGGCTCTGGAAGGGTCTAGAGCCTCCATTTTTGCGTGCTGGTCGAAGTCTCGTGGCCCTCTGTCAGAATCCAGAGTTTCAAGAAGATCGGAGGGGGTCAAAATTTCGGCCAAAAAAAAAATGACAGTGTTACCCCTTATGTTTTTTTTCAGGTCCAAATTTTGACCTTCGATATCTCGGCTCTGGAAGGGTCTAGAGCCTCCATTTTTGCGCGCTGGTCGAAGTCTCGTGGCCCTCTGTCAGAATCCAGAGTTTCAAGAAGATCGGAGGGGGTCAAAATTTCGGCCAAAAAAAAAAAAAAATGACAGTGTTACCCCTTATGTTTTTTTTTTCAGGTCCAAATTTTGACCTTCGATATCTCGGCTCTGGAAGGGTCTAGAGCCTCCATTTTTGCGCGCTAGTCGAAGTCTTGTGGCCCTCTGTCAGAATCCAGAATTTCAAGAAAATCGGAGGGGGTCAAAATTTCGGCCCAAAAAAAAATGACAGTGTTACCCCTTATGCTTTTTTTTTCAGGTCCAAATTTTGACCTTCGATATCTCGGCTCTGGAAGGGTCTAGAGCCTCCATTTTTGCGCGCTGGTCGAAGTCTCATGGCCCTCTGTCAGAATCCAGAGTTTCAAGAAAGTCGGAGGGGGTCAAAATTTCTGCCAAAAAAAAAAAATGACAGTGTTACCCCTTATGTTTTTTTTTCAGGTCCAAATTTTGACCTTCAATATCTCGGCTCTGGAAGGGTCTAGAGCCTCCATTTTTGCGCGCTGGTCGAAGTCTCGTGGCCCTCTGTCAGAATCCAGAGTTTCAAGAAAATCGGAGGGGGTCAAAATTTCGGCCCAAAAAAAAAAATGACAGTGTTACCCCTTATGTTTTTTTTTTCAGGTCCAAATTTTGACCTTCGATATCTCGGCTCTGGAAGGGTCTAGAGCCTCCATTTTTGCGCGCTGGTCGAAGTCTCGTGGCCCTCTGTCAGAATCCAGAGTTTCAAGAAGATCGGAGGGGGTCAAAATTTCGGCCAAAAAAAAAATGACAGTGTTACCCCTTATGTTTTTTTTCAGGTCCAAATTTTGACCTTCGATATCTCGGCTCTGGAAGGGTCTAGAGCCTCCATTTTTGCGCGCTGGTCGAAGTCTCGTGGCCCTCTGTCAGAATCCAGAGTTTCAAGAAAATCGGAGGGGGTCAAAATTTCGGCCAAAAAAAAAATGACAGTGTTACCCCTTATGTTTTTTTTCAGGTCCAAATTTTGACCTTCGATATCTCGGCTCTGGAAGGGTCTAGAGCCTCCATTTTTGCGCGCTGGTCGAAGTCTCGTGGCCCTCTGTCAGAATCCAGAGTTTCAAGAAGATCGGAGGGGGTCAAAATTTCGGCCAAAAAAAAAAATGACAGTGTTACCCCTTATGTTTTTTTTTCAGGTCCAAATTTTGACCTTCGATATCTCGGCTCTGGAAGGGTCTAGAGCCTCCATTTTTGCGCGCTGGTCGAAGTCTCGTGGCCCTCTGTCAGAATCCAGAGTTTCAAGAAGATCGGAGGGGCTCAAAATTTCGGCCAAAAAAAAAAATGACAGTGTTACCCCTTATGTTTTTTTTTCAGGTCCAAATTTTGACCTTCGATATCTCGGCTCTAAAAGGGTCTGGAGCCTCCATTTTTGCGCGCTGGTCGAAGTCTCGTGGCCCTCTTTCAGAATCCAGAGTTTCAAGAAGATCGGAGGGGGTCAAAATTTCGGCCAAAAAATAAAAATGACAGTGTTACCCCTTATGTTTTTTTTTCAGGTCCAAATTTTGACCTTCGATATCTCGGCTCTGGAAGGGTCTAGAGCCTCCATTTTTGCGCGCTGGTCGAAGTCTCGTGGCCCTCTGTCAGAATCCAGAGTTTCAAGAAGATCGGAGGGGGTCAAAATTTCGGCCAAAAAAAAAATGACAGTGTTACCCCTTATGTTTTTTTTTCAGGTCCAAATTTTGACCTTCGATATCTCGGCTCTGGAAGGGTCTAGAGCCTCCATTTTTGCGCGCTGGTCGAAGTCTCATGGCCCT
The DNA here is from genome assembly GCA_038021265.1 of Cyprinella venusta. Classification (NCBI taxonomy): domain Eukaryota; kingdom Metazoa; phylum Chordata; class Actinopteri; order Cypriniformes; family Leuciscidae; genus Cyprinella; species Cyprinella venusta. The sequence continues at coordinate 15,126,306 of CM075886.1, read as the reverse complement.
CTGTCAGAATCCAGAGTTTCAAGAAAATCGGAGGGGGTCAAAATTTCGGCCAAAAAAAAAAAATGACAGTGTTACCCCTTATGTTTTTTTTTCAGGTCCAAATTTTGACCTTCGATATCTCGGCTCTGGAAGGGTCTAGAGCCTCCATTTTTGCGCACTGGTCGAAGTCTCGTGGCCCTCTGTCAGAATCCAGAGTTTCAAGAAAATCGGAGGGGGTCAAAATTTCGGCCAAAAAAAAAAATTGACAGTGTTACCCCTTATGTTTTTTTTTTCAGGTCCAAATTTTGACCTTCGATATCTCGGCTCTGGAAGGGTCTAGAGCCTCCATTTTTGCATGCTGGTCGAAGTCTCGTGGCCCTCTGTCAGAATCCAGAGTTTCAAGAAAATCGGAGGGGGTCAAAATTTCGGCCCAAAAAAAATGACAGTGTTACCCCTTATGTTTTTTTTTTCAGGTCCAAATTTTGACCTTCGATATCTCGGCTCTGGAAGGGTCTAGAGCCTCCATTTTTGCGCGCTGGTCGAAGTCTCGTGGCCCTCTGTCAGAATCCAGAGTTTCAAGAAAATCGGAGGGGGTCAAAATTTCGGCCAAAAAAAAAAATGACAGTGTTACCCCTTATGTTTTTTTTTCAGGTCCAAATTTTGACCTTCGATATCTCGGCTCTGGAAGGGTCTAGAGCCTCCATTTTTGCGCGCTGGTCGAAGTCTCGTGGCCCTCTGTCAGAATCCAGAGTTTCAAAAAAATCGGAGGGGGTCAAAATTTCGGCCAAAAAAAAAAAAATGACAGTGTTACCCCTTATGTTTTTTTTTCAGGTCCAAATTTTGACCTTCGATATCTCGGCTCTGGAAGGGTCTAGAGCCTCCATTTTTGCGCGCTGGTCGAAGTCTCGTGGCCCTCTGTCAAAATCCAGAGTTTCAAGAAGATCGGAGGGGGTCAAAATTTCGGCCAAAAAAAAAAATGACAGTGTTACCCCTTATGTTTTTTTTTTCAGGTCCAAATTTTGACCTTCAATATCTCGGCTCTGGAAGGGTCTAGAGCCTCCATTTTTGCGCGCTGGTCGAAGTCTCGTGGCCCTCTGTCAGATTCCAGAGTTTCAAGAAGATCGGAGGGGGTCAAAATTTCGGCCAAAAAAAAAAAATGACAGTGTTACCCCTTATGTTTTTTTTTTTAGATCCAAATTTTGACCTTCGATATCTCGGTTCTGGAAGGGTCTAGAGCCTCCATTTTTGCGCGCTGGTCGAAGTCTCGTGGCCCTCTGTCAGAATCCAGAGTTTCAAGAAGATCGGAGGGGGTCAAAATTTCGGCCAAAAAGAAAATGACAGTGTTACCCCTATGTTTTTTTTTCAGGTCCAAAGTTTGACCTTCGATATCTCGGCTCTGGAAGGGTCTAGAGCCTCCATTTTTGCTCGCTGGTCGAAGTCTTGTGGCCCTCTGTCAGAATCCAGAGTTTCAAGAAAATCGGAGGGGGTCAAAATTTCGGCCAAAAAAAAAAAAATGACAGTGTTAACCCTTATGTTTTTTTTTCAGGTCCAAATTTTGACCTTCGATATCTCGGCTCTGGAAGGGTCTAGAGCCTCCATTTTTGCGCGCTGGTCGAAGTCTCGTGGCCCTCTGTCAGAAAACAGAGTTTCAAGAAGATCGGAGGGGGTCAAAATTTCGGCCAAAAAAAAAATGACAGTGTTACCCCTTATGTTTTTTTTTCAGGTCCAAATTTTGACCTTCGATATCTCGGCTCTGGAAGGGTCTAGAGCCTCCATTTTAACGCGCTGGTCGAAGTCTCGTGGCCCTCTGTCAGAATCCAGAGTTTCAAGAAAATCGGAGGGGGTCAAAATTTCGGCCAAAAAAAAAATGACAGTGTTACCCCTTATGTTTTTTTTTCTTCAGGTCCAAATTTTGACCTTCGATATCTCGGCTCTGGAAGGGTCTAGAGCCTCCATTTTTGCGCGCTGGTCGAAGTCTTGTGGCCCTCTTTCAGAATCCAGAGTTTCAAGAAAATCGGAGGGGGTCAAAATTTCGGCCAAAAAAAAATTGACAGTGTTACCCCTTATGTTTTTTTTTTCAGGTCCAAATTTTGACCTTCGATATCTCGGCTCTGGAAGGGTCTAGACCCTCCATTTTTGCGCGCTGGTCGAAGTCTCATGGCCCTCTGTCAGAATCCAGAGTTTCAATAAAATCGGAGGGGGTCAAAATTTCGGCCCAAAAAAAAAATGACAGTGTTACCCCTTATGTTTTTTTTTCAGGTCCAAATTTTGACCTTCGATATCTCGGCTCTGGAAGGGTCTAGAGCCTCCATTTTTGCGCGCTGGTCGAAGTTTCGTGGCCCTCTTTCAGAATCCAGAGTTTCAAAAAAATCGGAGGGGGTCAAAATTTCGGCCAAAAAAAAAAAATGACAGTGTTACCCCTTATGTTTTTTTTTCAGGTCCAAATTTTGACCTTCGATATCTCGGCTCTGGAAGGGTCTAGAGCCTCCATTTTTGCGCGCTGGTCGAAGTCTCGTGGCCCTCTGTCAGAATCCAGAGTTTCAAGAAAATCGGAGGGGGTCAAAATTTCGGCCAAAAAAAAAAAATGACAGTGTTACCCCTTATGTTTTTTTTTCAGGTCCAAATTTTGACCTTCGATATCTCGGCTCTGGAAGGGTCTAGAGCCTCCATTTTTGCGCGCTGGTCGAAGTCTCATGGCCCTCTGTCAGAATCCAGAGTTTCAAGAAAATCGGAGGGGGTCAAAATTTCGGCCAAAAAAAAAATTGACAATGTTACCCCTTATGTTTTTTTTTTCAGGTCCAAATTTTGACCTTCGATATCTCGGCTCTGGAAGGGTCTAGAGCCTCCATTTTTGCATGCTGGTCGAAGTCTCGTGGCCCTCTGTCAGAATCCAGAGTTTCAAGAAAATCGGAGGGGGTCAAAATTTTGGCCAAAAAAAAAATGACAGTGTTACCCCTTATGTTTTTTTTTTCAGGTCCAAATTTTGACCTTCGATATCTCGGCTCTGGAAGGGTCTAGAGCCTCCATTTTTGCGCGCTGGTCGAAGTCTCGTGGCCCTCTGTCAGAATCCAGAGTTTCAAGAAAATCGGAGGGGGTCAAAATTTCGGCCAAAAAAAAAAAATGACAGTGTTACCCCTTATGTTTTTTTTTCAGGTCCAAATTTTGACCTTCGATATCTCGGCTCTGGAAGGGTCTAGAGCCTCCATTTTTGCGCGCTGGTCGAAGTCTCGTGGCCCTCTGTCAGAATCCAGAGTTTCAAAAAAATCGGAGGGGGTCAAAATTTCGGCCAAAAAAAAAAAATGACAGTGTTACCCCTTATGTTTTTTTTTCAGGTCCAAATTTTGACCTTCGATATCTCGGCTCTGGAAGGGTCTAGAGCCTCCATTTTTGCGCGCTGGTCGAAGTCTCGTGGCCCTCTGTCAGAATCCAGAGTTTCAAGAAGATCGGAGGGGGTCAAAATTTCGGCCAAAAAAAAATGACAGTGTTACCCCTTATGTTTTTTTTTTCAGGTCCAAATTTTGACCTTCAATATCTCGGCTCTGGAAGGGTCTAGAGCCTCCATTTTTGCGCGCTGGTCGAAGTCTCGTGGCCCTCTGTCAGATTCCAGAGTTTCAAGAAGATCGGAGGGGGTCAAAATTTCGGCCAAAAAAAAAAATGACAGTGTTACCCCTTATGTTTTTTTTTTCAGATCCAAATTTTGACCTTCGATATCTCGGTTCTGGAAGGGTCTAGAGCCTCCATTTTTGCGCACTGGTCGAAGTCTCGTGGCCCTCTTTCAGAATCCAGAGTTTCAAGAAAATCGGAGGGGGTCAAAATTTCGGCCAAAAAAAAAATGACAGTGTTACCCCTTATGTTTTTTTTTTCAGGTCCAAATTTTGACCTTCGATATCTCGGCTCTGGAAGGGTCTAGAGCCTCCATTTTTGCGCGCTGGTCGAAGTCTCATGGCCCTCTGTCAGAATCCAGAGTTTCAAGAAAATCGGAGGGGGTCAAAATTTCGGCCAAAAAAAAAAATGACAGTGTTACCCCTTATGTTTTTTTTCAGGTCCAAATTTTGACCTTCGATATCTCGGCTCTGGAAGGGTCTAGAGCCTCCATTTTTGCGCGCTGGTCGAAGTCTCGTGGCCCTCTGTCAGAATCCAGAGTTTCAAAAAAATCGGAGGGGGTCAAAATTTCGGCCAAAAAAAAAAAATGACAGTGTTACCCCTTATGTTTTTTTTTCAGGTCCAAATTTTGACCTTCGATATCTCGGCTCTGGAAGGGTCTAGAGCCTCCATTTTTGCGCGCTGGTCGAAGTCTCGTGGCCCTCTGTCAGAATCCAGAGTTTAAAGAAGATCGGAGGGGGTCAAAATTTCGGCCAAAAAAAAAATGACAGTGTTACCCCTTATGTTTTTTTTTTCAGGTCCAAATTTTGACCTTCGATATCTCGGCTCTGGAAGGGTCTAGAGCCTCCATTTTTGCTCGCTGGTCGAAGTCTTGTGGCCCTCTGTCAGAATCCAGAGTTTCAAGAAGATCGGAGGGGGTCAAAATTTCGGCCAAAAAAAAATGACAGTGTTACCCCTTATGTTTTTTTTTTCAGGTCCAAATTTTGACCTTCGATATCTCGGCTCTGGAAGGGTCTAGAGCCTCCATTTTTGCGCGCTGGTCGAAGTCTCGTGGCCCTCTGTCAGAATCCAGAGTTTCAAGAAAATCGGAGGGGGTCAAAATTTCGGCCAAAAAAAAATGACAGTGTTACCCCTTATGTTTTTTTTTTCAGGTCCAAATTTTGACCTTCGATATCTCGGCTCTGGAAGGGTCTAGACCCTCCATTTTTGCGCGCTGGTCGAAGTCTCATGGCCCTCTGTCAGAATCCAGAGTTTGAAAGAAAATCGGAGGGGGTCGAAATTTCGGCCCAAAAAAAAAAATGACAGTGTTACCCCTTATGTTTTTTTTTCAGGTCCAAATTTTGACCTTCGATATCTCGGCTCTGGAAGGGTCTAGAGCCTCCATTTTTGCGCGCTGGTCGAAGTCTCGTGGCCCTCTGTCAGAATCCAGAGTTTCAAAAAAATCGGAGGGGGTCAAAATTTCGGCCAAAAAAAAAAAATGACAGTGTTACCCCTTATGTTTTTTTTTCAGGTCCAAATTTTGACCTTCGATATCTCGGCTCTGGAAGGGTCTAGAGCCTCCATTTTTGCGCGCTGGTCGAAGTCTCATGGCCCTCTGTCAGAATCCAGAGTTTCAAGAAGATCGGAGGGGGTCAAAATTTCGGCCCAAAAAAAAATGACAGTGTTACCCCTTATGTTTTTTTTTCAGGTCCAAATTTTGACCTTCGATATCTCGGCTCTGGAAGGGTCTAGAGCCTCCATTTTTGCTCGCTGGTCGAAGTCTTGTGGCCCTCTGTCAGAATCCAGAGTTTCAAGAAAATCGGAGGGGGTCAAAATTTCGGCCAAAAAAAAAAAATGACAGTGTTACCCCTTATGTTTTTTTTTCAGGTCCAAATTTTGACCTTCGATATCTCGGCTCTGGAAGGGTCTAGAGCCTCCATTTTTGCGCGCTGGTCGAAGTCTCATGGCCCTCTGTCAGAATCCAGAGTTTCAAGAAAATCGGAGGGGGTCAAAATTTCGGCCAAAAAAAAAAAATGACAGTGTTACCCCTTATGTTTTTTTTTCAGGTCCAAATTTTGACCTTCGATATCTCGGCTCTGGAAGGGTCTAGAGCCTCCATTTTTGCGCACTGGTCGAAGTCTCGTGGCCCTCTGTCAGAATCCAGAGTTTCAAGAAAATCGGAGGGGGTCAAAATTTCGGCCAAAAAAAAAATTGACAGTGTTACCCCTTATGTTTTTTTTTTTCAGGTCCAAATTTTGACCTTCGATATCTCGGCTCTGGAAGGGTCTAGAGCCTCCATTTTTGCATGCTGGTCGAAGTCTCGTGGCCCTCTGTCAGAATCCAGAGTTTCAAGAAAATCGGAGGGGGTCAAAATTTCGGCCAAAAAAAAATGACAGTGTTACCCCTTATGTTTTTTTTTTTCAGGTCCAAATTTTGACCTTCGATATCTCGGCTCTGGAAGGGTCTAGAGCCTCCATTTTTGCGCGCTGGTCGAAGTCTCGTGGCCCTCTGTCAGAATCCAGAGTTTCAAGAAAATCGGAGGGGGTCAAAATTTCGGCCAAAAAAAAAAATGACAGTGTTACCCCTTATGTTTTTTTTTTTCAGGTCCAAATTTTGACCTTCAATATCTCGGCTCTGGAAGGGTCTAGAGCCTCCATTTTTGTGCGCTGGTCGAAGTCTCGTGGCCCTCTGTCAGAATCCAGAGTTTCAAAAAAATCGGAGGGGGTCAAAATTTCGGCCAAAAAAAAAAAATGACAGTGTTACCCCTTATGTTTTTTTTTCAGGTCCAAATTTTGACCTTCGATATCTCGGCTCTGGAAGGGTCTAGAGCCTCCATTTTTGCGTGCTGGTCGAAGTCTCGTGGCCCTCTGTCAGAATCCAGAGTTTCAAGAAGATCGGAGGGGGTCAAAATTTCGGCCAAAAAAAAAAAATGACAGTGTTACCCCTTATGTTTTTTTTTCAGGTCCAAATTTTGACCTTCGATATCTCGGCTCTGGAAGGGTCTAGAGCCTCCATTTTTGCTCGCTGGTCGAAGTCTTGTGGCCCTCTGTCAGAATCCAGAGTTTCAAGAAAATCGGAGGGGGTCAAAATTTCGGCCAAAAAAAAAATGACAGTATTAACCCTTATGTTTTTTTTTCAGGTCCAAATTTTGACCTTCGATATCTCGGCTCTGGAAGGGTCTAGAGCCTCCATTTTTGCATGCTGGTCGAAGTCTCGTGGCCCTCTGTCAGAATCCAGAGTTTCAAGAAAATCGGAGGGGGTCAAAATTTCGGCCAAAAAAAAAATGACAGTGTTACCCCTTATGTTTTTTTTTTCAGGTCCAAATTTTGACCTTCGATATCTCGGCTCTGGAAGGGTCTAGAGCCTCCATTTTTGCGCGCTGGTCGAAGTCTCGTGGCCCTCTGTCAGAATCCAGAGTTTCAAGAAAATCGGAGGGGGTCAAAATTTCGGCCAAAAAAAAAAAATGACAGTGTTACCCCTTATGTTTTTTTTTCAGGTCCAAATTTTGACCTTCGATATCTCGGCTCTGGAAGGGTCTAGAGCCTCCATTTTTGCGCGCTGGTCGAAGTCTCGTGGCCCTCTGTCAGAATCCAGAGTTTCAAGAAGATCGGAGGGGGTCAAAATTTCGGCCAAAAAAAAAAAAAGACAGTGTTACCCCTTATGTTTTTTTTTTCAGGTCCAAATTTTGACCTTCAATATCTCGGCTCTGGAAGGGTCTAGAGCCTCCATTTTTGCGCGCTGGTCGAAGTCTCGTGGCCCTCTGTCAGATTCCAGAGTTTCAAGAAGATCGGAGGGGGTCAAAATTTCGGCCAAAAAAAAAAATGACAGTGTTACCCCTTATGTTTTTTTTTCAGATCCAAATTTTGACCTTCGATATCTCGGTTCTGGAAGGGTCTAGAGCCTCCATTTTTGCGCGCTGGTCGAAGTCTCGTGCCCCTCTTTCAGAATCCAGAGTTTCAAGAAAATCGGAGGGGGTCAAAATTTCGGCCAAAAAAAAATGACAGTGTTACCCCTTATGTTTTTTTTTTCAGGTCCAAATTTTGACCTTCGATATCTCGGCTCTGGAAGGGTCTAGACCCTCCATTTTTGCGCGCTGGTCGAAGTCTCATGGCCCTCTGTCAGAATCCAGAGTTTCAAGAAAATCGGAGGGGGTCAAAATTTCGGCCAAAAAAAAAAAATGACAGTGTTACCCCTTATGTTTTTTTTTCAGGTCCAAATTTTGACCTTCGATATCTCGGCTCTGGAAGGGTTTAGAGCCTCCATTTTTGCGCGCTGGTCGAAGTCTCGTGGCCCTCTGTCAGAATCCAGAGTTTCAAAAAAATCGGAGGGGGTCAAAATTTCGGCCAAAAAAAAAATGACAGTGTTACCCCTTATGTTTTTTTTTCAGGTCCAAATTTTGACCTTCGATATCTCGGCTCTGGAAGGGTCTAGAGCCTCCATTTTTGCGCGCTGGTCGAAGTCTCGTGGCCCTCTGTCAGAATCCAGAGTTTCAAGAAGATCGGAGGGGGTCAAAATTTCGGCCAAAAAAAAAAATGACAGTGTTACCCCTTATGTTTTTTTTTCAGGTCCAAATTTTGACCTTCGATATCTCGGCTCTGGAAGGGTCTAGAGCCTCCATTTTTGCTCGCTGGTCGAAGTCTTGTGGCCCTCTGTCAGAATCCAGAGTTTCAAGAAAATCGGAGGGGGTCAAAATTTCGGCCAAAAAAAAAAAATGACAGTGTTAACCCTTATGTTTTTTTTTCAGGTCCAAATTTTGACCTTCGATATCTCGGCTCTGGAAGGGTCTAGAGCCTCCATTTTTGCGCGCTGGTCGAAGTCTCGTGGCCCTCTGTCAGAATCCAGAGTTTCAAGAAGATCGGAGGGGGTCAAAATTTCGGCCAAAAAAAAAATGACAGTGTTACCCCTCATGTTTTTTTTTCAGGTCCAAATTTTGACCTTCGATATCTCGGCTCTGGAAGGGTCTAGAGCCTCCATTTTTGCGCGCTGGTCGAAGTCTCGTGGCCCTCTGTCAGAATCCAGAGTTTCAAGAAAATCGGAGGGGGTCAAAATTTCGGCCAAAAAAAAAAATGACAGTGTTACCCCTTATGTTTTTTTTTCAGGTCCAAATTTTGACCTTCGATATCTCGGCTCTGGAAGGGTCTAGAGCCTCCATTTTTGCGCGCTGGTCGAAGTCTCGTGGCCCTCTGTCAGAATCCAGAGTTTCAAGAAAATCGGAGGGGGTCAAAATTTCGGCCAAAAAAAAAAATGACAGTGTTACCCCTTATGTTTTTTTTTCAGGTCCAAATTTTGACCTTCGATATCTCGGCTCTGGAAGGGTCTAGAGCCTCCATTTTTGCGCGCTGGTCGAAGTCTCATGGCCCTCTGTCAGAATCCAGAGTTTGAAAGAAAATCGGAGGGGGTCAAAATTTCGGCCAAAAAAAAAAAATGACAGTGTTACCCCTTATGTTTTTTTTTCAGGTCCAAATTTTGACCTTCGATATCTCGGCTCTGGAAGGGTCTAGAGCCTCCATTTTTGCGCGCTGGTCGAAGTCTCGTGGCCCTCTGTCAGAATCCAGAGTTTCAAAAAAATCGGAGGGGGTCAAAATTTCGGCCAAAAAAAAAAAATGACAGTGTTACCCCTTATGTTTTTTTTCAGGTCCAAATTTTGACCTTCGATATCTCGGCTCTGGAAGGGTCTAGAGCCTCCATTTTTGCGCGCTGGTCGAAGTCTCGTGGCCCTCTGTCAGAATTCAGAGTTTCAAAAAAATCGGAGGGGGTCAAAATTTCGGCCAAAAAAAAAAAATGACAGTGTTACCCCTTATGTTTTTTTTTCAGGTCCAAATTTTGACCTTCGATATCTCGGCTCTGGAAGGGTCTAGAGCCTCCATTTTTGCGCGCTGGTCGAAGTCTCGTGGCCCTCTGTCAGAATCCAGAGTTTCAAGAAGATCGGAGGGGGTCAAAATTTCGGCCAAAAAAAAAAAAAGACAGTGTTACCCCTTATGTTTTTTTTTTCAGGTCCAAATTTTGACCTTCAATATCTCGGCTCTGGAAGGGTCTAGAGCCTCCATTTTTGCGCGCTGGTCGAAGTCTCGTGGCCCTCTGTCAGATTCCAGAGTTTCAAGAAGATCGGAGGGGGTCAAAATTTCGGCCAAAAAAAAAAAATGACAGTGTTACCCCTTATGTTTTTTTTTCAGATCCAAATTTTGACCTTCGATATCTCGGTTCTGGAAGGGTCTAGAGCCTCCATTTTTGCGCGCTGGTCGAAGTCTCGTGCCCCTCTTTCAGAATCCAGAGTTTCAAGAAAATCGGAGGGGGTCAAAATTTCGGCCAAAAAAAAATGACAGTGTTACCCCTTATGTTTTTTTTTTCAGGTCCAAATTTTGACCTTCGATATCTCGGCTCTGGAAGGGTCTAGACCCTCCATTTTTGCGCGCTGGTCGAAGTCTCATGGCCCTCTGTCAGAATCCAGAGTTTCAAGAAAATCGGAGGGGGTCAAAATTTCGGCCAAAAAAAAAAATGACAGTGTTACCCCTTATGTTTTTTTTTCAGGTCCAAATTTTGACCTTCGATATCTCGGCTCTGGAAGGGTTTAGAGCCTCCATTTTTGCGCGCTGGTCGAAGTCTCGTGGCCCTCTGTCAGAATCCAGAGTTTCAAAAAAATCGGAGGGGGTCAAAATTTCGGCCAAAAAAAAAAATGACAGTGTTACCCCTTATGTTTTTTTTTCAGGTCCAAATTTTGACCTTCGATATCTCGGCTCTGGAAGGGTCTAGAGCCTCCATTTTTGCGCGCTGGTCGAAGTCTCGTGGCCCTCTGTCAGAATCCAGAGTTTCAAGAAGATCGGAGGGGGTCAAAATTTCGGCCAAAAAAAAAATGACAGTGTTACCCCTTATGTTTTTTTTTTCAGGTCCAAATTTTGACCTTCGATATCTCGGCTCTGGAAGGGTCTAGAGCCTCCATTTTTGCTCGCTGGTCGAAGTCTTGTGGCCCTCTGTCAGAATCCAGAGTTTCAAGAAAATCGGAGGGGGTCAAAATTTCGGCCAAAAAAAAAAAATGACAGTGTTAACCCTTATGTTTTTTTTTCAGGTCCAAATTTTGACCTTCGATATCTCGGCTCTGGAAGGGTCTAGAGCCTCCATTTTTGCGCGCTGGTCGAAGTCTCGTGGCCCTCTGTCAGAATCCAGAGTTTCAAGAAGATCGGAGGGGGTCAAAATTTCGGCCAAAAAAAAAATGACAGTGTTACCCCTTATGTTTTTTTTTCAGGTCCAAATTTTGACCTTCGATATCTCGGCTCTGGAAGGGTCTAGAGCCTCCATTTTTGCGCGCTGGTCGAAGTCTCGTGGCCCTCTGTCAGAATCCAGAGTTTCAAGAAAATCGGAGGGGGTCAAAATTTCGGCCAAAAAAAAAAAATGACAGTGTTACCCCTTATGTTTTTTTTTCAGGTCCAAATTTTGACCTTCGATATCTCGGCTCTGGAAGGGTCTAGAGCCTCCATTTTTGCGCGCTGGTCGAAGTCTCGTGGCCCTCTGTCAGAATCCAGAGTTTCAAAAAAATCGGAGGGGGTCAAAATTTCGGCCAAAAAAAAAAAATGACAGTGTTACCCCTTATGTTTTTTTTTCAGGTCCAAATTTTGACCTTCGATATCTCGGCTCTGGAAGGGTCTAGAGCCTCCATTTTTGCGCGCTGGTCGAAGTCTCGTGGCCCTCTGTCAGAATCCAGAGTTTCAAGAAGATCGGAGGGGGTCAAAATTTCGGCCAAAAAAAAATGACAGTGTTACCCCTTATGTTTTTTTTTTCAGGTCCAAATTTTGACCTTCAATATCTCGGCTCTGGAAGGGTCTAGAGCCTCCATTTTTGCGCGCTGGTCGAAGTCTCGTGGCCCTCTGTCAGATTCCAGAGTTTCAAGAAGATCGGAGGGGGTCAAAATTTCGGCCAAAAAAAAAAAATGACAGTGTTACCCCTTATGTTTTTTTTTTCAGATCCAAATTTTGACCTTCGATATCTCGGTTCTGGAAGGGTCTAGAGCCTCCATTTTTGCGCACTGGTCGAAGTCTCGTGGCCCTCTTTCAGAATCCAGAGTTTCAAGAAAATCGGAGGGGGTCAAAATTTCGGCCAAAAAAAAAATGACAGTGTTACCCCTTATGTTTTTTTTTTCAGGTCCAAATTTTGACCTTCGATATCTCGGCTCTGGAAGGGTCTAGAGCCTCCATTTTTGCGCGCTGGTCGAAGTCTCATGGCCCTCTGTCAGAATCCAGAGTTTCAAGAAAATCGGAGGGGGTCAAAATTTCGGCCAAAAAAAAAAATGACAGTGTTACCCCTTATGTTTTTTTTCAGGTCCAAATTTTGACCTTCGATATCTCGGCTCTGGAAGGGTCTAGAGCCTCCATTTTTGCGCGCTGGTCGAAGTCTCGTGGCCCTCTGTCAGAATCCAGAGTTTCAAAAAAATCGGAGGGGGTCAAAATTTCGGCCAAAAAAAAAAAAATGACAGTGTTACCCCTTATGTTTTTTTTTCAGGTCCAAATTTTGACCTTCGATATCTCGGCTCTGGAAGGGTCTAGAGCCTCCATTTTTGCGCGCTGGTCGAAGTCTCGTGGCCCTCTGTCAGAATCCAGAGTTTAAAGAAGATCGGAGGGGGTCAAAATTTCGGCCAAAAAAAAAATGACAGTGTTACCCCTTATGTTTTTTTTTTCAGGTCCAAATTTTGACCTTCGATATCTCGGCTCTGGAAGGGTCTAGAGCCTCCATTTTTGCTCGCTGGTCGAAGTCTTGTGGCCCTCTGTCAGAATCCAGAGTTTCAAGAAGATCGGAGGGGGTCAAAATTTCGGCCAAAAAAAAATGACAGTGTTACCCCTTATGTTTTTTTTTCAGGTCCAAATTTTGACCTTCGATATCTCGGCTCTGGAAGGGTCTAGAGCCTCCATTTTTGCGCGCTGGTCGAAGTCTCGTGGCCCTCTGTCAGAATCCAGAGTTTCAAGAAAATCGGAGGGGGTCAAAATTTCGGCCAAAAAAAAATGACAGTGTTACCCCTTATGTTTTTTTTTTCAGGTCCAAATTTTGACCTTCGATATCTCGGCTCTGGAAGGGTCTAGACCCTCCATTTTTGCGCGCTGGTCGAAGTCTCATGGCCCTCTGTCAGAATCCAGAGTTTGAAAGAAAATCGGAGGGGGTCGAAATTTCGGCCCAAAAAAAAAAATGACAGTGTTACCCCTTATGTTTTTTTTTCAGGTCCAAATTTTGACCTTCGATATCTCGGCTCTGGAAGGGTCTAGAGCCTCCATTTTTGCGCGCTGGTCGAAGTCTCGTGGCCCTCTGTCAGAATCCAGAGTTTCAAAAAAATCGGAGGGGGTCAAAATTTCGGCCAAAAAAAAAAAATGACAGTGTTACCCCTTATGTTTTTTTTTCAGGTCCAAATTTTGACCTTCGATATCTCGGCTCTGGAAGGGTCTAGAGCCTCCATTTTTGCGCGCTGGTCGAAGTCTCATGGCCCTCTGTCAGAATCCAGAGTTTCAAGAAGATCGGAGGGGGTCAAAATTTCGGCCCAAAAAAAAATGACAGTGTTACCCCTTATGTTTTTTTTTCAGGTCCAAATTTTGACCTTCGATATCTCGGCTCTGGAAGGGTCTAGAGCCTCCATTTTTGCTCGCTGGTCGAAGTCTTGTGGCCCTCTGTCAGAATCCAGAGTTTCAAGAAAATCGGAGGGGGTCAAAATTTCGGCCAAAAAAAAAAATGACAGTGTTACCCCTTATGTTTTTTTTTCAGGTCCAAATTTTGACCTTCGATATCTCGGCTCTGGAAGGGTCTAGAGCCTCCATTTTTGCGCGCTGGTCGAAGTCTCATGGCCCTCTGTCAGAATCCAGAGTTTCAAGAAAATCGGAGGGGGTCAAAATTTCGGCCAAAAAAAAAAAATGACAGTGTTACCCCTTATGTTTTTTTTTCAGGTCCAAATTTTGACCTTCGATATCTCGGCTCTGGAAGGGTCTAGAGCCTCCATTTTTGCGCACTGGTCGAAGTCTCGTGGCCCTCTGTCAGAATCCAGAGTTTCAAGAAAATCGGAGGGGGTCAAAATTTCGGCCAAAAAAAAAATTGACAGTGTTACCCCTTATGTTTTTTTTTTTCAGGTCCAAATTTTGACCTTCGATATCTCGGCTCTGGAAGGGTCTAGAGCCTCCATTTTTGCGCGCTGGTCGAAGTCTCGTGGCCCTCTGTCAGAATCCAGAGTTTCAAGAAAATCGGAGGGGGGTCAAAATTTCGGCCAAAAAAAAAAATGACAGTGTTACCCCTTATGTTTTTTTTTTTCAGGTCCAAATTTTGACCTTCAATATCTCGGCTCTGGAAGGGTCTAGAGCCTCCATTTTTGTGCGCTGGTCGAAGTCTCGTGGCCCTCTGTCAGAATCCAGAGTTTCAAAAAAATCGGAGGGGGTCAAAATTTCGGCCAAAAAAAAAAAATGACAGTGTTACCCCTTATGTTTTTTTTTCAGGTCCAAATTTTGACCTTCGATATCTCGGCTCTGGAAGGGTCTAGAGCCTCCATTTTTGCGTGCTGGTCGAAGTCTCGTGGCCCTCTGTCAGAATCCAGAGTTTCAAGAAGATCGGAGGGGGTCAAAATTTCGGCCAAAAAAAAAAAATGACAGTGTTACCCCTTATGTTTTTTTTTCAGGTCCAAATTTTGACCTTCGATATCTCGGCTCTGGAAGGGTCTAGAGCCTCCATTTTTGCTCGCTGGTCGAAGTCTTGTGGCCCTCTGTCAGAATCCAGAGTTTCAAGAAAATCGGAGGGGGTCAAAATTTCGGCCAAAAAAAAAATGACAGTATTAACCCTTATGTTTTTTTTTCAGGTCCAAATTTTGACCTTCGATATCTCGGCTCTGGAAGGGTCTAGAGCCTCCATTTTTGCATGCTGGTCGAAGTCTCGTGGCCCTCTGTCAGAATCCAGAGTTTCAAGAAAATCGGAGGGGGTCAAAATTTCGGCCAAAAAAAAAATGACAGTGTTACCCCTTATGTTTTTTTTTTCAGGTCCAAATTTTGACCTTCGATATCTCGGCTCTGGAAGGGTCTAGAGCCTCCATTTTTGCGCGCTGGTCGAAGTCTCGTGGCCCTCTGTCAGAATCCAGAGTTTCAAGAAAATCGGAGGGGGTCAAAATTTCGGCCAAAAAAAAAAAATGACAGTGTTACCCCTTATGTTTTTTTTTCAGGTCCAAATTTTGACCTTCGATATCTCGGCTCTGGAAGGGTCTAGAGCCTCCATTTTTGCGCGCTGGTCGAAGTCTCGTGGCCCTCTGTCAGAATCCAGAGTTTCAAGAAGATCGGAGGGGGTCAAAATTTCGGCCAAAAAAAAAAAAAGACAGTGTTACCCCTTATGTTTTTTTTTTCAGGTCCAAATTTTGACCTTCAATATCTCGGCTCTGGAAGGGTCTAGAGCCTCCATTTTTGCGCGCTGGTCGAAGTCTCGTGGCCCTCTGTCAGATTCCAGAGTTTCAAGAAGATCGGAGGGGGTCAAAATTTCGGCCAAAAAAAAAAATGACAGTGTTACCCCTTATGTTTTTTTTTCAGATCCAAATTTTGACCTTCGATATCTCGGTTCTGGAAGGGTCTAGAGCCTCCATTTTTGCGCGCTGGTCGAAGTCTCGTGCCCCTCTTTCAGAATCCAGAGTTTCAAGAAAATCGGAGGGGGTCAAAATTTCGGCCAAAAAAAAATGACAGTGTTACCCCTTATGTTTTTTTTTTCAGGTCCAAATTTTGACCTTCGATATCTCGGCTCTGGAAGGGTCTAGACCCTCCATTTTTGCGCGCTGGTCGAAGTCTCATGGCCCTCTGTCAGAATCCAGAGTTTCAAGAAAATCGGAGGGGGTCAAAATTTCGGCCAAAAAAAAAAATGACAGTGTTACCCCTTATGTTTTTTTTTCAGGTCCAAATTTTGACCTTCGATATCTCGGCTCTGGAAGGGTTTAGAGCCTCCATTTTTGCGCGCTGGTCGAAGTCTCGTGGCCCTCTGTCAGAATCCAGAGTTTCAAAAAAATCGGAGGGGGTCAAAATTTCGGCCAAAAAAAAAATGACAGTGTTACCCCTTATGTTTTTTTTTCAGGTCCAAATTTTGACCTTCGATATCTCGGCTCTGGAAGGGTCTAGAGCCTCCATTTTTGCGCGCTGGTCGAAGTCTCGTGGCCCTCTGTCAGAATCCAGAGTTTCAAGAAGATCGGAGGGGGTCAAAATTTCGGCCAAAAAAAAAAATGACAGTGTTACCCCTTATGTTTTTTTTTCAGGTCCAAATTTTGACCTTCGATATCTCGGCTCTGGAAGGGTCTAGAGCCTCCATTTTTGCTCGCTGGTCGAAGTCTTGTGGCCCTCTGTCAGAATCCAGAGTTTCAAGAAAATCGGAGGGGGTCAAAATTTCGGCCAAAAAAAAAAAATGACAGTGTTAACCCTTATGTTTTTTTTTCAGGTCCAAATTTTGACCTTCGATATCTCGGCTCTGGAAGGGTCTAGAGCCTCCATTTTTGCGCGCTGGTCGAAGTCTCGTGGCCCTCTGTCAGAATCCAGAGTTTCAAGAAGATCGGAGGGGGTCAAAATTTCGGCCAAAAAAAAAATGACAGTGTTACCCCTCATGTTTTTTTTTCAGGTCCAAATTTTGACCTTCGATATCTCGGCTCTGGAAGGGTCTAGAGCCTCCATTTTTGCGCGCTGGTCGAAGTCTCGTGGCCCTCTGTCAGAATCCAGAGTTTCAAGAAAATCGGAGGGGGTCAAAATTTCGGCCAAAAAAAAAAATGACAGTGTTACCCCTTATGTTTTTTTTTCAGGTCCAAATTTTGACCTTCGATATCTCGGCTCTGGAAGGGTCTAGAGCCTCCATTTTTGCGCGCTGGTCGAAGTCTCGTGGCCCTCTGTCAGAATCCAGAGTTTCAAGAAAATCGGAGGGGGTCAAAATTTCGGCCAAAAAAAAAAATGACAGTGTTACCCCTTATGTTTTTTTTTCAGGTCCAAATTTTGACCTTCGATATCTCGGCTCTGGAAGGGTCTAGAGCCTCCATTTTTGCGCGCTGGTCGAAGTCTCATGGCCCTCTGTCAGAATCCAGAGTTTGAAAGAAAATCGGAGGGGGTCAAAATTTCGGCCAAAAAAAAAAATGACAGTGTTACCCCTTATGTTTTTTTTTCAGGTCCAAATTTTGACCTTCGATATCTCGGCTCTGGAAGGGTCTAGAGCCTCCATTTTTGCGCGCTGGTCGAAGTCTCGTGGCCCTCTGTCAGAATCCAGAGTTTCAAAAAAATCGGAGGGGGTCAAAATTTCGGCCAAAAAAAAAAAATGACAGTGTTACCCCTTATGTTTTTTTTCAGGTCCAAATTTTGACCTTCGATATCTCGGCTCTGGAAGGGTCTAGAGCCTCCATTTTTGCGCGCTGGTCGAAGTCTCGTGGCCCTCTGTCAGAATTCAGAGTTTCAAAAAAATCGGAGGGGGTCAAAATTTCGGCCAAAAAAAAAAAATGACAGTGTTACCCCTTATGTTTTTTTTTCAGGTCCAAATTTTGACCTTCGATATCTCGGCTCTGGAAGGGTCTAGAGCCTCCATTTTTGCGCGCTGGTCGAAGTCTCGTGGCCCTCTGTCAGAATCCAGAGTTTCAAGAAGATCGGAGGGGGTCAAAATTTCGGCCAAAAAAAAAAAAAGACAGTGTTACCCCTTATGTTTTTTTTTCAGGTCCAAATTTTGACCTTCAATATCTCGGCTCTGGAAGGGTCTAGAGCCTCCATTTTTGCGCGCTGGTCGAAGTCTCGTGGCCCTCTGTCAGATTCCAGAGTTTCAAGAAGATCGGAGGGGGTCAAAATTTCGGCCAAAAAAAAAAAATGACAGTGTTACCCCTTATGTTTTTTTTTCAGATCCAAATTTTGACCTTCGATATCTCGGTTCTGGAAGGGTCTAGAGCCTCCATTTTTGCGCGCTGGTCGAAGTCTCGTGCCCCTCTTTCAGAATCCAGAGTTTCAAGAAAATCGGAGGGGGTCAAAATTTCGGCCAAAAAAAAATGACAGTGTTACCCCTTATGTTTTTTTTTTCAGGTCCAAATTTTGACCTTCGATATCTCGGCTCTGGAAGGGTCTAGACCCTCCATTTTTGCGCGCTGGTCGAAGTCTCATGGCCCTCTGTCAGAATCCAGAGTTTCAAGAAAATCGGAGGGGGTCAAAATTTCGGCCAAAAAAAAAAATGACAGTGTTACCCCTTATGTTTTTTTTTCAGGTCCAAATTTTGACCTTCGATATCTCGGCTCTGGAAGGGTTTAGAGCCTCCATTTTTGCGCGCTGGTCGAAGTCTCGTGGCCCTCTGTCAGAATCCAGAGTTTCAAAAAAATCGGAGGGGGTCAAAATTTCGGCCAAAAAAAAAAATGACAGTGTTACCCCTTATGTTTTTTTTTCAGGTCCAAATTTTGACCTTCGATATCTCGGCTCTGGAAGGGTCTAGAGCCTCCATTTTTGCGCGCTGGTCGAAGTCTCGTGGCCCTCTGTCAGAATCCAGAGTTTCAAGAAGATCGGAGGGGGTCAAAATTTCGGCCAAAAAAAAAATGACAGTGTTACCCCTTATGTTTTTTTTTCAGGTCCAAATTTTGACCTTCGATATCTCGGCTCTGGAAGGGTCTAGAGCCTCCATTTTTGCTCGCTGGTCGAAGTCTTGTGGCCCTCTGTCAGAATCCAGAGTTTCAAGAAAATCGGAGGGGGTCAAAATTTCGGCCAAAAAAAAAAAATGACAGTGTTAACCCTTATGTTTTTTTTTCAGGTCCAAATTTTGACCTTCGATATCTCGGCTCTGGAAGGGTCTAGAGCCTCCATTTTTGCGCGCTGGTCGAAGTCTCGTGGCCCTCTGTCAGAATCCAGAGTTTCAAGAAGATCGGAGGGGGTCAAAATTTCGGCCAAAAAAAAAATGACAGTGTTACCCCTTATGTTTTTTTTTCAGGTCCAAATTTTGACCTTCGATATCTCGGCTCTGGAAGGGTCTAGAGCCTCCATTTTTGCGCGCTGGTCGAAGTCTCGTGGCCCTCTGTCAGAATCCAGAGTTTCAAGAAAATCGGAGGGGGTCAAAATTTCGGCCAAAAAAAAAAATGACAGTGTTACCCCTTATGTTTTTTTTTCAGGTCCAAATTTTGACCTTCGATATCTCGGCTCTGGAAGGGTCTAGAGCCTCCATTTTTGCGCGCTGGTCGAAGTCTCGTGGCCCTCTGTCAGAATCCAGAGTTTCAAGAAAATCGGAGGGGGTCAAAATTTCGGCCAAAAAAAAAAATGACAGTGTTACCCCTTATGTTTTTTTTTCAGGTCCAAATTTTGACCTTCGATATCTCGGCTCTGGAAGGGTCTAGAGCCTCCATTTTTGCGCGCTGGTCGAAGTCTTGTGGCCCTCTTTCAGAATCCAGAGTTTCAAGAAAATCGGAGGGGGTCAAAATTTCGGCCAAAAAAAATGACAGTGTTACCCCTTATGTTTTTTTTTTCAGGTCCAAATTTTGACCTTCGATATCTCGGCTCTGGAAGGGTCTAGACCCTCCATTTTTGCGCGCTGGTCGAAGTCTCATGGCCCTCTGTCAGAATCCAGAGTTTGAAAGAAAATCGGAGGGGGTCAAAATTTCGGCCAAAAAAAAAAAATGACAGTGTTACCCCTTATGTTTTTTTTTCAGGTCCAAATTTTGACCTTCGATATCTCGGCTCTGGAAGGGTCTAGAGCCTCAATTTTTGCGCGCTGGTCGAAGTCTCGTGGCCCTCTGTCAGAATCCAGAGTTTCAAAAAAATCGGAGGGGGTCAAAATTTCGGCCAAAAAAAAAAATGACAGTGTTACCCCTTATGTTTTTTTTTCAGGTCCAAATTTTGACCTTCGATATCTCGGCTCTGGAAGGGTCTAGAGCCTCCATTTTTGCGCGCTGGTCGAAGTCTCGTGGCCCTCTGTCAGAATCCAGAGTTTCAAGAAGATCGGAGGGGGTCAAAATTTCGGCCCAAAAAAAATGACAGTGTTACCCCTTATGTTTTTTTTCAGGTCCAAATTTTGACCTTCGATATCTCGGCTCTGGAAGGGTCTAGAGCCTCCATTTTTGCTCGCTGGTCGAAGTCTTGTGGCCCTCTGTCAGAATCCAGAGTTTCAAGAAAATCGGAGGGGGTCAAAATTTCGGCCAAAAAAAAAAAATGACAGTGTTACCCCTTATGTTTTTTTTTCAGGTCCAAATTTTGACCTTCGATATCTCGGCTCTGGAAGGGTCTAGAGCCTCCATTTTTGCGCGCTGGTCGAAGTCTCATGGCCCTCTGTCAGAATCCAGAGTTTCAAGAAAATCGGAGGGGGTCAAAATTTCGGCAAAAAAAAAAAATGACAGTGTTACCCCTTATGTTTTTTTTTCAGGTCCAAATTTTGACCTTCGATATCTCGGCTCTGGAAGGGTCTAGAGCCTCCATTTTTGCGCACTGGTCGAAGTCTCGTGGCCCTCTGTCAGAATCCAGAGTTTCAAGAAAATCGGAGGGGGTCAAAATTTCGGCCAAAAAAAAAAATGACAGTGTTACCCCTTATGTTTTTTTTTCAGGTCCAAATTTTGACCTTCGATATCTCGGCTCTGGAAGGGTCTAGAGCCTCCATTTTTGCGCGCTGGTCGAAGTCTCGTGGCCCTCTGTCAGAATCCAGAGTTTCAAAAAAATCGGAGGGGGTCAAAATTTCGGCCAAAAAAAAAAAAATGACAGTGTTACCCCTTATGTTTTTTTTTCAGGTCCAAATTTTGACCTTCGATATCTCGGCTCTGGAAGGGTCTAGAGCCTCCATTTTTGCGCGCTGGTCGAAGTCTCGTGGCCCTCTGTCAGAATCCAGAGTTTCAAGAAGATCGGAGGGGGTCAAAATTTCGGCCAAAAAAAAAAAATGACAGTGTTACCCCTTATGTTTTTTTTTTCAGGTCCAAATTTTGACCTTCAATATCTCGGCTCTGGAAGGGTCTAGAGCCTCCATTTTTGCGCGCTGGTCGAAGTCTCGTGGCCCTCTGTCAGATTCCAGAGTTTCAAGAAGATCGGAGGGGGTCAAAATTTCGGCCAAAAAAAAATGACAGTGTTACCCCTTATGTTTTTTTTTTCAGGTCCAAATTTTGACCTTCGATATCTCGGCTCTGGAAGGGTCTAGACCCTCCATTTTTGCGCGCTGGTCGAAGTCTCATGGCCCTCTGTCAGAATCCAGAGTTTCAAGAAAATCGGAGGGGGTCAAAATTTCGGCCAAAAAAAAAAATGATAGTGTTACCCCTTATGTTTTTTTTTCAGGTCCAAGTTTTGACCTTCGATATCTCGGCTCTGGAAGGGTCTAGAGCCTCCATTTTTGCGCGCTGGTTGAAGTCTCGTGGCCCTCTGTCAGAATCCAGAGTTTCAAAAAAATCGGAGGGGGTCAAAATTTCGGCCAAAAAAAAAAATGACAGTGTTACCCCTTATGTTTTTTTTTCAGGTCCAAATTTTGACCTTCGATATCTCGGCTCTGGAAGGGTCTAGATTCTCCATTTTTGCTCGCTGGTCGAAGTCTTGTGGCCCTCTGTCAGAATCCAGAGTTTCAAGAAAATCGGAGGGGGTCAAAATTTCGGCCAAAAAAAAAAATGACAGTGTTACCCCTTATGTTTTTTTTTCAGGTCCATATTTTGACCTTCGATATCTCGGCTCTGGAAGGGTCTAGAGCCTCCATTTTTGCGCGCTGGTCGAAGTCTCGTGGCCCTCTGTCAGAATCCAGAGTTTCAAGAAAATCGGAGGGGGTCAAAATTTCGGCCAAAAAAAAAAATGACAGTGTTACCCCTTATGTTTTTTTTTCAGGTCCAAATTTTGACCTTCGATATCTCGGCTCTGGAAGGGTCTAGAGCCTCCATTTTTGCGCGCTGGTCGAAGTCTTGTGGCCCTCTTTCAGAATCCAGAGTTTCAAGAAAATCGGAGGGGGTCAAAATTTCGGCCAAAAAAAAATGACAGTGTTACCCCTTATGTTTTTTTTTCAGGTCCAAATTTTGACCTTCGATATCTCGGCTCTGTAAGGGTCTAGACCCTCCATTTTTGCGCGCTGGTCGAAGTCTCATGGCCCTCTGTCAGAATCCAGAGTTTCAAGAAAATCGGAGGGGGTCAAAATTTCGGCCAAAAAAAAAAATGACAGTGTTACCCCTTATGTTTTTTTTTCAGGTCCAAATTTTGACCTTCGATATCTCGGCTCTGGAAGGGTCTAGAGCCTCCATTTTTGCGCGCTGGTCGAAGTCTCGTGGCCCTCTGTCAGAATCCAGAGTTTCAAGAAAATCGGAGGGGGTCAAAATTTCGGCCAAAAAAAAAAATGACAGTGTTACCCCTTATGTTTTTTTTTCAGGTCCAAATTTTGACCTTCGATATCTCGGCTCTGGAAGGGTCTAGAGCCTCCATTTTTGCTCGCTGGTCGAAGTCTTGTGGCCCTCTGTCAGAATCCAGAGTTTCAAGAAAATCGGAGGAGGTCAACATTTCGGCCAAAAAAAAAAAATGACAGTGTTACCCCTTATGTTTTTTTTTCAGGTCCAAATTTTGACCTTCGATATCTCGGCTCTGGAAGGGTCTAGAGCCTCCATTTTTGCGCGCTGGTCGAAGTCTCGTGGCCCTCTGTCAGAATCCAGAGTTTCAAGAAAATCGGAGGGGGTCAAAATTTCGGCCAAAAAAAAAAATGACAGTGTTACCCCTTATGTTTTTTTTTTCAGGTCCAAATTTTGACCTTCAATATCTCGGCTCTGGAAGGGTCTAGAGCCTCCATTTTTGCGCGCTGGTCGAAGTCTCGTGGCCCTCTGTCAGATTCCAGAGTTTCAAGAAGATCGGAGGGGGTCAAAATTTCGGCCAAAAAAAAAAATGACAGTGTTACCCCTTATTTTTTTTTTTCAGATCCAAATTTTGACCTTCGATATCTCGGTTCTCGAAGGATCTAGAGCCTCCATTTTTGCGCGCTGGTCGAAGTCTCGTGGCCCTCTTTCAGAATCCAGAGTTTCAAGAAAATCGGAGGGGGTCAAAATTTCGGCCAAAAAAAATGACAGTGTTACCCCTTATGTTTTTTTTTCAGGTCCAAATTTTGACCTTCGATATCTCGGCTCTGGAAGGGTCTAGACCCTCCATTTTTGCGCGCTGGTCGAAGTCTCATGGCCCTCTGTCAGAATCCAGAGTTTCAAGAAAATCGGAGGGGGTCAAAATTTCGGCCAAAAAAAAAAAATGACAGTGTTACCCCTTATGTTTTTTTTTCAGGTCCAAATTTTGACCTTCGATATCTCGGCTCTGGAAGGGTCTAGAGCCTCCATTTTTGCGCGCTGGTCGAAGTCTCGTGGCCCTCTGTCAGAATCCAGAGTTTCAAAAAAATCGGAGGGGGTCAAAATTTCGGCCAAAAAAAAAATGACAGTGTTACCCCTTATGTTTTTTTTTCAGGTCCAAATTTTGACCTTCGATATCTCGGCTCTGGAAGGGTCTAGAGCCTCCATTTTTGCGCGCTGGTCGAAGTCTCGTGGCCCTCTGTCAGAATCCAGAGTTTCAAGAAGATCGGAGGGGGTCAAAATTTCGGCCAAAAAAAAAAAGACAGTGTTACCCCTTATGTTTTTTTTTCAGGTCCAAATTTTGACCTTCGATATCTCGGCTCTGGAAGGGTCTAGAGCCTCCATTTTTGCTCGCTGGTCGAAGTCTTGTGGCCCTCTGTCAGAATCGAGAGTTTCAAGAAAATCGGAGGGGGTCAAAATTTCGGCCAAAAAAAAAAATGACAGTGTTACCCCTTATGTTTTTTTTTCAGGTCCAAATTTTGACCTTCGATATCTCGGCTCTGGAAGGGTCTAGAGCCTCCATTTTTGCGCGCTGGTCGAAGTCTTGTGGCCCTCTTTCAGAATCCAGAGTTTCAAGAAAATCGGAGGGGGTCAAAATTTCGGCCAAAAAAAAATGACAGTGTTACCCCTTATGTTTTTTTTTTCAGGTCCAAATTTTGACCTTCGATATCTCGGCTCTGGAAGGGTCTAGAGCCTCAATTTTTGCGCGCTGGTCGAAGTCTCGTGGCCCTCTGTCAGAATCCAGAGTTTCAAGAAGATCGGAGGGGGTCAAAATTTCGGCCAAAAAAAAAAATGACATTGTTACCCCTTATGTTTTTTTTTCAGGTCCAAATTTTGACCTTCGATATCTCAGCTCTGGAAGCGTCTAGAGCCCCCATTTTTGCGCGCTGATCGAAGTCTCGTGGCTCTCTGTCAGAATCCAGAGTTTCAAGAAAATCGGAGGGGGTCAAAATTTCGGCCAAAAAAAAAAAATGACAGTGTTACCCCTTATGTTTTTTTTTTCAGGTCCAAATTTTGACCTTCGATATCTCGGCTCTGGAAGGGTCTAGACCCTCCATTTTTGCGCGCTGGTCGAAGTCTCATGGCCCTCTGTCAGAATCCAGAGTTTCAAGAAAATCGGAGGGGGTCAAAATTTCGGCCAAAAAAAAAAAAATGACAGTGTTACCCCTTATGTTTTTTTTTCAGGTCCAAATTTTGACCTTCGATATCTCGGCTCTGGAAGGGTCTAGAGCCTCCATTTTTGCGCGCTGGTCGATGTCTCGTGGCCCTCTGACAGAATCCAGAGTTTCAAGAAGATCGGAGGGGGTCAAAATTTCGGCCAAAAAAAAAAATGACAGTGTTACCCCTTATGTTTTTTTTTTTTGGCCAAAATTTTGACCCCCTCCGATCTTCTTGAAACTCTGGATTCTGACAGAGGGCCACGAGACATCGACCAGCGCGCAAAAATGGAGGCTCTAGACCCTTCCAGAGCCGAGATATCGAAGGTCAAACTTTCCGCCAAAAAAAAAAAAGACAGTGTTACCCCTTATGTTTTTTTTTTTTGGCTGAAAGTTTGACCTTCGATATCTCGGCTCTGGAAGGGTCTAGAGCCTCAATTTTTGCGCGCTGGTCGATGTCTCGTGGCCCTCTGTCAGAATCCAGAGTTTCAAGAAGATCGGAGGGGGTCAAAATTTCGGCCAAAAAAAAAAAATGACAGTGTTACCCCTTATGTTTTTTTTTTTTGGCCAAAATTTTGACCCCCTCCGATCTTCTTGAAACTCTGGATTCTGACAGAGGGCCACGAGACATCGACCAGCGCGCAAAAATGGAGGCTCTAGACCCTTCCAGAGCCGAGATATCGAAGGTCAAACTTTCAGCCAAAAAAAAAAATGACAGTGTTACCCCTTATGTTTTTTTTTTTGGCCAAAATTTTGACCCCCTCCGATCTTCTTGAAACTCTGGATTCTGACAGAGGGCCACGAGACATCGACCAGCGCGCAAAAATGGAGGCTCTAGACCCTTCCAGAGCCGAGATATCGAAGGTCAAACTTTCAGCCAAAAAAAAAAACATAAGGGGTAACACTGTCATTTTTTTTTTTGGCTGAAAGTTTGACCTTCGATATCTCGGCTCTGGAAGGGTCTAGAGCCTCCATTTTTGCGCGCTGGTCGATGTCTCGTGGCCCTCTGTCAGAATCCAGAGTTTCAAGAAGATCGGAGGGGGTCAAAATTTCGGCCAAAAAAAAAAAATGACAGTGTTACCCCTTATGTTTTTTTTTTCAGGTCCAAATTTTGACCTTCGATATCTCGGCTCTGGAAGGGTCTAGACCCTCCATTTTTGCGCGCTGGTCGAAGTCTCATGGCCCTCTGTCAGAATCCAGAGTTTCAAGAAAATCGGAGGGGGTCAAAATTTCGGCCAAAAAAAAAAAATGACAGTGTTACCCCTTATGTTTTTTTTTCAGGTCCAAATTTTGACCTTCGATATCTCGGCTCTGGAAGGGTCTAGACCCTCCATTTTTGCGCGCTGGTCGAAGTCTCATGGCCCTCTGTCAGAATCCAGAGTTTCAAGAAAATCGGAGGGGGTCAAAATTTCGGCCAAAAAAAAAAAAATGACAGTGTTACCCCTTATGTTTTTTTTTCAGGTCCAAATTTTGACCTTCGATATCTCGGCTCTGGAAGGGTCTAGAGCCTCCATTTTTGCGCGCTGGTCGATGTCTCGTGGCCCTCTGTCAGAATCCAGAGTTTCAAGAAGATCGGAGGGGGTCAAAATTTCGGCCAAAAAAAAAAAATGACAGTGTTACCCCTTATGTTTTTTTTTTTTGGCCAAAATTTTGACCCCCTCCGATCTTCTTGAAACTCTGGATTCTGACAGAGGGCCACGAGACATCGACCAGCGCGCAAAAATGGAGGCTCTAGACCCTTCCAGAGCCGAGATATCGAAGGTCAAACTTTCCGCCAAAAAAAAAAATGACAGTGTTACCCCTTATGTTTTTTTTTTTTTGGCTGAAAGTTTGACCTTCGATATCTCGGCTCTGGAAGGGTCTAGAGCCTCAATTTTTGCGCGCTGGTCGATGTCTCGTGGCCCTCTGTCAGAATCCAGAGTTTCAAGAAGATCGGAGGGGGTCAAAATTTCGGCCAAAAAAAAAAATGACAGTGTTACCCCTTATGTTTTTTTTTTTTGGCCAAAATTTTGACCCCCTCCGATCTTCTTGAAACTCTGGATTCTGACAGAGGGCCACGAGACATCGACCAGCGCGCAAAAATGGAGGCTCTAGACCCTTCCAGAGCCGAGATATCGAAGGTCAAACTTTCAGCCAAAAAAAAAAATGACAGTGTTACCCCTTATGTTTTTTTTTTTGGCCAAAATTTTGACCCCCTCCGATCTTCTTGAAACTCTGGATTCTGACAGAGGGCCACGAGACATCGACCAGCGCGCAAAAATGGAGGCTCTAGACCCTTCCAGAGCCGAGATATCGAAGGTCAAACTTTCAGCCAAAAAAAAAAACATAAGGGGTAACACTGTCATTTTTTTTTTTGGCTGAAAGTTTGACCTTCGATATCTCGGCTCTGGAAGGGTCTAGAGCCTCCATTTTTGCGCGCTGGTCGATGTCTCGTGGCCCTCTGTCAGAATCCAGAGTTTCAAGAAGATCGGAGGGGGTCAAAATTTTGGCCAAAAAAAAAAACATAAGGGGTAACACTGTCATTTTTTTTTTTGGCCGAAATTTTGACCCCCTCCGATCTTCTTGAAACTCTGGATTCTGACAGAGGGCCACGAGACATCGACCAGCGCGCAAAAATGGAGGCTCTAGACCCTTCCAGAGCCGAGATATCGAAGGTCAAACTTTCAGCCAAAAAAAAAACATAAGGGGTAACACTGTCATTTTTTTTTTTGGCTGAAAGTTTGACCTTCGATATCTCGGCTCTGGAAGGGTCTAGAGCCTCCATTTTTGCGCGCTGGTCGATGTCTCGTGGCCCTCTGTCAGAATCCAGAGTTTCAAGAAGATCGGAGGGGGTCAAAATTTCGGCCAAAAAAAAAATGACAGTGTTACCCCTTATGTTTTTTTTTTTTGGCCAAAATTTTGACCCCCTCCGATCTTCTTGAAACTCTGGATTCTGACAGAGGGCCACGAGACATCGACCAGCGCGCAAAAATGGAGGCTCTAGACCCTTCCAGAGCCGAGATATCGAAGGTCAAACTTTCAGCCAAAAAAAAAAATGACAGTGTTACCCCTTATGTTTTTATTTTGGCTGAAAGTTTGACCTTCGATATCTCGGCTCTGGAAGGGTCTAGAGCCTCCATTTTTGCGCGCTGGTCGATGTCTCGTGGCCCTCTGTCAGAATCCAGAGTTTCAAGAAGATCGGAGGGGGTCAAAATTTCGGCCAAAAAAAAAAAATGACAGTGTTACCCCTTATGTTTTTTTTTTTTTGGCCAAAATTTTGACCCCCTCCGATCTTCTTGAAACTCTGGATTCTGACAGAGGGCCACGAGACATCGACCAGCGCGCAAAAATGGAGGCTCTAGACCCTTCCAGAGCCGAGACATCGAAGGTCAAACTTTCAGCCAAAAAAAAAAATGACAGTGTTACCTCTTATGTTTTTTTTTTGGCTGAAAGTTTGACCTTCGATTTCTTGGCTCTGGAAGGGTCTAGAGCCTCCATTTTTGCGCGCTGGTCGATGTCTCGTGGCCCTCTGTCAGAATCCAGAGTTTCAAGAAGATCGGAGGGGGTCAAAATTTTGGCCAAAAAAAAAAACATAAGGGGTAACACTGTCATTTTTTTTTTTTGGCCGAAATTTTGACCCCCTCCGATCTTCTTGAAACTCTGGATTCTGACAGAGGGCCACGAGACATCGACCAGCGCGCAAAAATGGAGGCTCTAGACCCTTCCAGAGCCGAGATATCGAAGGTCAAACTTTCAGCCAAAAAAAAAAACATAAGGGGTAACACTGTCATTTTTTTTTTTGGCTGAAAGTTTGACCTTCGATATCTCGGCTCTGGAAGGGTCTAGAGCCTCCATTTTTGCGCGCTGGTCGATGTCTCGTGGCCCTCTGTCAGAATCCAGAGTTTCAAGAAGATCGGAGGGGGTCAAAATTTTGGCCAAAAAAAAAAACATAAGGGGTAACACTGTCATTTTTTTTTTTGGCCGAAATTTTGACCCCCTCCGATCTTCTTGAAACTCTGGATTCTGACAGAGGGCCACGAGACATCGACCAGCGCGCAAAAATGGAGGCTCTAGACCCTTCCAGAGCCGAGATATCGAAGGTCAAACTTTCAGCCAAAAAAAAAAAATGACAGTGTTACCCCTTATGTTTTTTTTTTTGGCTGAAAGTTTGACCTTCGATATCTCGGCTCTGGAAGGGTCTAGAGCCTCCATTTTTGCGCGCTGGTCGATGTCTCCTGGCCCTCTGTCAGAATCCAGAGTTTCAAGAAGATCGGAGGGGGTCAAAATTTCGGCCAAAAAAAAAAATGACAGTGTTACCCCTTA
The DNA here is from genome assembly GCA_038021265.1 of Cyprinella venusta. NCBI lineage: Eukaryota > Metazoa > Chordata > Actinopteri > Cypriniformes > Leuciscidae > Cyprinella > Cyprinella venusta. The sequence continues at coordinate 15,098,046 of CM075886.1, read as the reverse complement.
TGTTTTTTTTTTTGGCCAAAATTTTGACCCCCTCCGATCTTCTTGAAACTCTGGATTCTGACAGAGGGCAACGAGACATCGACCAGCGCGCAAAAATGGAGGCTCTAGACCCTTCCAGAGCCGAGATATCGAAGGTCAAACTTTCAGCCAAAAAAAAAAATGACAGTGTTACCCCTTATGTTTTTTTTTGGCTGAAAGTTTGACCTTCGATTTCTTGGCTCTGGAAGGGTCTAGAGCCTCCATTTTTGCGCGCTGGTCGATGTCTCGTGGCCCTCTGTCAGAATCCAGAGTTTCAAGAAGATCGGAGGGGGTCAAAATTTTGGCCAAAAAAAAAAAAACATAAGGGGTAACACTGTCATTTTTTTTTTTGGCTGAAAGTTTGACCTTCGATATCTCGGCTCTGGAAGGGTCTAGAGCCTCCATTTTTGCGCGCTGGTCGATGTCTCGTGGCCCTCTGTCAGAATCCAGAGTTTCAAGAAGATCGGAGGGGGTCAAAATTTCGGCCAAAAAAAAAAATGACAGTGTTACCCCTTATGTTTTTTTTTTTTGGCCAAAATTTTGACCCCCTCCGATCTTCTTGAAACTCTGGATTCTGACAGAGGGCCACGAGACATCGACCAGCGCGCAAAAATGGAGGCTCTAGACCCTTCCAGAGCCGAGATATCGAAGGTCAAACTTTCAGCCAAAAAAAAAAAATGACAGTGTTACCCCTTATGTTTTTTTTTTTTGGCTGAAAGTTTGACCTTCGATATCTCGGCTCTGGAAGGGTCTAGAGCCTCCATTTTTGCGCGCTGGTCGATGTCTCGTGGCCCTCTGTCAGAATCCAGAGTTTCAAGAAGATCGGAGGGGGTCAAAATTTCGGCCAAAAAAAAAAAATGACAGTGTTACCCCTTATGTTTTTTTTTTTTGGCCAAAATTTTGACCCCCTCCGATCTTCTTGAAACTCTGGATTCTGACAGAGGGCCACGAGACATCGACCAGCGCGCAAAAATGGAGGCTCTAGACCCTTCCAGAGCCGAGATATCGAAGGTCAAACTTTCAGCCAAAAAAAAAAATGACAGTGTTACCCCTTATGTTTTTTTTTTTTGGCCAAAATTTTGACCCCCTCCGATCTTCTTGAAACTCTGGATTCTGACAGAGGGCCACGAGACATCGACCAGCGCGCAAAAATGGAGGCTCTAGACCCTTCCAGAGCCGAGATATCGAAGGTCAAACTTTCAGCCAAAAAAAAAAAACATAAGGGGTAACACTGTCATTTTTTTTTTGGCTGAAAGTTTGACCTTCGATATCTCGGCTCTGGAAGGGTCTAGAGCCTCCATTTTTGCGCGCTGGTCGATGTCTCGTGGCCCTCTGTCAGAATCCAGAGTTTCAAGAAGATCGGAGGGGGTCAAAATTTCGTCCAAAAAAAAAAAATGACAGTGTTACCCCTTATGTTTTTTTTTTTTGGCCAAAATTTTGACCCCCTCCGATCTTCTTGAAACTCTGGATTCTGACAGAGGGCCACGAGACATCGACCAGCGCGCAAAAATGGAGGCTCTAGACCCTTCCAGAGCCGAGATATCGAAGGTCAAACTTTCAGCCAAAAAAAAAATGACAGTGTTACCCCTTATGTTTTTTTTTTTGGCTGAAAGTTTGACCTTCGATATCTCGGCTCTGGAAGGGTCTAGAGCCTCCATTTTTGCGCGCTGGTCGATGTCTCGTGGCCCTCTGTCAGAATCCAGAGTTTCAAGAAGATCGGAGGGGGTCAAAATTTCGGCCAAAAAAAAAATGACAGTGTTACCCCTTATGTTTTTTTTTTTTGGCCAAAATTTTGACCCCCTCCGATCTTCTTGAAACTCTGGATTCTGACAGAGGGCCACGAGACATCGACCAGCGCGCAAAAATGGAGGCTCTAGACCCTTCCAGAGCCGAGATATCGAAGGTCAAACTTTCAGCCAAAAAAAAAAAAATGACAGTGTTACCCCTTATGTTTTTTTTTTTGGCTGAAAGTTTGACCTTCGATTTCTTGGCTCTGGAAGGGTCTAGAGCCTCCATTTTTGCGCGCTGGTCGATGTCTCGTGGCCCTCTGTCAGAATCCAGAGTTTCAAGAAGATCGGAGGGGGTCAAAATTTCGGCCAAAAAAAAAAAATGACAGTGTTACCCCTTATGTTTTTTTTTTTTGGCCAAAATTTTGACCCCCTCCGATCTTCTTGAAACTCTGCATTCTGACAGAGGGCCACGAGACATCGACCAGCGCGCAAAAATGGAGGCTCTAGACCCTTCCAGAGCCGAGATATCGAAGGTCAAACTTTCAGCCAAAAAAAAAAACATAAGGGGTAACACTGTCATTTTTTTTTTTGGCTGAAAGTTTGACCTTCGATATCTCGGCTCTGGAAGGGTCTAGAGCCTCCATTTTTGCGCGCTGGTCGATGTCTCGTGGCCCTCTGTCAGAATCCAGAGTTTCAAGAAGATCGGAGGGGGTCAAAATTTCGGCCAAAAAAAAAAATGACAGTGTTACCCCTTATGTTTTTTTTTTTTGGCCAAAATTTTGACCCCCTCCGATCTTCTTGAAACTCTGGATTCTGACAGAGGGCCACGAGACATCGACCAGCGCGCAAAAATGGAGGCTCTAGACCCTTCCAGAGCCGAGATATCGAAGGTCAAACTTTCAGCCAAAAAAAAAAATGACAGTGTCACCCCTTATGTTTTTTTTTTTTTTGGCTGAAAGTTTGACCTTCGATATCTCGGCTCTGGAAGGGTCTAGAGCCTCCATTTTTGCGCGCTGGTCGATGTCTCGTGGCCCTCTGTCAGAATCCAGAGTTTCAAGAAAATCGGAGGGGGTCAAAATTTCGGCCAAAAAAAAAAAATGACAGTGTTACCCCTTATGTTTTTTTTTTTTGGCCAAAATTTTGACCCCCTCCGATCTTCTTGAAACTCTGGATTCTGACAGAGGGCAACGAGACATCGACCAGCGCGCAAAATGGAGGCTCTAGACCCTTCCAGAGCCGAGATATCGAAGGTCAAACTTTCAGCCAAAAAAAAAAATGACAGTGTTACCCCTTATGTTTTTTTTTTTGGCTGAAAGTTTGACCTTCGATTTCTTGGCTCTGGAAGGGTCTAGAGCCTCCATTTTTGCGCGCTGGTCGATGTCTCGTGGCCCTCTGTCAGAATCCAGAGTTTCAAGAAGATCGGAGGGGGTCAAAATTTTGGCCAAAAAAAAAAAATATAAGGGGTAACACTGTCATTTTTTTTTTTGGCTGAAAGTTTGACCTTCGATATCTCGGCTCTGGAAGGGTCTAGAGCCTCCATTTTTGCGCGCTGGTCGATGTCTCGTGGCCCTCTGTTAGAATCCAGAGTTTCAAGAAGATCGGAGGGGGTCAAAATTTCGGCCAAAAAAAAAAAATGACAGTGTTACCCCTTATGTTTTTTTTTTTTGGCCAAAATTTTGACCCCCTCCGATCTTCTTGAAACTCTGGATTCTGACAGAGGGCCACGAGACATCGACCAGCGCGCAAAAATGGAGGATCTAGACCCTTCCAGAGCCGAGATATCGAAGGTCAAACTTTCAGCCAAAAAAAAAAAATGACAGTGTTACCCCTTATGTTTTTTTTTTTTGGCTGAAAGTTTGACCTTCGATATCTCGGCTCTGGAAGGGTCTAGAGCCTCCATTTTTGCGCGCTGGTCGATGTCTCGTGGCCCTCTGTCAGAATCCAGAGTTTCAAGAAGATCGGAGGGGGTCAAAATTTCGGCCAAAAAAAAAAATGACAGTGTTACCCCTTATGTTTTTTTTTTTTGGCCAAAATTTTGACCCCCTCCGATCTTCTTGAAACTCTGGATTCTGACAGAGGGCCACGAGACATCGACCAGCGCGCAAAAATGGAGGATCTAGACCCTTCCAGAGCCGAGATATCGAAGGTCAAACTTTCAGCCAAAAAAAAAATGACAGTGTTACCCCTTATGTTTTTTTTTTTTGGCCAAAATTTTGACCCCCTCCGATCTTCTTGAAACTCTGGATTCTGACAGAGGGCCACGAGACATCGACCAGCGCGCAAAAATGGAGGATCTAGACCCTTCCAGAGCCGAGATATCGAAGGTCAAACTTTCAGCCAAAAAAAAAAATGACAGTGTTACCCCTTATGTTTTTTTTTTTTGGCTGAAAGTTTGACCTTCGATATCTCGGCTCTGGAAGGGTCTAGAGCCTCCATTTTTGCGCGCTGGTCGATGTCTCGTGGCCCTCTGTCAGAATCCAGAGTTTCAAGAAGATCGGAGGGGGTCAAAATTTTGGCCAAAAAAAAAAAACATAAGGGGTAACACTGTCATTTTTTTTTTTGGCCGAAATTTTGACCCCCTCCGATCTTCTTGAAACTCTGGATTCTGACAGAGGGCCACGAGACATCGACCAGCGTGCAAAAATGGAGGCTCTAGACCCTTCCAGAGCCGAGATATCGAAGGTCAAACTTTCAGCCAAAAAAAAAAACATAAGGGGTAACACTGTCATTTTTTTTTTGGCTGAAAGTTTGACCTTCGATATCTCGGCTCTGGAAGGGTCTAGAGCCTCCATTTTTGCGCGCTGGTCGATGTCTCGTGGCCCTCTGTCAGAATCCAGAGTTTCAAGAAGATCGGAGGGGGTCAAAATTTCGGCCAAAAAAAAAAATGACAGTGTTACCCCTTATGTTTTTTTTTTTTGGCCAAAATTTTGACCCCCTCCGATCTTCTTGAAACTCTGGATTCTGACAGAGGGCCACGAGACATCGACCAGCGCGCAAAAATGGAGGCTCTAGACCCTTCCAGAGCCGAGATATCGAAGGTCAAACTTTCAGCCAAAAAAAAAAATGACAGTGTTACCCCTTATGTTTTTTTTTTTTGGCCAAAATTTTGACCCCCTCCGATCTTCTTGAAACTCTGGATTCTGACAGAGGGCCACGAGACATCGACCAGCGCGCAAAAATGGAGGCTCTAGACCCTTCCAGAGCCGAGATATCGAAGGTCAAACTTTCAGCCAAAAAAAAAAACATAAGGGGTAACACTGTCATTTTTTTTTTTGGCTGAAAGTTTGACCTTCGATATCTCGGCTCTGGAAGGGTCTAGAGCCTCCATTTTTGCGCGCTGGTCGATGTCTCGTGGCCCTCTGTCAGAATCCAGAGTTTCAAGAAGATCGGAGGGGGTCAAAATTTTGGCCAAAAAAAAAAAACATAAGGGGTAACACTGTCATTTTTTTTTTTGGCCGAAATTTTGACCCCCTCCGATCTTCTTGAAACTCTGGATTCTGACAGAGGGCCACGAGACATCGACCAGCGCGCAAAAATGGAGGCTCTAGACCCTTCCAGAGCCGAGATATCGAAGGTCAAACTTTCAGCCAAAAAAAAAAACATAAGGGGTAACACTGTCATTTTTTTTTTTGGCTGAAAGTTTGACCTTCGATATCTCGGCTCTGGAAGGGTCTAGAGCCTCCATTTTTGCGCGCTGGTCGATGTCTCGTGGCCCTCTGTCAGAATCCAGAGTTTCAAGAAGATCGGAGGGGGTCAAAATTTTGGCCAAAAAAAAAAACATAAGGGGTAACACTGTCATTTTTTTTTTTGGCCGAAATTTTGACCCCCTCCGATCTTCTTGAAACTCTGGATTCTGACAGAGGGCCACGAGACATCGACCAGCGCGCAAAAATGGAGGCTCTAGACCCTTCCAGAGCCGAGATATCGAAGGTCAAACTTTCAGCCAAAAAAAAAAAATGACAGTGTTACCCCTTATGTTTTTTTTTTTGGCTGAAAGTTTGACCTTCGATATCTCGGCTCTGGAAGGGTCTAGAGCCTCCATTTTTGCGCGCTGGTCGATGTCTCCTGGCCCTCTGTCAGAATCCAGAGTTTCAAGAAGATCGGAGGGGGTCAAAATTTCGGCCAAAAAAAAAAAATGACAGTGTTACCCCTTATGTTTTTTTTTTTGGCCAAAATTTTGACCCCCTCCGATCTTCTTGAAACTCTGGATTCTGACAGAGGGCAACGAGACATCGACCAGCGCGCAAAAATGGAGGCTCTAGACCCTTCCAGAGCCGAGATATCGAAGGTCAAACTTTCAGCCAAAAAAAAAAATGACAGTGTTACCCCTTATGTTTTTTTTTTTGGCTGAAAGTTTGACCTTCGATTTCTTGGCTCTGGAAGGGTCTAGAGCCTCCATTTTTGCGCGCTGGTCGATGTCTCGTGGCCCTCTGTCAGAATCCAGAGTTTCAAGAAGATCGGAGGGGGTCAAAATTTTGGCCAAAAAAAAAAAAACATAAGGGGTAACACTGTCATTTTTTTTTTTGGCTGAAAGTTTGACCTTCGATATCTCGGCTCTGGAAGGGTCTAGAGCCTCCATTTTTGCGCGCTGGTCGATGTCTCGTGGCCCTCTGTCAGAATCCAGAGTTTCAAGAAGATCGGAGGGGGTCAAAATTTCGGCCAAAAAAAAAAATGACAGTGTTACCCCTTATGTTTTTTTTTTTTGGCCAAAATTTTGACCCCCTCCGATCTTCTTGAAACTCTGGATTCTGACAGAGGGCCACGAGACATCGACCAGCGCGCAAAAATGGAGGCTCTAGACCCTTCCAGAGCCGAGATATCGAAGGTCAAACTTTCAGCCAAAAAAAAAAAATGACAGTGTTACCCCTTATGTTTTTTTTTTTTGGCTGAAAGTTTGACCTTCGATATCTCGGCTCTGGAAGGGTCTAGAGCCTCCATTTTTGCGCGCTGGTCGATGTCTCGTGGCCCTCTGTCAGAATCCAGAGTTTCAAGAAGATCGGAGGGGGTCAAAATTTCGGCCAAAAAAAAAAAATGACAGTGTTACCCCTTATGTTTTTTTTTTTGGCCAAAATTTTGACCCCCTCCGATCTTCTTGAAACTCTGGATTCTGACAGAGGGCCACGAGACATCGACCAGCGCGCAAAAATGGAGGCTCTAGACCCTTCCAGAGCCGAGATATCGAAGGTCAAACTTTCAGCCAAAAAAAAAAATGACAGTGTTACCCCTTATGTTTTTTTTTTTTGGCCAAAATTTTGACCCCCTCCGATCTTCTTGAAACTCTGGATTCTGACAGAGGGCCACGAGACATCGACCAGCGCGCAAAAATGGAGGCTCTAGACCCTTCCAGAGCCGAGATATCGAAGGTCAAACTTTCAGCCAAAAAAAAAAAACATAAGGGGTAACACTGTCATTTTTTTTTTGGCTGAAAGTTTGACCTTCGATATCTCGGCTCTGGAAGGGTCTAGAGCCTCCATTTTTGCGCGCTGGTCGATGTCTCGTGGCCCTCTGTCAGAATCCAGAGTTTCAAGAAGATCGGAGGGGGTCAAAATTTCGTCCAAAAAAAAAAAATGACAGTGTTACCCCTTATGTTTTTTTTTTTTGGCCAAAATTTTGACCCCCTCCGATCTTCTTGAAACTCTGGATTCTGACAGAGGGCCACGAGACATCGACCAGCGCGCAAAAATGGAGGCTCTAGACCCTTCCAGAGCCGAGATATCGAAGGTCAAACTTTCAGCCAAAAAAAAAATGACAGTGTTACCCCTTATGTTTTTTTTTTTGGCTGAAAGTTTGACCTTCGATATCTCGGCTCTGGAAGGGTCTAGAGCCTCCATTTTTGCGCGCTGGTCGATGTCTCGTGGCCCTCTGTCAGAATCCAGAGTTTCAAGAAGATCGGAGGGGGTCAAAATTTCGGCCAAAAAAAAAATGACAGTGTTACCCCTTATGTTTTTTTTTTTTGGCCAAAATTTTGACCCCCTCCGATCTTCTTGAAACTCTGGATTCTGACAGAGGGCCACGAGACATCGACCAGCGCGCAAAAATGGAGGCTCTAGACCCTTCCAGAGCCGAGATATCGAAGGTCAAACTTTCAGCCAAAAAAAAAAAAATGACAGTGTTACCCCTTATGTTTTTTTTTTTGGCTGAAAGTTTGACCTTCGATTTCTTGGCTCTGGAAGGGTCTAGAGCCTCCATTTTTGCGCGCTGGTCGATGTCTCGTGGCCCTCTGTCAGAATCCAGAGTTTCAAGAAGATCGGAGGGGGTCAAAATTTCGGCCAAAAAAAAAAAATGACAGTGTTACCCCTTATGTTTTTTTTTTTTGGCCAAAATTTTGACCCCCTCCGATCTTCTTGAAACTCTGCATTCTGACAGAGGGCCACGAGACATCGACCAGCGCGCAAAAATGGAGGCTCTAGACCCTTCCAGAGCCGAGATATCGAAGGTCAAACTTTCAGCCAAAAAAAAAAACATAAGGGGTAACACTGTCATTTTTTTTTTTGGCTGAAAGTTTGACCTTCGATATCTCGGCTCTGGAAGGGTCTAGAGCCTCCATTTTTGCGCGCTGGTCGATGTCTCGTGGCCCTCTGTCAGAATCCAGAGTTTCAAGAAGATCGGAGGGGGTCAAAATTTCGGCCAAAAAAAAAAATGACAGTGTTACCCCTTATGTTTTTTTTTTTTGGCCAAAATTTTGACCCCCTCCGATCTTCTTGAAACTCTGGATTCTGACAGAGGGCCACGAGACATCGACCAGCGCGCAAAAATGGAGGCTCTAGACCCTTCCAGAGCCGAGATATCGAAGGTCAAACTTTCAGCCAAAAAAAAAAATGACAGTGTCACCCCTTATGTTTTTTTTTTTTTTGGCTGAAAGTTTGACCTTCGATATCTCGGCTCTGGAAGGGTCTAGAGCCTCCATTTTTGCGCGCTGGTCGATGTCTCGTGGCCCTCTGTCAGAATCCAGAGTTTCAAGAAAATCGGAGGGGGTCAAAATTTCGGCCAAAAAAAAAAATGACAGTGTTACCCCTTATGTTTTTTTTTTTTGGCCAAAATTTTGACCCCCTCCGATCTTCTTGAAACTCTGGATTCTGACAGAGGGCAACGAGACATCGACCAGCGCGCAAAAATGGAGGCTCTAGACCCTTCCAGAGCCGAGATATCGAAGGTCAAACTTTCAGCCAAAAAAAAAAATGACAGTGTTACCCCTTATGTTTTTTTTTTTGGCTGAAAGTTTGACCTTCGATTTCTTGGCTCTGGAAGGGTCTAGAGCCTCCATTTTTGCGCGCTGGTCGATGTCTCGTGGCCCTCTGTCAGAATCCAGAGTTTCAAGAAGATCGGAGGGGGTCAAAATTTTGGCCAAAAAAAAAAAATATAAGGGGTAACACTGTCATTTTTTTTTTTGGCTGAAAGTTTGACCTTCGATATCTCGGCTCTGGAAGGGTCTAGAGCCTCCATTTTTGCGCGCTGGTCGATGTCTCGTGGCCCTCTGTTAGAATCCAGAGTTTCAAGAAGATCGGAGGGGGTCAAAATTTCGGCCAAAAAAAAAAATGACAGTGTTACCCCTTATGTTTTTTTTTTTTGGCCAAAATTTTGACCCCCTCCGATCTTCTTGAAACTCTGGATTCTGACAGAGGGCCACGAGACATCGACCAGCGCGCAAAAATGGAGGATCTAGACCCTTCCAGAGCCGAGATATCGAAGGTCAAACTTTCAGCCAAAAAAAAAAAATGACAGTGTTACCCCTTATGTTTTTTTTTTTTGGCTGAAAGTTTGACCTTCGATATCTCGGCTCTGGAAGGGTCTAGAGCCTCCATTTTTGCGCGCTGGTCGATGTCTCGTGGCCCTCTGTCAGAATCCAGAGTTTCAAGAAGATCGGAGGGGGTCAAAATTTCGGCCAAAAAAAAAAATGACAGTGTTACCCCTTATGTTTTTTTTTTTTGGCCAAAATTTTGACCCCCTCCGATCTTCTTGAAACTCTGGATTCTGACAGAGGGCCACGAGACATCGACCAGCGCGCAAAAATGGAGGATCTAGACCCTTCCAGAGCCGAGATATCGAAGGTCAAACTTTCAGCCAAAAAAAAAATGACAGTGTTACCCCTTATGTTTTTTTTTTTTGGCCAAAATTTTGACCCCCTCCGATCTTCTTGAAACTCTGGATTCTGACAGAGGGCCACGAGACATCGACCAGCGCGCAAAAATGGAGGATCTAGACCCTTCCAGAGCCGAGATATCGAAGGTCAAACTTTCAGCCAAAAAAAAAAATGACAGTGTTACCCCTTATGTTTTTTTTTTTTGGCTGAAAGTTTGACCTTCGATATCTCGGCTCTGGAAGGGTCTAGAGCCTCCATTTTTGCGCGCTGGTCGATGTCTCGTGGCCCTCTGTCAGAATCCAGAGTTTCAAGAAGATCGGAGGGGGTCAAAATTTTGGCCAAAAAAAAAAAACATAAGGGGTAACACTGTCATTTTTTTTTTTGGCCGAAATTTTGACCCCCTCCGATCTTCTTGAAACTCTGGATTCTGACAGAGGGCCACGAGACATCGACCAGCGTGCAAAAATGGAGGCTCTAGACCCTTCCAGAGCCGAGATATCGAAGGTCAAACTTTCAGCCAAAAAAAAAAACATAAGGGGTAACACTGTCATTTTTTTTTTGGCTGAAAGTTTGACCTTCGATATCTCGGCTCTGGAAGGGTCTAGAGCCTCCATTTTTGCGCGCTGGTCGATGTCTCGTGGCCCTCTGTCAGAATCCAGAGTTTCAAGAAGATCGGAGGGGGTCAAAATTTCGGCCAAAAAAAAAAATGACAGTGTTACCCCTTATGTTTTTTTTTTTTGGCCAAAATTTTGACCCCCTCCGATCTTCTTGAAACTCTGGATTCTGACAGAGGGCCACGAGACATCGACCAGCGCGCAAAAATGGAGGCTCTAGACCCTTCCAGAGCCGAGATATCGAAGGTCAAACTTTCAGCCAAAAAAAAAAATGACAGTGTTACCCCTTATGTTTTTTTTTTTTGGCCAAAATTTTGACCCCCTCCGATCTTCTTGAAACTCTGGATTCTGACAGAGGGCCACGAGACATCGACCAGCGCGCAAAAATGGAGGCTCTAGACCCTTCCAGAGCCGAGATATCGAAGGTCAAACTTTCAGCCAAAAAAAAAAACATAAGGGGTAACACTGTCATTTTTTTTTTTGGCTGAAAGTTTGACCTTCGATATCTCGGCTCTGGAAGGGTCTAGAGCCTCCATTTTTGCGCGCTGGTCGATGTCTCGTGGCCCTCTGTCAGAATCCAGAGTTTCAAGAAGATCGGAGGGGGTCAAAATTTTGGCCAAAAAAAAAAAACATAAGGGGTAACACTGTCATTTTTTTTTTTGGCCGAAATTTTGACCCCCTCCGATCTTCTTGAAACTCTGGATTCTGACAGAGGGCCACGAGACATCGACCAGCGCGCAAAAATGGAGGCTCTAGACCCTTCCAGAGCCGAGATATCGAAGGTCAAACTTTCAGCCAAAAAAAAAAACATAAGGGGTAACACTGTCATTTTTTTTTTGGCTGAAAGTTTGACCTTCGATATCTCGGCTCTGGAAGGGTCTAGAGCCTCCATTTTTGCGCGCTGGTCGATGTCTCGTGGCCCTCTGTCAGAATCCAGAGTTTCAAGAAGATCGGAGGGGGTCAAAATTTCGGCCAAAAAAAAAAAATGACAGTGTTACCCCTTATGTTTTTTTTTTTTGGCCAAAATTTTGACCCCCTCCGATCTTCTTGAAACTCTGGATTCTGACAGAGGGCCACGAGACATCGACCAGCGCGCAAAAATGGAGGCTCTAGACCCTTCCAGAGCCGAGATATCGAAGGTCAAACTTTCAGCCAAAAAAAAAAAATGACAGTGTTACCCCTTATGTTTTTTTTTTTGGCCAAAATTTTGACCCCCTCCGATCTTCTTGAAACTCTGGATTCTGACAGAGGGCCACGAGACATCGACCAGCGCGCAAAAATGGAGGCTCTAGACCCTTCCAGAGCCGAGATATCGAAGGTCAAACTTTCAGCCAAAAAAAAAAACATAAGGGGTAACACTGTCATTTTTTTTTTGGCTGAAAGTTTGACCTTCGATATCTCGGCTCTGGAAGGGTCTAGAGCCTCCATTTTTGCGCGCTGGTCGATGTCTCGTGGCCCTCTGTCAGAATCCAGAGTTTCAAGAAGATCGGAGGGGGTCAAAATTTCGGCCAAAAAAAAAAATGACAGTGTTACCCCTTATGTTTTTTTTTTTTGGCCAAAATTTTGACCCCCTCCGATCTTCTTGAAACTCTGGATTCTGACAGAGGGCCACGAGACATCGACCAGCGCGCAAAAATGGAGGCTCTAGACCCTTCCAGAGCCGAGATATCGAAGGTCAAACTTTCAGCCAAAAAAAAAAATGACAGTGTTACCCCTTATGTTTTTTTTTTTGGCTGAAAGTTTGACCTTCGATATCTCGGCTCTGGAAGGGTCTAGAGCCTCCATTTTTGCGCGCTGGTCGATGTCTCGTGGCCCTCTGTCAGAATCCAGAGTTTCAAGAAGATCGGAGGGGGTCAAAATTTCGGCCAAAAAAAAAAATGACAGTGTTACCCCTTATGTTTTTTTTTTTGGCCAAAATTTTGACCCCCTCCGATCTTCTTGAAACTCTGGATTCTGACAGAGGGCCACGAGACATCGACCAGCGCGCAAAAATGGAGGCTCTAGACCCTTCCAGAGCCGAGATATCGAAGGTCAAACTTTCAGCCAAAAAAAAAAATGACAGTGTTACCCCTTATGTTTTTTTTTTTGGCTGAAAGTTTGACCTTCGATTTCTTGGCTCTGGAAGGGTCTAGAGCCTCCATTTTTGCGCGCTGGTCGATGTCTCGTGGCCCTCTGTCAGAATCCAGAGTTTCAAGAAGATCGGAGGGGGTCAAAATTTCGGCCAAAAAAAAAAATGACAGTGTTACCCCTTATGTTTTTTTTTTTGGCCAAAATTTTGACCCCCTCCGATCTTCTTGAAACTCTGGATTCTGACAGAGGGCCACGAGACATCGACCAGCGCGCAAAAATGGAGGCTCTAGACCCTTCCAGAGCCGAGATATCGAAGGTCAAACTTTCAGCCAAAAAAAAAAACATAAGGGGTAACACTGTCATTTTTTTTTTTGGCTGAAAGTTTGACCTTCGATATCTCGGCTCTGGAAGGGTCTAGAGCCTCCATTTTTGCGCGCTGGTCGATGTCTCGTGGCCCTCTGTCAGAATCCAGAGTTTCAAGAAGATCGGAGGGGGTCAAAATTTCGGCCAAAAAAAAAAAATGACAGTGTTACCCCTTATGTTTTTTTTTTTTGGCCAAAATTTTGACCCCCTCCGATCTTCTTGAAACTCTGGATTCTGACAGAGGGCCACGAGACATCGACCAGCGCGCAAAAATGGAGGCTCTAGACCCTTCCAGAGCCGAGATATCGAAGGTCAAACTTTCAGCCAAAAAAAAAAAATGACAGTGTTACCCCTTATGTTTTTTTTTTTTTGGCTGAAAGTTTGACCTTCGATATCTCGGCTCTGGAAGGGTCTAGAGCCTCCATTTTTGCGCGCTGGTCGATGTCTCGTGGCCCTCTGTCAGAATCCAGAGTTTCAAGAAAATCGGAGGGGGTCAAAATTTCGGCCAAAAAAAAAAAAATGACAGTGTTACCCCTTATGGTTTTTTTTTTGGCCAAAATTTTGACCCCCTCCGATCTTCTTGAAACTCTGGATTCTGACAGAGGGCAACGAGACATCGACCAGCGCGCAAAAATGGAGGCTCTAGACCCTTCCAGAGCCGAGATATCGAAGGTCAAACTTTCAGCCAAAAAAAAAAATGACAGTGTTACCCCTTATGTTTTTTTTTTTTGGCTGAAAGTTTGACCTTCGATTTCTTGGCTCTGGAAGGGTCTAGAGCCTCCATTTTTGCGCGCTGGTCGATGTCTCGTGGCCCTCTGTCAGAATCCAGAGTTTCAAGAAGATCGGAGGGGGTCAAAATTTTGGCCAAAAAAAAAAAAAACATAAGGGGTAACACTGTCATTTTTTTTTTTGGCTGAAAGTTTGACCTTCGATATCTCGGCTCTGGAAGGGTCTAGAGCCTCCATTTTTGCGCGCTGGTCGATGTCTCGTGGCCCTCTGTCAGAATCCAGAGTTTCAAGAAGATCGGAGGGGGTCAAAATTTCGGCCAAAAAAAAAAATGACAGTGTTACCCCTTATGTTTTTTTTTTTTGGCCAAAATTTTGACCCCCTCCGATCTTCTTGAAACTCTGGATTCTGACAGAGGGCCACGAGACATCGACCAGCGCGCAAAAATGGAGGATCTAGACCCTTCCAGAGCCGAGATATCGAAGGTCAAACTTTCAGCCAAAAAAAAAATGACAGTGTTACCCCTTATGTTTTTTTTTTTGGCTGAAAGTTTGACCTTCGATATCTCGGCTCTGGAAGGGTCTAGAGCCTCCATTTTTGCGCGCTGGTCGATGTCTCGTGGCCCTCTGTCAGAATCCAGAGTTTCAAGAAGATCGGAGGGGGTCAAAATTTCGGCCAAAAAAAAAAAATGACAGTGTTACCCCTTATGTTTTTTTTTTTTGGCCAAAATTTTGACCCCCTCCGATCTTCTTGAAACTCTGGATTCTGACAGAGGGCCACGAGACATCGACCAGCGCGCAAAAATGGAGGATCTAGACCCTTCCAGAGCCGAGATATCGAAGGTCAAACTTTCAGCCAAAAAAAAAATGACAGTGTTACCCCTTATGTTTTTTTTTTTTGGCCAAAATTTTGACCCCCTCCGATCTTCTTGAAACTCTGGATTCTGACAGAGGGCCACGAGACATCGACCAGCGCGCAAAAATGGAGGCTCTAGACCCTTCCAGAGCCGAGATATCGAAGGTCAAACTTTCAGCCAAAAAAAAAAATGACAGTGTTACCCCTTATGTTTTTTTTTTTTGGCCAAAATTTTGACCCCCTCCGATCTTCTTGAAACTCTGGATTCTGACAGAGGGCCACGAGACATCGACCAGCGCGCAAAAATTGAGGCTCTAGACCCTTCCAGAGCCGAGATATCGAAGGTCAAACTTTCAGCCAAAAAAAAAAAATGACAGTGTTACCCCTTATGTTTTTTTTTTTTTGGCTGAAAGTTTGACCTTCGATATCTCGGCTCTGGAAGGGTCTAGAGCCTCCATTTTTGCGCGCTGGTCGATGTCTCGTGGCCCTCTGTCAGAATCCAGAGTTTCAAGAAGATCGGAGGGGGTCAAAATTTCGGCCAAAAAAAAAAAATGACAGTGTTACCCCTTATGTTTTTTTTTTTGGCCAAAATTTTGACCCCCTCCGATCTTCTTGAAACTCTGGATTCTGACAGAGGGCCACGAGACATCGACCAGCGCGCAAAAATGGAGACTCTAGACCCTTCCAGAGCCGAGATATCGAAGGTCAAACTTTCAGCCAAAAAAAAAAATGACAGTGTTACCCCTTATGTTTTTTTTTTTGGCCAAAATTTTGACCCCCTCCGATCTTCTTGAAACTCTGGATTCTGACAGAGGGCCACGAGACATCGACCAGCGCGCAAAAATGGAGGCTCTAGACCCTTCCAGAGCCGAGATATCGAAGGTCAAACTTTCAGCCAAAAAAAAAAACATAAGGGGTAACACTGTCATTTTTTTTTTTTGGCTGAAAGTTTGACCTTCGATATCTCGGCTCTGGAAGGGTCTAGAGCCTCCATTTTTGCGCGCTGGTCGATGTCTCGTGGCCCTCTGTCAGAATCCAGAGTTTCAAGAAGATCGGAGGGGGTCAAAATTTTGGCCAAAAAAAAAAAACATAAGGGGTAACACTGTCATTTTTTTTTTGGCCGAAATTTTGACCCCCTCCGATCTTCTTGAAACTCTGGATTCTGACAGAGGGCCACGAGACATCGACCAGCGCGCAAAAATGGAGGCTCTAGACCCTTCCAGAGCCGAGATATCGAAGGTCAAACTTTCAGCCAAAAAAAAAAACATAAGGGGTAACACTGTCATTTTTTTTTTGGCTGAAAGTTTGACCTTCGATATCTCGGCTCTGGAAGGGTCTAGAGCCTCCATTTTTGCGCGCTGGTCGATGTCTCGTGGCCCTCTGTCAGAATCCAGAGTTTCAAGAAGATCGGAGGGGGTCAAAATTTCAGCCAAAAAAAAAAATGACAGTGTTACCCCTTATGTTTTTTTTTTTTGGCCAAAATTTTGACCCCCTCCGATCTTCTTGAAACTCTGGATTCTGACAGAGGGCCACGAGACATCGACCAGCGCGCAAAAATGGAGGCTCTAGACCCTTCCAGAGCCGAGATATCGAAGGTCAAAATTTGGACCTGAAAAAAAACATAAGGGGTAACACTGTCATTTTTTTTTGGCCGAAATTTTGACCCCCTCCGATTTTCTTGAAACTCTGGATTCTGAAAGAGGGCCACGAGGCTTCGACCAGCGCGCAAAAATGGAGGCTCTAGACCCTTCCAGAGCCGAGATATCGAAGGTCAAAATTTGGACCTGAAAAAAAAACATAAGGGGTAACACTGTCATTTTTTTTGGCTGAAATTTTGACCCCCTCCGATTTTCTTGAAACTCTGGATTCTGACAGAGGGCCACGAGACTTCGACCAGCGCGCAAAAATGGAGGCTCTAGACCCTTCCAGAGCCGAGATATCGAAGGTCAAAATTTGGACCTGAAAAAAAAACATAAGGGGTAACACTGTCATTTTTTTTTTTGGCCGAAATTTTGACCCCCTCCGATTTTCTTGAAACTCTGGATTCTGACAGAGGGCCACAAGACTTCGACCAGCGCGCAAAAATGGAGGCTCTAGACCCTTCCAGAGCCGAGATATCGAAGGTCAAAATTTGGACCTGAAAAAAAAAAACATAAGGGGTAACACTGTCATTTTTTTTTTTGGCCGAAATTTTGACCCCCTCCGATTTTCTTGAAACTCTGGATTCTGACAGAGGGCCACGAGACTTCGACCAGCGCGCAAAAATGGAGGCTCTAGACCCTTCCAGAGCCGAGATATCGAAGGTCAAAATTTGGACCTGAAAAAAAACATAAGGGGTAACACTGTCATTTTTTTTTTTTGGCCGAAATTTTGACCCCCTCCGATCTTCTTGAAACTCTGGATTCTGACAGAGGGCCACGAGACTTCGACCAGCGCGCAAAAATGGAGGCTCTAGACCCTTCCAGAGCCGAGATATCGAAGGTCAAAATTTGGACCTGAAAAAAAAACATAAGGGGTAACACTGTCATTTTTTTTTTGGCCGAAATTTTGACCCCCTCCGATCTTCTTGAAACTCTGGATTCTGACAGAGGGCCACGAGACTTCGACCAGCGCGCAAAAATGGAGGCTCTAGACCCTTCCAGAGCCGAGATATCGAAGGTCAAAATTTGGACCTGAAAAAAAAACATAAGGGGTAACACTGTCATTTTTTTTTTGGCCGAAATTTTGACCCCCTCCGATTTTCTTGAAACTCTGGATTCTGACAGAGGGCCACGAGACTTCGACCAGCGCGCAAAAATGGAGGCTCTAGACCCTTCCAGAGCCGAGATATCGAAGGTCAAAATTTGGACCTGAAAAAAAAACATAAGGGGTAACACTGTCATTTTTTTTTTTGGCCGAAATTTTGACCCCCTCCGATTTTCTTGAAACTCTGGATTCTGAAACAGGGCCACGAGACTTCGACCAGCGCGCAAAAATGGAGGCTCTAGACCCTTCCAGAGCCGAGATATCGAAGGTCAAAATTTGGACCTGAAAAAAAAACATAAGGGGTAACACTGTCATTTTTTTTTTGGCCGAAATTTTGACCCCCTCCGATTTTCTTGAAACTCTGGATTCTGAAAGAGGGCCACGAGACTTCGACCAGCGCGCAAAAATGGAGGCTCTAGACCCTTCCAGAGCCGAGATATCGAAGGTCAAAATTTGGACCTGAAAAAAAAAACATAAGGGGTAACACTGTCATTTTTTTTTTGGCCGAAATTTTGACCCCCTCCGATTTTCTTGAAACTCTGGATTCTGAAAGAGGGCCACGAGACTTCGACCAGCGCGCAAAAATGGAGGCTCTAGACCCTTCCAGAGCCGAGATATCGAAGGTCAAAATTTGGACCTGAAAAAAAAACATAAGGGGTAACACTGTCATTTTTTTTTTTGGCCGAAATTTTGACCCCCTCCGATGTTCTTGAAACCCTGGATTCTGACAGAGGGCCACGAGACTTCGACCAGCGCGCAAAAATGGAGGCTCTAGACCCTTCCAGAGCCGAGATATCGAAGGTCAAAATTTGGACCTGAAAAAAAAACATAAGGGGTAACACTGTCATTTTTTTTTTTGGCCGAAATTTTGACCCCCTCCGATTTTCTTGAAACTCTGGATTCTGACAGAGGGCCACAAGACTTCGACCAGCGCGCAAAAATGGAGGCTCTAGACCCTTCCAGAGCCGAGATATCGAAGGTCAAAATTTGGACCTGAAAAAAAAAACATAAGGGGTAACACTGTCATTTTTTTTTTTGGGCCGAAATTTTGACCCCCTCCGATCTTCTTGAAACTCTGGATTCTGACAGAGGGCCACGAGACTTCGACCAGCGCGCAAAAATGGAGGCTCTAGACCCTTCCAGAGCCGAGATATCGAAGGTCAAAATTTGGACCTGAAAAAAAAAACATAAGGGGTAACACTGTCATTTTTTTTTTTGGCCGAAATTTTGACCCCCTCCGATTTTCTTGAAACTCTGGATTCTGACAGAGGGCCACGAGACTTCGACCAGCGCGCAAAAATGGAGGCTCTAGACCCTTCCAGAGCCGAGATATCGAAGGTCAAAATTTGGACCTGAAAAAAAACATAAGGGGTAACACTGTCATTTTTTTTTTTGGGCCGAAATTTTGACCCCCTCCGATCTTCTTGAAACTCTGGATTCTGACAGAGGGCCACGAGACTTCGACCAGCGCGCAAAAATGGAGGCTCTAGACCCTTCCAGAGCCGAGATATCGAAGGTCAAAATTTGGACCTGAAAAAAAAACATAAGGGGTAACACTGTCATTTTTTTTTTTGGCCGAAATTTTGACCCCCTCCGATCTTCTTGAAACTCTGGATTCTGACAGAGGGCCACGAGACTTCGACCAGCGCGCAAAAATGGAGGCTCTAGACCCTTCCAGAGCCGAGATATCGAAGGTCAAAATTTGGACCTGAAAAAAAAAACATAAGGGGTAACACTGTCATTTTTTTTTTGGCCGAAATTTTGACCCCCTCCGATTTTCTTGAAACTCTGGATTCTGACAGAGGGCCACGAGACTTCGACCAGCGCGCAAAAATGGAGGCTCTAGACCCTTCCAGAGCCGAGATATCGAAGGTCAAAATTTGGACCTGAAAAAAAAAACATAAGGGGTAACACTGTCATTTTTTTTTTTTGGCCGAAATTTTGACCCCCTCCGATTTTCTTGAAACTCTGGATTCTGAAACAGGGCCACGAGACTTCGACCAGAGCGCAAAAATGGAGGCTCTAGACCCTTCCAGAGCCGAGATATCGAAGGTCAAAATTTGGACCTGAAAAAAAAACATAAGGGGTAACACTGTCATTTTTTTTTTGGCCGAAATTTTGACCCCCTCCGATTTTCTTGAAACTCTGGATTCTGAAAGAGGGCCACGAGACTTCGACCAGCGCGCAAAAATGGAGGCTCTAGACCCTTCCAGAGCCGAGATATCGAAGGTCAAAATTTGGACCTGAAAAAAAAACATAAGGGGTAACACTGTCATTTTTTTTTTTGGCCGAAATTTTGACCCCCTCCGATGTTCTTGAAACCCTGGATTCTGACAGAGGGCCACGAGACTTCGACCAGCGCGCAAAAATGGAGGCTCTAGACCCTTCAAGAGCCGAGATATTGAAGGTCAAAATTTGGACCTGAAAAAAAAACATAAGGGGTAACACTGTCATTTTTTTTTGGCCGAAATTTTGACCCCCTCCGATTTTCTTGAAACTCTGGATTCTGACAGAGGGCCACGAGACTTCGACCAGCGCGCAAAAATGGAGGCTCTAGACCCTTCCAGAGCCGAGATATCGAAGGTCAAAATTTGGACCTGAAAAAAAAAAACATAAGGGGTAACACTGTCATTTTTTTTTGGCCGAAATTTTGACCCCCTCCGATCTTCTTGAAACTCTGGATTCTGACAGAGGGCCACGAGACTTCGACCAGCGCGCAAAAATGGAGGCTCTAGACCCTTCCAGAGCCGAGATATCGAAGGTCAAAATTTGGACCTGAAAAAAAAAACATAAGGGGTTACACTGTCATTTTTGTTTTTTGGCCGAAATTTTGACCCCCTCCGATTTTCTTGAAACTCTGGATTCTGACAGAGGGCCACGAGACTTCGACCAGCGCGCAAAAATGGAGGCTCTAGACCCTTCCAGAGCCGAGATATCGAAGGTCAAAATTTGGACCTGAAAAAAAAAACATAAGGGGTAACACTGTCATTTTTTTTTTTTGGCCGAAATTTTGACCCCCTCCGATTTTCTTGAAACTCTGGATTCTGACAGAGGGCCACAAGACTTCGACCAGCGCGCAAAAATGGAGGCTCTAGACCCTTCCAGAGCCGAGATATCGAAGGTCAAAATTTGGACCTGAAAAAAAAACATAAGGGGTAACACTGTCATTTTTTTTTTTGGCCGAAATTTTGACCCCCTCTGATTTTCTTGAAACTCTGGATTCTGACAAAGGGCCACGAGACTTCGACCAGCGCGCAAAAATGGAGGCTCTAGACCCTTCCAGAGCCGAGATATCGAAGGTCAAAATTTGGACCTGAAAAAAAAACATAAGGGGTAACACTGTCATTTTTTTTTTTGGCCGAAATTTTGACCCCCTCCGATTTTCTTGAAACTCTGGATTCTGACAGAGGGCCACAAGACTTCGACCAGCGCGCAAAAATGGAGGCTCTAGACCCTTCCAGAGCCGAGATATCGAAGGTCAAAATTTGGACCTGAAAAAAAAAACATAAGGGGTAACACTGTCATTTTTTTTTTTGGCCGAAATTTTGACCCCCTCCGATTTTCTTGAAACTCTGGATTCTGACAGAGGGCCACGAGACTTCGACCAGCGCGCAAAAATGGAGGCTCTAGACCCTTCCAGAGCCGAGATATCGAAGGTCAAAATTTGGACCTGAAAAAAAACATAAGGGGTAACACTGTCATTTTTTTTTTTTTGGCCGAAATTTTGACCCCCTCCGATCTTCTTGAAACTCTGGATTCTGACAGAGGGCAACGAGACTTCGACCAGCGCGCAAAAATGGAGGCTCTAGACCCTTCCAGAGCCGAGATATCGAAGGTCAAAATTTGGACCTGAAAAAAAAACATAAGGGGTAACACTGTAATTTTTTTTTTGGCCGAAATTTTGACCCCCTCCGATCTTCTTGAAACTCTGGATTCTGACAGAGGGCCACGAGACTTCGACCAGCGCGCAAAAATGGAGGCTCTAGACCCTTCCAGAGCCGAGATATCGAAGGTCAAAATTTGGACCTGAAAAAAAAACATAAGGGGTAACACTGTCATTTTTTTTTTTGGCCGAAATTTTGACCCCCTCCGATTTTCTTGAAACTCTGGATTCTGAAAGAGGGCCACGAGGCTTCGACCAGCGCGCAAAAATGGAGGATCTAGACCCTTCCAGAGCCGAGATATCGAAGGTCAAAATTTGGACCTGAAAAAAAAACATAAGGGGTAACACTGTCATTTTTTTTTTTGGCCGAAATTTTGACCCCCTCCGATTTTCTTGAAACTCTGGATTCTGACAGAGGGCCACAAGACTTCGACCAGCGCGCAAAAATGGAGGCTCTAGACCCTTCCAGAGCCGAGATATCGAAGGTCAAAATTTGGACCTGAAAAAAAAAACATAAGGGGTAACACTGTCATTTTTTTTTTTGGGCCGAAATTTTGACCCCCTCCGATCTTCTTGAAACTCTGGATTCTGACAGAGGGCAACGAGACTTCGACCAGCGCGCAAAAATGGAGGCTCTAGACCCTTCCAGAGCCGAGATATCGAAGGTCAAAATTTGGACCTGAAAAAAAACATAAGGGGTAACACTGTAATTTTTTTTTTGGCCGAAATTTTGACCCCCTCCGATCTTCTTGAAACTCTGGATTCTGACAGAGGGCCACGAGACTTCGACCAGCGCGCAAAAATGGAGGCTCTAGACCCTTCCAGAGCCGAGATATCGAAGGTCAAAATTTGGACCTGAAAAAAAAACATAAGGGGTAACACTGTCATTTTTTTTTTTGGCCGAAATTTTGACCCCCTCCGATTTTCTTGAAACTCTGGATTCTGAAAGAGGGCCACGAGGCTTCGACCAGCGCGCAAAAATGGAGGCTCTAGACCCTTCCAGAGCCGAGATATCGAAGGTCAAAATTTGGACCTGAAAAAAAACATAAGGGGTAACACTGTCATTTTTTTTTTTGGCCGAAATTTTGACCCCCTCCGATTTTCTTGAAACTCTGGATTCTGACAGAGGGCCACAAGACTTCGACCAGCGCGCAAAAATGGAGGCTCTAGACCCTTCCAGAGCCGAGATATCGAAGGTCAAAATTTGGACCTGAAAAAAAAAACATAAGGGGTAACACTGTCATTTTTTTTTTGGGCCAAAATTTTGACCCCCTCCGATCTTCTTGAAACTCTGGATTCTGACAGAGGGCCACGAGACTTCGACCAGCGCGCAAAAATGGAGGCTCTAGACCCTTCCAGAGCCGAGATATCGAAGGTCAAAATTTGGACCTGAAAAAAAAAAACATAAGGGGTAACACTGTCATTTTTTTTTTTGGCCGAAATTTTGACCCCCTCCGATCTTCTTGAAACTCTGGATTCTGACAGAGGGCCACGAGACTTCGACCAGCGCGCAAAAATGGAGGCTCTAGACCCTTCCAGAGCCGAGATATCGAAGGTCAAAATTTGGACCTGAAAAAAAACATAAGGGGTAACACTGTCATTTTTTTTTTGGGCCGAAATTTTGACCCCCTCCGATCTTCTTGAAACTCTGGATTCTGACAGAGGGCCACGAGACTTCGACCAGCGCGCAAAAATGGAGGCTCTAGACCCTTCCAGAGCCGAGATATCGAAGGTCAAAATTTGGACCTGAAAAAAAAACATAAGGGGTAACACTGTCATTTTTTTTTTGGCCGAAATTTTGACCCCCTCCGATCTTCTTGAAACTCTGGATTCTGACAGAGGGCCACGAGACTTCGACCAGCGCGCAAAAATGGAGGCTCTAGACCCTTCCAGAGCCGAGATATCGAAGGTCAAAATTTGGACCTGAAAAAAAAACATAAGGGGTAACACTGTCATTTTTTTTTTGGCCGAAATTTTGACCCCCTCCGATTTTCTTGAAACTCTGGATTCTGAAAGAGGGCCACGAGACTTCGACCAGCGCGCAAAAATGGAGGCTCTAGACCCTTCCAGAGCCGAGATATCGAAGGTCAAAATTTGGACCTGAAAAAAAAAACATAAGGGGTAACACTGTCATTTTTTTTTTTTTGGCCGAAATTTTGACCCCCTCCGATTTTCTTGAAACTCTGGATTCTGAAAGAGGGCCACGAGACTTCGACCAGCGCGCAAAAATGGAGGCTCTAGACCCTTCCAGAGCCGAGATATCGAAGGTCAAAATTTGGACCTGAAAAAAAAACATAAGGGGTAACACTGTCATTTTTTTTTTTGGCCGAAATTTTGACCCCCTCCGATGTTCTTGAAACCCTGGATTCTGACAGAGGGCCACGAGACTTCGACCAGCGCGCAAAAATGGAGGCTCTAGACCCTTCAAGAGCCGAGATATTGAAGGTCAAAATTTGGACCTGAAAAAAAAACATAAGGGGTAACACTGTCATTTTTTTTTGGCCGAAATTTTGACCCCCTCCGATTTTCTTGAAACTCTGGATTCTGACAGAGGGCCACGAGACTTCGACCAGCGCGCAAAAATGGAGGCTCTAGACCCTTCCAGAGCCGAGATATCGAAGGTCAAAATTTGGACCTGAAAAAAAAAACATAAGGGGTAACACTGTCATTTTTTTTTGGCCGAAATTTTGACCCCCTCCGATCTTCTTGAAACTCTGGATTCTGACAGAGGGCCACGAGACTTCGACCAGCGCGCAAAAATGGAGGCTCTAGACCCTTCCAGAGCCGAGATATCGAAGGTCAAAATTTGGACCTGAAAAAAAAAAACATAAGGGGTTACACTGTCATTTTTGTTTTTTGGCCGAAATTTTGACCCCCTCCGATTTTCTTGAAACTCTGGATTCTGACAGAGGGCCACGAGACTTCGACCAGCGCGCAAAAATGGAGGCTCTAGACCCTTCCAGAGCCGAGATATCGAAGGTCAAAATTTGGACCTGAAAAAAAAACATAAGGGGTAACACTGTCATTTTTTTTTTTGGCCGAAATTTTGACCCCCTCCGATTTTCTTGAAACTCTGGATTCTGACAGAGGGCCACAAGACTTCGACCAGCGCGCAAAAATGGAGGCTCTAGACCCTTCCAGAGCCGAGATATCGAAGGTCAAAATTTGGACCTGAAAAAAAAACATAAGGGGTAACACTGTCATTTTTTTTTTGGCCGAAATTTTGACCCCCTCTGATTTTCTTGAAACTCTGGATTCTGACAAAGGGCCACGAGACTTCGACCAGCGCGCAAAAATGGAGGCTCTAGACCCTTCCAGAGCCGAGATATCGAAGGTCAAAATTTGGACCTGAAAAAAAAACATAAGGGGTAACACTGTCATTTTTTTTTTTGGCCGAAATTTTGACCCCCTCCGATTTTCTTGAAACTCTGGATTCTGACAGAGGGCCACAAGACTTCGACCAGCGCGCAAAAATGGAGGCTCTAGACCCTTCCAGAGCCGAGATATCGAAGGTCAAAATTTGGACCTGAAAAAAAAAACATAAGGGGTAACACTGTCATTTTTTTTTTTGGCCGAAATTTTGACCCCCTCCGATTTTCTTGAAACTCTGGATTCTGACAGAGGGCCACGAGACTTCGACCAGTGCGCAAAAATGGAGGCTCTAGACCCTTCCAGAGCCGAGATATCGAAGGTCAAAATTTGGACCTGAAAAAAAAAACATAAGGGGTAACACTGTCATTTTTTTTTTTTGGCCGAAATTTTGACCCCCTCCGATTTTCTTGAAACTCTGGATTCTGACAGAGGGCCACGAGACTTCGACCAGCGCGCAAAAATGGAGGCTCTAGACCCTTCCAGAGCCGAGATATCGAAGGTCAAAATTTGGACCTGAAAAAAAACATAAGGGGTAACACTGTCATTTTTTTTTTTTTTTGGCCGAAATTTTGACCCCCTCCGATCTTCTTGAAACTCTGGATTCTGACAGAGGGCAACGAGACTTCGACCAGCGCGCAAAAATGGAGGCTCTAGACCCTTCCAGAGCCGAGATATCGAAGGTCAAAATTTGGACCTGAAAAAAAAACATAAGGGGTAACACTGTCATTTTTTTTTTGGCCGAAATTTTGACCCCCTCCGATCTTCTTGAAACTCTGGATTCTGACAGAGGGCCATGAGACTTCGACCAGCGCGCAAAAATGGAGGCTCTAGACCCTTCCAGAGCCGAGATATCGAAGGTCAAAATTTGGACCTGAAAAAAAAAACATAAGGGGTAACACTGTCATTTTTTTTTTTGGCCGAAATTTTGACCCCCTCCGATTTTCTTGAAACTCTGGATTCTGAAAGAGGGCCACGAGGCTTCGACCAGCGCGCAAAAATGGAGGCTCTAGACCCTTCCAGAGCCGAGATATCGAAGGTCAAAATTTGGACCTGAAAAAAAAACATAAGGGGTAACACTGTCATTTTTTTTTGGCTGAAATTTTGACCCCCTCCGATTTTCTTGAAACTCTGGATTCTGACAGAGGGCCACGAGACTTCGACCAGCGCGCAAAAATGGAGGCTCTAGACCCTTCCAGAGCCGAGATATCGAAGGTCAAAATTTGGACCTGAAAAAAAAACATAAGGGGTAACACTGTCATTTTTTTTTTGGCCGAAATTTTGACCCCCTCCGATTTTCTTGAAACTCTGGATTCTGACAGAGGGCCACGAGGCTTCGACCAGCACGCAAAAATGGAGGCTCTAGACCCTTCCAGAGCCGAGATATCGAAGGTCAAAATTTGGACCTGAAAAAAAAACATAAGGGGTAACACTGTCATTTTTTTTTGGCTGAAATTTTGACCCCCTCCGATTTTCTTGAAACTCTGGATTCTGACAGAGGGCCACGAGACTTCGACCAGCGCGCAAAAATGGAGGCTCTAGACCCTTCCAGAGCCGAGATATCGAAGGTCAAAATTTGGACCTGAAAAAAAAACATAAGGGGTAACACTGTCATTTTTTTTTTTGGCCGAAATTTTGACCCCCTCCGATTTTCTTGAAACTCTGGATTCTGACAGAGGGCCACAAGACTTCGACCAGCGCGCAAAAATGGAGGCTCTAGACCCTTCCAGAGCCGAGATATCGAAGGTCAAAATTTGGACCTGAAAAAAAAAAACATAAGGGGTAACACTGTCATTTTTTTTTTTGGGCCGAAATTTTGACCCCCTCCGATCTTCTTGAAACTCTGGATTCTGACAGAGGGCCACGAGACTTCGACCAGCGCGCAAAAATGGAGGCTCTAGACCCTTCCAGAGCCGAGATATCGAAGGTCAAAATTTGGACCTGAAAAAAAAACATAAGGGGTAACACTGTCATTTTTTTTTTTGGCCGAAATTTTGACCCCCTCCGATTTTCTTGAAACTCTGGATTCTGACAGAGGGCCACGAGACTTCGACCAGCGCGCAAAAATGGAGGCTCTAGACCCTTCCAGAGCCGAGATATCGAAGGTCAAAATTTGGACCTGAAAAAAAACATAAGGGGTAACACTGTCATTTTTTTTTTTGGGCCGAAATTTTGACCCCCTCCGATCTTCTTGAAACTCTGGATTCTGACAGAGGGCCACGAGACTTCGACCAGCGCGCAAAAATGGAGGCTCTAGACCCTTCCAGAGCCGAGATATCGAAGGTCAAAATTTGGACCTGAAAAAAAAACATAAGGGGTAACACTGTCATTTTTTTTTTTGGCCGAAATTTTGACCCCCTCCGATCTTCTTGAAACTCTGGATTCTGACAGAGGGCCACGAGACTTCGACCAGCGCGCAAAAATGGAGGCTCTAGACCCTTCCAGAGCCGAGATATCGAAGGTCAAAATTTGGACCTGAAAAAAAAACATAAGGGGTATCACTGTCATTTTTTTTTTTTGGCCGAAATTTTGACCCCCTCCGATTTTCTTGAAACTCTGGATTCTGACAGAGGGCCACGAGACTTCGACCAGCGCGCAAAAATGGAGGCTCTAGACCCTTCCAGAGCCGAGATATCGAAGGTCAAAATTTGGACCTGAAAAAAAAAAACATAAGGGGTAACACTGTCATTTTTTTTTTTTGGCCGAAATTTTGACCCCCTTCGATTTTCTTGAAACTCTGGATTCTGAAACAGGGCCACGAGACTTCGACCAGCGCGCAAAAATGGAGGCTCTAGACCCTTCCAGAGCCGAGATATCGAAGGTCAAAATTTGGACCTGAAAAAAAAACATAAGGGGTAACACTGTCATTTTTTTTTTGGCCGAAATTTTGACCCCCTCCGATTTTCTTGAAACTCTGGTTTCTGACAGAGGGCCACGAGACTTCGACCAGCGCGCAAAAATGGAGGCTCTAGACCCTTCCAGAGCCAAAATATCGAAGGTCAAAATTTGGACCTGAAAAAAAAACATAAGGGGTAACACTGTCATTTTTTTTTTTGGCCGAAATTTTGACCCCCTCCGATTTTCTTGAAACTCTGGATTCTGAAACAGGGCCACGAGACTTCGACCAGCGCGCAAAAATGGAGGCTCTAGACCCTTCCAGAGCCGAGATATCGAAGGTCAAAATTTGGACCTGAAAAAAAAACAGAAGGGGTAACACTGTCATTTTTTTTTTGGCCGAAATTTTGACCCCCTCCGATTTTCTTGAAACTCTGG
This sequence comes from Cyprinella venusta, assembly GCA_038021265.1. Taxonomy (NCBI): domain Eukaryota; kingdom Metazoa; phylum Chordata; class Actinopteri; order Cypriniformes; family Leuciscidae; genus Cyprinella; species Cyprinella venusta. The sequence continues at coordinate 15,070,320 of CM075886.1, read as the reverse complement.
ATTCTGAAAGAGGGCCACGAGACTTCGACCAGCGCGCAAAAATGGAGGCTCTAGACCCTTCCAGAGCCGAGATATCGAAGGTCAAAATTTGGACCTGAAAAAAAAAACATAAGGGGTAACACTGTCATTTTTTTTTTTGGCCGAAATTTTGACCCCCTCCGATTTTCTTGAAACTCTGGATTCTGAAAGAGGGCCACGAGACTTCGACCAGCGCGCAAAAATGGAGGCTCTAGACCCTTCCAGAGCCGAGATATCGAAGGTCAAAATTTGGACCTGAAAAAAAAACATAAGGGGTAACACTGTCATTTTTTTTTTTGGCCAAAATTTTGACCCCCTCCGATGTTCTTGAAACCCTGGATTCTGACAGAGGGCCACGAGACTTCGACCAGCGCGCAAAAATGGAGGCTCTAGACCCTTCCAGAGCCGAGATATCGAAGGTCAAAATTTGGACCTGAAAAAAAACATAAGGGGTAACACTGTCATTTTTTTTTTGGCCGAAATTTTGACCCCCTCCGATTTTCTTGAAACTCTGGATTCTGACAGAGGGCCACGAGGCTTCGACCAGCGCGCAAAAATGGAGGCTCTAGACCCTTCCAGAGCCGAGATATCGAAGGTCAAAATTTGGACCTGAAAAAAAAACATAAGGGGTAACACTGTCATTTTTTTTTGGCTGAAATTTTGACCCCCTCCGATTTTCTTGAAACTCTGGATTCTGACAGAGGGCCACGAGACTTCGACCAGCGCGCAAAAATGGAGGCTCTAGACCCTTCCAGAGCCGAGATATCGAAGGTCAAAATTTGGACTTGAAAAAAAAACATAAGGGGTAACACTGTCATTTTTTTTTTTGGCCGAAATTTTGACCCCCTCCGATTTTCTTGAAACTCTGGATTCTGACAGAGGGCCACAAGACTTCGACCAGCGCGCAAAAATGGAGGCTCTAGACCCTTCCAGAGCCGAGATATCGAAGGTCAAAATTTGGACCTGAAAAAAAAAACATAAGGGGTAACACTGTCATTTTTTTTTTGGGCCGAAATTTTGACCCCCTCCGATCTTCTTGAAACTCTGGATTCTGACAGAGGGCCACGAGACTTCGACCAGCGCGCAAAAATGGAGGCTCTAGACCCTTCCAGAGCCGAGATATCGAAGGTCAAAATTTGGACCTGAAAAAAAAAACATAAGGGGTAACACTGTCATTTTTTTTTTGGCCGAAATTTTGACCCCCTCCGATTTTCTTGAAACTCTGGATTCTGACAGAGGGCCACGAGACTTCGACCAGCGCGCAAAAATGGAGGCTCTAGACCCTTCCAGAGCCGAGATATCGAAGGTCAAAATTTGGACCTGAAAAAAAACATAAGGGGTAACACTGTCATTTTTTTTTTTGGGCCGAAATTTTGACCCCCTCCGATCTTCTTGAAACTCTGGATTCTGACAGAGGGCCACGAGACTTCGACCAGCGCGCAAAAATGGAGGCTCTAGACCCTTCCAGAGCCGAGATATCGAAGGTCAAAATTTGGACCTGAAAAAAAAACATAAGGGGTAACACTGTCATTTTTTTTTTTGGCCGAAATTTTGACCCCCTCCGATCTTCTTGAAACTCTGGATTCTGACAGAGGGCCACGAGACTTCGACCAGCGCGCAAAAATGGAGGCTCTAGACCCTTCCAGAGCCGAGATATCGAAGGTCAAAATTTGGACCTGAAAAAAAAAACATAAGGGGTAACACTGTCATTTTTTTTTTGGCCGAAATTTTGACCCCCTCCGATTTTCTTGAAACTCTGGATTCTGACAGAGGGCCACGAGACTTCGACCAGCGCGCAAAAATGGAGGCTCTAGACCCTTCCAGAGCCGAGATATCGAAGGTCAAAATTTGGACCTGAAAAAAAAACATAAGGGGTAACACTGTCATTTTTTTTTTTTGGCCGAAATTTTGACCCCCTCCGATTTTCTTGAAACTCTGGATTCTGAAACAGGGCCACGAGACTTCGACCAGCGCGCAAAAATGGAGGCTCTAGACCCTTCCAGAGCCGAGATATCGAAGGTCAAAATTTGGACCTGAAAAAAAAACATAAGGGGTAACACTGTCATTTTTTTTTTGGCCGAAATTTTGACCCCCTCCGATTTTCTTGAAACTCTGGATTCTGAAAGAGGGCCACGAGACTTCGACCAGCGCGCAAAAATGGAGGCTCTAGACCCTTCCAGAGCCGAGATATCGAAGGTCAAAATTTGGACCTGAAAAAAAAACATAAGGGGTAACACTGTCATTTTTTTTTTTGGCCGAAATTTTGACCCCCTCCGATGTTCTTGAAACCCTGGATTCTGACAGAGGGCCACGAGACTTCGACCAGCGCGCAAAAATGGAGGCTCTAGACCCTTCAAGAGCCGAGATATTGAAGGTCAAAATTTGGACCTGAAAAAAAAACATAAGGGGTAACACTGTCATTTTTTTTTGGCCGAAATTTTGACCCCCTCCGATTTTCTTGAAACTCTGGATTCTGACAGAGGGCCACGAGACTTCGACCAGCGCGCAAAAATGGAGGCTCTAGACCCTTCCAGAGCCGAGATATCGAAGGTCAAAATTTGGACCTGAAAAAAAAAAACATAAGGGGTAACACTGTCATTTTTTTTTGGCCGAAATTTTGACCCCCTCCGATCTTCTTGAAACTCTGGATTCTGACAGAGGGCCACGAGACTTCGACCAGCGCGCAAAAATGGAGGCTCTAGACCCTTCCAGAGCCGAGATATCGAAGGTCAAAATTTGGACCTGAAAAAAAAAACATAAGGGGTTACACTGTCATTTTTGTTTTTTGGCCGAAATTTTGACCCCCTCCGATTTTCTTGAAACTCTGGATTCTGACAGAGGGCCACGAGACTTCGACCAGCGCGCAAAAATGGAGGCTCTAGACCCTTCCAGAGCCGAGATATCGAAGGTCAAAATTTGGACCTGAAAAAAAAACATAAGGGGTAACACTGTCATTTTTTTTTTTTGGCCGAAATTTTGACCCCCTCCGATTTTCTTGAAACTCTGGATTCTGACAGAGGGCCACAAGACTTCGACCAGCGCGCAAAAATGGAGGCTCTAGACCCTTCCAGAGCCGAGATATCGAAGGTCAAAATTTGGACCTGAAAAAAAAACATAAGGGGTAACACTGTCATTTTTTTTTTTGGCCGAAATTTTGACCCCCTCTGATTTTCTTGAAACTCTGGATTCTGACAAAGGGCCACGAGACTTCGACCAGCGCGCAAAAATGGAGGCTCTAGACCCTTCCAGAGCCGAGATATCGAAGGTCAAAATTTGGACCTGAAAAAAAAACATAAGGGGTAACACTGTCATTTTTTTTTTTGGCCGAAATTTTGACCCCCTCCGATTTTCTTGAAACTCTGGATTCTGACAGAGGGCCACAAGACTTCGACCAGCGCGCAAAAATGGAGGCTCTAGACCCTTCCAGAGCCGAGATATCGAAGGTCAAAATTTGGACCTGAAAAAAAAAACATAAGGGGTAACACTGTCATTTTTTTTTTTGGCCGAAATTTTGACCCCCTCCGATTTTCTTGAAACTCTGGATTCTGACAGAGGGCCACGAGACTTCGACCAGCGCGCAAAAATGGAGGCTCTAGACCCTTCCAGAGCCGAGATATCGAAGGTCAAAATTTGGACCTGAAAAAAAACATAAGGGGTAACACTGTCATTTTTTTTTTTTTGGCCGAAATTTTGACCCCCTCCGATCTTCTTGAAACTCTGGATTCTGACAGAGGGCAACGAGACTTCGACCAGCGCGCAAAAATGGAGGCTCTAGACCCTTCCAGAGCCGAGATATCGAAGGTCAAAATTTGGACCTGAAAAAAAACATAAGGGGTAACACTGTAATTTTTTTTTTGGCCGAAATTTTGACCCCCTCCGATCTTCTTGAAACTCTGGATTCTGACAGAGGGCCACGAGACTTCGACCAGCGCGCAAAAATGGAGGCTCTAGACCCTTCCAGAGCCGAGATATCGAAGGTCAAAATTTGGACCTGAAAAAAAAACATAAGGGGTAACACTGTCATTTTTTTTTTTGGCCGAAATTTTGACCCCCTCCGATTTTCTTGAAACTCTGGATTCTGAAAGAGGGCCACGAGGCTTCGACCAGCGCGCAAAAATGGAGGATCTAGACCCTTCCAGAGCCGAGATATCGAAGGTCAAAATTTGGACCTGAAAAAAAAACATAAGGGGTAACACTGTCATTTTTTTTTTTGGCCGAAATTTTGACCCCCTCCGATTTTCTTGAAACTCTGGATTCTGACAGAGGGCCACAAGACTTCGACCAGCGCGCAAAAATGGAGGCTCTAGACCCTTCCAGAGCCGAGATATCGAAGGTCAAAATTTGGACCTGAAAAAAAAAACATAAGGGGTAACACTGTCATTTTTTTTTTTGGGCCGAAATTTTGACCCCCTCCGATCTTCTTGAAACTCTGGATTCTGACAGAGGGCAACGAGACTTCGACCAGCGCGCAAAAATGGAGGCTCTAGACCCTTCCAGAGCCGAGATATCGAAGGTCAAAATTTGGACCTGAAAAAAAACATAAGGGGTAACACTGTAATTTTTTTTTTTGGCCGAAATTTTGACCCCCTCCGATCTTCTTGAAACTCTGGATTCTGACAGAGGGCCACGAGACTTCGACCAGCGCGCAAAAATGGAGGCTCTAGACCCTTCCAGAGCCGAGATATCGAAGGTCAAAATTTGGACCTGAAAAAAAAACATAAGGGGTAACACTGTCATTTTTTTTTTTGGCCGAAATTTTGACCCCCTCCGATTTTCTTGAAACTCTGGATTCTGAAAGAGGGCCACGAGGCTTCGACCAGCGCGCAAAAATGGAGGCTCTAGACCCTTCCAGAGCCGAGATATCGAAGGTCAAAATTTGGACCTGAAAAAAAAAACATAAGGGGTAACACTGTCATTTTTTTTTTTGGGCCGAAATTTTGACCCCCTCCGATCTTCTTGAAACTCTGGATTCTGACAGAGGGCCACGAGACTTCGACCAGCGCGCAAAAATGGAGGCTCTAGACCCTTCCAGAGCCGAGATATCGAAGGTCAAAATTTGGACCTGAAAAAAAAAAACATAAGGGGTAACACTGTCATTTTTTTTTTTGGCCGAAATTTTGACCCCCTCCGATCTTCTTGAAACTCTGGATTCTGACAGAGGGCCACGAGACTTCGACCAGCGCGCAAAAATGGAGGCTCTAGACCCTTCCAGAGCCGAGATATCGAAGGTCAAAATTTGGACCTGAAAAAAAACATAAGGGGTAACACTGTCATTTTTTTTTTGGGCCGAAATTTTGACCCCCTCCGATCTTCTTGAAACTCTGGATTCTGACAGAGGGCCACGAGACTTCGACCAGCGCGCAAAAATGGAGGCTCTAGACCCTTCCAGAGCCGAGATATCGAAGGTCAAAATTTGGACCTGAAAAAAAAACATAAGGGGTAACACTGTCATTTTTTTTTTGGCCGAAATTTTGACCCCCTCCGATCTTCTTGAAACTCTGGATTCTGACAGAGGGCCACGAGACTTCGACCAGCGCGCAAAAATGGAGGCTCTAGACCCTTCCAGAGCCGAGATATCGAAGGTCAAAATTTGGACCTGAAAAAAAAACATAAGGGGTAACACTGTCATTTTTTTTTTGGCCGAAATTTTGACCCCCTCCGATTTTCTTGAAACTCTGGATTCTGAAAGAGGGCCACGAGACTTCGACCAGCGCGCAAAAATGGAGGCTCTAGACCCTTCCAGAGCCGAGATATCGAAGGTCAAAATTTGGACCTGAAAAAAAAAACATAAGGGGTAACACTGTCATTTTTTTTTTTTTGGCCGAAATTTTGACCCCCTCCGATTTTCTTGAAACTCTGGATTCTGAAAGAGGGCCACGAGACTTCGACCAGCGCGCAAAAATGGAGGCTCTAGACCCTTCCAGAGCCGAGATATCGAAGGTCAAAATTTGGACCTGAAAAAAAAACATAAGGGGTAACACTGTCATTTTTTTTTTTGGCCGAAATTTTGACCCCCTCCGATGTTCTTGAAACCCTGGATTCTGACAGAGGGCCACGAGACTTCGACCAGCGCGCAAAAATGGAGGCTCTAGACCCTTCAAGAGCCGAGATATTGAAGGTCAAAATTTGGACCTGAAAAAAAAACATAAGGGGTAACACTGTCATTTTTTTTTGGCCGAAATTTTGACCCCCTCCGATTTTCTTGAAACTCTGGATTCTGACAGAGGGCCACGAGACTTCGACCAGCGCGCAAAAATGGAGGCTCTAGACCCTTCCAGAGCCGAGATATCGAAGGTCAAAATTTGGACCTGAAAAAAAAAACATAAGGGGTAACACTGTCATTTTTTTTTGGCCGAAATTTTGACCCCCTCCGATCTTCTTGAAACTCTGGATTCTGACAGAGGGCCACGAGACTTCGACCAGCGCGCAAAAATGGAGGCTCTAGACCCTTCCAGAGCCGAGATATCGAAGGTCAAAATTTGGACCTGAAAAAAAAAAACATAAGGGGTTACACTGTCATTTTTGTTTTTTGGCCGAAATTTTGACCCCCTCCGATTTTCTTGAAACTCTGGATTCTGACAGAGGGCCACGAGACTTCGACCAGCGCGCAAAAATGGAGGCTCTAGACCCTTCCAGAGCCGAGATATCGAAGGTCAAAATTTGGACCTGAAAAAAAAACATAAGGGGTAACACTGTCATTTTTTTTTTTGGCCGAAATTTTGACCCCCTCCGATTTTCTTGAAACTCTGGATTCTGACAGAGGGCCACAAGACTTCGACCAGCGCGCAAAAATGGAGGCTCTAGACCCTTCCAGAGCCGAGATATCGAAGGTCAAAATTTGGACCTGAAAAAAAAACATAAGGGGTAACACTGTCATTTTTTTTTTGGCCGAAATTTTGACCCCCTCTGATTTTCTTGAAACTCTGGATTCTGACAAAGGGCCACGAGACTTCGACCAGCGCGCAAAAATGGAGGCTCTAGACCCTTCCAGAGCCGAGATATCGAAGGTCAAAATTTGGACCTGAAAAAAAAACATAAGGGGTAACACTGTCATTTTTTTTTTTGGCCGAAATTTTGACCCCCTCCGATTTTCTTGAAACTCTGGATTCTGACAGAGGGCCACAAGACTTCGACCAGCGCGCAAAAATGGAGGCTCTAGACCCTTCCAGAGCCGAGATATCGAAGGTCAAAATTTGGACCTGAAAAAAAAAACATAAGGGGTAACACTGTCATTTTTTTTTTTGGCCGAAATTTTGACCCCCTCCGATTTTCTTGAAACTCTGGATTCTGACAGAGGGCCACGAGACTTCGACCAGTGCGCAAAAATGGAGGCTCTAGACCCTTCCAGAGCCGAGATATCGAAGGTCAAAATTTGGACCTGAAAAAAAAAACATAAGGGGTAACACTGTCATTTTTTTTTTTTGGCCGAAATTTTGACCCCCTCCGATTTTCTTGAAACTCTGGATTCTGACAGAGGGCCACGAGACTTCGACCAGCGCGCAAAAATGGAGGCTCTAGACCCTTCCAGAGCCGAGATATCGAAGGTCAAAATTTGGACCTGAAAAAAAACATAAGGGGTAACACTGTCATTTTTTTTTTTTTTTGGCCGAAATTTTGACCCCCTCCGATCTTCTTGAAACTCTGGATTCTGACAGAGGGCAACGAGACTTCGACCAGCGCGCAAAAATGGAGGCTCTAGACCCTTCCAGAGCCGAGATATCGAAGGTCAAAATTTGGACCTGAAAAAAAAACATAAGGGGTAACACTGTCATTTTTTTTTTTGGCCGAAATTTTGACCCCCTCCGATCTTCTTGAAACTCTGGATTCTGACAGAGGGCCATGAGACTTCGACCAGCGCGCAAAAATGGAGGCTCTAGACCCTTCCAGAGCCGAGATATCGAAGGTCAAAATTTGGACCTGAAAAAAAAAACATAAGGGGTAACACTGTCATTTTTTTTTTTGGCCGAAATTTTGACCCCCTCCGATTTTCTTGAAACTCTGGATTCTGAAAGAGGGCCACGAGGCTTCGACCAGCGCGCAAAAATGGAGGCTCTAGACCCTTCCAGAGCCGAGATATCGAAGGTCAAAATTTGGACCTGAAAAAAAAACATAAGGGGTAACACTGTCATTTTTTTTTGGCTGAAATTTTGACCCCCTCCGATTTTCTTGAAACTCTGGATTCTGACAGAGGGCCACGAGACTTCGACCAGCGCGCAAAAATGGAGGCTCTAGACCCTTCCAGAGCCGAGATATCGAAGGTCAAAATTTGGACCTGAAAAAAAAACATAAGGGGTAACACTGTCATTTTTTTTTTTGGCCGAAATTTTGACCCCCTCCGATTTTCTTGAAACTCTGGATTCTGACAGAGGGCCACAAGACTTCGACCAGCGCGCAAAAATGGAGGCTCTAGACCCTTCCAGAGCCGAGATATCGAAGGTCAAAATTTGGACCTGAAAAATAAAAACATAAGGGGTAACACTGTCATTTTTTTTTTTTGGGCCGAAATTTTGACCCCCTCCGATCTTCTTGAAACTCTGGATTCTGACAGAGGGCCACGAGACTTCGACCAGCGCGCAAAAATGGAGGCTCTAGACCCTTCCAGAGCCGAGATATCGAAGGTCAAAATTTGGACCTGAAAAAAAAACATAAGGGGTAACACTGTCATTTTTTTTTTTGGCCGAAATTTTGACCCCCTCCGATTTTCTTGAAACTCTGGATTCTGACAGAGGGCCACGAGACTTCGACCAGCGCGCAAAAATGGAGGCTCTAGACCCTTCCAGAGCCGAGATATCGAAGGTCAAAATTTGGACCTGAAAAAAAACATAAGGGGTAACACTGTCTTTTTTTTTTTTTGGCCGAAATTTTGACCCCCTCCGATCTTCTTGAAACTCTGGATTCTGACAGAGGGCCACGAGACTTCGACCAGCGCGCAAAAATGGAGGCTCTAGACCCTTCCAGAGCCGAGATATCGAAGGTCAAAATTTGGACCTGAAAAAAAAACATAAGGGGTAACACTGTCATTTTTTTTTTTTGGCCGAAATTTTGACCCCCTCCGATTTTCTTGAAACTCTGGATTCTGAAACAGGGCCACGAGACTTCGACCAGCGCGCAAAAATGGAGGCTCTAGACCCTTCCAGAGACGAGATATCGAAGGTCAAAATTTGGACCTGAAAAAAAAACATAAGGGGTAACACTGTCATTTTTTTTTGGCCGAAATTTTGACCCCCTCCGATTTTCTTGAAACTCTGGATTCTGAAAGAGGGCCACGAGACTTCGACCAGCGCGCAAAAATGGAGGCTCTAGACCCTTCCAGAGCCGAGATATCGAAGGTCAAAATTTGGACCTGAAAAAAAAAACATAAGGGGTAACACTGTCATTTTTTTTTTTGGGCCGAAATTTTGACCCCCTCCGATCTTCTTGAAACTCTGGATTCTGACAGAGGGCCACGAGACTTCGACCAGCGCGCAAAAATGGAGGCTCTAGACCCTTCCAGAGCCGAGATATCGAAGGTCAAAATTTGGACCTGAAAAAAAAACATAAGGGGTAACACTGTCATTTTTTTTTTTGGCCGAAATTTTGACCCCCTCCGATTTTCTTGAAACTCTGGATTCTGACAGAGGGCCACGAGACTTCGACCAGCGCGCAAAAATGGAGGCTCTAGACCCTTCCAGAGCCGAGATATCGAAGGTCAAAATTTGGACCTGAAAAAAAACATAAGGGGTAACACTGTCATTTTTTTTTTTGGGCCGAAATTTTGACCCCCTCCGATCTTCTTGAAACTCTGGATTCTGACAGAGGGCCACGAGACTTCGACCAGCGCGCAAAAATGGAGGCTCTAGACCCTTCCAGAGCCGAGATATCGAAGGTCAAAATTTGGACCTGAAAAAAAAACATAAGGGGTATCACTGTCATTTTTTTTTTTGGCCGAAATTTTGACCCCCTCCGATTTTCTTGAAACTCTGGATTCTGACAGAGGGCCACGAGACTTCGACCAGCGCGCAAAAATGGAGGCTCTAGACCCTTCCAGAGCCGAGATATCGAAGGTCAAAATTTGGACCTGAAAAAAAAAAACATAAGGGGTAACACTGTCATTTTTTTTTTTTGGCCGAAATTTTGACCCCCTTCGATTTTCTTGAAACTCTGGATTCTGAAACAGGGCCACGAGACTTCGACCAGCGCGCAAAAATGGAGGCTCTAGACCCTTCCAGAGCCGAGATATCGAAGGTCAAAATTTGGACCTGAAAAAAAAACATAAGGGGTAACACTGTCATTTTTTTTTTGGCCGAAATTTTGACCCCCTCCGATTTTCTTGAAACTCTGGATTCTGAAAGAGGGCCACGAGACTTCGACCAGCGCGCAAAAATGGAGGCTCTAGACCCTTCCAGAGCCGAGATATCGAAGGTCAAAATTTGGACCTGAAAAAAAAAACATAAGGGGTAACACTGTCATTTTTTTTTTTTGGCCGAAATTTTGACCCCCTCCGATTTTCTTGAAACTCTGGATTCTGAAAGAGGGCCACGAGACTTCGACCAGCGCGCAAAAATGGAGGCTCTAGACCCTTCCAGAGCCGAGATATCGAAGGTCAAAATTTGGACCTGAAAAAAAACATAAGGGGTAACACTGTCATTTTTTTTTTTGGCCGAAATTTTGACCCCCTCCGATGTTCTTGAAACCCTGGATTCTGACAGAGGGCCACGAGACTTCGACCAGCGCGCAAAAATGGAGGCTCTAGACCCTTCAAGAGCCGAGATATTGAAGGTCAAAATTTGGACCTGAAAAAAAAACATAAGGGGTAACACTGTCATTTTTTTTTGGCCGAAATTTTGACCCCCTCCGATTTTCTTGAAACTCTGGATTCTGACAGAGGACCACGAGACTTCGACCAGCGCGCAAAAATGGAGGCTCTAGACCCTTCCAGAGCCGAGATATCGAAGGTCAAAATTTGGACCTGAAAAAAAAACATAAGGGGTAACACTGTCATTTTTTTTTTTTGGCCGAAATTTTGACCCCCTCCGATTTTCTTGAAACTCTGGATTCTGACAGAGGGCCACAAGACTTCGACCAGCGCGCAAAAATGGAGGCTCTAGACCCTTCCAGAGCCGAGATATCGAAGGTCAAAATTTGGACCTGAAAAAAAAACATAAGGGGTAACACTGTCATTTTTTTTTTGGCCGAAATTTTGACCCCCTCTGATTTTCTTGAAACTCTGGATTCTGACAAAGGGCCACGAGACTTCGACCAGCGCGCAAAAATGGAGGCTCTAGACCCTTCCAGAGCCGAGATATCGAAGGTCAAAATTTGGACCTGAAAAAAAAAATAAGGGGTAACACTGTCATTTTTTTTTTTGGCCGAAATTTTGACCCCCTCCGATTTTCTTGAAACTCTGGATTCTGACAGAGGGCCACAAGACTTCGACCAGCGCGCAAAAATGGAGGCTCTAGACCCTTCCAGAGCCGAGATATCGAAGGTCAAAATTTGGACCTGAAAAAAAAAAACATAAGGGGTAACACTGTCATTTTTTTTTTTTGGCCGAAATTTTGACCCCCTCCGATTTTCTTGAAACTCTGGATTCTGACAGAGGGCCACGAGACTTCGACCAGCGCGCAAAAATGGAGGCTCTAGACCCTTCCAGAGCCGAGATATCGAAGGTCAAAATTTGGACCTGAAAAAAAAAACATAAGGGGTAACACTGTCATTTTTTTTTTTTGGGCCGAAATTTTGACCCCCTCCGATCTTCTTGAAACTCTGGATTCTGACAGAGGGCCATGAGACTTCGACCAGCGCGCAAAAATGGAGGCTCTAGACCCTTCCAGAGCCGAGATATCGAAGGTCAAAATTTGGACCTGAAAAAAAAACATAAGGGGTAACACTGTCATTTTTTTTTTGGCCGAAATTTTGACCCCCTCCGATTTTCTTGAAACTCTGGATTCTGACAGAGGGCCACGAGACTTCGACCAGCGCGCAAAAATGGAGGCTCTAGACCCTTCCAGAGCCGAGATATCGAAGGTCAAAATTTGGACCTGAAAAAAAACATAAGGGGTAACACTGTCATTTTTTTTTTTTTGGCCGAAATTTTGACCCCCTCCGATCTTCTTGAAACTCTGGATTCTGACAGAGGGCAACGAGACTTCGACCAGCGCGCAAAAATGGAGGCTCTAGACCCTTCCAGAGCCGAGATATCGAAGGTCAAAATTTGGACCTGAAAAAAAACATAAGGGGTAACACTGTAATTTTTTTTTTTGGCCGAAATTTTGACCCCCTCCGATCTTCTTGAAACTCTGGATTCTGACAGAGGGCCACGAGACTTCGACCAGCGCGCAAAAATGGAGGCTCTAGACCCTTCCAGAGCCGAGATATCGAAGGTCAAAATTTGGACCTGAAAAAAAAACATAAGGGGTAACACTGTCATTTTTTTTTTGGCCGAAATTTTGACCCCCTCCGATTTTCTTGAAACTCTGGATTCTGAAAGAGGGCCACGAGACTTCGACCAGCGCGCAAAAATGGAGGCTCTAGACCCTTCCAGAGCCGAGATATCGAAGGTCAAAATTTGGACCTGAAAAAAAAACATAAGGGGTAACACTGTGGGGTTTTTTTTTTGGCCGAAAATTTGACCCCCTCCGATCTTCTTGAAACTCTGGATTCTGACAGAGGGCCACGAGACTTCGACCAGCACGCAAAAATAGAGGCTCTAGACCCTTCCAGAGCCGAGATATCGAAGGTCAAAATTTGGAGCCGAAAAAAAACATAAGGGGTAACACTGTGGGGTTTTTTTTTTGGCCAAAATTTTGACCCCCTCCGATCTTCTTGAAACTCTGGATTCTGACAGAGGGCCACGAGACTTCGACCAGCGCGCAAAAATGGAGGCTCTAGACCCTTCTATTAGACCTACTACTTACGTACATGCATAATACTGGTTACATTCCATTAATAAAGCATTCTTATTACAATATGTTTCTGTGTCTTTCTTTTAAAACCAATAAACATTTGTTACAATATGTTTCTGTGTATTTATTATAAACAGTTTACATATAAAAACTGTATAACAGAAGACTATCTACAAAGTCTTTTACATATGGTTTCATATAGAAGCTGTTTTACATAAAAGACTGTTCTATAAAGTCTTTAGAAGCAGTTTACATATCGTTTCATATAGAAAGCTGTTTTATATAAGACTGTTCTACAAAGTCTTTACAAGCAGTTTACATATAGTTATTATAAAATGAATTGCATCATTCCAAACAACATCACAAAAGAGACTTAGACCTGAGTGCAAAAATGGAGGCTCTAGACCCTTCCAGAGCCGAGATATCGAAGGTCAAAATTTGGAGCCGAAAAAAAAACATAAGGGGTAACACTGTGTTTTTGTTTTATTTTTGGCGGAAATTTTGACCCCCTCCGATCTTCTTGAAACTCTGGATTCTGACAGAGGGCCACGAGACTTCGACCAGCGTGCAAAAATGGAGGCTCTAGACCCTTCCAGAGCCGAGATATCGAAGGTCAAAATTTGGAGCCGAAAAAAATATAAGGGGTAACACTGTGGGTTTTTTTTTTTTTGGCCGAAATTTTGACCCCCTCCGATCTTCTTGAAACTCTGGATTCTGACAGAGGGCCAGAGACTTCGACCAGCGCGCAAAAATGGAGGCTCTAGACCCTTCCAGAGCCGAGATATCGAAGATCAAAATTTGGAGCCGAAAAAAAAACATAAGGGGTAACACTGTGGGTTTTTTTTTTTTGGACGAAATTTTGACACCCTCCGATCTTCTTGAAACTCTGGATTCTGACAGAAGGCCAAGAGACTTCGACCAGCGCGCAAAAATTGAGGCTCTAGACCCTTCCAGAGCCGAGATATCGAAGGTCAAAATTTGGAGCCGAAAAAAAAACATAAGGGGTAACACTGTGTTGTTTTTTTTTTGGCCGAATTTTGACCCCCTCCGATCTTCTTGAAACTCTGGATTCTGAGAAAAGGCCACGAGACTTCGACCAGCGCGCAAAAATGGAGGCTCTAGACCCTTCCAGAGCCGAGATATCGAAGGTCAAAATTTCGACCCGAAAAAAAAACATAAGGGGTAACATTGTGGTTTTTTTTTTTTTTGCCGAAATTTTGACCCCCTCCGATCTTCTTGAAACTCTGGATTCTGACAGAGGGCCACGAGACTTCGAACAGCGCGCAAAAATAGAGGCTCTAGACCCTTCCAGAGCCGAGATATCGAAGGTCAAAATTTCGACCCAAAAAAAAAAACATAAGGGGTAACACTGGCTGAGTCCGAAACCGCATACTTCCCTACTATATAGTATGGGAAAAAGAGTAGGCGAGCGAAAAGTATGTCCGAATCCTTAGTATCCATTAAAGAGTAGGCGAGAATTACCTAGGTGATGTACCAATTATCGCGAGATTCGGACGTACGCATACCTAAAGTGCGTCCGAATATGCCTACTTTCTACTATATAGTAGGTGAAAACAGTACGTGAAAGAAGCAGTACGTCCGAAACATCAGTACTCATAAAAGAGTAGGCGAGAAGTTCCCGGATGATCTCCTGCTTTCGCCCAGATTTTTGAGTCTTCATCCGATGGATACTCTTCTATCCCAGGAGGCCACGGGAGAGCATACGTCATTATCAACATCGCGGAGATCAGCGAAGCAGGGGTTTTCAAATGTGAGTAAACACGGTTCCTTCTGTTTAAATCGTATGTGTTAAACTACTATAGAGTAAACGTTTTAACTGTTGAAGGTCTAAAGGACTTAGACAGTATAGTATAGTTGTGATTTTGCTGTAAACACAAGTTTTATTATAGCTAGTTAGTTAAACAGGGGAGCTCCAGTAAGTAGGCTACACGTAACGTTAAGTTTCTAAAATGGATTTACATAATCATATAACGTTACATCTTAAACACGCTTATTTAAAATGTCTATTTACATCTGAAATAAAAATATTGTTTAAGTATTGCATATTGCACATCCCAACATGAAAAATACATCTGAGTGATGTAACGTTATGTGTGCTATTATGAAGGATAATTCACTGTTGCCAACACTACTTACAGTAGACAAATGTGCTGTAAATAAGGTAAATAAACAAATCTATAAAGTAACTAAATATGTTATATTTAATTTGTCCCTTATTAGTGTTGATATATTGAGGAACATTTAAGTTGGATTAAAAGGGAGTTAACACATCAACCTCAGCATGTAAATGCAGTGTTGTGCTCGTAATGTGAATCGTATGTTACAGGGACAGAAGAACACGCATGTGTTTATCAGGTGGAGAGAGGCTCAGGATGCTGAATGCTGTCGTCAAAGGCTTTGAGTGAGTATATTACAGAAATGGATAACAAAATCTATTCAATCTTGAATTGTAGTTTATTTAAATTATTGTAAATTCAAGTAGAGAAAGTACAACACTTTTCTGATTCTTGATTTCTGTACATTTGCTGCAGAGCTTTTGTGGTGGAGCAGGCCCTGCAAGTAAAGATGATGCAACTGTTGTTTTAGGGATTTTACTGAAATATAAAGTAAGGTTATTTTTAATGCATAGATCAAATGACATTGTGTGTTAAAATTACTGCTTTTGTATAATGTTTGTGCATTTTTGTAGAATCTGAAATGTCTGCAGACCGGTGTGAGCACTGAGGATGAGGAGCCCAGAGCTGAATCCTGGAAGTGGAGTGGTGCCATGGATGAGTCACTCTATCGCTCCACCTGCCCTTATGAGTCCCTCCATCGTTCCACCTGCCCTTACGAGACCCTCCATCTCTCCATCTGCCCTCATTGCCTCAGATTGGGAAGCGCAGTGCAGCAACAAGCTCTGGGACGAAGGCACAGTCACCTCTGGTGAATTCAGCAGAATGGGAACCGCTGTGTTGAGTCGGCAGTAGGATGTGGTGTTCAGCTAAATACATGCTTGTGGTTTGAATAAAGCTTTGTTTCATGTGTTGTTGACTTGTATATGCATTTGTTTATTGTGATG
Organism: Cyprinella venusta; assembly: GCA_038021265.1. NCBI lineage: Eukaryota > Metazoa > Chordata > Actinopteri > Cypriniformes > Leuciscidae > Cyprinella > Cyprinella venusta. The sequence goes on along the minus strand of CM075886.1, from coordinate 15,054,336 downwards.
GTTACTTTTATTTGTTCTTTTACTCATTTATTTATTTTTCTAATTGTTGTCAGTATATAAAATATAATTATTTAAGTAATGTATGCATTAATACATCGATTGACTGACAATTGAGATGTTTCACTGCATTTATCAATATAAATGTATTCATGCATAACTGTCAAATGACAAAACAAATTACATTTTGCTTGTTATATTAAATTATATTTTTAGTATATAAAAAAGTTATATAATTAAGTATTGGTCAGCATTTAATATTATTATTTTGATTAAGTTTGGGGGTGGGCTAACAATGCAATTCATTCTGAGGTAGTATTAATTTTTAAGGAGTGATACTTACATTTTTCGAGTATAAAATCAACAGTTTTCTCCAAAAGAGATCTTCGAGCAGCTGCCCGTCTCCTTTGTGCAGACATTACAAACGCAGAGGAACACTGTTCTAGGTTGTGCTGTTGATGTTAGTGTCAGTGCACCCGTCGCTCATAAAATTTAAGCTTATAAACTTATTACATACAAGATCATGGAAAGATACCGTAACAGTCATAATGACAAAACAGAAAACATAAAGATCATTGGTTTGTGTACATCATAATATGACATCATAATATAATATTTATACACAGGAAAAAGGAACAATAACAAGGCTAAATATCTTTAAATAGTTCTTCATAATACATAAAAATGTTGCTGTTGTTGTTATTATAAGTCTGAGGGATGAAACGAGGTAAATTCATCAAGAAAAGGAGGAAAACTTAAAGGAGAAACATTTTGGGTTAAATAAAGAAATTAACAACATATATTCAAGAGGTGACGATTTTGGGGTATCTTAATAAACAAAAAAAATATTGTTATAAGAATAACTGTGGGTCACATTAGGGTTTAAAATATAAATCAACAATACCACAACAAAATGAGCAAGTTTCATCAATGTCAAGAGATAGAAGAATTAAACTTGTCGTTGTTCATTTATTTTAAGTTGTTGCGCTTGTGATATGATGATAACGTGCGTCGTAGTAGGTCACATGATAACGTCAACATGGTAGATGCCGGTTCTCATTCATACTCAACGAGATTTGGCTGTTAAGTACGTACTCTTTTAGAGCTCGTTGAGTAAGTACTTATTGAAAATTAAGTACCTACTCATTGAGTATGCGGTTTCGGACGCAGCCACTGTGTTTTTTTTTTTGGCCGAAATTTTGACCCCCTCCGATCTTCTTTAAACTCTGGATTCTGACAGAGGGCCACAAGAATTCGACCAGCACGCAAAAATGGAGGCTCTAGACCCTTCCAGAGCCGAGATATCGAAGGTCAAAATTTTGACCCGAAAAAAAAACATAAGGGGTAACACTGTCGGGTTTTTTTTTTTGGGCCGAAATTTTGACCCCGTCCGATCTTCTTGAAACTCTGGATTCTGACAGAGGGCCACGAGACTTCGACCAGCGTGCAAAAATGGAGGCTCTAGACCCTTCCAGAGCCGAGATATCGAAAGTCAAAATTTCGACCCGAAAAAAAAAAACGTAAGGGGTAACACTGTCGTTTTTTTTTTTTGGCCGAAATTTTGACCCTCTCCGATCTTCTTGAAACTCTGGATTCTGACAGAGGGCCACGAGACTTTGACCAGTGCGCAAAAATGGAGGCTCTAGACCCTTCCAGAGCTGAGATATCAAAACTCAAAATTTCGACCAGAAAAAAAAAAACGACAGTGTTACCCCTTCCTTTTTTTAGGCGAAAAATTAAGTTTCCCCAATCTTCTCAAAACTCTGGATTCTGACAGAGGGCCCAGAAAAAAAAAAAACTTAAGGGGTAACACTGTTACCCACCAAAAAAACGACAGTGGTACCCATCGTTTTTTTTTTTTTTTGGTCCCGAGACATTTGGTAAATATAGTGGGTTATAGGACAAATAGTGGGTTCGTAGGACCGGGGCGTGGCCCGGGAGTGGGCGGGGGGTGGTCATGTGACATTTGGCAAATATAGTGGGTTATTGGAAAAATAATGGGTTCATGGGACGGGGGTGTGGCCTGGGATTGGGCGGGGGTTGGTCCCATGACATTTGGCAAATATAGTGGGTTACGCCCTGAGGAAGCGGTGGTCGGTCGGAGAAAAAAAAGAAAAATGCACACAGAAAATGACTCTAAAATGACCAGATTGATTGATTCGAAGATATTTAGTTTGTTACAAACAATGTGCAATCTGTAAAACAAAAACCTCAAAATTATAGTTGAAATGGTATACTGCTGGAATTTTTTTGACCTTGAGAAAAAGCTTAAAGTATAGACCAACAAATTTTTCATGTTGGTACATTTTTGGGAAGTACACCTGTTTTGACCTGATGTCCATTGGAATGGACAAAAAAAAAACATCACAATGACAGCAAATATATAAAAAAAATTCATTTGTTTTCATTTATAGAAACCTCATGAGTTGGGAAAATGTACTTTTATATTTTTTCAGAAACTTGAAACATAATTCAGGTCTGAGGGGGTTCAAAGAAATAGTTCACCCAAAATGAAATGGGACAGAATAAAAAAAAATTCTCAGCAATTAAAATATCAGTACCTCTTTTATTATTTAATTGTGCTGTGGTTGAACAGATGATTTTTCAACTGGACGACACCTGAGAATCTCACCAATTTTTACAAAGTCAAACCCCGATACACACACAAATAAGGCTCCACATACACACTTTCTGGCCAATGATGAGTGTACAGATAAATAACTTATATAGAAGAGGAAACTGTTACAGTTTTGAAAAAGCAACCTATGTAACTCAGTCACACCATAGAAATGTCATTTTAATATTGTTGATGCTTTGCAACAAATAATAACTTAGGTCTGTGTAAAGTCACTTCTAGAAAGGTATCACAGATTGTCATTTTGAACACCAGACTGAGATTGTATACATGAATATATTGTAAGTCTTGGTTACTGACCAAAATTTCATTTCAGTTTAAAAAATAATTAGGCCACATGTGTTCAAGGTTAGAACAACAAGGTTAGAATACTACATAAATACAGACCTCGCCAAAACAGGTTGCATAAAATTTCCCATAGGGATATAAATATATATTATCAATATAAAAATATATATACAATAAAATACTTCTTTACAAAAAGTCTTTAAAACACAACAGGAATTACATCAAGGTCATGTGTACATTGGTCCTATAGAGATCTGAAACAGCACAATTTTTCCTCATAGCAAACATGACCAATGAAGGAAATAACAATCAGTCAGTACATACAAAGGACTTGCATTAGAACAAGCAAAAACTTATCAAAGGTTGGTCTGGTATGTAGCCCCTAAGAGGACATGTTTTTTTAGTTCTCTTGCAAAAATACTGCATTCCCACCATTCACAAATGTATTGACACATTGTTTCTCTTGTAATCCTCTGAGAATAGATATTTCTATTTTGGTACTTTTGAGAGTGAATGCAAAGGGGAATACAATACTTTCGCAAGAAAACGCAAATGTTCTGTAAATTAATGAAAACCTTTAGCAAGCAAACAAATGTTTCATTTTGAACAAAATCATTTTGTGCGCAAACACTCTTCTGCGAGTGAGCAAAAAAAGTTTAGCAAGCGAACACAAATGTTTTGCGAGCAAACGCAAAAATTCTCGGACGAAAAAAAAAAACGTTTTGTGGACAATCTTTTTTTGCGAGTGAACCCAAAGTTTTCAAGGGGAACGCAATATTCTTGCCGGAAAATAGAAATGTTTTGTTAGTGAACGTAAATGTTTAGCAAGCGAACACAAATGTTTTGCGAGCGAACACAAAGCTTCTCAGCCGAACAAAATAATTGTGCGCATTTCTGCGAGTGAACAAAAATGTTTAGCAAGCGAACACAAATGGTTTGCGCGAAAACAAAATCATTTTGTGCGCAAACACTTTTCTGTGAATGAGCGAAAATATTTAGCAAGTGAACACAAATGTTTTGCGAGTGAACAAAAAAGCTTCTCAGCCGAACAAAATCATTTTGTGCTCAAACACACTTCTGCGATTGAACGAAAATGTTTAGCAAGCGAATAAATGTTTTGCGAGCGAACACAAAGATTCTCAGCCGAACAAAGTAATTTTGTGCGCAAACACACTTCTCTGAGTGAACGAAAATGTTTAGCAAGTGAACAAATGTTTTGCGAGCGAACACAAAGCTTAGCCGAACAAAAATATTTTGTGCGCAAACACACTTCTGCGATGGAATGAAAATGTTTAGCAAGGGAACATATGTTTTGCGAGCGAACACAAAGATTCTCAGCTGAACAAAATCATTATGTGGACAAACACACTTTTGCGAGTGAACAAAAATGTTTAGCAAGCAAACAAAAGTTTTGCGAGCAAACGCAAAGCACTTCTGTGAGGAGGACGCAAATATTTTATGAGCCAACACAAATGTTTTGCGAGATAATGAAAAGTTTCTCAGGAGAACGCAATACTTTTGCAAGAGAACACAAAGTTTCTCAAGGGAATGCAGTCATTCTAAGAGACAACGCAAATGTTTTGTAAGCAAACAAATGTTTTACAAGATAATACAAAGTTTCTCAAGGGAACACAATATTTTTGCCAAAACACAAATATTTTGTTAGTGAAAGTAAATGTTCAGCAAGCGAAAACAAATATTTTGCGAGCGAACGCAAAGCTTCTTGGCGAACAAAATTATTTCATGAGAAAACAAACTTTTGCGAGATAGTGCAAAGTTTCTCGGGGGAATACAATACTTTTGCAAGAAAACGCAAATGTTTTGTAAGCATACAAAAATGTTAAGCAAGCAAACACAAATGCAAATATGTGTTTGTTAGAATGCAAGATGTTTTGCAAGAGAATGCCAAGCTTTCCTCCAATCACCTTGTCCCTTTAGGGGCTCCTAGATTAGTCATTGGTACAAGGTCGACTGTGAAATGACATGATTACTGCTTCTTCAGCTTCTGAGGTCCTTTTGGTCAAAGATGATCTGGGTGGCAAAATATATGCCAATTGCACCAAATATGGCAGAGGAGGCGATATACGCGGTGACGGACTCTGTGAACTGGACGATCATGCCCATGAAGAGAGTAGGGAAGACCTGAGACAGAAGGAAGGTGCTATCCAAAATGGCAAAGTCTAGTCCCACTCCACGTTTCTCAAAATCCTCTGATTCCAGGCCATTCTGATTGTGCAGAGGTGGGTAATACTCTGGTTTATCTCTATGGTAAGGAGCAACGCCACTCTTGTGATTGAGATCTCCATTGCCATTGTCTAGTGTCAGACAAACAGAATCCCTTGTGATGGTAAATCCATTTGTGTGCGTTTTTTTGGTTTTGCTGTTTTGCATGTACACCTGCGATGAGAAGCAAGTGAGACATCACATATATGACAAATATATCTAGCTTTTATTTTAGGGCTTCTAGTAATTTTATAGTAATTTTATATTTTATAGGCACCACAAGGATTACAATAAATTATAAGGAAAATGTCATAGTTTCTCTCTCTCTCTCTCTCTATCTATTTTTATAGTTGACATGGATTTTTTTTTAATATTATATCGGCAAATGTTGAAAGTTGGATTCTAATTGACTTGACCTCTCAAAAAATATAAAAAATATATTGTAAAACTACTTACAAAAATATTTGACTATATATAGAATATGCATTTTCTATACAAGCTAAGAGAGAATATTTATTTATTTATTTAATGCCTACCTCTTTCTCTTTGTGGTAGTGGCAGGTGAGCGTGTAAGGCAATGTCTGCAGCGTTGCATAGGCAAAGCCAGTCAGGGCTGACATAGCTGTGACCAACAACACACTCTTGGACAAGCAGATAACCAGAGCAGAGGTGGTGAAACACACCATGCTGCTCAGATAGACCATCCTGGACCCGAAGAGGCGCACCAGCCTGCTCATGGCCAGCGAGAAGAAGGTTGAGGTAGCGCACTGCAGGAACAGGCCCAGGCTGCCCATACGGATACCTGTAGAGGTGACATTAGAGAATTTCACAATAAAAACTATGAAGATTAATTCTGATTTAGAATCAATAAAGTACTGAATCAGCACTTTGGACAATCAAATTTTTTTTTTTATATTGCCGCTCAAATATGCTTCAACTTTTTGTTGACCAAATCAGCATATTATAGAATGATTTATAAAGGATCATGTAACACTGAAGACTGGATTAATAATGATCACAGAAATATTTATTTTATTTTAAATTTTCTTTTTATTTTAAGTGTTCTTACTGCATTTTATTTGTCAAAACAAATGCAGCCTTGATGAGCATTAAAGAAAAAAAATGTAATGACCCCAAACAACTTAGAGTGTAATGTGTGCATGAAAAGAATAATGTTACAGGTTTTGCAAGTACTATATTTTGATAGTGCACTTTAGATATTCTAACTTACAAGTACAACTCATAGACTGTAGGTTAGGGTTTGTAGAATAAGTTACTTGTAGAATAAGTGTGTGTGTCCATATATATATATATATATATATATATATATATACAGTGTATATATATATATATATACAGTGTATATATATATATATATATATATATATATATACAGTGTATATATATATATATATATATATATATAATCATTACTCCTATATATCATTACTCCTTACATATTAACTGACATTTATTATACTTTAAATTCAGTGTGTGCACCATTATTTTCAACAAGTGCATGTCCAGGTAAACAACATTCCCCAGCCCTTGTGGATTTAACAGATGAGGTCATTTCAAACGGTTTGGTTTGCTTTGACCATTTGAGCATAATGGAGAATGCTTGCTTTGAATAAATCCTACGAGTAATGTTGACTAAGGCATGTGTTTGCAGGCTTTGGCGTTGTACTTCAAACAACCCAGGCACTTTCCTCACAGTAGGAATTTATCATTTAAACACAATTGCAGAGGGCCGAGATGTTCACTGAACAAGCATCTCAAACATTTTTCGTTACATGGTGCAGTTACACAGTCGACTGCACTGACAGACTTCCTTTGTTTGCACACTGATCTTGACCACATCTGTCAAAATGTTTTGCTAAAGGAGCGTTCTGGTGGTGTCAAAGCTCAGTGGGAGGCATCCAGATGGGTGTAGATTTTGTAAGCCCGTTGTTGACTAGCTAAGGACATGCATTCGTGTTTATGGACATAGCTGGAAACTTAAGCACAAAGCTGACGGAGGCCACATGTGAAGGTGAACACAAGTTCACAGTCTTGAGACAGATGATACGGCTAGAAGACGGAAATTAAAGACCACCAATACCCGGAAAACAAGTTCATGGACAGTGAAAATGATTCCCTAGGGAAAAAAAGCCTTTTGGCCATAGACCGACTGCGAAATGAGTTCTGTTAATGTTCATTATTATGCATTATTAGTTATTGTCCCCTAACATTAACAGACACACCTCTTGAGTAGGAATGTCTGACGCATGAGTCGGAGAGCAATCTGAAATAAATACTATGAATCTCTTGGGGTATCAAGTAATGAACTGCTTAAAATGCAACATAATGATTACTTCTTAATGTCATTTTTTCTACAATGCAATTTTGACCCAGTGCAATTTAAAGTCGAGACTTATTTTTCTGGAAAATGTCAATCAATTTTTGGCCAAAACGTGCAGCCCTACAAACAATAGCCTGGCTAAATTACATAAGCGAAAAAAGATTAATCTATGTAATGAATTGCTTACAATAAAGAAAATAAGTGCCTTAAGAAAGTAAATAGAGGTGATTTTGATTTTATGTTGACTTAATTTTACTCGCCTTCATCATAGCGTTGCCGGAGAGCGGTTCCCGGAGCAGCGCTGGGAACTCCTTCGTACAGTCCCTCACCGACGAAATCTGTGTAGAAGAGCATGAAGGACATGACACCCATCCAGCTGCAGAGCTGCGCCAAACACAGCTGTCGCATGACGCGTGGCACGTGGCAGTAGCTGCGATAAATGACCGGTGTCATGGACCAGCAAGTCCTCAGCAGGCACATGAGCGGGCCGGACTTCAGAATCCGCAGCTTACACTGAAACAGATAGCAGCACGAGCGCGGAAAACACCGCCCAGGCTCCGACGGTCCCGGTTCCATGGTGGACGAGGGTTCCTCTGATACTTTCATGGTGACTAACACGCTGACCACGAAGATGAGGATGAGGAGGGAGAACAAGCACTCAGCCTGACCACCCAGGTAGAAGGACAGGAGCCCACCGCTCCAGTCCAGGGCGGGTAGCAGGTAGCCCACGCAACCTCCAAGGCTAACCATAAAGGAGAACATGGCGAAAGCCTGTCCGCAGTCGTCCTGTTCGCGGTAGAGGTCCGAGAGTAACGCCTCCAGTGGTGTAAAGCACACCTGCCCGCAGAAGTCTAAAAGGCCCACGCCTAGGATGAGCAGGCCCACCTGGAGAGCCTGGTTGCGGCGGGTGCTACCCCAGCTCAGGTTGGCGGCCAACACGTCAGCATGTGGTATGATCAAAAGGGCTATGAGAACTCCCAATGACAGCAGCCATATGAAGGGTCGACGCCGGCCGTAGCTGCTGTTGCAGTGATCGCTGGCTGAGCCAATCAGGGGGATGAAGAGAAGTCCCAGAACAGGTCCAATACCTAAGAAAAATGTCATATGAATATTAAAGACATCACCATACTTCCCCAGATAACAGACATCACCATACTTCCCCAGTTGATTGATTATATATAATAGCAATATATATATATATATATAACAAGTCCATGAAATGTTGTTTAAATATGCAACCTTGGCATTATCTAATTAAATATGCACTCATTTGCAAACATTTCCAGAAAATAAATCTTAGCATTAGATAAAATCCTGTTTAAAACCAAATACATTTTCACCATGTTGTTAGGAATAAAAAAGTACCGGAATTATGAACAACCCTCTATGTAAAACCTGCAGAATGTGGATAGGAACACAACTGTAAAAGTTTGGTATAAGTGTTACTGAACTGGAGATTTCAGGCTCTCTACATGAGAAAAACAACTCAATTTTTGAGAAAAGATATTCTTTTAAAGATATGTAGTATTGAAATGTACAGATGCAAAATTGATGAAGTAGAATAAAAAAAACAACAACCTGTAAAGTCAATTTGTGCCTGACCAAAAATGGTTCTTCTATGGAATCACAGCAACTAAATAAATTAAAAATTTAAAAAAAAAATTTTTTTAAACCTCTCATGAAAAGACAAATAGCATAAAATCTTACAATTGACCAGTGCATGAAAAAAATAATGATTTGCCTGTAGTTTCTCGCCTTCAACTAAAAGAGAAATAGTCACTGGAGACAACATTTATGTCAGAGAATCACAGCTGTGGCCTCCATTCCTTCATCTCTTGGCTTGGTCTTAAGCCTGCTAAAGCTGCCTGTAGTTTAAGGTGACCAATCTCTGGCCCAGCTTCCTCGTCACAGCTTTTCTAATTAAAGATGACGACTCAGTCAGTCCACTGGTTTGGCACAGATTCCCATTTTGATTCATGTCTAGATCTACAGGAGTTATTTTTATTCAAGTGCGTGGTGGAAAGATGCCCTGAACATGCTCAAAAAGCAATTAAGAGTCCATTTACACACTACACACTGTAAAAATGTTAGTTAGTTTTATGATAAAGCAATGTAAAAATCTAAGAACTAATTGACAAATTATATTACATTTAACAGGACAATTCATAATTAAATAAAATTACTACTGTAAATTAAAATTAAGTTTCAATTAAGTACAAATTACCTTATAACTGACAAAACACATACTTGAATAACGCATGAAAAAACTAAGACATTCCCAGAAATCTTTGCATGATGGTTTGATATCCATTACACAAGAGTAGATGTTAAACTTCATGCTGAATTGTTACAGTAACCGATGCTACTCCATCCATTTACGCTTCTTTTCATATAGTGGTGTGAAAGATTAATTTAACAATGTCGGTCAACAGTGTCTGTAAGTCAAAACAAGCTCTTTTTCCCAAAGTGGAGGGCGAGTGGGTTTCCTTTTAAAGGTGCCTTTGTGCTGTTTGCGACAGTTTGAGACAATTAATCACGTTACTCTTTTATATACTACACAGTGCAATTCATTATAGTCATTCTAATTGTTCCAGTAGCTCAAATGGAAAAGCATGGCTTTAACAAAGGCAAGGTCATGGGTTTAATTTCAAGAGAAAAATGTACACATTTAATGCACAGTTCAAAAAGAGGTCTCAAAACAACTGAACCCATGACCATCAAACTGGTCCAAATAGCTCAGACTAAGGCATGCATTTCTCAGGTCACCATAACAGGAAAATGAATAAAATGCCTCCAAAACCCACTCCGTTAAGAACCAGTTCAGCAAAACCTCTGGAATCACATACAACCACACATGAAATGTCTCCAAATGAGCAGCAATGGCCTTTTGGTGGTTTTGAAAGCACTTCATGACAACGACATTATGAGTTTATAAAGCTTGTGAATGGAAATGAGCACAAAGGATCTTTAGACAAAGCTGTTGACAAAGAGAGCGGAGTGGAGTATATTTTAACACACCAAATATCGTCGGTCCGTCTGGTGTGAAGTGACCGCATGCACGTTTGTGAACTGCTTTCCTTCTGGTTGCAAGGCAAATAGTCTAGGAGAGAGATTCATTTACAGCAAAAGCCATGTGGAAGCCATTTGTGGGCACAAAATAATGCATCTGTAATGCATATGGTACGCTGAAAAATCTCAAATACAGAAGCCAAATATTTAGAGTTGTAGGTCTGGTTGTTCTAGGACAAAAAGAACAAAAACAATCACACACCTCGGTGTATTCAAACAAATTTCTCCTGGACACTGTCTCTAGTGGACACAAACACATGATTCTAAAAAATATATATTATATAATGAAAAAGCTAAAAAATATTTGTAATTAATATATTACAAACAATACAGTTCAACATGTTTAAAAAAATTAAAGACATCTCTTAGACTCATCAAGGTTGCAATTATTTGATCAAAAATACAGTAAAAAACGGTAATATTGTGAAATATTATTAAAAGGTATCTAATTTAATTAACAGTAATCTAGTTTAATTTATTTTTAAATGTAATTTCCTCCTCCTCCTCCTCCACCTTCAGTGTCACATGATCCTTCAGAAATCATTCTAAGATGCTCATTTGCTGCTCAAGAAACATTGCTTATAATTATCAATGTTAAAAACAGTTTCTTTCTTAAAATTTTTGGAGACCAATATATTTTTTCAGGATTTTTTGAATGAATAGAAAGTTCAAAAGAACAGCATTTATTTGAAATTTATATATTTTATAACACTTTTGACCACTTATTGATGCGTCCTTGATAATAAAAGTATTAATTTCTTTCAAAGAGAAAAAAAATCTGTATACACAGAATAGTCACATTTGATCAATTTAATGCCATCGTTGCTGAATAAAAGCATCAATTTCTTTAAAAAAAAAAGGAGAAATGGAAAATGTGCGCATTTAAATAACTCATTCGACTGACTCAGAGGCAGCCCATGATGACTATATTATCTGCTGAAAGTCCAGAGGAAAGTCCTACTGAATTTTAACAGGATGCAATAAAACTATACAAGCTTCCATACAGCCGCTGACCCCTGGAGCCTCTGGGCCTCTTCCTGCAGCCCAGTGCTTTCCAATTAGCACTCGATTACCACCTGGATGAGGCAGCGACTGATTTAGCCAGTAATTATGATAATGACCCCCATTATAGGATCAACTCCTTAATGGGAAACAACCTTGACTTGCTATTTACAGCGCAGCCCTTGATTTAAACATTGGATTGACATTCCACAGTTGAGATGAAGCCTTACCTAAAACCATCGTCATGTACTGTTCCTCCACACCAGCTTCCAGCAGCAGAGGCGGCACATAGGTGATTCCAGCTGCCACGCAGATCTCCAGGCCACATGTCAGTGAGTTCAGAAGGACCAGACGCCACTGAGACCTCCATCCAGACATATTTACAGAGGAAGGGTTTACCTTTCTCCCGTGTGTCGGTGTGAAAAGTCTACTGAAGCTTGCTGGAGAAGGAAAACGGCACAGGCTTGGGTGCCCAGGGACGAGGTGGCCGCGTGTGGTGCGGGAGAGCAGAGATGCGGACTCTCAACGGGCTCAGATGAACTAGGGGATCCATCGTGTCTTCAGCATTCTTGATCTAAAAGAAAGAGTGAAGACAACTTTATTTATATAGCTCTTTATAAAAGACAAATTGTTTTAAAGCAGCTTCACAGTAATAATAAACAGAATAAATGATGCAAACTTCATTAAATATGAGACAAATTCAAATTCCGCTGTAAAAAAGCTCTAAAAAAGACTATAGTGTCATTATTACTGAACTCAAGTCAGTTCATTGTTGATTCAGTTCAGTTCAATAACTGTGTAAAGTTCAATTAATAAACAAGTTGAATTCTTCTATAAGCAATTCTACAGAAGACAAGTGTTATTCAGCACAAATCAGTTCTCATTGATGATTCAGTTCAATTCAATAACTATAAAGTTCAATTATGAAATTCAATTCTGCTTTAAGCAGCTCTACCGAAGCCAATAGAGTCTTTATTCAGCCCAAGTCATATAATTGTTGATTCAGTTCAGTTCAATAATTCTGTAGAGTTCAATTACAAAACAAGTTCAATTCTGCTACAAGCAGCTCTACAGAAGACAATAGAGTTATTTAGCTCAAGTCAGTTCAATGTGTTGATTCAGTTCAGTTCAATAACTGTGCAAATGTCATCAATTATGAAAGTTAAATTTCAGCTATCAGCTACAAAAGAAAAGTGTCATTTTTCAGAGTCAGTTCACGTTTTGTTCTCATCCAATATAGTCAATCAAATCGACTGAATTTTAAGCGTCTTTTAAACGAAACAAAAGGTGTGCATGATCCATTTGTGTGATGGACAGTATGAAACACATTCCAGCGGAGGTTTTTCTCCCCATTCTTCACCCGCAGGCCACACTAAGGTCACCCTGTCTGAGGCCCGCCTTCCCTACGCTCTCTGTCATTAGCTCGTTCACTCAGTTCCTCAGTGCAGTTGCCACCTCTAATTAGTAGCCTTTGTTCATGAAAAGCAACATGAATGAGTCATTTTTACTGCTTCCAGTGGAGAACTGAGCCTTGAGAGCGTTACTCTGTGGCTGCTTTTCGTTCACCTGGGGAGATTGTGCAATTATGAATTTTCTATGACTAATATCAGGGTTTGTTTTCCTCAGCAGGTCACTCATGCTTATTCTGGAACATTCCAGTGAGAAACACTGTGATGGTTGTTGACTTGAATATTCAAGTCTAGGAGTCTGAACTTAAGTTAACAAGTATTTGAAATAAATTTGATTATTAGAAAAATTCACAGAGCTATCCATGCTGTCACATGGATTCAGGTTCATAACTATCCTGCTAATTACTCGGCAAACAAATACAAATACTCAGCAACTAATTAATCTATAGCTTGAGATTTGCTCATAGGAGTAAAAAAATGTATTTACATTCTAAACGTCAAATACAATAAGCAATTTATGTGAAAATACAGAATAATAGACAATACATTATTGGAAAGTTACTGTACTTCTGTTCAGTTATGGAAAATCATAATTATGAAATACTATGTGATATAAAAAGTCATAATTATGACAAAATAATGACAAATTCACAGTTATGACTTATGACTTGTTAATGTTGACCGTCATAAATTTGAACTTTTTATGTCATAATTATAATTTAGTATGCCATACTTTTGACTTAATTCATAATTATATGACTTTTATGTGATTTGCCAAAACACGATTAGGGCTTTCATGCAAAAGTCACTGATGCACAATCAAAAATATAAAAAATAAATAAATATATAAAAATATAAGTGTATCTAAATATATATATATATATATATATATATATAATGTATATCATCAATTATATAAAAAATAAATTGCTATATTGCTTTTAATAATTTTAGGAGAACATATTTTAACCTTTTTAAGGAAACTAAAATGTGAAAAAGTTAAAGTTAGTAGGTTGGCCATAATTATAGGTTTATTTAACGTATTTTCAAAAGATACTTCATCTTGTAATCTTGAAAAATACTTAAAACCTGTTGATTCATTGTTTCATTAAATCACCTGAATAGTCAATAAATCCTTCTAATTAGATTATCATCAAAAAATAATCATAAGTTGCAACCCTTTCTTTTATGCCAAGCTGTTAATTTATATCATCAAATCAGCAAGCTAGCTACAATATTTACTTCCACACACCATCTAATTCATCCACAAACCAGCCTTCTTCTCCATACATGTACAAACAAAGCATCTCCTATACGAAATACAACACCAACGCACTCCCTCCCTCGAATACCATTTCCTCCCACAACTCTACTGGGCACGATATGTCAATCAGGTGAAGGACGTCTTCTCATCAAATGACAAGAAACTTCCAACAACAAGGCTTTTCACATTCTGACCTTGTAGAGAGAAGCTATGTGCTTTTCAAATGCAAATTAATGTTGTTAGAACTTGAATAAGAGGCAAAGCGCACTAGAAATAAAAGACTAAAAACAGGATTTCAACAATATTCTATCACTTACTTCTCTCTAAGCACTTCGGGTCACTTTTTTTCTCTTCCAAATTGCTCTCGATAATGGTTCAAGTGCTGAGTCTCTCTCTAGATTACATCCAGCTCTTCACGAGCTCAGATATTAAACCATGAGCGGTGGCGAGTTTTGCGTCTCTGGTTCTGAAAGATGACTGTCACCCTGCCATCTGATTATGAGACATGTGTGAGAACACTCAGAGCAGCCGCCACCTTTCAGGAGGATGAAAAACAACCAGGTGCTAAATTCATATTTGGTGTTACATTCCTCCATCCATGTGAGCCATCTGCTCAACATTGGCAGACAGAAAGCATAATCATCTTCATTTAAAGAATCTATAAGAAACTTTGCTGAAATGGTTCAACAAGTTCCTTTTGCATTAAACAGGTTTTTAAATGACTATAGTCAAGAGACCAAAACAAACCAAATATATAACAAAGACCTAATTTGCATTCTGTATTTCATTATTGTATTATGCCTCATAGTGGACTTATTTTAAGGCTTCCAATAAACAAGGAAATTAGAGTATGTTTAATCTAAATATAGTGAAGTCTAAATGGCTTGCACCACCAAAAAGTGCCCATTTCTGCATTAATGGCTCAAGATTGTGTGCATTTGTGAAATATATAACAACGATTGCATCATATGGTCCATTAATGGATGGCCAAAGAAAAAACAACCACAATACTTGCACAAAGCATATGACAAAATGGGGCTCCACAGACGCAACCATTTCACTACCATTCCTTCAGTCCTGAAAGGAGCCCATCAGGGGTCTATCCCAGTCCATCTCTGTAGGACCTCCACCCTGCTGTCCCAATGACTAGACAACCCCCTGCTTTTCACCCATCCCATTACAACGTCCCCCTCCTCTAGCCCTCTAGGTCATCCTTATTGACGACTCATTACAAAAGAGAGGCACATTAATGCCGTAGTCATAGTTAATTGACTTTTCTGATGTAGATGTGTTGAATTATCCCACCATCTCCTATTGTTCTGATATGGCCAGTTTCTAAACTCCGTCAACAGCATTTCTGAAATACGTATTATTTAATTAAGTATTATTTAATTAAGTCTGGATCTGTTTTTATTCAACAATTCAGTAAACATTAAGTACCTAAAATTTTTGCTAGATTTGTGTAGGTTATTTTGTTATCCTTGCCATTGTTGTAGCGGAAAGTTAGCGGCGTTTCTTTCCTAATTGAATCAGTTTTGAATAAATCAGTTTGATTCAATGACTCACTCACAAAGACGCTTTTGAACAAATAAGTTTATCAAATGCTTCAAAGACATTTAATTCGATGTAACCTGCAGAACGAGACGCTAAAAATTCCCTACAAATAATACTGTCTAGAACATGCAAACATAGACAAGGGGAATGATACAAAAACAGTAAAACGTCAGATTGTTTCATAAAATAAATCAATAAAAGAGGAAGTTGAAATTGAGTAACATGAATTTTAGGCACAATATTGTGTATTATGTTTGTGCTGCTATTGTTCTGCACATAGTTCTTGTTTGTTCCGCACAGTGGTATTTTTGAATGAATTGGTATCTTGAATGAATCAGTTGAGTTGATTCAATGTCTCACTCAAAAATACATCACATGTAAATGAATCAATACTTATGAATAAATCACTCAATGACTCTCTAAAAAAATAGTCACTCATCACTCAATATTGTTAAAAAAGTTCAAGACTAATGTACCATTATGACTGACCGTGTATGAGTACATCTAAATCCAATTATTCTACTTCGACGACCATGTAAAGCTGTTAAACCAGGCCACGTTTATATGCCACGTGATGTATCTATCCAACAAATTACTGACGCATACTTCACAGTAGGCTAATTATGTCGGTAATGCATAACTGGATACATTTACTTTAAAAGTATTTTTCAGCTCAAAAAAAAAAATGATCTAGAAAACATAAATCCAAAACTAACATTTTACTGAATAATTAATTCATGAGCCGAAACATAAATATGAGCTTCACATTTCTACTTTTAACTCAAACATTTCTGGTAACACTTGACAATAAGGTTCCATTAGTTAACATTAAAGCTTTAGGTTACATAAACTGGCAAGGCAATACATTTATTACAGTATGATCTGTTAATCTTTGGTAAAATTAGTTAATAAAAAAATACAAGCGTTCATTGTTAGTTCATGTTAGCTGAGGTCCATTCATTGAATAAGATGTTGAAATTAACATTTAAGATTAATAAATGCTTTAGATGTCATTTACACTGTCAGTTTATGTAATTTAGTTAGCCAATGTTAACAAATAAAACCTTATTGTAAAGTCTTACCAGTTGTACTTTAAATTATGTGACGAGTCCAAATTATTTACATTTGCATTTATGTATTTGGCAGGCGCTTTTATCCAAAGCGACTTACATTGCATTTCAAGGTACACATTTACATTTTTATCAATTCTTGCTGTCCATGGAATCGAACTCATGACCTTGCCGTTGCAAGCGCCAACGCTACACTGTTTGAACTACAGGAAAGCCCTGTAGCTCTTGGTTTGGCTATTAACATTAGGCTTCGCCATGGAACATTCCTTTTAAGCAATGCAAACTAAGGACAGCATGAAGGATTGTGTTACTCGAGTTAATTTCAGACCCTTGTTACCAAGGGGAGAATTTGACATAATGAAAAGTGACAATTCAAGGAGATGTGTCACTCAAAGGGCTTTAAAAGAGTTATCGTTCCAGTGGTATCATGGTTCAGAGACACAGGGGAAGCTGGATGTTATAAGCGGAGCTACCGTATAGAATTTAGCAGCATGTTTGACGTGCCTTAAATTATGTGTCAAATGAAAGCCACATGTGTTTGCTTTAAACCTGGCGTGCCTTTACCGTGACATGAATCACGCTAAGCAAAGGCAGTGGGTCAATCAGCCAGAATAATGGCCCCATTTTTAAATCTCCAAAACCATTTCATCATGTCTACTGATCACCGAAACGCATGTTTCTTATAAACATGCACTAACCACCTGATCTGAAATGGTTTGAGTACTGCATACCAGGTTAAAGATCTTTTGACACCACCATTGCTCCTCTAGTACACCACAATCCCAGACCTATTCAATACCGCAACCCCCTCTGTCCCCGCAGATAAGCTTTAATGGCTCTGAAGGGCATTATTACCATACAAAACAGGCTTTGTGATCATTGAGCCAATGTTAGTAACTTGATACACTGAGGAATCAAGCCCTTTCAGTTAAGCTTTTATCAAGTCTTAAGAGTCTTAGAAACACCCTTAACAACAGCGCGAGTGACTGAACTTAAAGCCGAGGAGAACATTTCTCCAGAGTGACATCAGAACCACAAGCAACAGCGGATGTCAAACCAAAAACCTCAGATGATGTTTAACAGTGGTTTGGCTGAAAGTGAGATGAGACAGAGGCAAAGCTGGAGCTCTAATCCCACAATTAACATTCCACGTGGACAAGCTAAGCTAGCAGTCCACTTAAAATCTGGGACTCCACCTTGATGAATCCTGGTCTTGATCGTAGGGACGGTCTTGGCGTAATTGTTTTAACTGAGATCACACGACAATGGCATGACCTGAACACATTAATCTTTTCCTAGCATCCGTTAGAGCGACCCCTGACCTCGGCACTTGGCCCGATCATATGATAAACCTTCTCTCAAAGACAGAGCAGTTTGACAGTTTGTTCTCATGTTGTTTTATGAAAAACATCTGCATTAAACACCAAATATTACAGCAATGTAGTTATATGTTAAAGAAGGTAGGGGTTCAGTTACTTAATTATAAGTAACCCCCAGAGTTAAACAGTTGAGTTTTACCGTTTTCGAATCCATTCAGCTGATTTTCTGATATTCAAAAGAATATCAGTAACCAGACAGTTTCTGGTCTCACTGACTTCCATAGTAGGAAAATGGAAAAAATATACTAGGGAAGTCAATGAGACACCTGATTATTTTTCAATAGTTTTTTACTGTACTTTTACTTTTGAAATGAAACGCTTTGAATCAACTGAACTAATGGTCAATTCATGGTCAAATCAATTCATTTTAGAACAAATCAATAGGCCTACAAGACACTCAATATCATCAAAGGGCTTATAATACTGAGATATAATTTTACTGCCACCTCGCCAAGCTAGCAATGCATTGAAAAAGCGAGAAGTTGCCTTCTCTGAACTGTAAGATCCCACACTTTCTCACCCAATGGTATCAGGTTCAGGTGCAGACACACAATCTGTAGAGGCTGTTCACACTCAGGCTTTATGCAGCTCCCGGGAGAGGAGCGCTCAGCTATCTGATACAGAAAGACACTTATCAGGTCAAAAGGGAGAGGAATGTGGGCTGCCGATGACCTGAGAGACACAAAAATGCTCTCTAATGGACTGCTATGAAATTACTGGAAAGTTAGTTCTGGAAAGGAAGGACTTCAAATCAGCTCGCTGAAGACGAGTCAGACTAGCTAAATTGAGCTGATCCCCCCCCCCCCCCCAGTCAAAACTTAAGGAATTGAATATCACTACAATGTCACAACTATGTTATTTGTTCACTGTACTTACTAAATAAATCGTACTAATGTGCATATTATTTTAAAATATAAAAGAAGAGGAAAATGTAGAAGTATGTGAAGCATTGCAGGTTTTAATCAACATTCATGGCAGTAGCAAATACCAAACATTGGAATTCTTCTATAGGTATAGCTAAAGCATGACTTCATCGCCTTTGTACATTCAAAGCAGCCAGATTACACACATTTCTCACAGCATGCACAATTTGCTCAAAGGCAATATGAATAACAAAAGAGTCAGAAACCTTACCAAACAGTACAACTAAAAACTTATTCTCCCATTATAAAGCTATTCCTTCTTTGTCCTGACCTGTGTGTGATGGAAAACCCCATGTATGGGGCAGAAATCCTCTTCTTAGACACCCAAATCCTGTCATCTCAGGCCCCAAACAACACTAAACATGCAGCACAGCAGCCCAACGCTGATACGAAACAAAGAACAGATTCATATCAGTTCCACCTCAGGACTTTATTCTCTCTATACCCTCCTCTTGTCCAGCCCACCCACCTACCCCCTTATTCATCCCATTTCCCAGCCAAAAAGACCTACAATAATGGCCCAGATCAGGTTAAACTGCACATAAGGACAGACCTTTCTCACAACTCTACCTCCCAACCCTGAGGCCAAAATCTACTATAACCTCCCCAACATTACCTCAACACCAAAACGTACCCTTATGCTAATCCGTACTTTAAAGCACTTTGAATGTTAACTCCTTTTGTTTGTACAAGGAAAGTCCAATTTACATTTATTGTACAGACTCAAACATACAGGGACGTTTTTCACAGAAGAAAATCATACTGATTTGGAACGACATAAGACTGCCTTTAAGCTAAGATGTATGAATAAGATAGCTACAGTTATTGTGGGATGGTATACAAATGTAAAATGTCATGAACCTTAAAGCAAACATGTGACTGGGATTGTCTGTTGTACATCTTTGGCTGAGTGCCAACACTCCTCCCTATGGATCAGTCCTTATTGCGATGACTATGTTTATCGACATCTATCTTTGATTCATTAAATAGTGATTACGTGAGCAGAAGGAATGATAAAATTTTCTAGGAAGACAACACACTCCCAGTTCCTGAGAAAACAGCCCTCAGGACTGTTTATGACTATGAATCATTCGATCTGTTGGGTATTAAGTATGAGTAAAAGAAGTAAGGAATAAATACAGAGGCGTTTGTTCAGGAATCAGACTACACTGGATGAAAAGAACAGACTCATAAGAGTCATTTGTTTGGGATACAATGATTGCGCTGAACCGGCTCACTTTAATCATTTGTTCAAGAATTACACTGGTTGCGCTTGTTTGTCACTCAAACAAGATTGACCAATCAAAATGAAATATTCCAGAGAGCCACGTAACCATGGTGAATAGTCAGTACCTCTATAATTTAAAGTTCCATGTGAGTCATGTAATCACCAAAGAGTCACAGTAAAACAGGTACTATTGAGTAGAAAAAAACATACCCAATACAAATTCTTTTTGAAAGTCCTTCAAAAAGAATTTGTATAATCATAAAATCCCTAAATTATATGAAGTTTCAACAGGGAATGGAACAAATGGTGCCACAGTAGCAGGCGCAGCCTTGCAGCTATTCCCAAGTGGAAAATTCCGTCATGCAGGAGACCCAATTTGGAAACACAGGGAAATTACAATCATTCAGGAGCTCTTTCTATGTTTACGTGCCCATCCATAACCAGGGATTGATTTTTTACTGCCTGCACCTCTAAAAACTCACCTGCTCTATTCTTGTAGATGATAAGCTCATTGTTTTCGATTGGAAACAGCTGAACTTACAGTGCAAAGTTCTTTTCATGTAGGATTTCCAGATGAAAAGGCGCTGGAACATAACTTTGGGTGTGGATGTGTACGTTCAAAAAGACACACATAAGGCTCTCATACATTCACTGAATCAACAAAACGCAGAGACACTTCACCCCCCCAAAAAAACGAACATTTATGACGCAACAATAGTCAAGCTGAAATTCATCATCAAAGTGCATGGCCATACTGACTTAAATGACAGTTATCTTTTCAAAGAGTTCAGTGGATCTCAAATATCAAAGGTCCTCTTCTATCCTTTTCACTACATGAAAGAGACCTTCTCCCCCAACCCATATTTCTCACTGTCGCCCAGACATTGACTTACTTGAAAGGACAGTAAATCATAAACATTCATTTCATCCCCTTCCTTTTTTTCGTAACTCTGGGTTTCCTGGCAAATTCAGAATCTGTTTATTCAACCGAAGCATCCGTGTTTATATACGAGGCTGTTCTCCCACACTTCAGTCAATGTGGCTTTTCTCTACCAACATCTGGCATTATCACTCTGGGAAAACGCTTCAAGACAAGTCTCATTTATCCTGTCCTCAGGGCCACCATTGTGATTTTGACCTGATACTCTGCATAAAAGTATTTCTTGCTATTAGAAAAAGGAGACTCCACTGCAGACATTAAATTTGTGGTTGCTTTTTTTGCTACCCGTAATGAGGCCTCCATGAAAACACTCTGAGAGGGTTCTAAATTGAATTATGCACAAAATGGACGTTTAAGATGCAGAATGTCTAGCAGCCACGTTGCTGATGAGCGGCAGAGGTACATTAAACAGTTCTAACTTACAAACAAATCCTTAAATGCAGCTTTTAAAAGCCCTAGGAAAGCATTCATGATGATGGGCTTGCAAACCTCGACTCATTTTTCTTCATAACCAAAGACATAAACAGTTGAAATAATGGAAATTGCATTGCCATTCTTGTGCAGGGTCCAGAAATGAAGATTTTTGGTAGAATCAAGCCACAAAAAACAATATTTATGTTGAACTTTTGCTAAAAAACAATATCAAGCATTATACTCATGTATAAGGCAGTTTGTTCAAGCACATACAAAAAAGTAGTCTTGTCAGTCGTTGCGACTACACCAAACAGCATCTTTTTAAAGGATGACAAAAATATCCCATCTACAAGGCTCCCCAGTTCTTTGTAATGAAAGTTCTTTGAGACCGTGTACGCAGACAAAAACTTCCGACACAAAAAACAGCTGGTAAAGCAGCAGTAAAAAACAGTGTTCCCACATACTCTGTGGGTATACGCAGTGGCTTTCATCACTTTTGTCATCTTATTCTACAAGTGTGAGGGTGCCATGACTGAAAAAGCTAAATATGAAATGAATCTGCATGAATGGCCTTTAAATCATTCTTGATTCTTTGCACAAGATGGGTCATATGGATTTGTCTGCAGTCTTAGGATGGGTAAAACCATTTGAACCACACTGCCTCAGGCATGCAATACAAAGTGTTTTCATCACAAAATCTGCATTCACCACCATTGTCTTGTAGTTCTAAGAATACACCACATCAATCGGAGTATACATTTCATTTTCCAACTCAAGCAGACATCTCTTTCTCAGTCTGGTCTTAGTTGGCAGCTCCGATTATTTACTGAAATCCAGTCCAGCAAACATTAAAGGAATGAACAACTTGAAAGGAATAAACCAAGCCAAGAGGATGGAAGGTGACTTTCCAAAGCTGGTTGGCAGGCAGCCATCCGAATCTTGCAAACTTGGCCCTTTGGTGTAGACATGGAGACATCATTCACCTTAAGCCAGCTGGCAACAGCTCAGTATTATAGGTTAGTGGTGTAAATGCTGACCTTGAGGCAAAGGGAGGCTTTCTGGAATGCGTTTGTGTCTCTTAATGACAATTTGAGTACCACCAACTAGTTGAGTTACTAAGTGAGTTACAGCAACTTAAATTCCAGATGTCACCCGTTTCTTGTCAAATGAGACAATAATGGGAACTGGAATAGGGTAACTAATACTGGCTAAGTATACTGAGAACCGACAAATATGCAAAAGGCTCAACTATTTGCAGTCATGAGTTAAAAAAAATGATATTAATAATATTTATATTATATCGGTGGCTAATATATTGTGCACCACTAATATATATATATATATATATATATATATATATATATATATATATATATATGGTCATCGGTATCATTCCGATGCCAAAATAGGGCCAATGTGAACAGGGCGATAATCATTCCTGTGTATTTGACGTGCATGTAGATGTAATCTTTACCAGTCTGTTGCATCAAAGTATTCAAGATTTATGATCATTTTCAAGTCCATGATCAATGAATCAATAAATGGATTATAACTACTACATACAGGCTAATTTACGATCAAATCCCCTAAAAATACAAAATATTACATAAAAAATAATAATAATAAATAATAGTATTTATAATAATATCATAAAACGATAACAATCATTATTATTGCTATTATTATGCAAAGTTATCAAATTATCATTTTTAGCCAATAATTACTCAAATAAATCAGATGATCACCATTAAACTTTACGTGTTGACTATAAATCTACTATAACATGCCTAATGGTAAAGGTGCTTGTCTGGATCGAGGGCTGAAAGAGGAGCATGTGTAATTAAGAAAACACCTTGCCTAGCTTAAAAGGCTCTGCAGATTGCGTGATCTTGTAGTATTAGGCAAGCTTAGTAGTAGGCAACAGCTGGTTTAACAAGGGAATTTCGGGTGAGGAACATTTCTCAAGGAAGCAGATGAGCCCTTTTAGTGCTGAATCTGAATCAAGCCCTAAAGCATCTACATGCTTAGCTAAACTTAATGGGAGAAAAAAATCTTTCTGTATTATCTGTCTGCTAAAAGAAACAGTGGAGACACACTCCACCCTCCCACTAAGCAATGTGCTTTTAAATGTGCCACTTTCTGTTTATTAAATTTCAGGCGAACAATGTCAAGAGAGACTGCTATAAATAAATACTTGTCTAGACTCCCCATAAATATTGCCTAGCTGTCAGCAGTGACTCATAATAACTGTGCTGGTGGATGGAAATGTGACCAAATTTGCAGCCTCGGTTCATTAAAAAAACTGAACCTGAAAATATAACATAATCGACTTTTAAATTACATGTTTGTTTAGTTTATTACATGCTTCAAAAAAGTTCCAATAAAGTCTATTTTGAGTACCATAAAGGGTTGGATCATTTTGAGTCGGATCGACGGTTCTCGGTTCGGTGAGTTATAAACGAGGATGGCTGCGAGTCCAACGTGGTTGAAAGAGACAGTTCATGGTCAAGGAGTCAGTAAGTTATAATTCAGAAAAGAGTTAGACTCCACAGGAGATTCGTTTATGAAGCGAGACACCGACCGAAAGCACATAAGATGCCGAATATGCCTAATGACGCCAAAAATGCCTTC
Source organism: Cyprinella venusta (assembly GCA_038021265.1). NCBI lineage: Eukaryota > Metazoa > Chordata > Actinopteri > Cypriniformes > Leuciscidae > Cyprinella > Cyprinella venusta. The sequence continues at coordinate 15,029,969 of CM075886.1, read as the reverse complement.
TAGGCAGACAGCTCGCATGCTTTGAGACACAGCAAAACCATGAAGTAGACTAAACAAAGTCTCAAATACTTAAGTAGGCTATTTGCCTCCCCCACAGACATGTGTCAAAACAGCGGGGTCTCACCAAATGCTTCATTTGGTGGGGAAAGATAATCGACTCTAATCGTTTAACAGTCGTTTAATTGTTTAACACCATGGCACTTGGGACCAACTATATTGGAAAGGCAGAGACTAGTACAATAAGTTTGAAAGTTTAAATGAGAGTCAGGGTTTATAAGTTAAACTTCTAAAGAAGAAACCCACTGTTTATGTTGTGGACATTACTGAGAAAAAACAAACAAACAAACAAATGAAGCCAATATCAATCTCATGCAAACAACGGTAGTCATACGTCTCACGTGTTTGTATAACGGTACAAACATGTTTGCTGCTCTCCTCTAGTGATTTTTAGCGGCGCGAGCTCGTTCAGGAAGCGGAAGTCATTTTAATTCAATGAACAAGTTTCTTGCGTTTATGACTCATTTAGAAACCTCTCTCAGCTCGACCACATCACTGACACAAAGTAAAGCTTGAATATAGCATATAATCACTTATATATACAGAACAGAACGTGCTGGTCTTACCTTCCAGACGCGGCTCTCGTGTGTCCGCTTGCATTCACGGACGCTACGCTGTTTCCCAACTTTGTGGGAAGGACTCAGTGACGTGCTGAAATTATCCTGGGAAAGGCTTGAATCAATGTACGGACCCGGGAGGTGTAGAGGATGGGTTAAATCCTCCTTTTGAGCTTATGTCTGCCATCTATCTATCCATCTATCCATCTATCTATCTATCTATCTATCTATCTATCTATCTATCTATCTATCTATCTATCTATCTATCTATCTATCTATCTATCTATCTATCTATCTATCCATCCATCCATCCATCCATCCATCCATCCATCCATCCATCCATCCATCCATCCATCCATCCATCCATCCATCCATCCATCCATCCATCCATCCGGCTGGATATAGTCACCATAAATCAAAATGGACACATTTTTATGGAATAATGTAGTAGCCTATATGCTAAATGATTTATCCATGCATATAATTATTTTTAAAAAATGTATAACGGTATCCTCTTGTAATCTTTAATCAAAGTAATTAAAATCAAAATGTTTAGGCTACTGGTGGAACAACCTGTCATCCACAGCAAGAGCAAACCACAATCATCCAATCAATTCCAGATGGACAAAATCAAGTCCAGCCATACTTTTTTCCTGCTCGAGAAGCCGTTTCACTCGGACACACGTCAAAATAGGAAAGAAAAAAAAATATCACAACTTTCATACCAACTTTAACAGCCACTATCTGATCCCTCTATCAGTCCATGCCACTATCTGATCCCATGAGGAATGTCTGGACTTGGCTTATGGTGTTTAAATGATAGATTGCCGAAAACTGTTATTAAATTGAGCGTCAACTTCTTTATAAATCTTTTTAAGTCACAGAGAGAAACTTTCCAATTATTGTTTCTACACTTTTATGCATAAACGACACGAGGACAGTGTGCACTGTGCAGATGATGAGCTCTAATTAAAAGGAACATTCTACACTCAACACACAAACAGGATAGATAGGCCACTCCATCAGCGGAGGCTGTTCAACGTTTCACCCTGGCTGAATAAACAGTGCTCTGTCAGGCACAGTTGTCGGACGATAAGGACTCAGATGGCTAAAGAGCTTGCCGTTAAAACAGCAAGCCAAGAGGGGGGAGGTGGTTGTGCTGGAGGGGCCGCTGCTGAGCATGCACCTCTGTCCCCTACCCAAAGCAGGGGTAACCAGAGACCAGATTCCACCACTAACTGATACTCAGAATGTGAGACATTTGGTGACACATTTCCTTAGCACAAGCTCTCTGAGTTGAGCACAGCAATGACAGCGAGACTGCTGGGCCATTAGAGACTGATTGAGTTCACTTTGGCAGGGACAGCAGAACACTCTAGAACTTTTGTTGCCCTTCCGTGACCTGTTTGATTCGGACATCAAATTAAAAGGAAAATATTTGTACTGCTTTGGGCAAGAATGAAAGAAACCCTGCTGACCAAAAACACACAATTTAATGTACACACAGACACAGATATTATATATGTGAAAGTATACAAAAGTATACAAGTATATTAAAGGGATACTCCACTTTTTTGGGAAATAGGCTAATTTTACCACTCCCCCAGAGTTGAACAGTTGGATTTTACCGTTTTTAAATGTATTCAGCTGATTTTTTGATATTTAGAAGAATATCAGTAACCAGACAGTTTCTGGTCTCATTGACTAGTATATATTTTTTTCCTACTATGGTTGTCAATGAGACCAGAAACTGTCTGGTTACTGATATTCTTCTAAATATCAGAAAATCAGCTGAATGGATTCGAAAACGGTAAAACCCAACTGTTTAACTCTGGGGGAGTGGTAAAATGAGCCTATTTCCAAAAAAAGTGGAGTATCCCTTTAACAGATAATTCACCCAAAATTTTAAATTCTGTCATTATTTACTCGCATTTAATTGGTTCCAACCCTTCTTCTGCTGGAGACAAAATCATTTATTTTAAAGAATGTAGGTAACCAAACAGTTGATGGCCGCCATTGACTTCTATAGTCTTTTTTCCTACTATAAAAGTCATTAGCTACCATCAACTGTCTGGTTACCAACATTCTTTAAAATAAATGATTTTGTCTCCAACAGAAGAAAGAAACTCATGCAGGTTTGAAACCAATTAAAGGTGAGTAAATGATGACGGAATTTAAAATGCCCTTAGCACAAGCTCTGAGTTGAGCGAGACTGCTGGGCCATTAGAGACTGATTGAGTCTCCAACAGAAGAAAGAAACTCATGCAGGTTTGGAACAACATGAGGGTGAGTAAATTATCCCTTTAATTACAAATAATAGTATGCAATTGAGGAAGCAGACCTGCAGTTGTTCAAACCAACTCATTTTTAGTACAACTCAAATAGTCAAAATCAGAGTTAAATTGAAGTGTACTTTAATTACAAAGCATTTACATTCAGTGATGAATGTATAATTAGCACGTCAGTAGTATCAGACAAAAGGCTAATATGGATGCAAATGCTTTGACCCTCAGATTAGCCCTACTTTGCTACTTCATATGGTAATATTCTCATTAGGGGAAATCCAACAATAGACTTAACAGAAAAGAGTTAATACGTAGATTTTCTTTGTAAAGGCTCTTTCCTGCTTCCCTGACAAATATTATATTTTTAAGACTCAGATTTTCAATAAAAAAACAGATGATACTGTTTTCAAATGCCACTTTCCAAAGATTACACAATTCAAATATAACTGCACATGCCAGGGCTTACAACTGGCACCTAATACACAAACACATGGTAAATCACTTAGAACGCGAAAGGTTGCTTTCATTTGACATTTGGAACCAGCAGCTTTGGTTACCTCAAACTACATGTAAATGCTACCAAGTAAAGCGCCACCTTGTGTTTGTGGAGAGGAATGATGACACAAGAGGCCAAAGGTGGTTGACTGCAATGCAGCACAAACACACAGCTTGTCTTGGCATTACCCGTTTCCCATGCAGCATTAGGTGAACGGCAGTCACAGCAAGACAGCTATTATTTAAGGTGTGTTTTTTTATGTGGAATGCACAGATCTATGAATTCCAGAGAAAATTCATGACTGAAATAATCAGGCCATGGTGCTAAGCCTCCTGTGACAGGATTGTGCTGATCACATGACAGTGTGCATATCAAAACAGCTTACGGTTTGAACGTCTCTGAAAATTAAGAACCTAAAGACGACACCAGCTGAGGTGTAATATGCTGTGTGTGTTTAGCGTTTTGACGTTAGCGTAAGCGTTGAGGAGACTCTGAAGATCTGAGGAAGCATGTTGCTCAGCTGGTAGAACATCTCTTCTGAGATACTCTGATGATAAAAGACAATCAGAAAGACAGATTGATGCCACATTCTTTAATAAATTGCTAAACAATGTAACTTTGTTAGTAAAGGAATTGCATTAAATTGACCAAAAGTTTGACTTTCACAATGATTTTTGAGCAGCAAATAAGCCAATTAGAATGATTTCTAAAGGATCATGTGACACTGAGGACTGGAGTAATGATGCTGAAATTTTTCTAATTTTTTTTAGCGTATACATTTTTCCACAATATTAAGTCTTTACTGTATTTTGATCACATTTCAAAAACATGAGCATCTTACAGACCCTATATTTTTTAATGATAGTGTACATATATATACAGTGTGTTCAGTGTGTAGACAACAGGGTTTAGTTTAGAGGAGTTATTTTAAAAGGTGTTAAAGAGTAAAACAGGCAGCTGTGGAAGTGAAGAGTCCACTAAGCCTGTAAGCATTTGTCAACCGATGGACACTGTTTGAGAATACAGTTAGTATATTTTGTTTTTTTATTCTACTACCAGTAAATTTTCATAAAAAAGACACTGTTGTACTGTGAATGAGGCCAAAACTAACCTGTGGAACAAGGAACTGAACAGTCCGTGAGATTCCTCCATCCCAGGAGGCCATTTCCATCATAAAACCTAAATAAAAAAGGTATAGAAGACTCAATTAGCATTCTTACCATTATCATATTGTTTAAAGTAGATATAATGGAGAAAATGACTTATTTGAAACAGAGCATAAGTAAATCTGAACAACAATACTCAACTAAATTGATTGATTATGCTACTCTTATTGACCCTCAAAAGTAAACCATTATTATTATTTTTGTTTGTTTTGTTATATACTTTATCCTCTTAAGGGTTGACCTTGGAAATTAATAATATGTAAAGAATAAATGTAATGTCTTGCAAAACATTATTTAAAAAAATAGAGAATTAGTATATTAAAGAGGCCATATTATGCTCTTTTACAAAGTGTTGATTTTGTGTTTAGCTCCTTAATGGTCACCTTCCTGCTAGCGGGAAGTTTAAATATCCTTCAATATTTGTCTACCAAATCCTAATCTAATCATGGCAAACTATATATCGTTGGAAAGGTCTAAGACTCAAGAATACATATTTGTTGATGATTTTGCATGAACATAATATGTTGGAAGTAACGGATTAATATATGACAAGAGTGCGCATCAATTACAGATAGTTTTCACCTTTTAATCATTCAAACTTTGATTTGCATGCTAAAAATTCACAAAAATACATATATAATCTAGTATTTGTCAATAAAATTATAAAATAATATTATCTTCTAAAAAGTATTAGGTATCATTTGAAAGCTTCCGAACTCAGAATTCATCCTGTGAAATCCGTTTTGAAATTGGATGTAGAAACGGCACACAAAATTATTTTATCAGGCTCCTCCCCTTTTGGGCATCATCATATTTCATAATTTATGATCAAAATCTTTTCTAATCTCGACAAAACACATCGTCAGAAAGGTCTGAGTCTCAAGGTTTCATATTTGGACAGAAATGTATTAATATGTTATGGCAGAATGCACACAATTATGTCAATAATCAATCTGCGCATTCTACATTTGTGCTCTTTGCATGCCCACCTTTCACACACTTGAAGACCAGCTCAGCTCGTTTCAGACACCAGGGAATAGTCATCTCCTATAGAGAAGAGGAGGTAGAGGAAGAGAGGGAGAAATCATTTTGTGATGTCTAACAGCAATATAAATGCAGTAGTCGCACTTATCTTGTCGATTTCTACAGACATTCAACGATAAACATTACAGATGTCCAAACAAAGTAACAATTACTTTACAGACGTATACATCCTAAAAACAAATCCTGGCCAAAAAGAGCTTAATACCTCCGCCTTATAAGCATCTTTGGCCTTTGGCAGGGAGAACACACAGTTCCTGTTCAGATGAAAAATATTTCCTGAACACTGAACATTCCTCAACATCGGCCTGTGGTCAGAGAGGCTGTGATTGAGGCTTTCGTTTACCCAGAACTACACTGGTCAGTCCAGACGGCCTGATCCAAAACAGACTATTTCTAAATCAGACGACAGAGTTTTGAGGCTGAGCAACCAAGTTAAAATTTAAAAGAGTTCAATTTAAACAGTGCATGAATATTATATAGACACTGGTTCACTGGCATGAACCAGTGTCTATATAGTTTTATGAATTTGAAGACATTTTTAGTCAAGTCAAGTATATTTTTGATTTGCATCAAAGCAGCTTCACAGTATCAATCAAAACATAATAATGTTCAACATAATAATGGTATGAATGATTGTGATTGACACATTTGTATAATAAGGAAGAGTTGTAGTTAATAGTCTCTTATTGTCCTGATTAACCAAGCTCTCCATAAAAGCCCTACAATTTATTAAATATTAAAAAACACTGTTTTTACCAGCAGGCACCACCAGTGTGTGCATTTCCCATCACTACCCAAATTAAATCTAGTATTAAAAATAGTGATTCTTTTATGTGTGTGTATATTTTAAGTAGAATAGAATTGTTTGCATAATAGGACATGGGCATTTTCATTTTCCACACAAGTCAGATCACATGCTTTGGCTAGTTAATAAATTACAGTAATTAAGCGTGCACAATGAAGCAACATTTTCAAGGAAAATAAATGCATGCTGAATAATAGGAACACCAATCACAAGTGAACAAAAATACTTTTTGCTTCTTGAGAGCAAATATATCAGATGTATGTAGCATCACGCAGGTGGTTAAAATGGAGCTGGAATGTTTTGTTTTGTTTGGCTGCTTGTTTGCATGTTCTAGAATTAGATGCCATTGTAAAGGCCTCCACCATTCCCAGAAAAACATCTTAATGATGGTAGTTGGCAGCAGAATCCTCTGGAACACACTTAGAATGTAGATTGTTATAGATTCCAGTAATAGAAAAGTTGAGGCTCGGTTGGGTTTTTGAAAACCCTACGATATTTAAATCCTTTACAGACATCAAAATTGTGTCTAGTGGCTCAAAAGTTCAGGTTTTGAACACATTTAGGAACTCAGACATGAATCACTCCTATTATTCACTTCACAGATGCTTAAATAAAGTAAATATAAGTCGTTGTTTGTAAATGTTTATGAATCTTTAATGAAATGAATGTCATCTATCTACTCTTACCTCAGACATGTCATGCACCAGCAACAGTGGGATGGTGATGGTGGTGATGTCATGGGTGCAGCAGACCTTCAAGATGTTCCTCAGGCCCATGATGGCCGGGTCCCGGGCTGTGATGTTCCCCGAACGCACGTTATCATCCACACAGAGGTGGAAGACGATATGAACCTCAGACAGGTTGGAATGGCGAGAGATGTAGAATTCACCTTATGAAAAACCACAGCATGTTAGGACTAATCAAACAGAGTGTTAAAAGCATACAGAAATGTTTGAATTACCTGGGAGGATATTGGAGGAATTCCTATCAATGATCTTATTTTTGTCTTCACTTCCCCCATTTCTTGTCATCTCTAGAAAACAAAATCAAGATATGTATTAGTGTAATGCATCCAAATATGTACACAATTAATTAGTATCAACGCACATTTAAGTCGGTACAACAAATACAAAAAAATAATGTATAAATACAATTATAATCTTATAATCTTTTTACAATCTTAAAGATTATACCACTTTTATTTGCACTATAGTAGAATTTGGGAGAAAATGTGCTTAATTGTCATACAATAAAGAAGGCAGAAAAAATTCTACAAAAGACTAAAGGCAACAAAAAAAATAAATTTGTTTTAAAAAATAAGAAAAAGCAGGCTGCAGTGAATTGGGGTAGGGGGATGTGCTTAACTTAAATAAATACATGCATTTATGCTTCATGTAATTTCCTTTAGGGGTGAAATATATGTATGTGTATGAAATTTTCGACCCCTGTATGTACACTACCGGTCCAAAGTTTGGAATAATGTAGATTTTTTAATATTTTTAAAATAAAGTTTAAAAGTCTAAACTCTAAAAGATATTATCATCTCTTTCAATCAAAGCTATTTCACTGTGTTAATGAAATATGCAACGGTTATTACAAACAGTTAGCAAAATGAAAGACTGTACCAGTGCACTCTTTCTCTCACTTTCTGCCAAAACATTTGTGCATCGTGGAAAAAAAAAAGGGGAAAAAATGTGTATCAAGTTTCATTGTAGCCTGTCATAGTCCCTGTTGAATGAAACTGAACACTAACTCATGGTGGGAATGAAGTTGGATATGCAATGGAGCAATGTAGAGGTGCAGGTTTTGGACAGATACACACACACACAGTTGTTGTGTCACTCACCGGGCTGCTCTCTCTGCTTGCTGCTGCGCTGAGCTCGTGCGTACAGCACCACCTGCTGGATGATGTCCAGCTGCTCATCCACTCTGGAGAAGTGGAAGTCTGTGCACTCTTTAGACACTGTTGCAAAGTCTGAGGCCATAGGAACAATTGAAGATGTTATTGTTGTTGACTTTTGCTTATCTTTGCAAACGAAATGCTAGAAATGAGATATGATACCTCTCTTGATGCCACTGTACGAGTTGACTCTGTTGTCGACCAGCAGCACCAGGCCGCAGAGTGATGTGGAGTAGAGCGAGAGGGCAGTCTGCAGTCGCCGTAACTTCACCCCACTGCTGCTGTGCCGACGGTGCTTACAAAAGTCCAGAACATCAGATCGCAGAAGACGGAGATTGTGCATGGTCTTCAGCTGAGCCCCTGAAAGAGAGAAATATATGCATCAAATCGTTGGCTTTTTGGCCGATTTTTTTATTTAAAAATAAGTATGGTTAATATTGGATATACTCTACTGTTCTAAAGTTTTGGGTCGGTAAGATTTTTAATGCTTTTGAAAGAAGTTTCTTATGCTCACCAAGGCTGCATTTATAAGATCGGTAAAAAAATACAGTAAAAAACAATGCTGTGAAATATTACAGTTATTCCAACTGCTTATTTATACAACTTCTGAATTTGCATTAGTCAGTGATGCATGATCCGTCAGAAAAAATTCAAATGATTTCAACATCCTTATTCAGGATTCTTTGATGAATAGAAAGTTCAATCTTGAAGTTAGCATTTATCAGAAATTTTATATAATTTAGTGTTAATTTTGTGGCATCTAAATTCTAAAGAAGCTTGATTTAACCACAGAATAAAAAATTTAAAAAGGTAATTGTGACTTTTTTTTCTCGCAAGTCAGAATTGTGAGATATAAATTCACACTTGCGAGTAATAAAGTTCGAATTGCGAGCTATAAAGGACTTTTTTCTCGCAATTGCGAGTTATATACTCAGAATTGTGAGATATAAACTCAATGGCGAGAAAATTAGCTTATATCTCAACTCAATTTGACTTTACAACTCTTATTTAAAATGACTTTCATTTGAATGCCATGAATTTACATTTCAATTATCAGATTACGCTCTTGCCCATAATTTTAAAATGGGTGCATTCTTAACTTGAAGACTGGCCTGAAAAATATTTGGTTAAGCCAAAACTAAAAATAAAAATGCATGAATGTGCATCAATGTCATTATCAAACAGAGCCAAAGAATATTTCAAGCCAAACATATCACAAAAGGAAGTTTTAAATCAAAACAAAATGCATTTGGATCCTTTCTGGTCACTACATGTGAACAAAATGTTGCTTATAATGACCTTGAGAGGCAGACTGAAAACACATTGGAAGTGGGCATAAATCCCTGCGCCGGTTTGTTGTATGTGGGTATTTTTATGTGCAGTTTTGTTTCGCCCAATGTTTCCAAGGAAACGCCATACCTAAGTGGATGGTGAAGCTCTCCTCCAGCTGTTGCTGCTCCTCGAAGAGCCGAGCCCCCGCTTCCCCTGCCTCCCCCAGCTGACCGGGCTGCACCTTGATCTCCTCGCTGAAACACAAATAACAAGCTCAACTTCTAAAGTTCCTCGCCGTCCATCAATCACAGTGATAAATACAGTTGTTTTGCCGTTGGCTCTAGTGTAACACTATTTACTATGTGCTAGACGGTGTCAATGTGTCAAAGCGGTGATGCAGTAAAAATCAGTTAGAACTGAAAGCGCATCTAATGTGGTGTTAAAAACATTCACAGTCAATGAAACTGAATGCAATGTAGAATTTCCAAAATCAGAACCAGAAGAATCTCTTTGAGGATGTTACTCGCTTTCAGCTTCTCTGTGTCTGATTTCTACTACTATTCACTTCACCACCTGACATAATCATTGATCGCCGTGGAAAGGATTCATAATATTAATGCCATCAGTATCTTTACATCTTTCTCTTTCACTCACTTTATTGTGCTGTTGTTGGGGTTCTGTAGGTCCCGGTGAAGCTTCATCACCCATTCCTGGTACTCGTGTTTCTGGATGTCTGTGACATGCTTCAGTTCACTGGCCCACTTGTTCTCTAGCACCTTCCCAACACCAAAGAGAAGAGCATGGAGTCATTAATATGTTTTGCATTTTTATAGTTCGTTTCAACTTGACAGTTTGGTCTTACTTGCTGTGCATCAAAGTGTTGGGCAGCCACGGTATTCACATCCTGGTCACACAAGCTCTTTCCCAGCTCCTGCATGACTTTATTCATCTCAACAGCCTGTCTGTAAAGACAAATTAAAATACTTCATCTATTTTATAGTAGGAGTTTTGGACATGTTTCTTACGAAGAAGCTGAAATGTAGTAGATAATTATTCCTCCTGTATTTTCAGTTGTGTTTATGCTTACTAATAAAATCTAAAATGATAGGATATAATAGTTATATATATATATATACACACACACACACACACATATATATATATATATATATATATATAGCTGACAAATCAAGTAATCACATCAACATAAAAGTAAGTGTTTATATAAATGTGTGTGTTTACATACATTTAAATATATATATATATATATATATATATATATATATATATTGTATGTACAATAAATGTGTGTCTATACATATTGTATGCATACATATAAATATTTAAATATAATATGCACGCACACACAAACATTATATATTTATTTTTTATATACGTATACATACACTCACCTAATAAGGATTATTAGGAATACCTGTTCAATTTCTCATTAATGCAATTATCTAATCAACCAATCAGATGAAATATGCTGAGTGCATATATTAAAAATAAATAATTTCACATTTATGTAACGTGTAAAATAGTCATTATAAAGAAAAAAGTTGTTTCCCAAATGTTGACTTGCAGTCACAAGCTTCTGTTCAAACAATTAATATTATAATTATCTTTAAAAAAACATATATGCAAAAAAGTACACAATTAAAATTACTCCATCTGCACTATTATGCAATTAAACAAAACTTCTTACTTTTGACTGAATATGGAGAGATTCTGTATTTACATTCAGAGCTCATTATCCAAATTGCACTGCTTGGCTTTTTGCCTCATAAAACAGAACTCCATCTCGCTGCAAACTCCCACACAAACCTCTCCTGAAGTTTCTTGAGCTCCATATCTCTCTCGCTGATGAGCTCAGAGACACTGACAAAGTAATTGTGTTCCAGGTTGAGAAGGGTCTCTGAGGCTGGAGAGTGGATCAGTTCATGATAGACACTCGCAAAATCCTCGTCCCAGCTAGGTTCTTCAGGACGGGCATGTTCCAGTGTAGTCTACACACAGAAATGATACAGAACAGACTCACTTACCAGGGTGGCATACGAGTAATTGACTTCCTGAGTACTTGTCTGGACCAACTCACCTACTGGAACTACATAAATTGATTTCCCTAAATGCTTTTGTATGTTGTTATTTTAAAGTCAACCTGCAGTCACCCCATATTAAAAATCAAAATGACCAATCAAAACGTTTTTTTTTTATGTGAAAATAATATTCAATAAAAAACTGATTCAGAAGAGTGAACTATACAGGCTCACCCACAAGTGTCAATGTATCAGAATGGTAATGCGTTTTATGTTTCGCTCTCTAAAACGTCGGACACATAACGGTTTTTGATATGATTAGGTCTTGAAATCTTGATGTTGTAATTAATATGTATAATTTATATTTTTTTCTAAATAAAATAATAGGTCGTTTAACCAATTTTTATACATTAGATGAACTTTTTCCTACATTGTATATGCAGAAAGATCTGGAGGCTTAATTAACAGTTATAAATAAAACTATAAGAATCTTTTTACATAAACAACCAGGTGGTCGTTAAAAGGCCATTTGATGAGCTTGAAATAGATTGGAGAGCATCCATGTGTATTTGTGTATGGCTGCTGTAAAATGCTAATGGTTATCCTGTGTGCATAGCTGTGAGCCATCAGCGCTTCATAGAAAAGGGAGGGGGCGGATTCTGCTTTCTTTTTATAAGTTTGCTGGAGCAAGTGGAAGCAGAATTTAAACTGCAATACTTTGAAGTGCTAATGCAGATGGTCAGGCTGACCTTCTAAAATGTGGCGATAGGAGAGATATTCTGTTTCAAAGGAATTATTTGTGTGGGTAGAGCCAGTGTGATTTATTGGTTTAACAGACAAATTAGCAAATTAAAAGATGACTGATTTTGAGTAATTCAATTGATTAAACTGCATTGATGCTACCGGATGAAATAATTGAGCTGAGTAATGGACCTTAATCAGCATAGCGCCATTATTCATTTTTGACGAGAATGAAAATGAGATTGTGAGGGATAGAATTACAGTGTGTTCGATCTATTGTACTGTTCCAGGCAGGTCTTGAGTCTTGACCACATTATAGTTCCATATCACTTCTCTGATTGCATGTTTTGACTGTGTTCATTTTTATTTCACCTGTTGGTGAATACTTCATTAGCCTATTTATTGTATGTTTGAATAAATCTGTCATGAAAACAAGTTATTACAGTTTACTCTCGTTTAAAGGTTTATTTCACCAACAAACTTAAGTAGAAACAATTCTGTTAATAAAATATTGATATAAAAACTACCTTATGTGTTATTTAAATGTACAACTCAGTTGTAGCTATTTGAGTGTTGATTATTAAATTAATTAGATTCATGAATTGATTATTTATTTATTATCGGCTAGCACAACCTGACCGTTTGGTTCCCATTGAAGTCCATTATATGGAGAAAATCCTGGAATGTTTTCATCAAAAACCTTAATTTCTTTTTGACTGAAGAAAGAAAGACATGGACATCTTGGATGACATGGGGGTGAGTAAATTATCAGCTAAAGTTTTTTTAAAAGTGAACTACTCCTTTAACTTCTGTAGAGCTGTTAAACAGATTCATTTGAATTTGATTCAAAATTGACAATGTTATTTATATTCCAGTTTTAGTAAAGTGAAGCTGCTTTAAAATAACATGTATTGTGTGCACAATAAATAAAAGTTACTTGACTGATATACTTAAAATATAGGAATTGAGTTAGAATTAAAAGATGAAGTATGTTTTCATGTTAAGACAAGTATGTTGTTTTTTTTTTCCAAAAAAGTCACAAAACACAAAAAATAGGCCATGCCATTACATAAAATGGTGCTGGTGTGTAGATGTAATGTAATAATACTGAAGTTAGTTAATTATTAGACTGAGACTGTGCTCTTACCTCAGCATAGGCCTTGGCCCATATATTTGTAAGTTTGTTGACGTCAACCTCTCCAGTATTGAGTCTCTGCAGGGCTGCCTCTGCTTCTCGGTCGTAATCCGCTAACGTTTCCCTCTCTATGAAACTAACGAGTCTGTTTTTCAAGTCTAAAATCAATGCAGAAGCATTAGAGGGTTACACAGCAATTCATATTTACGACTTGAAAATAATGTTTCTTAAATAATTGTTAATACAATACCATTTTCTACAAAACAGGGGATTTTATGAAGCAGCATGATCCGACCATGAAGATCACTGACATTTTCTTTGAGTGGGAACTGAAGTGGTACTTTGAGGACACAGATATGTTTTCCTGCTTTAAACTCAAACACAAACTCCTTTTCGATTGTATTGGCTTTCCCTTTGTTTTTCCGCATCTTAGCCTGTATTCAGAAGTTAGACAAATAAATAATGTATTTACAGCATAGACGACACATACCGACGTATTATGAATGCTGTCAGGTAGGCAGCTCCCTAGGTTTTGAGACACCTCCATAGATTCTGCAGATATGGACTGGCTGGAAAATAGGCTAATAATCAAGTCAAAAAACTATGCCATCGAGATATAGCCAGAAATTCTCGTAAGACAAATACAGAAAATATGGATGCAAATATATGTTCATAACTAAGCGTCTTAATTATTTGAGTAAACAAATGCTTTTCAACAACAGCTAACATCACAAGAATAAATTCAGTGTTCGGAAACGAGCTCGTCCCAGAAGACCAAAAAACACCTACAAACTAAAGTATGTTTGAAAATTGAGTGTGGTTGAAAAACACGGGTATTATTCATGCATTCGTCAGTAAAGTGTTCAATATTATTTGCTTGCAAAACACTTACTCGGCTAGCTGTCAGCGTCTTCTTCTTCTTCCGTAGTTTTGGAAGTTTGCAAACGAGGTGCATTACCGCCATCTTCTGGACTGAGGTGTGGTTTCATTGAGCTGACAGTTTACACGAACAAATAAATAAAAATCTAAATTAAATTTGCAAGCTGAGTTTCTTTCAGAAAGACCATCATAACTTCCTTACTTATAGATTGTGTGCCATACAAACTCATAGGTTTTTTAAACAATCCATTCTTCGTTGTGTTTACATTTTCCACTTCTTCACAATGTATAGTTCAGTCTGGTGTTTTCCTATTATATTTTGGCAGCCATTTAATCTTGTGTGCCCTATTCTCAATTTTGCAACCTTGTAATTTTCCTCCTGCTGTCTCAGTATGTTTTAACTAGGCTATCACTTCTTTCTGAATGCTTTAAATGTATTCCTTTCTCCTCCTGTTCCCATGTATCCTGATACATTTTGATAATAGTATCTTTAATGATAACTATAATTTCTTATTTACAAGTGGACTTTGTATGTCTATGTGCTTTGCCTTCGGGGATTATTTTGCTATTTGCTTATTTGCTATATATATATATATATATATATATATATATATATATAGGCCTAGCCTACTTTGCTGAGTTAATCTAAAAAATAATTGATTTATTTAATCTAAAAGATCTCGCCCACATAATGGCCATTATTATTGCTGCATGTTTCTAATTGCTGCATATTAATCACACAAAATTTGATTATCTCGTATGAAAATGGTTGTCTACATGTAGGCCTAAAGTCTTTGACATGTTTATCAGATATATAGGCTATCTTAATTAAGATAATAATTAATAGAGTAGTCTATTTAATAGGATATAGGCCTTTTTGTGGACCTCATGGCACTCAAAGCACCTAAATGGTCCACTGAATAATATAAATTCTTTTCATGCTGCAATAGTGTCTTGTGTCACTGTATGGGACACTGTTGTCATTGAACAGAAGCATGAGGTGTGAATACAGGATTTGTTCTCTGTTACATAGACAAGACCTCTATTAAAGATGCATGCTGTATCAGTTACAGGTAGAGTGACACATTTGTTGAGCTCTTTGTCTCTTGAAGCCTAAATCACACACGACACTGTCTCTTTTCAATTAGTCACAAGGAAAAAATTAGGACTTCATCGCATAATCATGTGGCCTGAGTGTCAAAAAGCCTGCTCGACTAAACTGAACTGAAAGAAAATTGATACGTAGTGTTGATATTATAACCATGCAGCAGGCATCACATAAGATGATTCTGTCATTTTGTCAGCTGAAAATCATAAACATTTGTCACATTTGTCTATATAAGCATTTCATTTGATTTGGGGCCTTTTTCATTTTAATATTTTTGGAGAATGGCTGACTTTACGTGTCATAGCCTATACATAGCCTAAATCGGCCTAAATAGTAGGCTATAAATAAAAAAAGAAAGAAAGAAAAAGGTATACAACAAATAATTTACAATTTTTTAAAATTTTGACAAAATTGCATTCAGTAAATATTGTTTTCTTCACACGTTTCTGAAAAATAAAGCTTTCCATTGACACTGTTGAAAACAACTTTCGAGAATTCTTTTAGTGTTGTTGGTTGTGATGAAAGGGCAACTGACACTCAAAAAAATGTTTAAATAATTTTCACGTGACAAAATTGAAATGGTTTATTGCACTCATTGTTTAAATCACAAACATTTATATATATATATATATATATATATATATATATATATATATATATATATATATATAATTATTTATTATTTTAATGGATATGCTAAGGGTAAAACAATATCATAAAATATTAAAAAAGGAGAAATCTTTTTCTTTTTAGTTTTAATAATAAAAAAACACTCAAGTGACCAAAGTTGAAGAAACATCCAACTGTGACTTTACTTATCTTTTAACGGAAAAATAAAACTTTCAATTAAATTTTACGTTGTAAAATCGTGTAATCTCTGCGTTGTAACGTTATCACCATGGTTACGGTGACCATTAGATGTTAGATTACAACCAACAAGAGGGAACATGCGCGTGGGAGGCGCGCCACCTGCCTGCCGCCTTCATCAGTTTCACTCTGCGCGCTGCTGTTTACTACGTACACTTATCCATACTCGATGTGAAGAAGATAGACAGAAATGTATGAATTTCCGTAGACCATTTTAAATGAGGCATCTGACTATGGACAAAAAGTAAGTAACGTTAGGCAACGACGTTTATAGTTTGTTTTAAAGCATTCTTCCAATTTTCGTTGCATGGTGCATGAAGTTGTGCAAGTTAGTCTACTGTATACATTTTTTAAAAGATTTATGACATCTGCAAAAATATGTAAAGGATTATGATGCTACACAGATTGAGGACAAATCTGAAGAGAAAATAAATAGGCTAACGTTATATGAAATACCCTTTTACCCAGCTGGGGTCACTAGTAGCTCGCGAATCGATCAAAGAGTCGATTCATATTATATGAAATACAATTATAATGCAGACAGTTCTAAGTTATGAGTTGCTTCTGTTTTTATTTTTTAAAAGGTTTGAAAAGAAAAAATTATCATCAAATATTCATCTTTGACTTGTCAAAGCACACCTTTCCTTAATGGAAACTTTCAGTTATTCATGTTTAGCTGGCTGACCGTACAAATATTCATAATTATGTTAGTTAGCATTTTTTTAAAGGGGAATTACATTATAACACATGAAAATTTACCTTTTCTTTAAAAAAACAAAACAAAACAAAACAAAAAAACGGTGAGTCTGCACATGCGCATAACCGGCACTATTCATAAGTTAGCTTAATATACTATATCATCAGACTTAATGATAGGCTACACTGGACATTAATCTGTATAATTCTATATCCTATAAATTAGTGTTATGAATATTTTTCTATATAGTTTTGATACATGAATATATATATATATATATATATATATATATATATATATATATATATATATATATATATATATTACAATGCCTACACTGACATAAAATAAAACAAAGATTTGGAATTTTACAAGAAAATACTATTTCAGTCTTTTTTTACTTCAAAAACACCTTTACATCAATGTGTTAATTGCTGTTTCTTTGTAATTATTTGTGAAATATACCAGTAATTTCTGGTTGAAGAGAAATTCAACTGCACCATTTGTGTAGCATTTCCTAAAACAGAGATATTTTTTTTTCTTTGAACAGAAAAGCTGCAATGAAGAAACTAGAAACCCTCATAAAGGAGAACATTAGCCTTCCTTTGGTGAAAAAGGTAGGTGAATTTAATACATAGTTCAAAGGGGTGACTCATAACATCGTGCAGCATAGCCTACAATTATAAACAAACCTCATTTAAAATGGGGGGGGGGGGGGGGGGTGTCAATGGGTGCTTGTTTCTGCTGACATACTACATCCGTGAATCTATTTTGAAAATACTGCCTTGATACTGGTTGTATCCCAGGTTACTATATAGCTTTAAGTTTTTTTTTGTTTTGTTTTGTTTTTTTAGCTTGACAGCCCCTTGTCACCATTCACTTTATTTGTAACTAAAGAGAACAGCCCATGGAATTGTTGAGGTATAAGACTACAAACCCAAAAGGTGCACATGTGATGCCATACCTTTTCTCTCAATGAATGAAGCTATACATTGCAGAAATCATGAGCCCTGGATCCAACCTGAAATGTGAAATCAATGACTGTTGCTTTCTTTGCTTTTAGAGTAGACCCCGGGTGAGAATTTGCGATTAGTCATGGATTTAGACTGATTTTTTTTTTTTTGTTTTGTTCAATCAAACAGTATTACAGAAGTTGTGCATCTGTGCTTCAAATCTGCATTTTCCCAGCACATCCCTTTAATATGTCATCTGGCAGAAAAACTGGACCATTTGTTTTCTGAAGAAGCTTGTTTCAATAAGAAGAGAAGCAGTAAAGACCTTGAGGCGAGTCTCTGAGAAAGAGCCCACTTCTGCTCAAAAGTCACACTGCCATGGAAACAGTTGTTGCACTAAATGTGCTACTGAATGTATTACTTTAGACCGGCGGACTGGTGCTGGTTTCAATTCTTTTAGTGGAGGTGTTGCGTTCCCACCATTCCTTTGACTGCAGGAGAGATTGACTGAATGTGGCCCATCTGGACATAGCACTGTACTATCATTAGCTCCAGTTTGTGCGTGGAACATACCGTCCATCTGTACTGCTACATATTTTCTAATTTAAGCTTGGGAAGATTTATGGTAAGCTATATTAATAAAAGACTGTGTGAAAAGCAGTTTTTTGCAATTGTATATGCATTGTTAAGATTGCAAATATTAAACAGCAGTGTAGTCAGCACAAATGCATAATCCCTTTTAATTGCAACAATCCAAGATTTAAGCAAACGATTTCAAAAGGCATCCATAAAAATGCTAAAACATCTGCTATAATTTAATGATTTATATGTTGCTTGCAAAACATTATTTAGTCAAATGCAGGGCTAATTTATAGCCTTCAATGAAGAAAGATGCTTCTGGGGCCATTCACACAGAATATGTTTTTGAGAGACATTTTAATTTTTTTTATTATTATTATTTTTTTGAGTGATATGGCAGTGAAATGAAAACGAGAGCAGTGGAATGCAATTTTTTAATTGCAGGGCAGTGGTGTAAAAAATGTGATTTTTAAAAGCTGAAGTACTTTTTTCACTTGAGTTTTTTAACACTGGATGTGCAAGACGCTACAAAAGACTCGTTTTGCATGTATGGACCCTCGTTATGTTACTGTGTTAGTGTGGGGCTATTTTGAGACTTGTTAGTGGTATATACTAGCGATTTCTTTTTACTTAACAGTTACTAAACAGTTTCTAGAGATAAAACTCTTTACGTTCAATTATCATGAAAACAAATCTCAGAGAACGGTTGACTAGGTACCAATGTTTTATTAGACCAAAGGTTCATTTTGCGCCAGAGTTCTCCTTTAAGTGCAATGGTCTATCACGTCCGTCTAGCGCATGTTTACAAAGAAAAAAAAAACAGAAAAGAAGCGCACTGGAATGTAGAAACACATTCTGTGTAAAAGCCATTAAGGTCTATCAGCAGGGGCTTATGCTAACCAGCCTAACCTTAACCCCTTACGATCCCTCTGGTGCACTTTGTGGTTAAGTGCCTTGCTTAAAGCTACACTGTGTAATTGTTTTAGTTTATTCTTTGCTAAAACACTTAGTTCTTTCAAAAATATATTTGCTCATTAATGTATATTTACTTCGTTCAAGTAATAAAGTATTCTCGTGAGTGTATAATATGCCATTGACAATACATACGGGTAAGGGTCCTTCAAACCAGTAACCTTCTAGTTATTCAGCCCAGAGCTTTAGGCTCCGTCCACACTACTGCGTTTTCGTTTAAAACTAAAACGAATACGTTCTCCGTCCACTCAAGCGTTTTATCTGCGTATTAAAATTGATCTCCGTCCGCGTTAAAACGACTGAAAACGCGGATTGCGTGACCATTCACAAACACTGGGTATGCCCGTGCCTGTGTAAACGGTGGCTGACGAATCAGGGAAGGACACGTCATGACTGACGACACCCAATCATAGAGCCGAGCGTGAGCCTCTGCGTCAGCGTTTCTAATGTCCTCCGTTTTGTCCCGTCTTCATTAAAACGCCCTCCGGAGATTCAAAACGCAAAACGGAGCAGCAGCGTTTCTAAACTTCTCCGTTACTTTTAGGTCTTCATTTTTTTCCGTTTTAGTATGGACGGGAGGTGCAAACGTAGAAAAAGTTCTCCGTTTTTAAACTAAAACGCAGTAGTGTGGACGGGGCCTTAGTCTCCAGTCATTTAAAGTTAGCTATAAATCTCCAGAAAACCGATCAGTATAAACAGACAGCTTGAAATTCTATTTAATGCTGCTAGTGACTTGACTTTATTTTCAATATACTATGCTAACATTTTATGCAAATAAGCAGTGAATTCAAAACAGCCATGTTGTAGTTGAGACATCAATCTCAAATGCATTTTAGTCTCATATGGAATATGTTGACTCGTGGATTTGGTGTCTGATAAACTAAGTGTTGGCAGGCCCTAGACCTCCAACCGAGTGTGCGTCGATGATATAGCCATTATCGAGATGAACTCCTCACCCGATAATGTTTCTTATGGGAGCTCGGAAAGCTCGATGTTACTGGATACTCCAAATTAAACCAGGCTATTCACCTTGATGTGTCAGAGAGCAGCGGGTTTCATCCTACACACCTGATTTACATGACTAGCCAGTCTCGTCACACACACTCACTCTAGCATGTTTAAGTGTAAGAACCATATTTGTCTTTAACAGTCAGCACATACAAAATAGACACCATTAATTATGCTTCCTCTCTCTTTCCAAGCCAACATTTTCTATTAGTATCGGCCTCTCTGAATAATTGACTGGCAGATTATGAATGAATTTCTTTGGCATCTACCGGTGCCCTCTGGATCATCCCTCGCCATGTGGACAGCATGTCAACAGCCTATCTGTTCTTTTGTCCACCTGTTTGCGGTGATGTTTTTGCATGTGAAGGGTTGAAACCGTTGCAGCTTAAGCTGTAAAATTGATTTTTGATGCTTGTTAATTTGAATTAAAATGAGTTAAAGCAACACAATCACTAAACATTTTGTTTCTTCTTAATTTAATTGTGTTTAATCGATTTAAATATGTAAAATTAGTTAAGTTTAATTATTATTATTTTTTTAGTTGGAACTATCTAACCAGTCCAGTTCCAAAACACCTGCCTGGAAGTTCCTAATAAGACCTTGATTAGCTTGTTTAGGTGTGTTTAATTTGGGGTTTGAAATCTGCAATACACTGGTCCTCCAGGAACTGAGTTTGACTCCCCAAGCATTACTGTAACGGAAACTGGGCAGTGGATTCTTTAGCTCCCAGAATGCTTTGCATAGGGCTGGCTAAGGAGAGTCGCACATCAGATCAGGAGCACCAAATGAACCAGATGGATCGTTGAACTAAAGACCCTGTGCGAGCCACTTGCGTCATCAAAACTAAAGTTCACTTAAGTTCGATTCCATTTACTGGCTTGAAAGAAAGATTACTTCTCGAATCACATGGGATGAAATCTCTTGAAACAAACTGAGTACAAATTGTTATATGGGTTTGTTTCTACAGTGTAGGTTGCCCTGTCGGTGACCGTGTGTCTTTCATCTATTCCATTGTTTCAGGGGGCTAACACAAGCTTTGGACAGCTGGGTTGCATTTTCACCCTAACAAAGCATAATTGGATTTGTAGGGGATTTACTGACTCAAGAGTCTCTTAATGAGGCTGTATGTTCGTTAGAGTAAACTTCACTAGTGTTGACGCACTCAAACTCTACAATTATAGAAGCACACAACAAATACCATTGCACTGTCTAACAATATATAAAACAAGGAATGTTGTTACATAATAGGCTGTAACCAGTTCTTTATTCATGGAAATGCCTCATCTAATCTCATTATGTTTATAAGAGATGTTTGTTTATAAACAAACATTGGAGTTACATCATCATAGGATGGTGATTATGGTTTAATGGGATCACCTGTTCTGCTACACTGCTGATGGAGCCGTTGTCACGCAAACAGTGCTGATTAACCGTGTGTTGATTAAATCTTGAGATGTGTCACTATGATAAGCCGTCGGAGAGGTGTGTGTTTCCATGTGATATACCACTGGGATATCACACACCTGAAAGTGAAAAAGGGGAGCTTGCTTGATGAGATGCTGTGCTGAAATCAACTGAATGGTGACGATCTAATGTGGTTTTAAAAAAGGATTGTGTTTGGTTAACACTCACCTGCAAACTTGCATTCATTTACTTTTGAGTGAAATGCCCACATGTGTGCAGACTTAGATTCTGTGTTGTGTCTGTTACAAAGGAAGATCACCTTGCTTTCTGACTGATGTTGTTACGTGTCACGCGTGAGTCCAAGTGTGTACTGTATTGTGTTAAGGATGAACAGACGGTGACATAACAATTCTCAGCTTACCTGTGTGACAGAAATCTCCTTTGGTCGCCAATGGTCTAGTGGCACAGAAAGTGGTTAGTAAACAGATAGATCTCAATGCATCACTGTATAGTGTCTTTAATAACACAATCTTCAAAAACCCTTTCATTAATTTATCATATTATCACACAAAATGTGTATATATAAAATCATAATCCATGCAGCATATTAATTAAAGCACCGCTATTGGATGTACACGACAACTTCAATGTTTACCTGAATGTGACACTGACATGCAATGTGTTTCTGAAGAGCACAAGAATGCGAGTGCAATACAACCGAACCTGGCGGGTGGCATCAGATCAGCGCGTGGTGGCCTGACTGCATCTGCTTCCATCACTCAATGCCTTATAGTCAGGTTGCTTCCCCGTCCGGGCTAAACATGTCAGCATTAGATGGTAGGCTCACTGGCTGAAGCGCAACAGCACCCAAACAGCGCCATCAGAGCCCACGCTGTAGCTGCTGTCCAAATAGAACTGGATTTCTTGATTAATTTGCTCCTTGGATTCATCAGAACGCTCTACTCTTACCTTGCCTGAAGTAGAAATGGGCCCGAGGGCAGAATCAGAAAGAAACGAAGGAGAAAACAGAGGAGAGAAGGTAAGAATGTTGAACAGGATGATAAAAGATATGGAAGAACGCTATATAATGAGCAGGTATGTGATGCGGTGGTATCAGATTGTAATTCCTTTAGGGCTGTGAATTTTCAACTTGATATGTCATTCATTAAACTCTCTTAGACCAAGAACAAAAAAAAGTTATTATGAATTAAAAGTTTATACACTTTAGGTCTGAGCAGTCGACAATGTTGCCCCAAAATATTTGGATACTGATGCCACACCTAACTGAGTGGCATTTATTGAACTGATAGAAAGAAGGGGTTGTGTTGGGGTTGCATTTCATGTGTTTGTATTTCAGTTTAAGATAACCAAGGTAAACCATGGGGGATATTCTTTTTGCAACAACAAGATAGTCCCTTGCTTGGTGTTTCTAGGGTTTGAGGTTTCTCCCTACAGGCAACCAGAGAGCACTGGCGTAACTATAATCTCTTGATTTTAGTTAACTGATGCCCATAATCCTGTAAGATAATTATCTTTACATGCAGACTGTAGAAATTATGGTTGCACTTTATTTTGAAGTGCATGTATGGTGTACTGTACTTTTCTAAAAAAATACTGGTAATAAAAAGCATGGGTTAAGGTTAGGTTTAGGGATTGGTTCAGGGTTACCTGGTTATTACCCAGTTACTATAACAAGTACATAGTATGTACATGGAAACAGGACTGTAAGAAATAAAGTGTGGTTACACTTTAATTTAAGGTGTCTTTGTTACAATGTAATTGTACATTGAAGTCCTGAGTGAAATTTAGTAACTATGTACTTATGATTAAGGTTTGGTTTGGGGTTAGTTGCATGTGATGTATGCATAATTTATAGTTATTACTGTAGTAACTGCATGTAATACTGACACTGAAATAAAGTGTTTCGGCCAAATGTGATTGTTGTTCCTGTAAATGTTGATATCAGATTCCTCCTCCTTTGGTAATGGGAAATGTCTTCAAGGTTGTGTCATAGCCTTGAAATGAATCTGCATATTTATATCCTTGCTCAAGATCAAGTTCAAGATGACTGACAGTTGAAAAAGTTGGATTAGTTGTATTAGTTTCAATTAGAGGACCAAAAAGCACATTTAACGCTCAGCACACCCCTTTAATATCTATAAAAATATAAAACAAATACACTAAACTACATTAGAAGCCTTATGTAAAAAGAAGCTCGTCAAACCACTTTATCCTCTACAGTTCACGGGTTGCTCAAATATTTAAATTATATTTTTTTACCTGATTAGCTTGCAGTATAAATATTAAACAATTACGTTTTTTTCAAAAGGAATTGTAGCGCCAAATATCAAAGAAAACAAATCTCGAGTTTTTGCCAGCGATGACTGCCCGCAAAAACAAAAATGTATGCATTGCGACTAGTGATTCATAAAGAAATTATTCTTTTGAAGTCAGTTCTTTTAAAAAATCATTAAAAAAAAAATAAACTCAGCTCCCGGTTTGTATCAGACTCTTGAAACTTTTACTGGATTAACTCCCTAAATAAATCTGTGAGGCTACTGAATCAACAAGACTGACTCAAATAATATGTAAAAATAATAAAGGTCTATAAATCAAGTTTTGTGTAGGCCTACACTTAAAACTTGTTAATTAGTGTTATTACTATACTACCCATATACTTGTAACACCTTTAACATCTTCAATGTTAGTAACTTTAAAAAGTTAAATACAAGTGTGTAGTTAAAGGTAGCTTGAAATTTAAAAGTAGCTTCCCTGACAAAAAGTGGGGTCATTGTGACTCAATCCTTGGCCAAGACATGGCAAAAATTAAATCCCTGGCAACAAAAGCAAAGCTTCTCAGAGTAATTAGATGTCAGCTCAATTTTTATATTTAAACATGAATAGATGTTGAGTGTTATCATTGTCATCCTGTCCCATTCGCTGTGTGTATGCATATGGGTTTGTGTATTTGTGTGTGTGTGTGATACGGTTTAGCCCATGTGAGGCCTGGCCCAGACAGCTGACCTTGACAGATAATGTTACTCATGCTGCTTATGCTGGCATAAGTGAGTGGGGCATTGTCAGTCTGTCTCTCTACCCACTTATTGCACTACTCGACTGTTGAACATGGACATCTGTATATCTCTAGCATCAAAAAATACCAACTATATTCATGAGAGTTGTGTTGAGTTGAGTTGTTGTTCTTATTCATTTATTTCCATCAATGGTGCTTGCTAAGGTCTAGAATAAACCCCATAATCCTAAGGACAAGGTGTTACCATGCAGTCCTAGGTGTTAATTTAGCGGATGTGAATGATACAGTCTTACAGGTAATGGCCTAATGGGTATAGTATTTTTGCCTGGTGGATGATAAAACTGGTGAAAAGTCCCATAGACTTACACTAAAGGACAGATCTAAGACATTTCTCAAATATCATAGGGGTATAGGGGTATAAGCAACCACCAAGCACATCCAGGCAAACGCATAGCAACATGCTAAAAAATACTCCAGACTTGCAACCACAGAGCAATGCCCAGGCAAGACAACATCCCACAACATCTTGGCGGAAAGTTTTGCACAGACTAGGAAGTTGATAAGCACAAGTTTTTTTGAACATAGAATACTAAAAAGTGTACCAATATTAAAGGTTATAAGTTACTTTTAGTGACAGAATGATTTAATTAGCATGCTGAAAGCCTAAGCTAATAAGGCCTGTTCACACCAATTATGATAACTATATTAGTATCCACAGCAATGGACGATAACGTTCTGTTTGCTATAAGTGCACATTGTATGTCATCTGTCAGCTCTTTAAAGCAGGATGGATTCTGTTTGGCGGTCAATTGGCGCGTTTGCATGGTACGGTACTGTACGGCTCGCTTTAAATGGTACCACCTCTGTTGAGGTTTCAAGCGTACCGCACCGACACTAAAATGTGACGTGAACATGCAGCAGATCACTTATTGGTCAGACAGAATCGTCTGGTTGGTTGCCGAGGACTGGATAAACTGTAACGGTCAGACTATAATCCCACCCACTTTGAAGTGGTACTAACTGCAGTGGAAAATCAAACCGAGCCGTGCCGAGCCAAGTTGTACCACGCAGTGGAAAAGCGAAGCGAGCCGAACCGTGCAGAGCCGTACCGAGCCTTACCAGCAGTTGAAAAGCAAACCGAGCTAAAGCGAACCAAGCCATGCCATGTTGAGCCAAGTCGTACCACGCAGTGGAAAAGCGAAGCGAGCAGAACCGTACTGAGCCGTACCAGCAGTGGAAAAGCGTCAAATGTTTTTTATCATTCATCAGCAGGAAAAAAAAAATCGTTTTGAAAGTGATTCCAACAAAATCGTTTCTCTGTGCAGTTTCCGTTATAGTTGTGGACTCTGCTATCCTTTTAAATTTAGAATGACTCAAATTTGCATGGCAAATCCCTCCCACAAAAGTTGTGCCTTTAAATGCATCTTCACTGGAGCGCTGTTGCGGCTATATTCAGGCTGACATCTTTGGACTTTGTGCCAGGGCTTGTGCTGTTGTTTGATCGTCTTGCTGAGTGTTGTGGGTTTTTTTTAAAATAGATAAAAATAGTCTTTCAAAGGTGTGTCTCACTAACTGACTATTTGTCAGCTACATACATAACTGCTTATACTGTTTAATTTTATTAGGGCAAGTGCAGGCTTAAATTGGTCATCAACATACTTAACCGGTTAAAATAGACTGCCATCTGTAGTCTCAATAAGGCGCACATATATATGGTCATGTGCAGAAATAACGTCTTAGCAAAGGTGAGGACTTTACCTCTACTTTATCTTTTGGCTTCTAAACGTGTCACATGTGGTTAATCCATTATTCTACAACACCTGCTATTGGATGACCCTTTTCTCAACTGAATGTCTTATATCCACTTCTTGATCGCTATATGCTTAAACTGCACATCTGCCAGCTAGGTCATTAGCCATCAGTCTGTTGCATTTATGAATTTACACTGTTAAACATTTGTAATATCATTAGTGATACTGACTTAGTAACCACAAACAGTTTGCACAATATAAGTTGCATTTGATGAGCCAGAAATAACAAGGCTGGAAAAGTGTAAGGTTTAGCATCATTTCTTGAAGCCACTGGATTTTTTAAACCTATTATCCTTGATTATCCAATGTGCCAATATTCATGATTTTGTAAGAGTGGCTTAGATGTACACTCTTTTGCTTCCATGACTTCTTTCTTCAGTTCACAGAAATTGCTTCTATTATTCAGTTCTGCCATAACATTCCTCTAGAATAAGAATTTGCAACATATTTCACCATCACTGATGTGTCTACAACACTGATGCGTCTAGGTCGCACTAGTCACCATATGTTTGGTCTAAAACACAACTTAACATATTTTAGCAACAGTGTAAAAGTGAATAGCACATAACAGGCACTATACTGGTAAACATGAATATCTATTGGTACAACATGGATCACATGACTAAACTTACGTCATTGTTTTAAAATACCTCCGGCTTCACAGTCCACACTACAATGCGAAAATGGCGTTTTCAAATTAATCCGCTTTGGAGAGCGTATTCCAAAAACTGTTTTCATTGACTTAAAACGCCGTCTCAGTGTGGACGGAAGACCAAAACGTAGAGAAAAATATACGTTTTCAAGCGAAAACGTATTAGTGTGAACATGGTCTTTATTTCCAACCTTAATTAACTTAACACCTGAACCAGCTAATCAAGGGCAACAGGATCAATCGAAACTGCCAGGCAGGTGTGTTGGACCAAGTTGGCGCTAAACTCTGCAGGTTGGCCACCAAGATCAAGTTTGATGACCCCTGACATAAATGTACCGTGAATGTGGGTATTGCAGGGGTGTCCAATCCTGCTCCTGGCCACATTACAGCACTGGAAACAGCTAATCAAAGTCTTGAGGATCACTCACAACTTTCAGGCAGGTGTGTTAGAGCTAAACTTTACAGGATGGATCAAGATTGGACACCCCTGTATATTGGTTTAAAATCTTTTACAAACGCTGATCCTAATCCAAATATATCTGTGTTACCTTTGGAGAAATTCGATAGAAGAGGTCAATTTATATAACGACAGTTCCCGGCTGTTCTATTTTAAAAAACAAATTGTTGCCAGAAGGCCTGTAATGTCATAGTAGATTGTAACACATCCACCTCACATAAAAACCCCAGCGCCCATGTGATTGCAGGCGAAACATCTGTTACATAACCATTGAGTGACACGACTTCAGCGACATGTCTAAGGTCTTCCAAATGTCAGTTCACAATGTAAACACAAAGCTGGTAAACACATTCCCATTCTCGGTTGATGGCAGGTGCACAAGATCCAATTTGTCCTCTCCTAAGTGGCGCTGAGAGATGTGGGTATACACATTAGACCCCATGTCCCCATGGATGAAACAGTCAGAAATATTATCCATGGAGGCAAATGGCGGCGGTATAACTATGAAGGGCAGGGCTAGCTTTCCCACTCTCTCTGTGTTGTAGCAGGAGAAACCAAAGCCTATGTGTGCATGCTGGGAGATAAGATTTCCTCTCTGCACTTCGCTGCTGTTTGTCAGCGTCCTGGGGGAACGTAAGCAGCGGAGGGGAGGAAATATATCCGACTGTCTCCAGGAGACGGCCTCTGGGATGGAGGAGTTACCAATAGTCCCAACAGAAGCCACTTCTGCTGCCCCTGGGTGGAGCTCTACTGTCAGGGATCACTCCCCTGATGTTTTCCATTGAGGAAGAGGAAGATGGCACTGAGAGTCCCCACTGCTCAGCCTCCGGCTCAGGATGGCTCCCTTGTGGAGACTCATCCACACGTCACAACCTCTCCCTGTGCACTCCACGTTACCACCCATTTATCCCTGCCTACAACGCACATCTCCTCGAGCAGAGATGCCAGTTGAAATGGACTCTTAGATCCAGTGCAGAGAAATGAGTGTGACCACATCCTCCTACAACCAGAGATTGTGTATATTTTGGACAAGCACATGTCTGTAGAAGTCTAAAAGGAAAGGATCCCATCGGGTTGCTCAGTCTGGACCATGGAACTCTAGAAGATCATCAAAGTTGTTTTGGTTAAATTCAGGGTTTCTTTACCGACAGGTGGGCATGATGTGGTGGGACTGAGGCCTGTGGTTACTGCAGCATGGGGAGACCCCATTATGGGTGGAAAAGCGACCACACCACCTTCTTGTGGCTTTGAGATCCTCCAGAACTGCTGGGGCACCCAACAGAGTCACAGGAACAGGAGAGTTCAACCCGAGGGAAAGATTTGCGGTGTTCTGCCAACAGTAAGTGCTGTCTCCTAAAATGTCCATCCCCTGTTAATGAATCATGGATAAGTCTACCTTCAACTCTAGATAGATTGCAATTGAGCAGGTTTAGTGCATTTGTAACAGTAAATATAATATAAATATCTTCAGTATGAGTGAGAATATAAATATTTCAAATGCAAAGTGATCACTTGTCTTTAGTTTAAGTCCAATATAGGAGGGTTACATAGATTTTTGGAAAGGTTATATCCCTAACCCTAACTGTTTAATTTCTGGTTGCTTCTATCAAAAATACACTCAAAACTAGTAAGACATTTTGTTCACATGGCAAAAAAATTTATGTCTGTCATGCCTGTTTGCCTACAGTGGCTGTTTGTTGCACTGTGAGGAAAGGTGCGCAAAGATGTTACCTTTACGCCAGGGTTCCTCAAATCTTGCCCTTGAGGGCCAATGCCCTGCTGAGTTTAGCTCCAAACCCTCACCTAAGCAAGTCTTCAGGTAAGGATCACCAGAAAATCACAGGTAAATGAGTTTGATCAGGGTTTGAGCTAATCTTTGGAGGGTTTGGCCTGCCCTCCAGGACAAGATTTGAGGAACCCTGCCTTACGGGTACACGGGGTAAATAAGATTTAAAGGTTAGGGTACTGCTCCTGTGACAAGCTGTTTTACTGTATTTTTTTTTCCACATTTTTTTTTTAAAACATGTCAAGCTCCAAAAAAGTACCATTACTACCTAAATTTAAATTTGTCCCTCACAAAGTTTTCATGTCTTCAGAAAACTTGCAAACTACAAAATGGGCTCTAATTTGTAGTTTTTGGAGCTTGACAGCTGCAGTCATCGGTACACTTTCATAAAGAGCAGCCTTGAAATACTGATGGACTATTTCTAACTACTTTTATGTTCAATGAAAAAAGGCTACATGTTTTGAACAACATGCAGGGGAGTGGATGGATGACTGAGTTTTCATTTTTGCGTGAATCTCTCAAAGACAAACATTTTGGATCAAAGTGTTGAGATATTCAAAGGTTTCCTCACTCACCTCTTTAAAAAAACCCTGTTCAGTTCTCTGTAGCATGTGCCTGTGCCAGAGCTCTTATTTTCTTTAATAAAGAATCCTTCAATGGGATGGACAGGATGACGAGGATAGGGTTAGGAAACAGTCGTCATGTGCATGTCTCTCTGAGCTACATTGTGCTGAACGAGCACTCTGTGAGAAATAGCTCACCATGATTATTAGATTGTTATGTAACATAAACACTAATCATAATCAAGCCTCTTTCCCCTCCTCCCACCACAGTGTGAGCGTTCTTCTTTCACACACCTTTGTCTCTGTCTATTTATCTCTCTCTTTGCTTTAGACAGTTTTTTTTTTTAAATCTGACAATCTGAAAGATTGATAATAATTATAATTATTTTAAAATAATTAAATAATTAAATAAAAATAATAATATTTTTTGATAATAAGCCTAACATGGTGAGTCACGTTGTATCAGATACAGTGCACAGTTTCCGCCTCTGCTGTGCTTGTTACATGTGACCAGTACAGTCTATAGGGAATAGGTGTGAAAAAAAGTGTCAACTTGCTACCTTCTATATTTGCCATTTGTGAAGGCTTAAAATGTTTTGTATAGCTACAACAAGACAAAATAAGTCCAGTAAAATGAGTCCAGTTGGCCATTTGTTGATAATTCAAGTCAGTATATTGTTTTGTTTAATATTAAACATAAATCATAATATATATATCAAGATATCTGTCCAATGTAGATTTGGAGGCTCTTCACACATTTACACGTTCCTTCTGTGAGATTTTTTTTTCTTCAGCTGAATTGTAAACATGCAGACTGATATTATGTGCTAACGTCTCACCGAGATGCCACGTCAACTTAAAAACAGCTCGGTTAATAAAAACTTAACATGAAGTTGGTACTCTGCGGAGTCTGCGCTTTGTTATTATATGGAAAATTCCTTCTTAAAAAATGCATGGCTCAGTGAGCATGTTTATCTAATTTTACTTTTTTTATTATTTTCAATTATAGTTATATTTCAATACAGATTTAACTCTTACTATAATTGTGCTTATTTTTTCTTTGGTCAAAATTAATGTTAAGTTTCATTTACCAATGACCTATTAGCAAATGTATTTATAACCAATGAATAATTTATTTTGCAAGCAAATAGTAGGGGGTCTTTATAATCTCAGCATGGCCACCACAAGGGAGACCACCTTGGTCCTTTATGTAGAATGAAACATGCTTTATTTGCACAGAGTCTTCTTTTTTTGTAGTTTATCTAAACACGTGTGTCACCAGCACTATTCGTTTTGGGTACAAGAAATTACATTTTTGTTACTAATGCACACAATCTCCCATTCAAATCAAAGCCCACTTAATCACGGAGTTAATAAGGTTGAGTGAGGGCTGTGAGGCTCTTGGCTCACCCACTGCTCTTCTGACATTTTGAAATAAGGTTTAGCGAATGACGATGTACTGATAGGCGTTATTTATTGGGGTCCCATCGTTCGTTGACAGATGGAAACTTAAATAGAGGGCAGTAAACAGATAGCGCCCAAGCCGGAGCCGTTGCATACTCAAAGCTCGTGTTGAAGCGAGGAAATAGTGAGCGAAGGCAGTCGCGTCTCGCGCTTCAAGAAGGCTACACACGAAACAATTGTTATTAGAGGCTGATTTGTGCTGCTGCACATTCGGACATCGAGTCAAATTCTGTCCTGGATTTCCACTTTAGGATCGCCATGACTTGGCAAACAAATGCACTGTGCTAAGACGGAAGGAATATGGGTTCAGTAGGTAAGCGCACGTAAACACATCTATATAGAGTGCAGTCAGGCTGGAAAACCTGAACAGGTGGCATATCTCTGGACATAGCCTACACGTCGTCAAGTGGAGCAGAGGGACAGCTTGCCTCTTTCCGTTAATCTCCTGCTGACGAAAGCTTTTCAACCTCTCTCCTCCTCATTGGGAAACACTTCATTTCGAAAAGTTCTCCCTGGTATTTTCCAGTGCTGACAGGACGGGTTCGGTGTCTTACAGGATTCTTAAGATGCAAATGGAAGTTTCCTGTTGGATTTAATAGCGAGTCCGTTCTTTTTTTTTTTCTTAAACCCTATGCCTTGTGACTCGGAGGTGTTGAATATCTACTTGTCAAAAAGCGACATGTTTCCTGAAATTAATAACAAGGTAATGTATGAAGAGTAACTGTAGACTATGTCGTTTGCATGCACTTATGAATACTCTTGTTAAAATCTTTTTTAAAAAATGCTTTTTAAAAAAAAGCATATTTAGCCTACCGGTATCTGATTTACACATAAGTTTACAATGATTATGGTTTCAAACATTTTATATATGCTATAATTTACGCATATGCCCAAAGGCTTTATTATAGCCTAGGATACCATAGCCTAATGGTTTACTTAGTTCTTCCTTGAACTGATAGCCTAAGTATCAGCCTCCACTTTTTTGCAGAAATATTATGAAAAAGGTTTTACATAGGTTAACTGTTATATATTACTACTATTATTAATATTTTTGCACAAGCTATGCTTACCCGTAATTATAATAGATTATAACATTTAATGTTAGCATCATATGGGCTTCAGTGATTGTTTATGATAATATGATATATTAGTTTTCACCGTTATCAGAAGCAAATGTTTGTATGTAGGTCTATATATATAATAGACCTATATATTTTTAGAAAATATATGTGCAGATAACGTATTATATAGCCTACTTTTCAAAGGCATAATCTGGTTACCATGGTAATAATTGTAATGGACTATAAATAACGTCCTCACGTTTTTTATGGTTATTTGCTCAGGTTATTGGTCTTTGCCTTCTAAGAATCATAACTCACAGTAACATGAGAGATTAGTTTGCGCTCCGTTCTGTGTATTTTCGGTTCTATATGTGATAGTGTTTAGTGCAAGGTTACAATAAATAATGTAAATCCCAATCTGATATTCATCCCATCACTCTATCAGTGAGATTTGCTGAATTGCATTTGGACAGAAATCACAGAACACATTGTCTCTGTTCTGTCAAAAATTGATGTTAAAGCACCCATTAAACCTTATAACTGTGCAGTATATTTTGCCTGAACATGTGATGGTTAGGTTGCTCAAAAATCCTCAAGCCATGTGTCTTAAGTATGAACCATCCTATAAAGTGGTTGTCAGCAAATTATTCAGTACTGAGCTCCAAGTTACTATGAAAGGCATTCATAGTCTTGAGTATAAAGGCATATTATGTATTTTTGGTTTGGGTTTTGCCCATGACCATTTCTACTTGATTGAGGTGACCCAAATTCTCCTTTGGTCTGTCTGTTTTGTGTGTTACAAAAATGTGTAAAAACCACTGGTTTAGGGCTAAAACACCAAGGTATGTTAAAATAGCACATTGGATATAATATTTGGGTATACTGTAGCGTGACAGCCTATTGCTTAGCTAGGAGTTGTCACAATAGGGCCTATATTAGAGATTCACATACATTCATACATTTTTGGAATATGACAGATATTAAAATTCTAGACTAGTCTAAATAAATTAAAATCATTTGGTTTAAATGTAACAAGTGAACAAAACAGATTCATTAAAAAAAAAAAAAAACAAAAAAAAAACAGCAGATATCCTATATGGTACCAATATATTGTGCATCCCTAATCAATATAGATCAGAAAACTGTAAAATCATCACATCATTAAAGGAATGAATGTGATCATTTTATGCCGAATGAAGCTGATTAGTATATCTGAGTGAAACGGCTCCTTGAATAAGAAAAAAATGTAGTGGGGACTTATGACAGGAATTGATTGGATCATCGTCATTTGCTAATGCTGCAATTTCATGTAAGTGAAAAACTAAGTAATCAAAAAGCTTGTCTTAAAAACGAGTAAATATTACAAGGGCATGCACATTAACATTTAAATTAATAATAAAGCACACTGTATAATTCCCAATTAATATGCACACTGATAAATAATATATGATACATACTGGAATATTCCATTATAAAAAGACTAGATTTGTCCATTTTGATTCAATTTTTTCATGGTGACTTTAAGGAAAGTATTTCTCACTCCTGCATTGCACACTGACCCACATTGTAACACAAAGCCTTTAGTCCTGAACATAGAAACTCAAAGGTGTTAATATTTGAATGAGTCTTTTAAAGCCCTGGGCTCACATTGCACAGATGACCGCCCGCAGTCTAAGTGTAACAAATTTTTACTGCCTGTTTTCTAAATGCATCTTTTTGTTGCTGGCTCATTGAAGTCCATGTATTCTCTGATCCCTCTATAAGCCTGTATATCCTTCATTGCACTGTGAATGAATGTAGTTAAGACCCAACACATCTGAATAGATTAACCCTCCCGATGGGAAGACACGCTCGGCCAAAAACCGCCATATGTTTCAGACTTTGCAAATAATCAGCCGGTGGATTAAGGCTGTGCGGGCCACCTAAATCTCCAAGGTGTGTATATATGGGTGAGACAGTCCTATTGTCTGAGTGTTTCTTGGCAAATCTGTTTGACTTCTGCTACCTGCACGTGTTTGCCCGCCAGTTTGTATCTCGCCCCCACCCCAGAGGCTCTAAGTTTAGCTAGAGCTTTTCATCTGTCCTTATGCTGTCTGTCACCACTATTGACGCACGCCCCACCTAATTAAGATGGATGAGAGCCTGTTTCCTCATATGTCTGCAATCATGAGTGATTGTGGTCATCGCAGGTTCCCTGATATCCTTAATCATTCATGCACAAGCGGAACATAGTTTGGAGATGATTGCTATGAGTGTAAAGTACCAGTGAAGGAGTCGGCACGACTGACTGTCCTCTACTATGAGGCCAGACTGCATCATCTGACATGGTGGGCATCAGCTAAATATTAGTAATATGCTTTTGAATAAAAACAAGCAACCTTGGTGGTATCGAACATGAGTCATCAGCTGTGTTGAATAACACCGCACAAGCAGAGATGATGCCTGAAGTTATATACGCACAATCCCACACGTATGGCTGTGGATGTGGGCTGCAAGAGTGTGCCCACTCCTCACGCTCATGACGTCTTTCCTCCGCTCTCTTTCACAGTCAGCCAGACCCGAGGCTTTCCCTCACCCCCACAGGTCTCAGGCTGAGAACACAAAAATAGGACCCAACTGCACCTACTCACAGGTGAGCCCATATTCACAGAGAAAACAGGTTACTTAACAGTGGTGATTCATTCGAATTGATTCTCAAAGGGTGGGACTGTGAGAGCAACTCTGTCTGAGAGGAGAACTGAGAGATGCAGGGTGTTTCGGTACGCAAAGCAGTTTCATTGGCTGAAAGAACTTTTAATGGGTATTGAATTCAGTGCCTGACTGGAAATCGTACAAAATAGCTTTGTGTTGCAAACTAACGTTCAAAAGTTTTGGGATCAGTACGATTTATTTATTTTTTTTTTTGAAAGAATGTAATACATTTATTTAGTGAGGATACACATACATAAGTGTATGCTATTGAACTGTTATTAAGACTGTTAATGTATTTTGATTGTAAAATATAGGCTAACTATCCTGGCTAGCCAGACCTACATCAATATGTAAGGTCTGGGAACTCAGAATTGGCCTACCTCAATCCGAGGGGCGGGATAAAAGGTTGTCTTCCAATATCCCTCAGCACGCCATAGGATAGCGATAACCAACCAGAGCAACGAATGGCTGTGGCTGAGTGAATCCCATGCGTTTTCCCACCAGCGGAGCAAGTTGACATATTAAACTTTTGCCGTATCCGGTCGTCACAACACATCTTCCTTTTTTAAGAATGACTTCCAGAGTCATCCAGAGTCGCGGCCAAAGGCGAATTGAAAGACCGCTGTTCGCCAGCTGCTTTTTGTTTGTTTTCAAGTAGCAGGGAAATAACCTATGGAAATCACGGTGCAGAACCGTCACAACTCTGCCGTCATTGTGTTTAGCCCGCCCACCAACTCTATACACGATGTGATTGGCCTGGCCAGAGTTTGTTTTTTCCACTTCGAAAGCCAACAGCTTTAATTTAATTTATTTTTGTTGCTGCTAGAGTGCGTCTATTTCTATAGGCTAACAGCATATAAATACAGTAATTAGTTAGCTAATTTTTTGCTCTTTTAATTTCACATTATACTTTTTTTTTATCGTGCATTAGGAACAGCTACCCCAGGGATCCTAAGTAGACTTAACCCTAATTGTAGGGAACCTTTCCCTTTTAACTAATTTTAACAATATTTTTAAATGATATCAATCTAACATTTGACAATCTAGATATCTTAAAGGTGAAGAATGTGTAAATTCTGTGACATTAGCGTCAATTTAACATTAAACATTTGACTTAGTAATAAACAGCATGTATTTACAAGAAACATAGGCACTTCCATTGTGTGTCCGCCATCTATAGACAACAATGCATGATCCCTCCAGCACCTATGGAAAGCGCTTGTGTTAAATCTTTAATGTTGAATATGAGCTGACCCCCTAACAGTTGTCATTAACTAAAAGCAATCTATTCGTAGGTGTTAACATCCGCTTTCATTAAAGTGCTTGGCATCGTGCCTCTTAATGTCAAAATCCTTAGATTCAATCGGGGTAACGTATCTGCGGTACCTGAACGGTGGATGTTGTTTATGCACAGCCTACTGTATTCTTGCAGGTCTCTTCAGGTGCCCCTATACGCTATATTTAGCTGCTGTTTCTATGCGTCATGATCAAGTTGGCAGATGCCGCAGTATCCCCAGAACATAAGAGATTGAATATCGCATCTATCTATAGACGCACTTGCTCTTTTTTCAGCCCAGAAGTTTGTCGAGCACTGGCTTTGAACCGTGAGATGGGGGAAAACCTGCAAGCTACGAACAAGCCCCTCCCTTGTGCAGTGCCCTACATTTGTTCCATGGCAAGGGAACCTTTCATTTTATTCCTTCCAAGAGAAGATATTGACAAAACGAGGAACCGCGTTGGGGAAAATCTGTATCATTCACTGTTATTACCCCCCAAATGTAAGATTTAGTGAAAATGTTCATTGCTCTAAAGGGTTGTGAAAGACTGCCCTATCGCTGCTTTTGTCCCCACCTCGGTCTCAACAAGCACTGAAATTCCATCCTCTACGCAGGGGGTCCGGTTCACATGGGGCCGTTGGCCACTCAGCTTGTGTGAAGCTCACGTATCTTTCCCCCCGTTTGGCCCTTGTTACTGATTTGTAGAGTTTTTCATGTTGAACGAACGGTACTCATAGTATTGTGTCTTTTTTCTTTTTTTTTCTAGAAGTGTGGGACGGGGGTTGGTACTCTGCCCCAGCTAGAGGCTCCAGTCAAGCAAATTTTGGTGACCAATGGCAAACTTCTTCATTCGAATGGAACCTTACCAAGTATCGTCAAACAATTGGTGCAAAGCACTCAAGGGAATCAGGTGGGATAACACTCAAAGTTTTGCCAAAAATTAAAATCCGTTCATTGTTTACTCCCCCTCATGTATATCCAATCCCAATTTACTTTCTTTCTTCTGTGGAACACAAGAACTTTTTGATGCATCCTTTTTTCATATATCATCAGTTAACAGCAATCATGTCTGTCAATCTCCAAAAACCAATAATAGCCCATCAGAAATTCTATAAACATAGCCCAGAAAAATAGCATAGTGTCTGAAATAGTGTCTGTTCCTCAAAAGACTTGGAAGATAGTGAATATATATATATTATATTATTTTATTTGAGAAAAATCAACAGTATATGGGTTTAGAATGAAATGAGGGTGAGAGTAAACAATTCAATGGTCACATTAGCCACATAAAAACTTATTTCAGTCTGACATCCATTTCTTGTAACTCAGGAGGAGAGGCCGAGGCCGCAGTTTCCCAATCGCTTTGGTTCGTCGGTGGAAAACCTCTCTGAATCTTTAACCAGGAGCATCATCAATAAGTTTGAGAAGATCAGGACGTATGAGGGACAGAGGCTGCCTATGTCTCCAACAAGTATGGAGTGCCCTGGATTTCTGTTCATATTTCATATATTCAGAAATTAATAAATGGATTTTTGCGCTTCAAGCTGAATCGGAAATAATAACTAAAAATAGCATTGAAAAGGTCTGATACTTCCCTGGTTAATTGGATTATATGTTCACTATTTATGTGTGTCTTCCTTCATCTGCAAAACAGCGGCACTGAAGCACTTCCAGAACCAGCTAACAGAATTTGAGAGGGAGGAGATCATGGACTACTCTGAGATCTGGTATCTGGGCTTGGACACTAAGAAGATTGAGGGCTCCCAGGGATCCTCACAGAATTCAGGCTATGACGATGAGCATGGCAGCTACTTAAAGGTTAGATATGATATATCATATATCTTTCTGATTACATTACTTTTGCCTGGCATTGTTATTTTAGTATCACTGAGATTCTATTATAGTTTTTGTTTCAATTTTGAATTAGCTTCTATTTTCATATTTTATGTTTTTATTTTTATTTTTTAAGTATTAGTCATTTTGTTGGGTGTTTTTGACGAATTTTTATTAGTTTTTGTTTTTGTTTTCAAATATGGCAACATAGTACAAATTTTATATATTATTAATAGTGCGGTCAATTAATGGAGATTAATCGCATCTTACATAAGAGTTTTTGTTTACATAATATTTGAGTGTAAACATATTATATTTATTCGTATATTATATACTGTGTGTGTCCGTGCGTATTTACTGTATACACACACACATTATTAACATCTGTCAATTTATTAATTCACATGTATATATGAATAAATAAAAAAATACATACATAGCTTGGCTTCTGGCAAACAGCTTACTGGGTGACACACTGACCTCATTTTCAACTTCTCGATAAATGATGAAATTGCATTACAGCACGAGGCTGGCCGATTCAGCTGATTTAAGCTGCCAGACTCTAATGTCTGCTGTCCCATCTTCCTTAAATGCGCCTTTTCAGAATGACATTCCTCAGCATTACTGGACATTAGACTGAATGCCTTCATGCTTGACGATTTAAAGAGTCATATGGCTGAAAGTTGCAGTCAAAACATGTAAACAATGTCACATGTCTGACAGTCCAGGTGCCTGAATGTTAGTTGAGAAACAAACAAATAAGGAGCGTTTATGCATTTCAATATTACCATTGCAGTGTTTCTATAAGTAACAGGAAGTCTGCCACTGCAAAGTAGATGTAAATAATTATGCTGACCTGTTTGTCAACTGACTCTGTCCTCTAAATACTCTGTGCAGGTCCAGCATGACCATATAGGTTATCGCTACGAAGTCCTGGAGGTTATTGGGAAAGGATCGTTTGGCCAAGTCTTGAAATGTTTGGATCACAAGACAAATGAGATGGTGGCCATAAAGATCATTCGAAATAAGAAGAGGTAAAACGAACCTCCAGTCCACGTGTTCATTCTCATTCCCATGCAATCTTTAGTACAATCGGGGTTAGCGACCTCTAGGGGGTCCGTGGTGATACTGCAAGCAGTCTGTCAACAATTATTGTTTGAGTTCAAGCTATTTTTTTCTAAATAATTTTAAGATTTATTAAATGTATAGAAATTATATATATATATATATATATATATATATATATATATAT
This sequence comes from Cyprinella venusta, assembly GCA_038021265.1. Classification (NCBI taxonomy): domain Eukaryota; kingdom Metazoa; phylum Chordata; class Actinopteri; order Cypriniformes; family Leuciscidae; genus Cyprinella; species Cyprinella venusta. The sequence continues at coordinate 14,990,124 of CM075886.1, read as the reverse complement.
ATATATATATAATGTTAAAATAATATTAAAATAAAATTTATATATATATTTTTTTAAATAAATGAAAGTTAAAAGTACAAGTTATACAAGCTCCAAAAATGATGATTCTGTCATCATTTACTCACTCTTATGTTGTTCCAAACCTGTGTGAATTTATGTATTGTGCTGAACATAAAATAAGATATTTGGAAGAAGAATATGGGTAACAAACATTCCTCCAAATATCTTATTTTGTGTTCAGCCGAAGAAAGGAATTCATTCAGGTTTGGAACAACTCTTGTTCGGGGGTGAACTATCCCTTTAAGAGGCTAAAGTTTTCACATGTATCTCATCATAAGGCCATCAGAAGGTCTTTAATCAGCGCTCAATCAGGTCATAGTTTACACTGGACCTGATACACTGTAGGGTGTTAAAAGGTGTCTGTTGTGTATCATATTACTTGTCTGGGCAGAACTGATCTCATGCCCTTCCACTGCCATCGCACCTACTTTGACTGATGCTTTAACTTAAAACCCTCTCAAAACGCAATACTATAAAGCTGCTATAGAAGAGAAGGGATAGAATTAGCTTTCAGGAGTGTATTTGTAATTATATTATAAATATCATTACATTTATTTATTTTATTAGATTTATAAATATATATATATATATATATATATATTTATAATACAAAATTTTAACCTTTCAAATTGATGGTTGTAGACTAAAGTAATATAAAACTATCAAGTGGTATAATTTGAAAAATGAATATGATGTCTCACTCTAGGATAAATAGTACAAATTAGCAGCATCTTGATAAAGTTGATAATAAGTTATTTTCTTTTAAACTCCAGGTTCCATCATCAGGCTCTTGTAGAGCTAAAGATCCTGGATGCTGTGCGGAGAAGAGACAGAGATAACTGCCACAACGTCATTCACATGAAGGAGTACTTCTACTTCCGCAACCACCTGTGCATCTCCTTCGAGCTGCTGGGGTGGGTGGAGAAAAACTGGATTCATTTAGATGTACACATGAGCGCTTTCAATTTATAGTAACTCGCGTTAAACACAGACTGAACTTAAATAGAATACTTCCCTGTAACTACAGCTTATTATAGAGGCCTTTTTAAAGTCATTATGAACCCATTTCGTGAAACACGATATTCAATTTAAAAATAGATGTATAAGTAATTGTAAAAGTGATCAATTTTAATAAATCATAAAATATTTTACAAATATTTATTTATTTAAAATTTATTTAAAAATATTTATTTATTTCCTTTTTTGATTTCATGTTGACATTAACTAGTGCAGATCATAATATTAGTTATATGAATCATATTAGTTCTGATTTATTAACCGGTGTGATGGTTTGTTCCAACGGTGTCCATGTTGAGGTGTGAAGTGAGAGTTTCCCACTCAAGACCTTTTGGGCACTGGCTAAAGTGATCAATTAAAAGACACTTTGCAGGAAAAGCAGCTTCATCTCTGGCAGGCTGACCTTTAGAGGACATCAGATGCGTCGCCCCTGTCTTCGGTTACAGTCACAGAATCCTTTAGTTAATGCCTTGATTAGGCCCCGATCTTTTTCCTAACCCACTCATGGTGTGAAGTCTCTGATTACATTAGGCTGTTCACAGCTGCTGTTTTAGGCCTCCATCCTGCCAAAGATAATGACTTTCATGGCCTCCCTCTCAAAGGGCTCTTTAGCATAATGCTTAGCGGTTAACGCAGACTAATAGTGAGATTTTGTTTTTATGGTCGTGCTTAAAGACAGGAGGTTGTTGAGTGACATGTTGAGTTGAGTGAATGTGTTTGTGGAAAGTTCAGCGCGAGGTATAGTGCCAAATTGAATGTGCTGCCCTCTAGAGGCATTTAGAAACATGTCATATAGTTTGCTCTAATCCTAGTAAGTCACAATTAGCCATGAACATCACCCAGTAACATCGTCACAGTCTATGTTAATTGTCTATGTTGTCTCCTTTCAGAGTGAACCTCTATGAGCTTATTAAGAAGAACAACTTCCAAGGCTTCAGTCTGGGGTTAATTCGGCGTTTTGCCCACTCACTGCTCAAGTGCCTCCAGATGCTGCACAAGGAGAAGATCATCCACTGTGACCTTAAACCGGTAAACCTCACCACTGGAGTTTGTCAAATGTGAATCACTCCAAAACAAAAAGCATATGGGATTATAGGACCAGGAAGCATAGGACCACAAGGCATTAACTAAAGGATTCTGTGACTCTCTCATTACTATAATGACAGTTCAGCACATTTCACTGCTAAAAACTAAAATATGATGCAAAGGAAAAACAAATGCAAAATGATTTCTATTTCAAATATATGCTATTACGGTAATTTGGACTTTATATTCATCAAAGAATTATGTGTTTCCCAAAACATATTAAGCAGCACAACTGTTTTCAGCATTGATAATAATAATAAATGTTCCTTGAGCACCAAATCAACATATTAGACTGATTTCTGAAGGATCATGTGACACTAAAGAACGGAGTAATAATGCGGAAAATTCAGGAATGAATTATATTTTAAAATATATAAAAATAGAATACAGTTATTTTAAATTGTAATATTATTTTTTCTATTTTATTTAATAAACGCATTAAAGACTTATTTCAAAAATCTTACTGACCCCAAAGTAATTTGAACAGTAGTGCGTATTAAAATATATACTATTATGTAAATAATAAAGAGAATAATGGTATAATTATAATTATGATTGATAATATAATATGATTGATATAATATATATCTTACAATATAATATAATAGATAATTTATAATTATGAATTATGGTTATAATAATGTATAATTATTATTATATAATTTATGGTATATAAACAACTCACAATAATAATATTGTGAATTATTTAAACATCATATATATATATATATATATATATATATATATATATATATATATATATATATATATATATATATATATATATATATATATATATATATATATAATGTTGAATTATTTATTTAACTACTTTATAGGAAAGCTTTATAACTCCTTTAGCTGTTTTCAGTTTCAGTTCAAAGATATACAAATGCATTCACCAGTGAAATGATCATCATGACAAAGCATTAATATTTATCTCTTAATAGGAGAACATACTCCTGTCCCAGAGGGGACAAGGAAACATCAAGGTGGTCGACTTTGGATCAAGCTGCTATGAGCAACAAAGAGGTAATTACCAAACCCTTGTGTAACGAACACATCACCAGATGTCTCCTGATTCGGTAATTTACTGAAAACTAAATGTAGCAAAATCTGCAATTGTTTGATTAGACACCTTTGACATAGAATTTGGGAAGCGTTAAATGCCCTCTTTAAAAAATATATTAATAAAGGCTGTTTATTTTGCTGTTTTAACTATGCACACTTATAGCTGCATTTTATCACTGCATTTTCCCTCCATTAAAACAGACCTGTGGCCCATTAATTGAGAAGCAATGATTTAGTGCTATTTGATGCATTAAGCTAATTCAGACTGTTAAATTGACTTTGTTAAATTCATGTAGCTGTAATAGACCGCTTGTATTCCCATCTACAGTGTACACTTACATTCAGAGCCGCTTCTACCGCTCACCAGAGGTGATTCTGGGCCACACGTACAGCATGGCCATAGACATGTGGAGCCTGGGCTGCATTTTGGCAGAGCTGTACACTGGCTATCCGCTCTTCCCAGGAGAGAGTGAAGTGGAGCAGATCGCCTGTATCATGGAGGTGAGAGACTCTATTGGTACTTAGAATTACTTAGACTTTCTTTCTTCTGTGAAACATTTCACTTCAAAAATGAATACAAAATAGATTCATTGTTATTGCATGAAAAAGAGCATAGAAAACAAGTCTTGAAATGTTCTCCTTTGTGCTCTATGGATAAAAGAAAGTCATCTAAATAACTTCATGTTCTTTAATGATTCTTCTATAGTTATTCGAAATGCATTGGTTGCTGAAAATAATTACTTTTGATTTTGTAGATCATGGGACTTCCTCCAAATGACTTTGTTCAGAGTGCATCAAGACGAAGATTATTTTTTGGTAAAATTACTAAATACATGATTGCTTACAAATAACGGAAACACTTTATGATACACTACATTAGATGATATGAACTAACAATGAAAAATAATTCTAAAGCATTTATTTACCTTATGTCATTTTAATCTCAGTATTGACTAATACATTATTCTTTTTTAAAAAAAAGTTGCATCTGTTAATATTATTTGATGAAATATTAACAAATATTAATAAATACTGTAACAAATATGTAATTTTTTTAAGAATGCATCACCTAATGGGGTCTAATTGTAAAGTGTTACCAAAAAAAACATCTAATTTCAAATGCATTTTGTTGCTACTTTTGAGGTTTCATTTTGATTGAAATCTTACCTTTATAATGCTCCAATCAGATTCCAAAGGAAACCCAAGGAATATCACCAACAGCAAAGGGAAAAAACGTCGACCCAACTCAAAAGATCTTGCCAGTGTGCTGAAGACCAACGATTCTCTATTTCTTGACTTCATTCGATGTTGCCTTGTGTAAGTAAAGTATTGAAATGACTTCATATTTGTTATCACCACAACACACATAAATAGGCTTTTTCAACCTGTACCTTTGTGTTCTTGTAGGTGGGATCCCACAAAACGGATGACACCGGATGAAGCGATGCAGCATGAGTGGATTACAGAGGGCCGTCTCACCAGGCTCCATCCTAAACCTCGGCCTATGCGGAAAGACATTGACAACAATTATGACTTCACTTACCGCAAAGTGACTTCAAACAAGACAGGCAAGGGTCAAAATATGTGCTTGTAGAGTAATGATTGATCATTGCAATTGATAATGATATACAGCGACCTCAAAAATATTTCAACATGTAATCATGCTTAAAAATGTATGGATGTCTTGAATTAATGAATTTATTACTAGTTCAAATAAAATGTTTTATAAAATATTAGAAAGCCCCTAAAGAGAAATTTACATTCACCTGCGAAAATTAGCGTTCATTTTTTTTTTTTGTCGTCTTTTTTTTCGAACACAAAAGTTTTGCGAATGCAAAGTTTCTTGAGGGAACGCAAAACATTTGCGAGTGAACGCAAAAGCGCTGACATCTCATATTTTTTCCTTCACCATGTCCCTTTAGGGGCTCCATAAGATACAATTACAATGTGAATTATTTATTTTATATTTAGTATTATTTATTTATTATTATAAAACGGTTAGTTCGAATCCTTGATTCTGATTGGTCAAGAGCTGTGCTTGATTAACGATAAAACACGGCTATGACTGCTTCACCCAACGGTTCTATTGATCGCTGTGCAACACTATGTTGTTTTTATTTGAGCTTTCATGCATATTACACATTGGAACGTTGTTGCTGTTCAGGGACTATTTTTTCTAGCGGAAGGAAGGCTTTTAGTCATTTTACTTCAAGAAAGTTGCACTAATACATTGTTTTTTACTCCAATATTGTGTAGCAACCGTTTTATATAAGCAATAAGGTACTCGAGGCAAGTGCTGTATCGTGAATAAGTAACGGCCACAACTCCGCTTCACGTCGTGCCTAACAACGCCCTTCAGCCGTTACGTATTCACGATACAGCACAGCCTCTCGTAGCTTATTGCTTACTTATATGGGATTAAATTATTATTGTTCAATAGTA